>CM071873.1:30695217-30764426 GCA_036759665.1 Gynandropsis gynandra
GATGAAAAATATTTTCTACAACTATGCGTATAATCCAACATTTTTGCATTCCATTTATATCACCTTCATTGTCCTCACATTTTTTTTAATTTTTTTTCTCGTTAGAATACATCTATGTACCTGATGAGGACATCGGACGCGACCCGAGGACCGGACAAGCAAGCGAGGAGGCGACCCGAGGCACCGAAGAAGAGGAGTCCTCACGCGGTCTGATCACGAGGGGCCGAGCTTGGAGCTTAAGGACCAAGGCGGCCGAGATCGTGAATGACGCATAGGAGGCTCTCGTCCGAGAAGACCACTCGTCCGAGGCCGTAGGGCGGGTCGCGACCATCTTCTCCATACGCATGGGACTCTCGTCCGAGAAGACCACTCGTCCGAGGCCGTAGGGCGGGTCGCGACCATCTTCTCCATTAGCCCGAGCGCCTAGGACGCCCAAATGGCCCAGGCGACCTGATGACGTCACTTTCACGGGTCGCAACGGTCACATGACGTCACGGGACGACCCAGCGCGTCCTAATGGTAACATGACGTCAGCCCGCGCCTCCAAACGGTAACATGACGTCAGCCCGCGCCGCCAACGGTCTGATGACGTCATTTCTCCATTCCAGCAAGTTTTTGGCCCACTTTTCCCATTTTCAGACTATTTTCGGCCAATAGGGGCCTTAGGGCAATCATTTGCTGTATTTTGGCTTTTTCTAAGGCTTGAGACTTGCCTATAAAAGCAGTCTCAACCTTCTTTTGTACTCAGTTTGGATTTTGGATTGAATAAAGTTTGAGAGAATTTTGCTATTATTCTAAGTACGTTTCCGGGAAACGTCTTTGCCGTTTACACTGATATGCGTCGAGCCCATTAATAGTGATAAATTCATCTAAAATTACATGTTCCTTTTGAGATTACAAACAAACAATAAAATAATAAAAAATATTCGGTTATAATTTTCATGACTCGCTACAAAACAAGCCAATTGTAAGATAACTTTAACCATAGTTAGTTTATATATTATATATATATATATATATTGATAAAAATTCTTTGATCGTGTTTAAATTGAGGGTTTAGTTTGATATTCAATATCAACTCCCATTGTCTTTGGTCTTTCCATATAACTGCTATCATTTTTCACCTTTTATTCTTCAAATTCGATATCTCTGTTGATAATAACCTTGTGAGCAACGGGATCCCACAGGTGATACCCCTTTACTCAATCAACATACACTAAAAATACACACTTTATGGATTTTAGATCTAGTTTAGTTGTTTCTTGGGTGTTATACATCACATATGCAGTTTATCCAAACATATGAAAGTTGGAATAATCAGTTGGCTTTTCCATCCACATCTCCATAGGTGTCTTGAGATCAATTTCGGTTGAGGGTGGCCGATTGATCACATAACAGGCGGTTACAACTGCTTCGGCAAAAAGCGTGTTTGTCAAGCCGACAGTTCTCAACATAGCCCTTGTTCTTTTCAACATGAGTATATTAGAAAGTTTCATAAATTTGCTACAATCAAGTTGAATATGTAAGGAGAGGTTAGTTATGATGTGTACTTGTTGTAGGTGTAGAAATAAAAAAAAATGTTTAGTGAAGGCGTTGTGTTAAAACACATGTATAAGATAGATTTTATGAAAAATTATTATATTTGGGTGTAAAATGGCAATGATCTGAGCACGATGAAATCTATGCCCCTTAACATTGTACAATCAGATGATATTTATTGTAATTATGGCACAATGAAAATAGTTTTAATGACGATCAGAGTCGTCATGATGGATATATTGAAATGATCGCGGATGATTTTTCAAGTTATCATATTAATTTGCATATGATGGAAATGTGAGTGAAGAAATTTCAAACTCTAAAACTAATAAGTTTGACGGGTTACTTGGTGTAGACAAACAACCTTTGAATGAAGGTTGAGAGGACATTCAAAGTTGTTATTTTCTGTAAAAATTGATAGAAGTGAAGACAAGCTGCAACGCCACACAATGTTATATGGATCAAATCTATCATATTTTGCATGAAGTTTTGTCTAAATGTAACAACACACCTAATTCCTTTTATCATGAGTCAAAATTCGTTAGATCTCTTGAATGCGAAATGAAAATATTCATAGATGTATAGATTCGAATGATTCTATTTCATTTAAAGGAATGTGAAAAATGAAACTAGATCCAAGTGATAAATTGTCAAGCAATACAGTAACAAAGATATCACACGTTTGGGGAAATATTAATTTGACTCGCACATTGCAACCAAATCCAAAAAAACATTGTGGAAAAGAATGAAAACCATCTTTTCGAATACAGTGAACGTTTACTAATTTTCCCGATAAGTTTAACAAAATATGGGCTGACCTCGACTAACCTAAAAAACAAATCTTAACCCATGGCGAACTATGTGGGCTAGGATGGGCCAACCCATTTAGCACTATTAATTTCACCATAACATTTCGTCAGGACATTCGTGATCCATGATTAGAACATTTGGTCGATCATTGAAGGCATCGATCAAAGCATCGATACTCCCAATAAATAACAAGTCATTAACATATCGCAAATAAAAACACGAAGATCGATAATAATTCAAAATAACAAAGTAAACAGATAAACAACGGTAGTGAATTTCGGAGACACCAACTACCAAAAGGATTAAATAAGTAAAATGCCCTATCAAACCCATTATAAATCAATTATAAACCTATGGGTATGTTAAATAAGTAAAATGAAATCTCATCTCTTACCGATGCATATCAAAAACCTCTTGGCGCTTGTGGAGCAAAACCTATTAAATTGTTATCCATCAAACTCCATAAAAAAGGTATTCCTAATCCACAATTAGATTTTATATCGTATTGGGAGCATTTAGCACATTGGAATTTTTTTCTCAGTTGTTCTAACAATTATTCTATGTAAATGTAGGTGTTGCTTAGCACTCTTCAGACAACGACCGACAAAAACTGCTAAAATTGGTGTGTTTAGTCAAGTGCATATGCAACCGATAAATCGCGGGTCAACGACTAACTTTTGATTTTTTTAAAAATGAAGGAGAATGATCTACATGAAATTCCACCAACGAAGAGAATAGAGGTGACATGAAAATGAGGAGAGAGGTGGCGGTGGATTCGATGAAGGATAAGTGGTTTTGATAGAAGAGAGGAGACTGCAGGTGTCGGTTTGATAGAGTAGGCTTGGCAGTTAAAAGAATAAATAGTTTTGTCATTGATTCCAACTACAAGGACCATGCATATGACAAAAACTAAAAGGGGCGAGAAAAATGGGTAGACATAAAATTCAAGAGCGAAGAATAAACAGTATAATGTTAGGGAAGCGGGGGAGAGAAACAAAAATAAAAGAACATGCATTTTTTATGTAAGAATATGAACTAGATCTTATGTACAAGAACAAATAGTTTACGTATAATGTACAGTTAGTCTATAACATTAGTATCTTAAGTTATCTAAATAACAATCTATTAATTTAAATTAAACCTTTTTCAAATATGAAATATATCTTAATAGTTATAAGTTGTATATAAATTTAGAAAAATATATTTTTTATTAATATATACAAAAATGTATTATTATTTAAATATATCAAACAATATATAGAATAGTATTTATATTCACATCTAAATATACAAATTGCATAATAACTAATATTTGATTGTGAAAGTTATGAATCAATTTTTAGTATATTTATTTTCGAACTAAAAAAAAAGAAAATCATTAATCACTGATTAGACACCGAATTTAAGCGCTAAATAATGGTCAACCGCCCAACTAATGTTTATCAATATTCAGAACATTATATTTTTTTTCCTTTGCATATTTTTTGTAGGATCATTAAGTGTTGATGAATTTTTAGATACCCTTGAAGGACTATATAGATGTTAGTTTTGCAGTCGGAGAATTGAATCCAAATTTTGTATTTATAATTGAACTTAAACATGTTAGTTATTTGAACTCAAATTTCAAATTTATATTTAAAATCTTTTTTATTTCGATATAATTTATCATTGTTAATTACATTATTCATTTTTTAAAATCGTAATGATTTTTTATATATATGATAACTACATCTATTTTCTAAATTTATAGTATGATATATTGCCTTTATTTTATAATCATATTATACATTATGTAGTATATTTTTAATTCAAAAAATCATAATGCATCTAAAAATACAACTTAGTTTATATATATTATTAAATATACGATATTAGATAAAAAGAAATTTTCTACGCAACTTGAGTCATGTCTATAAATGTTAACTATGTTAGGATCGAATGTGGTTAAATAACTGTCAGGTAACATAGTAGAGACGAGAAAAATAGAAAAAAATTTGACATAGGGGTTTTACGTGTTTTGTCAAAGTGTTTACGTCCACAGACAAACAATAAAAGGTTTTTATTGACTCTCAAGACAATACAACACTTCTCTCAAACTGTAAGGAGACTACACCGATAATTTTTTCTTAGAAGGAGGAAAAAATCTCTCAAAGAACCAAGAAAAGAACCTTAAAAACTAGGAAATACCACTTTCTCTCTTTGTTTTTTCTTTTCTTTTTATTGTTTTGTGATTTTTGGATGATTTTTAACTCTCCAAACCCCTACTTATATGGAAAAAGATTTTCGACAAAAAACAAATATAGGATCCACCGCAATGGTGTGGGACCCATTACTTTGAACCAAAATTCAACAAAGTCGGTAACTTTCGGTGTCTTACTTTAATTTTGGTCAAAAAGTGATCTTATCATTATTTTTCTCCATTCTCCCACTTAAAATCACTTTTTGTTGCATTTCTTCTTCCTTTCCGCTAGACCAATAGAAGATCGATGCCAAATAAATTTACCACCGTTAATTGGTTTCGTCAACATATCCGCTATGTTTTCCTCTGTGTGGATTTTCTGAATATCCATGCTACGTTCCTCCACCTTTTTCCGTACAAAACGATATTGTACCCTTATATGTTTCGTCCTTGGATGAAATGTTGGATTCTTTACAAGATGCTAAACGATCTGACTATCACAGAACAAGACAATATTATCTTGTTTATGACCAAGCTCTTTCATCAACATTTGCAACCAAATTGCCTTCAAGTTCTAACTGCTCAAGGTGAATATCCAATATAGCACACATTTCCAAGACAACTCTAACTGTTGAAAGTCGAACAACAAGTGATAAGATTTCATTAAAATCGATCCTTTCTTTATGAGAGAATCTTTCTACCACTATGCTTTCACGATACCTTTCCATTTGATTGTTGCAATCTCATTTTGAAGACCCATTTGTTTCCAATGGCCTTCCTTCTTTGTTGTAAAGAATAAGATCCCACGTTTTATTTTTGTGAAGTGCTTCTATATCTTCTTCCATTGTTGTCATTAGGGGTGTCAAACGGGCTGGCCGACCCGAAATCAAACAAGCCTTAAATTTTAGGCCAGTGGCCCGGCTCGACGGACTTCGGGCGGGCTTCGGGCAGCCCGCGGACGGATGCTAGTGTCTGAAAATCCTACTTTCTTCTAGTGTCTGAGTCGAAAAAGGAGACCAGATTCTAGATATGAATAAGAGGAGTCGAACAAGAAGAGATAGACAAGAGGAATCAAGAGAAGTCGAATAAGAAGAGACGACCGGTGAGTCGAACAAGGAGACGAACAAAGAGACGACCGAGGAGATGACGAACCGTGAAGAGAAATAAAACTATAACCCGTTGGAGAAGAGAAGAAGAATCGTATGAACAATTGATATTAAACCAGGAAGAAGAAGAAGGGCCGGTGGGAGAAGAGAAGAAATAGGGTGACTGCGGTGGGAGAAGAGAAGAAGAAGGGCGACGACGGTGGGAGCGGTGACGGTGAGAGAGTGAGAAGAGAGCAACGGCGGTGGCTAGGGTTGGAGGGAGAAGAGAAGAAGATGGATGAGAAGAAGAAGGGTGGCTAGGGTTAGAAATGTGTCTAGTGTTTTTTCAAGGCCTGACGTGTTGAACCAAAGCTCGTCGGGCCGGGCCATAACTTTTCGGGCTATTTGCAAAGCCCGAACCCGGAGGCCCGCTTGCATTTGGACCATTAATTTTAAGGCCCGAGTCCATTTTTTTTCGGGCGGGGTTTAGGTGGGCCCGCGAGCCAGGCTCAATTTTACCACCCCTAGTTGTCATCCATTGAGATGCATCTTTTCCTTGAACTGCCTCACGAAACGTGAGTGGTTCTCCATCTTCAGATAGAAGACTATAGCAATATTTTCCTCCACAATAAAGTCATTCTACCATACTGGTTTTTCCTCTCTCGCTCTGAACGTCAGAGCTGTGTTTTCGAAATCTAAGTTAGCCGAGATTCTTCAATATTTTCAGAAGAAAATGGAACTTGTTGTTCCGTTCAATTTTCAACATCAACTCCTATTATCTCTGGGTTTTCCATGGAACTGCTATCATTTTTCACCTTATCTTCTGCATATACGACCTATGATGATAATAACATTGTGGGAAATAGGATCTCACAGACGATACCCTTTATCTCCATCAACATACCCTAAGAATACACACTTTATGGATTTTGATCTAGTTTAGTTGTTTTTTTATGTTATACATCGCATATGCAATACATCCAAACATATGAAAATTGGAATAATTAGCTGGCTTTCCCATCCACATCTCCATAGGTGTCTTCAGATCAAGTTTGGTTAATGGTAACCGATTGATCATATAACATGCGGACACAACTGCTTCGTCCCAAAACGTGTTTGCTAAACCGGGTGTTCTTAACATATCCCTTGTTGTTTACAATAGGATTCGATTCATCCGTTCTACTACACCATTTTGATGAGGTGTGTATACCATTGTAAACTGTCTTTTGATTCTCTCTTTTTGACAGAACCGATTAAACTCATCGCCAGTATATTCTCTTGCATTGTCTGACCTCATTCCTTTGGTCCTTTTTCCGGATTAAAGCTCGATATGTGCTTTGAATATTTTGAAAACTTCAAATACATCCGAGTTCTTCTTGATAGGGTATACCAACATCTCCTGGAGTAGTCATTAATGAAAGATATAAAGTATCTTTTACTTCGTAGGGACATCTCCGGTGCTTGCCAAACATCAGAATGACTGAGATCGAAGATAGTCTTGGTTGTAGCAGTTGAGTTGCTGAATTTGGATATGTTCTGCTTACTTGTAACACAATGCTCACAAAAGGGTAATATGTTCTTTTTGCGCCCCGAGAGAAGACCTCGATCTGCAAGAATCTTTATGCCTTGTTGATTTTGATTTCCATCTGATCATCGTACTCCTTGACTTTGATTTGTTAATATATTGACTCTCATTTGAACCATGTTTCGTTGAATTCCATTTGATCATCGCTAAGGCCTCTACTTGTTGCAAGCCTACCAGCATGTCCTGCTTGTTTTTGCGCCTCTACTCCTCTTTAGAATAATAGTTGCAACATCGTCAAAGACTATATAGTTTGTGAGAAGATTTCTATTCATGTTCACGATGAGTGAGTCATACGAATCTGATAAACTTTGGAGCAATTTCTCAGCACGCTCTTTTACATCTATTTTGTAACTCATTTTGGAAAGTTATATGCTCTGCCATGGAAGTATATTTCGACATCCGGAGAGTGTACAATCTTCTTTTCAAGAATATCTTGTTGTGGAATGACTTCCTCCCATATAGCTCTGAGAGATTCTCCCATGTCTCCTTTAGTGTCTCCAAATCTTCTATACTATTAAGGATGTCATCGACGAAAACGAGGTGCAAACTGGTGATGACACTTTCATTTATTTTGATCCAATGCTCTTCAGCCATATCTGTCGATCTTTTCCCAATAGCCGCCAAACAAACCTTTTTCATCAGAACAACACTTATCTTTGTTTTCCATGTCAAAAAATTATTTCCGTTGAACTTCTCTATCTCATATCGTGTTGAGATTTTATCAATACTTATCTCACTATAATCCAATCGTCGTATGAACAATTGATATTAAACCAGATATATGATACCATTGTTAGGATCAAACGTGGATAAATAACTATTAGACAATAAAGTCAAGACGAGAAAAATGGGACACTAGGTTTTTACGTGGTTAGACAAAGTGCCTACTGACTCTCAAGAAATTACAACACTTCTCTCAAACTAAAAGGAGAAAGCACCGGCGTTTCTCTCTTACAATAATAACTAAGAGAAGAACTTTAAAAACTAGGAAAGACGAATTTCTAGTTGTTTTTTCTCTTCTTCTTTTTGTTTTTTGAATTTGGGATTGTTTTGAACTCTCCAAACCCCTCCTTATATAGGGAAAATTTCTGACAAAAAATGTGGGGTCCGCCGCAATGGTGTGAGGTCCACTATTGTTGTTATATTGTTCTAAAGCTCATGAATGAAATGAATAATAAGTCATGAGCTAAGACCTTTCTTGCATCTTAAGATAGTGCAAACTGAAATAAAAATGATGAATAAACTTTGGTTTGATCAGTATTGATTTGTTCTCTCTCAAGCTCATGTGTTTCTCTCCTTATGGGTGAATGAACAATGAATGAATTTCTGAATAATACTCTACCCATTAATTATCCTTGCATTACATTATATATCCGTTTTGATTCTAAGTTTGTTAATGCTCAACCGTAAATTGTTTTTGCATAACAAACCCTGACAATAATATTCCTCCTGTCCCCTTGTAAATTACCCATTTTATCCTCCCCGATTTTATTCTTCATCTGCTGATCTCGTTCTTCTATTTTGCATGGGCTTCATCTTCATTCTCGTGGGCTTCTGATCGTGTTGCTGGGCCGGTGCTGCTGAGGGAACGGGCTTCAGCGTGGGCTTCTGCTTCAGCCCTGTTCGTGTTGGAATTCAACCCGGCGGCCCGCTTGTTTTCAGATACCTTAGGGGTTCGAAGAGTTCTGGAGACTTCTTCAGAACCCCAAGAGTTTGTCTCCCCCGCAGCTCCTCTTCGTCGCAGCTTTGCCATCGCCATGCTCCCGCGCTGCTCAGCTACTTCAGTCTCCCTCCTAAGCGGCCGGGGAGCTACGCTGATCCTCCTGCGCAGCATGGTGAATCTCTCAGTCGGTAGGGGCTTCGTCAACAGATCCGCAAGCTGGTCCACTCCGCGCACGTGATGTAAGTGAATCCTTCCTTCGTTTTGCGCCTCCCGTACTACATGAAATTTAATTTTTATATGTTTTGTCCGCTTGTGGTCGATCGGATTCTTCCCGATCGTGATAGCCACCGTGCTATCGCTGTAGATAGGAACCCCATTGTGCATGTCGAACCCTAACTCCTCGAATAAACGTAGTATCCAGGTCGCATGATTTGTAGCCGAACTTAGGGCCATATATTCGGCTTCGGCCGTTGACTGTGCAACGATTGTCTGTTTCTGGGTTTCCCAGCTGAAAATCGAACTCCCGATAGTAAAACAAAAACCAGTAGTGCTTCGCATGTCTTCTGTACTTCCAGCTAGGTCTGCGTCCGCATACCCAACTAGCTCAGCATTCTCCACTTGCATAAATCTTAAACCGTAGTTTGTTGTCTCACGTATGTATCTTAGAACTCTCTTTGCGTTATTTAGACTCTGTACTGTCGGTTTGGAATTTTTTCTTGACAGGTACGAGGCCGCAAACGCAAGGTCGGGACGGGTGGAGGCAAGGTACAAGATCCCCCCAACAATACTCCGGTACCACGTACTATCGGTAAGTTCATCGCCGCCTTCTGCACTTTTAGAATTTAGGGTTAAGGGAGTTTTAACTCCCTTAGAGTCCGGCATCCTAAACTTCCAAAGAAGTTGGGTTGCTTATTTTTCTTGGCTTAAAAAAGATACCACCAATGAGGTAATTAACCTCGAACCCAAGAAAATACATGAGCGTACCCAAATCGCTCATATCAAACTCTGAACTGAGTTTTATCTTAAACTCCTTAATCAACTTAAACAACTTCCTGATAAAATTATATCGTCCACATATAAGCAAATCACCAAAATGTTACCTCCTTTAAACTGGATGTACATTGCAGCATCGCAATGACTCCTAATGCATCCTTCCCGTAGAAAAAAACGCATCAATCTTGCTATACCAGGCCCTCGGTGCCTGTTTCAAACCGTATAACGCTTTATTCAATCTTAAAACCAAATGCTCAGAACCAGTTACCTCGTAACCCGGTTTCTGTTCAACGTAAACCTCTTCAATGATCTCCCCGTTTAGGAACGCTGACTTTACATCCATTTGATGTAAAGGCCAGCCCTTCTGAGTTGCCACGGCTATCAAGGTCCGAATGGTATCGTGCCTTGATATCGGGGCAAAGGTTTCCCCGTAGTCTAGCCCGTAGGTTTGTGTAAACCCCCGAGCCACTAGTCTTGCCTTGTATTTTTGAATCTTCCCCAATTCGTCCGTCTTAACCTTGAATATCCACTTTACCCCTATCACCTTTTGATTAGCGGGTCTCTCAGTCAGATACCAAGTTTCATTCTTCTGTAGCATTCTCATTTCTTCGTCCATGGCCTCCTTCCAATTCGGATGTTTCAATGCCTCCTCATACGTTGTAGGTTCTACCGTAGCTAGGTAGCAACTTTCTTCCGATTCTAACTCATCCGAGTCCTCATCCATCCTGTAGATGTCGCTGAGTCTACGTGTCCTGTGAACCTCTCTAGATGATTCACTTGTATTCCCCGTGGTTCCTTGTTGTGTCGTAGGTGTATTAGACAATGAGAGTCTTAGTGGAGTCATAGGCGGTGTTGTTCGACTACCACTCTCACCCCCATGTCCTGATGAGCTACCTACCTCAAACATAGTAGGTACTCCCTCTGGATTAGTAGAGCCTTGGGAGTTTAGGAAACTTACTTGTACGTCCACCCTAGGTTTTTCAGCCGTTGTCTCCCAATCCCAGCCCTTTTCCTCATTAAAAATCACGTCCCTTGACACCTCCACTTTCCCAGTTTCAATCACGTAAACCCGATAGCCTTTGCTTAGGCTACTGTAACCCATGAAAACACAAGTCTGAGACTTGTCGTCTAGCTTCCTTCTCTTCTGTGATGGGATCATCCTATAGCATAGGCACCCAAACACCTTTAAGTGTCCAACAGATGGCTTATGTCCACTCCAAGCCTCTAAGGGGGTCTTATCCTTCAACGCCCTTGTAGGCAACCGGTTTTGAATATATGCCGAAGTGAAAACTCCCTCTGCCCAAAACTTGTTAGGCATGTTCTTGTCCTTCAGGATACTTCGTGTCATCTCCATTAGGGTACGGTTTCTTCGCTCCGCAACCCCGTTCTGTTGTGGCGTGTAGGCAACACTTAGTTCCCTAACTATCCCCCTTTCGGTCAGGAAATCCGAGAACTCCTTCGAGTTGAATTATGTCCCTCTGTCAGATCTTAGCTTCTTCACCTTCTTCTCTGTTTGATTTTCAACTTGTACCACAAATTTTCTGAAAATCCCGAGTACATCAGATTTTAATCTTAGAAAATATACACATGTCATATGGGAGTAATCATCCGTGAAGGTGAGTAGATAAATACTCCCATCTAACGATGGTGTAATCATTGGTCCACATAGGTCAGTGTGGATCAACCCCAAAATGCTCTCCGCCTTATACTCTGATGCTTTCGGAAATTCCAGCCTGTGTTGCTTCCCCTTCACACAGGCTTCACACACTTCTTTCACTAAGGGCACATGTGGTAGCCCCTTCACCAAGTTACCTTTCTGTAACTTTTCTAGGTTGTGTAACCCGGCGTGACCCAGCCTCTTGTGCCATAGCTCAGACACTCCCATCTTCTCCTGAGTCACTCTAGCCTCCTCCTTCACTATCCTCCATTTCAGAGGATAGGCCTTTCTAACCATAGGCACTTCTACCACTTTATTTCCAGCACCGTCCCGAATCAAACACTTATCTTCCATGAATACATCTTCATATCCATTTCTAACCATTTGCGGCACACTAAGCAAGTTTTTGTCCAACCCCGGTACTAAAATACGTCCTTAATAACTTTAACACCCTTCTTAGTATGAACTTGAATGTTACCTTTATCGGCAATGGTCAAAACTCCTCCATTTCCAACCTTTATAGGTACTCTAAAGTACCTATCTAGCGTTGTGAAATAACTTTCGTGCTTGGCCATATGATTTGTAGCACCACTGTCTACCAACCATACGTCGTCCTCAAATATCTCATGTGTAAGGTGTGCCGCCGTGAACAACATGTTTTCTTCCTCATCTTCTTGTTGATTTAGTTGCGCCTGATTCTGTGCTGGTCGTTTATTTTTGCAATCACGTGAGAAATGACCCACCTTTCCACACGTGTAGTACTCCTTCTTAGACTTGTTTTGTTTGCTTTGTTCTCCTTGATTTTGCTTGTTTCTAAAGAAACATTGGCTCTCATTGTGGTTATCCTTTTTGCATATGCTGCAGTAGCTCTTCCCCTTAGGTTTGAATCCACCTTTCCCATAAGGTTTCTTGCTAGACTCAGATCTATCGTGGCTGACCTTAAGCTCTTTAAACTTCGCCTGAAACGCACCTTCCAGGCCTCCACCGTGTCTGTCTTCAAGTCTCGCCTCTTGAGACTGAAGAGAGATAACAAGCTCTCCCACCGTGAGTGTGGTGAGATCCTTGGTCTGTTCAATGACCCCAACGTATGGGTCAAAGCGCTCCTGCAGCGAGCATAATATTTTTGACACCAGTGTGTCCTCCTTAATATCATCTCCATACGCCCTCATCTCGTTAGCTAGTTCAGTCACTTTGTTGGCAAAGTCTTTTATGGTCTCCTTGTCTCCCTGTCTTAGGGTATAGTAGTTGGCCCTAAGACACTGGAGCTTGATCATAGTCGTCTTGGGGTCCCCTTGGACCCAAACATCCTTTGACGTCTCGCACACGGATATGTGCGCGGCAAATATTTCCTCCGACACTGCGCTGAATAGAAGTTGCAACGCAGTCTGGTCCTTTGCTTCTAACTCTTCCCACGTTAGGATAGCCTTCTGCACCTCCTCTCCCATGGGAACACCCCCGGTAGCGGGTTTTTGCGGTAGTCCTTCTGTGACTACCTTCCAGAGCTGCTTCGACCTTAGCAGCGCCTTCATCTTAATGAGCCATAGATAATAGCTCTTACCGTCGAATATAGGAATCTGTGGTACGTTCTGCATCTCCTTGTGTGTTGCTTGTGCCGTGTAGTTTTGTGCTGGTTCTTGTGCTCATCTCGTGCTTGTGCTTGTGCTCCCTCTCGGCCTTTAGATCCGAAGGGCTCTGATACCAATTGTTGTTATATTGTTCTAAAGCCCATGAATGAAATGAATAATAAGTCATGATCTAAGACCTTTCTTGCATCTTAAGATAGTGCAAACTGAAATAAAAATGATGAATAAACTTTGGTTTGATCAGTATTGTTTTGTTCTCTCTCAAGCTCACGTGTTTCTCTCCTTATGGGTGAATGAACAATGAATGAATTTCTGAATAATACTCTACCCATTAATTATCCTTGCATTACATTATATATCCGTTTTGATTCTAAGTTTGTTAATGCTCAACCGTAAATTGTTTTTGCATAACAAACCCTGACAATAATATTCCTCCTGTCCCCTTGTAAATTACCCATTTTATCCTCCCCGATTTTATTCTTCATCTGCTGATCTCGTTCTTCTATTTTGCATGGGCTTCATCTTCATTCTCGTGGGCTTCTGATCGTGTTGCTGGGCCGGTGTTGCTGAGGGAACAGGCTTCAGCGTGGGCTTCTGCTTCAGCCCTGTTCGTGTTGGACTTCAACCCGGCGGCCCGCTTGTCTTCAGATACCCTAGGGGTTCGAAGAGTTCTGGAGACTTCTTCAGAACCCCAAGAGTTTATCTCCGCCGCAGCTCCTCTTCGTCGCAGCTTCGCCATCGCCATGCTCCCGCGCTGCTCAGCTACTTCAACTATTTTGATCCAAAATTCAACAAAATCGATAACTTTCGATGCCTAACTTTAATTTTGATCAAAAAATGATTTCATCATTATTTTTGCAGTAAACTAATCAATATCAAATGACATATATATATATATTAATATATGAATAGGAAAGAAAATATTATCCATCACAAATAAGACTTTAAAAAATTCTATATAAACACCAAAGAATGTAAAGTAGTATGGGAGTCTTCGTCCTATCGTTATGTCCCTCGAAATCTTATCATATATATCCTCCATTACTCTTTTTCTAGGTATGTAAAATGATTTGTTGTCGTAAGCTAGCTCTAAATCAAGTCTTTTTTTAGCAAGTTCAACTAAATATTTTTTAGCTCAATTAAAGAACGAGTTGGCGAGCTAAGCTAAAAATAAGAGTTTGAAAGAGCTAGCTCACAAACTAGCGAGCTTGATAAAAAAAATCACGTGATTTAACACGTAAAAGAAAAAATAATAGTTTATTAATTTATTAATATATTTTTGTTTTTTACATAGATTTCGAAAGAGATGGAAATTTATTTAATAGTATCAGTATTTTAATTCATAGAAAATAATTCTTTGTAATAATTAAATAACAATCCATTTATTTAAATTAGAGTTTCTGAAAATATTAAAATATATTTTAATAGCTATAGTGTATATAATTTAGAAAAATATAATTTTAATTTTATAATTTAGATAATTTTTAGTTTTATTAAAATATTTAAATACTTAATAGTTATTTATATATATATATAAAGATGAATAAAATAATATTTATATTTACATTTTAAATCTAAAAAATCTATAATACATAATAATTAGATTGTAACGATTTTAAATGAGTTTCAATGTACTTATTTCGAAATTAAAAAGGAAAAAATTAATCATTAACTAGGAAGCGACTAGTAAATCTAACTGCATAATAATGATCAACCCCTCCACCCGACTAGTGTCTATCAGCCTTCAAAATATTGCCTTGTTCCTCTGCATAGTTTGTAGACTATTTACTAAGTTGTGTTAACATATTTACTAAATTGAAACTCCTTTTATGCAATTCAACAACATTTGTGGTACATTTTCAACAACATGTGTGGTGCATTTTCATCCACCGTCTTAATTTTCTTAAATTTTTTATTTTGTCTCAAAGAATGATCTAGCGAAAGAAAACGACGATGATTATCAAACTAACACGGTTTCTACCGTGTTGTAGTATGTAAAAATATTTATCATCCATACATATGGACACGAAAGAAGTTTGTGTGTACTCCAACAACACAACATTTCATTAATGGGAAAATCGTTTATTGTCCATACCAATACAATTTTCATATGAAATTTTTGTTTTCTTCTGAAGATCATATGATTCTACACCGTATTCCAATAAATAATTAAACTTATCAATCAATGTTGTAGAAACAATTAAACACATCGTTAGTCATAAATTAAATGGTAATATAATTACATACCATGATAAATATTATTTACTGTAAGCACCCATCAGTGTATAACAGTAGTAAACATTGCAAATTTCGAATATACCTTGACAAAATACTTTCAAACTTTTACATCTGAATAATTTTGAATTTCCCAACCTATCTTTGTATGTCGTATACAGTTGTTTGCACGTATACATCAATATTTGTATGTAGAATTTTGAGAGATCCAATCAACAACGATAATCATAAAAGGACTTAAGTGTGATGTCACCTTTAGAAAAAAAATCATGCAATATAAGACACGTTTAATCTATGTAATATTTTGTATCGTTGCTATTTCTCTTATCTCCTATTAATCTAGTTTTAAGTGATAATTTGGAATAATCCTCACAACCATCGTATATATATGTTGTATTTGTTAAGAAAATATGTGTTTTCTTCTTCTTCACGTTCGGCTGCATCCCGCCGCCCCCGTCCCGCATCTCGCTCTCCGCGTCCTGCTATCTTCACTGAAGTCACCCGACCAAAGCCAATTTATGAGCTCTGCGCTCTCCTATGCCCAGTTTACTGATCCAGCTCATGCATGTTACATCTAAACTTGTGCTTTGCATTTGTACTTGTTTTTCTCTTTTCTAATTATTAGGATTGTTGTATAAATATGCACATTTGTATCCAATGTGTAATATAAAAGAATAGTTAATCTTATTCTCTCTAACTCTCTCGATCTTTCGCTCGCTCTCAATCTTTCTAATCTTGCTTCCGCTGATTCATTGGTTTACCAAATCTACATGGTATCAGAGCGGTGATCGAACCTCAAAAAGTCTTTGATCGATTTTGTTCCTTTTGAAATCTAATCTCTTTAAAATTTTGTTTTCGGTCAAACCTTTTTTTAATCATTGTTTGTTTTTGTTTCCCTTTGTTTTCTAGGATCTCTCGTCATGGACTCGACCAAAAGCATCTCAATCTCGTTCAATGGAAATAATTATTCCATCTAGACGAAGATTGATAAGGCCAATCTTGGCATGCAAGGTCTTTGGGATTTCGTGATAGGATCGAATGTGAAACCGGTCAATTCAAGTGTCGGATCAGAAAAATGGGAACAAAATAAGTTCACTGCCTTGGTTATTTCACCAAATTCCCTCTAATCTCATGTACTTTGTACATATGGACACATAGAGTTTCTTAAGGAGCTTTGGAACGAGCTGAAACAAGTTTTTGGAAATGAATCCAATCTTAACCGTGTGTATGAAGTAAAGGAATTCCTTAATAATCTAAGGCAAGAGGAAAAGCCTTTTAACGAGGTTTTGGATGATTTTAAGGAATTATGGTCAGAACTCGATACTCTAAGGCCTCATATTGCGGATCCTGTGGACATTGCTCACAGAGCGAACCAGGATCATATCTTTTGCATTTTATTCTCCCTCGACGAAAAATGCTACGACCTTATTCATCACATACTTCGCCAAAATGAGTTTCCCCCGTTTAACGAATTTTGTATGATGATTAAAAGAGAGGAATAAGGAAATTGTCTCTTTAAAGGAATGACCGAGGAAGCTAATGTCTCCAAAATCACCTCTGGCCAAGCCGCCACTATCAAGCTTTCAAAAAGTAGTTTTCTTGTGAGTATTACAAAAAGAAAGGTCATACAAAGGATCGTTGTTGGATCCTTCACCCCCATTTGAAGGACAGAAGCCGTGACGGCCAAGGTAAGGCTAATATGGCCTCCGAGTTTGAGTTTGTCACCAAGGCAGACCTCGAGGGGTTTTTTTTACACATGATTTTGGTAGGAAATCAAACAAACAAAGCTGATGAAGAGGGAGGTAAGGTTATCTCTACTTTCTATATTTTTCGAAACCATATTATAATAGATTCTGGAGCTACAAATCATATGATCAAAAATCATGACTTGTTTAAAGATATAAAACCTCAAAATGGCTATGATTCTATTGCGAATGGGAGAGTGTTCCAATTCAAGGAACAGGAAAGCTTAAGCTTCTCGGTCGTGATACAAGGGCTCTCTTCGTTCCAAAATTTTCTAATAATCTTATCACTGTTCAAAAGCTAGCAAAAGACCTTAATTGCTATTTTTGTTTCGATTCTAACTCATTTTGGATGCAGGATATTGAAAGCAAACAAGTAATTGACAAAGGAAATCTCCTCAATGGTCTTTATGTTCTCGAGTCTATATGTATTGTGATCTTGAGTCTGTGTTTCTATCAAATTCAAATATTAATAAAGTTTTTATGTGGGATGCGAGGCTTGAACACTCTCATAGCAAAGTTTTAAGTATCATTTTTCTTGATCTTAAAGATAAAAATGAAGCTTGTGAAGTTTGCATCTTAGGAAATAACGTAAAACAAGTTTTCCAAACTCTGTTTCGGTTTATAAAAACTGTTTTGATTTGATCCATTCTGATGTTTGGAAAGCTCCATGTATTTCTCGTGATCAAAAGAAATATCTTGTAAACTTCATCGATAAAAAATCAATGTTTACATGGCTTTATACTATCTCATCTAAGAGTTGTCTTTATAATGTGTTTAAAGAATTTCATAAGCATGTTTTTACTCAATATGATGCTAAAATAAAATGTCTAAGGACTGACAATGGTGGAGAGTATACTAGTCTTAGTTTCATAGGTACCTTGAAGAACAAGGCATTCCACACCAAACCTCGTGTCCCTATACTCCGCAACAAAACGAAGTGGCCGAGAGGAAGAATAGGCACCTAATGGAACTCTCGAGAACTATCATGTTCGAGCGTGATGTTCTTAAAAATTTTTGGCCCGATGCGGTCATGACCGCATGTCACATCATTAATAGAATTCCAAAAAAGGTTCTAAAGTAAAAATGACCTTATGAGGTATTAAACTCTACAAAACCTGATCTTGAGTACTCTAGAACTTTCGGTTGTGTGTGTTTTGTTCTTGTTCTTGACTCACAGCAAAACAAGTTAAAGGAGCACCTAAGCCATGTTCATTGGATACTCGGTAAATCAAAAAGGCTACAAGTGTTTCAATCCAAAACTCAACATGTAATGGTGACTCGAGATGTTATGTTCCTCGAAGACAAGATCTTTCATGATAAAATCACCTGGGAAGAGATTAAAGGAATCTCGGAATCAAATGATATAGGTTTGTCCCTTAAAAACTGAGTAAATACAATTTCAAAACTAACAATGAAACAAGTCTCCTGCCAAGTGTACCTGAGTGTCATGAAGACCAAAATGATCAAGAAATCTCAGAAAAATGAAGAACAAAAAGGACATGTTGAGATAATACCTTCTGAGCAAAATAATGAGGAGGAAACTAGGGCCTCAAATCATGAGGAGGAAACTAGGGCCTCAAATCATGAGAACGAAGAACAAAGCCATTGTCATAACCAAAATGACGATCATGACGTCGATGAAGTCGAAGGAAGGATTCTAAATGAGATAGTACCTCAAAGAAGCACTTGAATAAGTCGACCAATCTCCGTATCTCACGAAGAAGCACTTGAATAAATGAGATAGTACCTCGAAGAAGCACTTGAATAAGGCGTCCCGTATCTCACGTCCTGTATCTCGTGTCCCATGTCTCGCTCTCTGTATCCTGCTCTCTTCACTCAAGTGATCCGGTCAAAGCCAATTTATGAGCTCCGCACTCCCGTATGCCTAGTTGACCGCTACAGCTCATGCATGTTACATCAAAACTTGTGATTTGCATTTGTACTTGTATTTTGCTCGTTTTTCTCTTTTCTAATTATTATTATTATTTTATAAATATGTACATTTGTTTCCAATGTTGAATATAAGAGACTAATTAATCTTATTCTCTTTAATTCTCTCGATCTTTCGCTCGCTCTCAATCTTTCTAATATTATTTCCGTTGATTCATCTTTGATTTACAAAATCTATAGTATTGTTGCACCAATTAGCTCGTATTGGTTTCAGCATTTGACACTTCTTCATTCATGTTTCCATATTGGACATCCTTAATGATGTCCTTGACAAAATACTTTCAAAATTTTACGTCTGAATAATTTTGAATTTCCCAACCTGACTTTGTATGTCGTATACAATTTTTTGCACATATACGTCAATATTTTATGTCGAATTTTGAGAGATCCAATCAACATCGATAATCATAAAAGGACTCAGGTGTGATGTCACCTTTAGAAAAAAAATCATGCAATATAAGACACATTTAATATATGTAATATTTTTTATTGTTGCTATTTATCTTATCTCCTATTGATGTAGTTGTAAGTGATAATTTGGAATAATCCTCACAACCATCGTATATATGTTGTATTTGTTAAGAAAATATGTGTTTTCTTCTTCACGTTCGGCTGCGTCCCCCCGCCCCCGTCCCGCATCTCGCTCTCTGTGTCCTGCTCTCTTCACTCAAGTCATCCGGTCAAAGCCAATTTATGAGCTCCGCGCTCCTCTTTGCCTAGTTGACCGCTCCAACTCATGCATGTTACATCTAAACTTGTGCTTTGCATTTGTACTTCTATTTTCCTCGTTTTTCTCTTTTCTAATTGTTATTATTGTTTTATAAATATGTACCTTTTGTATCTAATGTTGAATATAAGCGAATAATTAATCTTATTCTCTTTAATTCTCTCAATCTTTCGCTCGCTCTCAATCTTTCTAATGTTGTTTCCGTTGATTCATCTTTGGTTTACAAAATCTATAGTATTGTTGCACCAATTAGCTCGTATTGGTTTCAACATTTAACACTTCTTCATTCATGTTTCTATAATGGATAATCCGATGACCACAAAAGCATCCTTGATGATGTCCTTGTCTCTATTATGATGAGCACGCTAACCAAAAATATTTTTTTCGTAATCCATGCATATGAGTTTGAAAAAATAAGTTGGCTCGGTTCAGCTCGCCAAAAAACGAGTTGGCTCCGCTCGACTGGTTTTCCAAACAGCTTGACTCGCCAACAGATATATATGTTACACATTCATTGACAATTTGTCAATGGATATTATCCGTTACGCGCCCGTTACAAATCCCAACGGATGCGAATTTTCAACGATCGATTCCCAACGGCTCAGAAACCGTCGCAATTCGTTGGGAATCATCCTTTTCAACGGAAATATGGCAATTTCCAACGGATATATCTCTTGAAAAATCATTTGTTTTTTTAGTGTGAAACCTTTCATGTATACATGGTTTAATATAACATATGAATTAAACATTTTTTTCATTTATGCACCTATATCATCGACGATATAACACGTCGCTATTTATGTGTACAACTTGATTTGTTGAAAGAAAAACCATATAATCTCTAATATATTTTTGAATTCGATAAAACATTGTTCGTGTCTTCATCAAACCTTCATACTCCCGCTTTTGAAGGGATTAGATAATGAACTCTAATAGGCTCACAACCAACACAAATTGTATCATTATTGTGGCATTGCTATGATGATACTAGGGGTTACCAATACCACCGTCATGGCCATGCGATGTTGTCATTGATACAACATTGAATTGGCTTTAGACAGCTTCGTCATTGGCAAAGGTATGCTAACACTAAACTTGCGTGAAACCTATGTTACAACGTCGTGGGATTAATATTGAAATTGTTTTTTCAATATAATTTTTTTGTAGTGATTTCGGGTGTTTACCATATGAGATATATCTCCGTCTTTTCTCCGCATCCCTAATATACGTTTTATCAAATAACACAAATACGAAAGAATTTCGGTTCAATAATTATTTTGTTTTTGATGTGGTCTTTAGCAGACTTGTTTTAATGATATTGTGTTTAATGATCTATGCCAAAAGAATATGTTCTAAATGGACTAACTGATATTCTTGTTTGTAGAAGTGGAAAAAAATCATTTATTGTACAGTATGTCAATTTTTTTAACACACTATATACATCTCTATTGTCTCCCATTTTAATACATCTGCAACGAGGTTCAAATCAACATTTAATACTTGATATAATTGGTTGGGAAAGACATACTAACGAAGTCAATATACTAATGCTTCAATAGTTTGAGGTCTAAAATTTCGCCTACCCGGTCTCCGATCGCTCGATTGGTTCTGTAAGATCATGGGAGCAGAAGAAGAGCTTCTTGTAGGGTAGAACCCTAGATCTCCGTCATCGGAATCGTATTTATCAATTTTCGTCGCGGTTCCTATGAAATTAGGCCATGGCGTACAAGCTCGCTTACATAATCATCACTAAGGTAGAAACCTGGGAAATTAGGCAATGGCGTAACAAGCTCACACACGTCTTATAGAATAAGGTAGATAGATCCTTCTTTACCACTTGCTCCTCTTCGTCGTTTTCGGTTCTGATATGGTTTGATTGGGTTAGAGCTCTCGGGGAAGGGTTTCGGCGTAAGATTCGGTGTATACACTGGAATTTTCTCGGAACCTTGTAGATGGGGGGTAGATTTTGTTGCTGATGAACTATCTGATTATGCGTAACAAGCAACTGAAAGTTGTGGGCGAGATTATGTTTACTGCATGAATTTCTCCTTCTCGGTGGCTTATTAGTGTGGATTGGTGTTTGAGGAGTGCTTTATTTTCCGACAGACTAATTTTCCCAAGTATCAAGTGGCAGAGAAGATAGTTATTCCACTTTACAGTGATTTCCACTGGTCGCGGGATCATCTTTGCGAGAGATACAAGGTATTTCATTCCTCCGTTCCTTTTAGCGATTGCTCCGAATTTGTTTATCAACTACACAATTGCACCTCTTGTCGAATTGATTTTGATAATTCCTCACTCATTGCCCTTATTTCCTCTAACGTTAACTTTGTAGTCCTTATCAGATTTTGATAGTTGATATATAAATTAGTATGTTGTCTTTGGCCCATGATCTGATGAAACTATCTCGGTTGGTTGAGAATATTATCTGTTCGAGGAGGCATTTGTATTATGTTATGGACAAATTGGGTTGGACAGTTTCTGTCTGTGCTTTCTTCATCTTGGCATGTTTGTTCAATTCACACAGCTTAATGATGGCGAGAGAGATATGCTTTTCCTCAAGGTTCTTGAGACATACATGAAACCTAATGGAGGTCTATTCACCTGTGGGAATAGCCTCCATAATCAATGCCTGGCTCACGAGGGCATCGCTTTTTATGCAAAATATAGAAATAGAGAAAAGGGGTAGATATGAGTTGTAAGCGGCACAAAGCGGGGGAAGAAGGTGTTAGAAGATATTGCTCTTGAACTCCCACATTGTTAAATTGTAGAGGCTTAAGTGAAGAAAAAGTAGAATAAATGGGCAGAGGAGAATTTTGTCCAACTCATACCTTTCTCGGCCTTTTGGCTAAGATCAAGTGTAGTATCTGTTCTTATCAGTTTAATATCTGATACGTGGGCCATCGGCTCACAATGATATTAACTCTATTTTTGTTGGGGGTGAGTCCAACACGGTAGCTTGCTATCGGGACTCGCGAGCGTCGCCCACGCGTTGCACTACTGCGAGGGCCTGGCGCACCCCGCCCAAACCTGTAATGTTAAACAATATCCCCATCATCTGGCCAGAAATCGAACCGCGAATGTGTTCAAAATTCCAGTTCATCGCTGACTCTTTCGAATGTTTTTTCGGTTGTTCAGCTTAAAAGCTTCCCACATCGGGAACAAAATAGTAGTTTACGAATCAAGGTGAGTACAAGAATTGAGCTTGACGCATATTGCAACATACTTACCTGGACGGGGTCAACGTGTGATCACGAAGACGCGTGGCCTAGGCTAGTGACCTCCATTGCACTTGGGAGGGGTGCTCAGCTTAAGGTCTCCCCAAGCGGGAGAGCCTACGTCATAATTTGTGGCAGCGGGAGCCTGCGTTCGCGCGGCCCCCATCAATTTCATTGTGGGCGAATTTTTTCCATTGTGGGCGAATTTTTTATGTTCTACGACAGTGCTTTCTGAAATTAGAACATTTTGGTTTATGACGTGGTATTTTCTATTTCTATTACTTTCATTGTCCTAACATTTTTGAATTTTTGTTTACTCCTATACAATACATCTATGAATCTTTATAAAATATATAGTAATTAAATGGATTGTGGATTAAACCTAATCTATTAGTAATGGTAGACCGTTTAAAATTATACGGGTTAATCATCTAAAATTATTTGATGAGATTACAAACAATAAACTAATCAATAATATTTAGTTATAATTTTATGACATTATAAATTCAGCTAATTCTAAAACAAAGTTAACCATTTACTATATATATTTGATAAAAAAAATTTTGATTGTGTTTTAAGTGAATGTTTAATATTTAAATCTATATAGTTAGGATTGAGACAAGACATGCCAATGAATTTACAATGATCTGAATGTCCGCTTTTGCATTGCAATGCATCATTCTTAGCAAATGTTATATCATGTTAACTAAGTTTGGCTTATGTCATCCATTGTTAGGTGGATGAAAAATATTTTCTACAACTATGCGTATAATCCAACATTTTTGCATTCCATTTATATCACTTTCATTGTCCTCACATTTTTTTTAAATTTTTTGCTCGTTAGAATACATCTATGTACCTATTTAGATTTATAAAATGTATAGTAATTAAATGGACTCTGGATTAAACCCAATCTATTAGTAATGATAGACCGTTTACACTGATATGCGTCGAGCCCATTAATAGTGATAAATTCATCTAAAATTACATGTTCCTTTTGAGATTACAAACAAACAATAAAATAATAAAAAATATTCGGTTATAATTTTCATGACTCGCTACAAAACAAGCCAATTGTAAGATAACTTTAACCATTTAGTTTATATTATATATATATATATATTGATAAAAATTCTTTGATCGTGTTTTAATTGAGGGTTCCGTTTGATATTCAATATCAACTCCCATTGTCTTTGGTCTTTCCATATAACTGCTATCATTTTTCACCTTTTCTTCTTCAAATTCGACATATCTGTTGATAATAACCTTGTGGGCAACGGGATCGCACAGGAGATACTCCTTAACTCAATAAACATACCATAAAAATACACACTTTATGGATTTTGGATCTAGTTTAGTTGTTTCTTGGGTGTTATACATCATATATGCAGTTTATTCAAACATATGAAGGTTGGAATAATCAACTGGCTTTCTCATCCACATCTCCACAGGTGTCTTGAGATCAATTGCGCTTGAGGGTGACCGATTGATCACATAACAGGCGGTTACAACTGTTTCAGCAAAAACCGCGTTTGTCAAGCCGACAGTTCTCAACATAGCCCTTGTTCTTTTCAACATGAGTATATTAATCCGCTCTGCTACACCATTTTGTTAAGTTGTGTATGCCATAACGAACTGTCTTTCGATTCTCTCTTGTTGATAGAATCGATTAAAATTATCGCCAATACATTCTCTTCCATTGTATGACCTCATGCCTTCTATCCTTCTTCCAGATTAAAGCTCGATCCGTGCTTTGAAGATTTTGAAAACTTCAAATATATCTGATTTCTTCTTGATAGGGTACACCTAACATCTCCTGGAGTAGTCATCAATGAAAGATACAAAGTTGCACCTCCTAGGGACATCTCTGGTGCTTGCCAAACATCAGATTGAATTAGATCCAAGATAGCCTTGTTTTTAGCTGTTGAACTGCTAAATTTGGATGTGTGTTGCTTACTTGTAACACAATGTTCACAAAAGGGTAATATGACATTTTCGAGCCCCGAGAGAATACCTCGATCTGTAAGAATCTTCAAGCCTCGTTCTAACAAATGACCCAATTTTCGAGGCCATAACCATGGAACCATTCTCTCCGATGACGCTCCTAAATCCAGAAGCCATACATCAAAGAAAAGTTGTTTGTCTTCGGTAACCGTTATTACATCGCTGTACAACACTTCACCATTATGAGTATTCGCAACGTTTCCTAGAGGTTTTGATGCTTTCTCTCCAGTTTTATTATAATGCCAATATTGCTTCTTTGTATGACCTTTATTTCTATAGTGAAAGCATTTAATAACATATTTTAATGGTTCAAATAATTTTTCTATTTTAATGTGGATGTACGAGAGGTTTGACTAAAAAACAAGAATGTTTTTTTCGAATTCGTAAGTGGATTAGAAAGTTTCATGAATTTGCTACAAATCAAGTTGAATATGTAAGGAGACGTAAGTTATGATGTGTACTTGTTGTAGGTGTAGAAATAAAAAAAATGTTTAGTGTAGGAGTTGTGTTAAAACATATATACAAGATAGATTTTATGAAAAATTATTATATTTGGGTGTAAAATGGCAATGATATGAGCACAATGACATCTATGCACCTTAACATTGTACAATCAGATGATATTTATAGTAATTATGGCACAATGAAAATAGTTTTAATGACGATCAGACTCGTCATGATGGATATATTGAAATGATTGTGGATGATTTTCAAGTTATCATAATAATATGCAGATGATGGAATTATGAATGAAGAAATTTCAAACACTAAAACTAATAAGTTTGACGATTTACTTGGTGTAGACAAACAACCTTTGAATGAAGGTTGAGAGGACATTCAAAGTTGTTACTTTCTGTCAAATTGATGGGAGTGATACAAGTTGCAACGCCACACAATATTATATGGATCAAATCTATCAGATTTTGCATAACGTTTTGACTAAATGTAACGACACACCTACGTCCTTTTATCATGAGTCAAAATTCGTTATATCTCTTGAATGCGAAATGAAAATATTCATGGGTGTATACATTCAAATGATTCTTTATCATTTAAAAGGAATGTGAAAAATGAAACTAGATCCAAGTGATAAATTGTCGAGCAATACATTAACAAAAATATCATACATTTCAGGAAATATTAATTTGACCCGCACATTGCGATCAAATCCAAAAAAAAATTGTGTAAAAGAACGCAAATCATCATTTCGAATACGGTAAATGTTTACCAAATTTCCCGATAAGTTTAACGAAATATGGTATGATCTGGGCTAACCTGAAAAATAACTTAACCCATGGTGAACTACTTGGGCTAGGATGGGCCAATCCACTTAGGACTATTAATTTCACCATAACGTTCCGTGAGGACATTCGTGATCAATGATTACAACATTTGGTCGATCATCGAAGGCATCGATCAAAGCTTCGATACTCCCAATAAATAACAAGTCATTAACATATTGCAAATAAAAATACAAAGATAGATAATAATTCAAAATAACAAAATAAAAAGATAAACAATGCATCATTCTTATCAATTTTTATATCATGTTAACTAAGTTTGGTTTATGTCATCCATTGTGACGTGGATGAAAAATATTTTCTACAACTATACGTATAATCCAACATTTTTGCATTCCATTTATATCACTTTCATTGTCCTAACATTTTTAAATTTTTTCCTCCGTTAGAATACATCTATATACATATTTAGATTTATAAAATGTATAGTAATTAAATGGACTATGGATTAAACCCAATCTATTAGTAATTTGTGTCGAGCCTATTAATAGTGATAAATTCATCTAAAATTACATGTTCTTTTTGAGATTACAAACAAACAATAAAATAAAAAAATATTCGGTTATAATTTTCATGACTCGTTACAAAACTAGCCAATTGTAAGATAAATTTAACCATTTAGTTTATATATATATTAATAAAAATTCTTTGATCGTGTTTTAATAGAGTATTTCGTTCGATATTTAATATCAAATCCCATTGTCTTTGGTCTTTCCATATAAATGCTATCATTTTTCACCTTTTCTTCTTCAAATTCGACATATCTGTTGATAATAACCTTGTGGGCAATGGGATCCCACATGTGATACCCCTAAACTCAATCAACATACCCTAAAAATACACACTTTATGGATTTTGGATCTAGTTTAGTTGTTTTTTGGGTGTTATACATCACATATGCAGTTTATCCAAACATATGAAGGTTTGAATAATCAAATGGCTTTCCCATCCACATCTCTATAGGTGTCTTGAGATCAATTGCGGTTGAGGGTGACCGATTGATCACATAACATGTGTTTACAACTGCTTCGACAAAAAGCGTGTTTGTCAAGCCAACAGTTCTCAACATAGCCCTTGTTCTTTTCAACACGAGTCTATCAATCCGCTCTGCTACACCATTTTGTTGAGTTGTGTATGCCATAGTGAACTATCTTTTGATTCTCTCTTGTTGATAGAACCGATTAAACTTATCGTCAATATATTCTCTTCCATTGTATGACCTCATGCCTTTTTTTCCTTTTTCTAGATTAAAGCTTGATCCGTGCTTTGAAGATTTTGAAAACTTCAATTACATCTGATTTTTTCTTGATAGGGTACACCTAACATTTTCTCGAGTAGTACTACTCTGGTGCTTGCCAGACATCAAAATGAATCAGATCCAAGATAGCCTTGCGTTTAGCTGTTGAACTGCTAAATTTGGATATGTGTAACACAATTTTCACAAAAATGCAATGTGACCTTTTGAGCCCTGGGAGAAGACCTCGATCTACAAGAATATTCAAATCTCATTTCGACAAATGATCCAATTTTTGATGCCATAACCATGGAACCATTCTCTCCGAGAGGTCATATGCCATGACGCTCCTAAATCCAGAAGCCATACATTAAAGAAATTTTGCCTGTCTTCGGTAACTGTTGTTACCTCGCTGTACAACACTTCACCACAATGAGTATTCACAACGTTTCCTAGAGGTTTTGCTGCTTTCTCTCTAGTTTTATTATAATGCCAATATTGCTTATTCGTATGACCTTTCTTTCTGTAATGAAAGCATTTAATAACATCTTTTAATGGTTCAAATAATTTTTCTATTTTAATGTGGATGTATGAGAGGTTTGACTAAAAAATAAGAACGTTTGTTTCGAATTCGAAAGTGGATTAGAAAGTTTCATGAATTTTCTACAAATCATGTTGAATATGTAAGGAGAGGTAAGTTATGATGTGTACTTGTTGTAGGTGTAGAAATAAAAAAAAGTTTAGTGTAGGTGTTGCGTTAAAACACATGTACAAGATAGATTTTATGAAAAATTATTATATTTGGGTGTAAAATGGCAATGATATGAGCACAATGACATATATGCACCTTAACATTGTACAATCAGATTATATTTATAGTAATTATGGCACAATGAAAATAGTTTTACTGACGATCAGACTCGTCATGATGGATATATTGAAATGATTGCGGATGATTTTTCAAGTTATCATTTTAATATGCATATGATGGAAATGTGAGTGAAGAAATTTCACTCTAAAACTAATAAGTTTGATGAGTTACTTGGTGTAGACAAACAACCTTTGAATGAAGGTTGAGAGAACATTCAAAGTTGTTATACTTTCTGTCAAATTGATGGAAGTGAAGACAAGTTTCAACGCCACACTATGTTATATGGATTAAATCTATCAGATTTTTCATGTTGTTTTGTCTAAATGTAACAACACACCTAAGTCCTTTTATCATGAGTCAAGATTCTGAATGCGAAATGAAAATATTCATGGATGTATACATTCGAATGATTCTTTTTTATTTAAAAGGATGTGAAAAATGAAACTAGATCCAAGTGATAAATTGTCAAGCATTACATTAACAAAGATATCACACGTTTCGAGAAATATTAATTTGACCCGCACATTGCGACCAAATCCAAAAAACATTGTGGAAAAAAATGAAAATCATCTTTTCGAATACGGTGAACGTTTACCAATTTTCCGATAAGTTTAACAAAATATGGACTGACCTGGACTAACCTAAAACATAACTTAACCCATGTCGAACTATTTGGGCTAGGATGGGCCAACCCACTTAGCACTCTTAATTTCACCATAACATTCCGTCAGGACATTCTTGATCGATGATTAGAACATTTGGTCGATCATCGAAGGCATCGATCAAAGCATCGATACTCGAAATAAATAACATGTCATTAACGCATCGCAAATAAAAACACAAAGATCGATAATAATTCAAAATAACAAAGTAAACACATAAACAACGGTAGTGAACTTTGGAGACACCAACTACCAAAAGGATTAAATAAGTAAAATGCCCTATCAAACCCATTATAAATCAATTATAAACCTATGGGTTTGTTAAATAAGTAAATTAAATCTCATCTCTTACTGATGCGTGTCAGAAACCACTTGGCGCTTGTGGAGCAGAACCTATTAAATTGTTATCCATCAAACTCCATAAAAAAGGTATTCCTAATCCACAATTAGATTTTATATCGTATTGGGAGAATTTAGCACAATGGAACTTTTTTCTATATTTTTTCTAAAAATTATTCTATGTAAATCTAGGTGTTGCTTAGCACTCGTCAGACAACAACCGACAAAAACTGCTAAAATTGGTGTGTTTAGTCAAGTGCATATACAACCAAAAATCGCGCGTTAACGACTAACTTTTTATTTTTAAAAATGAAAGAGAATAATCTACATGAAAATTCCACCAACGAAGAGAAGAGAGGTGACATGAAAATGAGGAGACAGGTGGCGATGGATTCGATGGAGGATAAGTGGTTTTGATAGAAGAGAGGAGACTGCAGGTGGTCGGTTTGATAGAGTAGGTTTGGCAGTTAAAATAATAAATAGTTTTGTCGTTGATTCCAACTATAAGGACCATGCATATGACAACAACTAAAAGGGGCGAGAAAAATGGTTAGGCATAAAATTCAAAAGCGAAGAATAAACAATATTATGTTAGGGAAGCGGGGGAGAGAAAAAAAATATAAAATGGGTAGGCATGCGACCCTTGTGACTTTTTTCTTCTTGTGACCCTTGTGATCTATGCGACCCTTGTGAGTTTCTTCTTTTTGTGACCCATGATAGAAACTGTGACCTATGCGATCCTTGTGAATTTCTTCTTTTGACCCTTCTAAACATTTCGAATGGTTGCATCCATCTGAATTGTACCAGGCTATCGAGTATTATCTCATCTGGAAATGTATTGGCTAAAGTTGCATGACAATGGAGAAGAAAGGTGGAAAAGCTCTTTTTAAATAGCATTGTACCTCGGAGGTATTGTTTTTCTTTAACTAAAAGTCCTATCTTTTAAAATTTATTGAACATATATCTATGAAGTATATTCTAATTCCACATCGTTTTGTGGTAATTGGAATGAGTCAATGCATGAAAACCTGTTAATCATACAATTTTAACCCGATGAACCTTGAACTTACAATATCCACACACCGAGTAATGTTTGATGTTATGAAATCACTTTTTTCTAAACAATTTTGATTTAGTTATTCATATTATTTAAGTTTTAAAATCACAAAATGAGAAATGATATATTACGACATTTACAATTATACAATTATAGTCATAATATATATAACTATACTAGAAATCTATAACTCATCCAATTTGAGTACCTCTACATGATAGACCTCAACCAAAAACTGAAGAGTAACGACAACAAGTGATTGAATTTTACGACATGTGTTGTTACTCATTTCATTGAGTATTTGTAATTTACACATTTAACATTAATATTTGATAATAATATCACATGTTTCATTCAAAACATCTTTGTATAAATATCACGGACAAAAGTAAGAATTTGTTCAATGTTTGTATGTTCACTTTTGAATGGTGAATTCATACTTATAAAATATAAGATTTCACCATCGTAAGTCAAAACAACCGTGTATCACATGGTTTTAAAAGAACTTTCACTATAACTTGCTTGTATGGTGTAGGTTTTAAAGCCATAACATGAAAAATGATATTTTACAGTATTTAGGATTTTAGCTTACGATATATATGTACAAATATTATTTACGAAATTTATTGCTACTAATTCTATCAAGTATTTATATTTTTCATCGTTTACAATTGAGTTAAATAAAAATACATGTCCCATGAAAGAAACACCAATTTTCCTAACTTCACAAATATATTTAGAATTTTTTAATTATTTAGATGTTCATTTGTAAAAGGTAATATTCATACTTATAAAACATAATATTTTCCGATTTCCAGTCGAGAACAAGCACAAATCACATGTTCTAAAAATCGTTTTGATGATAACTTATTTATTTGATGCATGTTTTAAAGCCACAAAAAGAAAATGGGCATGTTTCGAAATTTATGAATATAGTTTTAGACGTGTACGACTACTCTTTTCTATATGTATTGTTACTTCCATTTACTATTTACAATTTGAATTTTTTTAACAATTTTCTTTGTGTTTAAATTTCATCATTACAAATCAAAGTTATGCAATTACTTTTTTTCTAAACAATTTTGATTTAGTTATTCATATTACTAGAAAAAGCCCGTGCGATACGCGGATGGTGATTTATTTATGTTTAACTATATCGATGCACAACTGATCATGTTAATTGTTCATATTGTAATTGACATAAAATTAAGATTTATCAAATCATACGATATAATCCAATATCATTCAAAGTTAAATTGAACGTGCGATAATTTTTTTAGATTAAAATATATTAGTGTTGTATGTTATTCATGAAATAAAAGTAATACATTAAGAATATAAATTAATTCATACAAATTATCCATGCTAGATATAATAAGATATATTATCCACTTATCAATTGTTTTAGTTAGATATAATATCTTAATATAATAGTCGTCTTATGTAACTTTGTCATTTATATAAATTATCACCTTGCCTTATTTGAACATATAAAGATTATAATCAAACTTCAATCACATTTAAATCACCAATTGCTCTGCGAAATGTATACAATAAGCTAACACCATGATAGTTTACAAACTTTACCGCCAACCATAAAACACAAAAAATGGAAAAAATAGAAATTTAAACCTAACAACATCTGAAAACAATGACCAACCAAGAACACATACTCATTTTAGTCCTACTACAGCTGTTGGAGCAAACAATATTAGGTTCTTATCATATTTCTCCAGAAAAGCATCTTAAATTTTCGACATATACAAATACCACCAAGACTAATGATAGGAATATTATGTTATATTACCCTCTTATATGCTATATGCAAAGAAGTCCATTAGATAGGGATCGAAAAGCCTTTATTCACCATACAATTGAGAGGACCCATTCCAGGAACGTATAAGATGCTTCTGAACTCAACCTCACCCTTCAATATACAAGGAAACCCACATTAAAAAGAGTCAGCAACCAGTGGAAGATTCAAAGGACTTAAACTATAGTCCAAATAGAAAGTATTGACACCTCCGTTGTGAAGTGCGTGTGGGCAAGTGGATCCAAGAACTCGTTGAAAGTCTTCTTATAAAACTCGTTGTACTCTTCTTTTTCTACTTCTTTTGGATTGCGCATCTAACCAACACAGAGAAGAGTACAATCATCAATAAGCATGTTCGGTGTAATAAAGACCGAGTCGTCAAATGTTTACCATATCGGTTTAGTTTCATTGGCAAGTTCCCAATCCCAATACTTTTCAGTTTTAGTAGTCTTCTTCTTCTTTGTCTCACCCTGGAAACAAGAAAAAAGAGCAATCAGGAATCACAAGTCAAGTCAAACCTTTTGCTCATGAAAAAAACACGAAATTTACCTCTTTCACTTCTTCTCCTTCTTTAGCCGGTTCCTCCTCTTCAACCTGCCACATGTTTCAGATCGTGAAATAAGAAATCTTAGTTCACATGGCAAAGAAAATACCGAGAAAGCCATCTCGACGATGTATAAATAGGAAACCCGACAAACTGAGAGTAATTCTTTATTAGATTCTTGATTCTCGTAGGTTCAGCAAATTCATACTTATCATCCTCCTGTAGCAAGAACAAACCGAGTCCGCTAAATAACAACACAAAAATGACATCAGATCACATACAAGCAATAACCAGAGTATCAAGCCCCATTTTTGTTCAACTTCACAACACAAAGAAGTATCGGACATGGGACAACATTCAATACCCTTAAGTAAAGTGTGATTTGTGTTCCCTAACGTAGAAGCTTTTCAGGGTCGGTTTCCCCCCTAATCACATACAAGCTACTGTCAGCTTCAGATTCCCAAACATATAGCTTGTCGGATCTGGGGCTTTTGGTGGTCACTACGACCTGACAATAAAAGAAAAAAACAAAGTCAATCCTCAAGAAAAAACACCAGCCAGAAGGGGATCACAAAAAGAATATGAAAGCCCTCACCTTCTCTGCAACTAAGAAAGCAGAATAAAATCCAACACCAAACTGGCCAATCAAACCATTATCAGCACTAAGATCCTTATGTTCCTGGAATGACAGATGTTAGGTTAGGACAATGGAGAAAATGATCTTAGGATTATATTCACATAAAATAAGAGATTAATAACCTGGAGAGCCTTCAAGAATTGGGAAGTACCACTCTGAGGGATCGTTCCGAGGCATTCTATAAGTTCTTCTTTTGTCATTCCAATACCAGTATCACTGCATATTCACATGAATTAATTCTAAATTCTTTCCGGAAATATTCAGCAAATTAAGAAAAATGAACACACACTTATACCTTATGGCAATTGTTCTGTTCTCGGGATCACGCTTGACGCGAATCTCTAGTTCCCCTCCATCTCCCAGCAGTGAAGGCTCTGTCATACTCAAGAACCTCAGCTTATCCAAAGCATCACTTGCATTGCTAGATACACAAATACAGGTATTTCAGATGACAAAACACCAAACAAATAATGAAACATAAATTTCCATTAAGAAATAAAAATATATGGAAATATGACGAAGTAGCTCACCTTACAAGCTACGAAGAAACAACTCTTTGTGGCTGTACAAGCTATGAATAATCATATCCAACAAGAGACTAACCTGCAATAATTTCGACGCGTTCATATTAAGACTGAGTGAGGAAAGAATTCAAATTACCATCATTTCAAGTTTTCTAACTGTATCGCCATAGCTTCAAGATATTCAAAAACCACACCCCACCCAGAACTCAAAAACAAATAAAAAGAAAGACCTTCGAAATATGAGTTGTACAAACCATGTAGAGTTTACTGGATTCACTGCAATATTGAAGAAGCAGTTTGGCTTTCTCTAATGCATTGATCAACATACATAGTGAATGTATTCTTGATGAACATCGAGGTCGAGCTTCTTCTATATTAGGAAAGCTCTTCATAATCTTACATATTAAGCTTTTCAATGTCATACACATTGAAGAGTGTATCTGCAGCAGAATACATCATCCAATATGTCAGAATCAAATGAACAACATACATAGACGTTGCATTAGAGATTTCATAGTCGATACCTTGAAGGACTGAGGTAAGGACAATACCTTTTCGATAATTTAATTCCCCATTTAAAGAATCCTACAAAAATGATCAAAGATTCAAGAACTATTAAGCTTCAAGCAGAAGATAATCACAGTCAAAGGCAAAAGCGAGACAGGGAAGAACTTGACTTACCCTATGAAAAGCTGTTTTCAAAGTATCACAAACCAAATCCAAATGAATTTGATTTCTTCTCCAAAATCACATAGAATTGCCAGCAACTTACACGGAAGAGATCGTGGGAGAGAGATCCGGGCGACAGAAGAGATCACATAGAATTTCCAGCAAATCACAAAGAGTTTCCAGCAAAAGCACATAGAATTTCCAGCAAATCACATAGAGTTTCCAGCAAAAGCACATAGAATTTCCAAAAAATTACATATAATTTGCTATAATTACAGAAAATTATAGCAAAATCACATAGGATGGGCAACAGAAAAGATCCGGGCGGCAGTCTTAGACGCTGGCTAACCATTTGGGACCTGCACAACCGAAATCGCTGGAGAGAGGTCATGGGAGAGAGAGAGAAGGAGTCGTCACCTTAAATGCCGAGGGCGATGGGAGGTGGGAGAGAGGAGGACCGCTCGGTATACCCAAGAAGGAGTCATCACCTTAAATGCCGAGGGCGATGGGAGGTGGGAGAGAGGAGGACCGCTCGGTATACCCAGCCGATGGCGTCCAATTTGCTCTCCGAATCGTCATGATCGAATTTTCCGATTAAGAGAGATGGTGGGGAGCTAGAAGCGTTAGACGGATTTCGCATGGAATAACCATGATTTGGCTCGGTTCAGGAACGCTGACTCGAATACAATCGCAGAATCTGGGCATTTCTCGAATCAATTTTTGTTGGTTGGGGTTTTGGTCTCGTGTAGCTTGATTAAACCCGATCGAGCTCATCCCAAATTTTCCTCCCCACCGAAATCGCATGCTTTGCGGTTTTGTGGAAGTTTGAGAAGTCATCGAAGGGTCCACCGACAGCGGTGAAAATGATCTCATTGGCAAAAAAATCGGAGACAACCTTGAACTCCCGCATTCGGCGATCCGATAACCAGAAGAAGTAAATAAGAAGATGGAGAGTCGTGAAACGATGGAGGCGTGAGAAACTGGAAAGCCAAGGGAGTTTTTTTTTTCAAATGCTGAGGTGGATACATGTGGTGCGAGAATGGCCGAGAAGTCACTAAAAACTTGTCTTTTTAATATATAGATTTAAGTTTTAAAATCAAAAAATGAGAAATGATATATTATGACATTCATAATTATACAATTATAGTTCAAAATATGTATGACTATAATTTACGACATGTGTTGTTACTAATTTCATTGATTATTTATAATTTATACACAAATTAACATTAATATTTAATAATAATATAAAATATTTCATGCAAAACATCTTTTTATAAATTTCACAGTCAAAATTAAAAATTTGTTCAATATTTGCATGTTCACTTTTCAACGGTAAATTCATACTTATAAAATATAAGATTTTACCATCACAAGTTAAAACAACCGTGTGTCACATGGATTTAAACAACTTTCACTATTTCATGCTTTTATGGTGTAGGTTTTAATGCCACAACATGAAAAATGATATTTTACGACATTTACGATTATAGCTTACGATATACATGTACATATATCATTTACGAAATGTATTGCTACTAGTTCAATCAAGCATTTATTTTTTTCATCATTTACAATTGAGTTAAATAATAATACATGTCCCATGAAAGAAACATCAATTTTCCTAATTTCACAAATATATTTAGAATTTTTTAATTATTTAGATGTTCACTTTGTAAAAGAATGAATTTTCCCTTCGATTTATCATGCATCTTATCTCCTATATATAGTTCAGGAAACCTAATAATATCTAACATATTTATATAATCTTAATAAATCTAACAGATTTACATAATTTATTTTATATATTCTATCACGCCCCTGCAGTCGCAACGTGAGGTGTCCGAATGTTGACACTGGCTCTAAAGTCAAGAAATAATGAAGAAGATAGACCCTTGGTGAATATATCTGCATATTGTGATGAGGACGAAATGTGCAAGACTCGGACTTCACCATGTGCCACTTTCTCTTGAACAAAATGGATGTCAATCTCAACATACTTCATTTGTTGGTGTTGAACCGGGTTCGTGGACAAGAAAATTGAGCTAACATTGTCGCAGTACACAAGGGTGATCCGATGGAGTAGACACTGAAGCTCCAAAAGAAGATTATATAGCCAGCAAGTTCTGGCGACAACGTTAGCGACACCATGATACTCAGCCTCTGTGCTCGAGCGAGAAATGGTAGCTTGATGTTGGAAGACCACAAAATAAGGTTATCGCCCTAGAAGACATAATGCCCCGATGTAGATCCGCGTGAACTCGGATAACCTGCCCAGTTTGTGTCTGTGTAGGCTATGAGACCCGATGTAGACGCCTTGGTTAGTTGTAGGCCATGAACAATGGTACCTTATATATATCGTAGTAGCCGTTTGAGTGCGTTGAAATGTTTCTCCTATGGATCCTGCATGAACAAGCATACTTGTTGAACGACGTAGGCAATGTCTGGTCGAGTGAAATGTAAAGTACTGAAGAGCACCAACAAGGGAGCAATAAAGAGATGGATCACGGACGGGTGAACCAAAATCATGTGCAAGTTTGGCTATTGTGTCAATAGGCATGACACACGGCTTGCAATTGCTAATTTTGGCTCTCCGAAGGATGTCAAGAGCATACCGTTTCTCAGATAAGATAAGAATAGCCCAAAAGATGAACGTGTGGTCGAGATACCCATAAAGTAATGTAATGATCCAAGATCCGTAATAGCAAACTCGCTTCTCAAAGACGAAATGATCGACCGTAGAAGAGAAGTAGTGGAGGCCGTGAGCACAATGTCATCGACATAAATAAGAAGAAATGTCGTACCCGTTTGTCCATGAAGAGTGAAGAGTGGCGAATCACATTTGTTTTGGCAGAATCCAAGATGAGTTGGCATATAAGGAAAAACGTTGGTACCAAGCTCAAGAGGCCTGCTTGAGGCCGTATTACGACCGTCGTAGGAGACAGACGTGGTCTGGTCGAGATGTGTCAAGAAATCCCAGTGGTTGATGTATATACACCGTCTCTTGAAGGTTACCATGTAAGAATGCATTCTTGACGTCTAATTGATAGATTAGACATTCGCGGGAAAGTGCCAGGCTTAGTACGACACAGATCGTAGCTCGTTTAACTACAGGCATGAAGGTTTAACTACAGTTAAATCCTGGTCGTTGTGATTTTCCATTAGCCATGAGGTGAGCTTTGTATCGATCAAGGTTACCCTGCACATCAAGTTTATGACGAAACAACCATATAGCACGAATCAAATTAATCCCGGGGGTCGGGGAACCAAGTCCCAAGTTTCGTTTTTAATAAGAGCATCATATTCCGATTTCATAGCTGTCTACCACCGTGGATCCTTAAGAGCTTAAACATGGCTAGAAGGCAATGGTGAGATGGTCGTAGGGTGAAGATTAAGGATTTGACGTGGCTTATGGATGCCGGAATGGCTACGACTAACCATGGGATGACAGACGAGAGGAGAAGGATCAAAAGGAGGTGAGTTTAGAGGAGAAAGATTTGCTTGCGTGATAATGGACTGAAGAGTATGGGATGGGTCAGTGTCAGTCTCAAGGAAGTTATATGTGGAGGATGTCGAAGGTAGGATAGGTCCAGAGGCAAAAGGAAAGGAAGACTCGTCAAAGGTAACATGACAAGAGATGATCTTACAATAAGCTAAGTCGTAACACGATATCCCTTATGGTTCGAAGGAAAACCCTATAACACACGCGGTAAAACGAGCTTGAAACTTATGCGAGGTGGACGCTAAAAAGATTTGGATAACATAGACATCCAAAAACACGTAGGTGTGTATAGGTGACCGGTTGTGATAAAGCCTAGTTAATGGAATTTCGTTTTAAATGGCTGAGGACAGGAGAAGGTTAAGAAGGTGAGTTGCCATATGGAGAGTTTCGACCCAAAATGGAGGAGGGAGAGAAGCTTGGAAAAGAAGCGTGCGGACAATGTTTTTAACGGTAGATAACACACGTTCAACCTTTCCATTGTGCTCGGAGGTCTGAGGGTAAGAGAACCGAATAAAGATTTTGTGTTTTTGAAAAAAGGAATGAAAAGCGTGATTGTCGTATTCTCCACCATGATCGCTTTGAAAAGATTTGATTGTGGTTTAGAATTGATCTTGAATGAACACATTGAAGTGTAGGACTTTTGAGAGCGCATCAGATTTTCGTCACAATGGATAGATCCAAATAAACTTAGTGAAGTGGTCAAGAAAAACAACATAATAACGAATCCATGAGACACTTGGAATCAGTGATGTCCAAATTTTGGGATGAATAATATCAAAAGGGGCTAATACCTTTTTATTAGAAGAGAAGAAAGGAAGGCAAGTGTTTCACCAATTGGTATGCATGACATAAACCCATCACATCGTGTTTATTACAAAACATAAGACCACGTGAAAATAAAAAATGAAAAACGTGGTTACCCGGATGTCCTAATCGATGATGCCAAACAAAACGACTTGAAGAGAGAAGTGCGATGGGAGAGAAGAATGGTGGAGAGTACGACGACTGAAGAGGGTAGATAGGCCCACCACTATCACACCAGAGAAGAGTCTGTTGTGTTGGAATGTCATTTGCCGAAAAACTAAACGGGTCAAACTCAATAGAACATCTGTTTTCAATTGTAAATTGACGAACAAAGACTAAACTTTTTATTATATTAGGCGTGACAAGAACATTTGTAAAGTGTAGAGGACAAGAAGAGGATGATATTGATGTATGACCAAGAGAGGTAACAGGAATGATAAATCCATTACTGATAGTGATTGAAGGAATAATTTTCGTACGAAAAACATAATTGAGAGTACTTGGTTGTGATGTAGGGTGGGATGTGACTCAAGAATCCATGTACCAAGAAGAGTCAAAGGGGTCCCGAAGTTGCATTGTTGCAAACGTCTGAGCAAGGGCCGTTGGCTCAACCAGAGTCGACCATGAAGGATATGATGCGAGTGTGATCGAACTAGACCATGAAAGTGGAGGGTACTGTTGAGTCACGGAAGCAGTAGGTGGAGCCCCAACATCCCAGCAGCGGACCGCGGATCTGAAAGATGTTAAGGCGGCGGTAGTGTATGATATGAGGGATACCAATATGGTGGGGCTGGAGTAGTCCAGTGATGTTGTGAGGCGGGAGCAGTCCAGTGATATTGCGGGATCCAACTCGACGACCAGTGATGTTGATAGTAGTTTCTATAGCCTCGACCACCACGACCACGAGATCCACGTCCGCCACGATGATGATAACCACGACCACCATGAGATGAGCCACCTCTTGCCTCGCGCTTGATTATGTGTATCAACATATAGGACATGCGACGAGGAGGAAGGATCATTATGTGTTGATTGAGGGCGTTGGATCTGTGAAAGACGCTGCTATTCAAGAAGAAGCATAGATCACGCCTGCTTGTATGTAGGAAATGGCTCCCGATGTTTGATCACATTGATGATGCTGTCAAATTTCTCAGATAGTCTATTCAGCATATGCATGATAAGTGTGCGAGCAGGGACCTCCGCATCAATATTGGCGAGAAGATCCGCCAGTCGCTTCAATTTCTCAAAATATGAATGAACGGTGAGATATTTGATGGAGAGATTGCGGAGATAATTATCGAGTTGCAGAGCACGAGCTTCTTGGTTATCTTGAAATAGGTTTTTGAGGCTCATCCAAAGAGATCGGGTAGAGCACTTCTTCTTGAGGATCGCGTTAAGAAGAGATTTAGATACGCTGCCATAAATCCAAAGTTTTACAAGACCGTCAATGCTTTTCGACCGATCATCCGTAGCACTGGTAGGCTTGGAAGAGCCATCAAGATGACCCATGACACTGAAACTAAGACAATGTGTTTCAAACAGTTCACGCCATGCATCATAGTTGAGTTCTTTAATACCCAAGACGATAAGGATGTGCGTCTTGATATTGGTTATGCCAAAAGACTTTTCCACGTTATTAGAAGCCGACATCAGAACCAAGAAGACAAATAAAATCAAGTAGAAGGAGAATGACCGATTGGTCGAGCAGAGAGGCGAGTCGAGTAGATCAGGAGGCAGTCGATCAGTTGAACAGAAGGAGAGGAAGGCGACCGATCATGCCTTTCTTGGATCTCCGCCGAACTGGACTGAAGGAGAGAGAGGCATTTGTTGACCAGAAGCAGAATCGGTCGAGTAGATTCCAATTCTGAACAAACATCCCGAGAAAGACGAAATAAATATTGCCTTTCTATGGGTCAGAGAGGCGGCGGGTTGGTCAGATCAGGAGACAGGTGGTCTTGCATTTCTTGGGTCTCCACCGAACTAAACATAAGGAGAGGCGATCGGTCTTATGCAAACTAAATAGAAGGAGAGAGAGGCGGCGGTCGTTTGAGCAGAATCGGTCGAGCAGATTCCGAATCTGAACAGAGATGCGGGTCGATTGGAAGATGAACAAGAAGGTTGTTCAGATGAACAAGAAGATGAACATAATTGGTCGGTTCAGATTCCGATTTGGTTCTGAAAAGAGAGAAACAAAGATTGTGGATTAGAAACAGAGAACCCAGAGAGAGAGCGAAGGAAACAAATTGCAGAAGAAAAGAGAAAGAGAGGAAGGAGAAACAGATTGCAGAAGAGAAGGGGAACAAAGAGAGAAACTGATTGCAGAACATAGAGAGTGAGGATTGGAGAAATTTAGGTACCCAAGTTCTGATACCATGTAAAAGAATGAATTCTCCCTTGGATTTATCATGTATTTTATCCCCTATATATATAATTAAGGAAACCTAATAAATCTAACAGATTTATATAATCCTAACAAATCTAACAGATTTACATAATTTGTTTTACATATTCTATCACACTTATGATAGGTAATATTAATACTTATAAAATATATTTTTTTCGATTTCAAGTCGAGAACAAGCACATATCACATGTTCTTAAATAGTTTAATGATAACTTATTTATTAGGTGCATGTTTTAAAGCCACAAAATGAAATGGGCATGTTTCGAAATTTATGAATATAGTTTTTGACGTGTACGACTACTCTTTACTATATGTGTTGTTACTAATTCCATTTACTATTTATAATTTGAACTTTCTAACAATTATCTTTGTGTTTAAATTTCATCATTACAAATCAAAGTTATAAAATCACTTTTTTTTTTCTAAACAATTTTGATTTAGCTATTCATATTAGTAAAGTTTTAAACTCACAAAATGAGAAATGATATATTACGACATTTATAAGTATACAATTATAGTTCAGAATATGTATGACTATGATTTACGGCATGTGTTGTTATTAATTTCATTGAGTATTTATATTTACACAATTTAACATTAATATTTAATAATAATATCACATATTTCATGCAAAACATCTTTTATAAATGTCGCGGACGAAAGTCAGAATTTGTTCAGTGTTTGTATATTCACTTATGAATGGTAAATTCATACTTATAAAATATAAAATTTTATTGTCACAAGTCAAAACAACTGTGTACCACATGGTTTTAAACAACTTTCATTATAACTTGCTTCTATGGTTTAGGTTTTAAACAATTTTCATTATAACTTGCTTCTATGGTTTAGGTTTTAAAACCACAATATGAAAAATGATATTTTAAGATATTTACGATTATATCTTAGGATATATATGTATAAATATTATTTACAAAATGTATTGCCACTAATTCTATCAAGTATTTATATTATTCATCATTTACAATTGTGTTAAATAATCATACATGTCATATGAAATAAACACCAATTTTCCTAATTTCACAAATATATTTAGAATTTTTAATTATTTAGATGTTCACTTGTAAAAGGTAATATTCATACTTGTAAAATATAATATTTTCGATTTCAAATCAAGAACAAACACGGATCACATATTCTTAAAACAATTTTGATGATAATTTATTTATTTGGTGCATGTTTTAAAGCCACAAAATGAAAATGAGCATGTTTGGACATTTATGAATATAGTTTTTTACTTGTACTTTTTTATTATATGTGTTGTTACTAATTCCATTTACTATTTATAATTTAAAAATTTTAACAATGATCTTTCTGTTAAAAGATAAATTAAAATGCAATCGTATATATATGTGTATATATATATTAATGTTATATAACTATATGTTATATGTATATTATATGATATATAATTATTTAAGTACATGTATATAAATATAATACGCAAGTAAACATAATTATATACATATAATATATACAAAATTAATAATATATATACATATCATACGCTGTATATATACACACACATGTATGTATATGTTATGATATTATGTATACGTGTATATATATATATAGTAATATTTAAGAAATAACTATGTATTACATATATTATATAGTATACATAATATAGTTATTTATATATACATATAAATGTAGTATCGTATTACTATTATTATAATTCTGTACAAATAATATATCTCTATACTATATAATATATATATATCTTTAATAGCATATAAAAGAGAAGGCAAATGAACAGTAGAAATAGACACGTGTCAGATTTTTATTTGTTAAATTTGTTTTTTTATCGTTTGATGATTATTCCACCGTTGGATTAATATTTGTTACTGTTACTGAAAGGAACGTTTTTTTGACCATTGGATTGTTCATTTTTTTTCCTGCATTTTTTTTTCTCTTTGAGGGACAGCAGCGCGAGGACGACGGCCGGCAGCACATTAGGCAGAATGATAGAGACCGGTGAGGAAGCAGCGGCGACCATGAAGCCACGATCGATCTGCAAAGAGGAGGCAAGGCGAGGGAGGCGGGTGCTGAGGCGAGGGAGGCCGGTGTTGAGGCGGGGGATACGAGGCGGGTGCTGAGGCGAGGGAGGCGAGGCGGGTACTGAGTACTGCGGGGAGGAGGGCCGATGAAGAAAAAGAAAAAAAAACCATGGAAGAGAAAGATGGAAATAGAATACAAAAAATTAAAGAAGAAAGATAAGGTGAAGAGGAAAGGGGAAGAAAGAGGAAGGAGAAGAGAGGAGAGAGGTGGTGGGTAGAAAAATAGGAAGGCAGAAAATTAGGGTTTCATTTATTAGTTAATGTAATATTAAATTTTTTTATTATTATTGTAAATAATAAAAAGGTATAAGATATAAAAATGATAAAAAATATTTTTTATTAACTGTATAATTTTAAAATTTTAATGGATAAATATATGTGGCATTCAATTTAAAATTTATAAAATCATTGATTTACTATTATTATCTTTCATATCAAATCTAATTAAATTTATCTTATATTTATATAATTTGTCTATTTTATATATTGTTTAGGAGGTTTTAAAATTTTATCTAATATTTTTACGATATAAATTAAAATTTATTAAATTATAATTTGTTTTTTAATCATTCAAATTAAATTTTCCAAAATAATTAAAACTTTAGTTATATTTTTTAAATTCAGAAAAGAATAAAAACAATTAAATAAAATTTTAATTCAGGTTATTCGTGTTCTCTCGAATCCGAACCAAATCCAAATCCAATCGTCCATGTCCAAACGCATTTTAAATTTTTAATACATATGGATTTTATAGATATCCAAATGATTATTGAGTTTTTCAGGTGGATCCGGATTACCCGAGTTGTTCACAACTAATCAGACTGTAATATATAATTCATAAAAAATATCAATATAAGAACGAATTAAAAGCAAATATCACGCATTCACCCTAATCCGCGCATAACGCGGGATCAATACTAGTATATATATATATACCTACTTATCAACAAAATGGTGTTGGCAAGTGGTAAAAGCAAATTGGAAAGTGGATCTCATTTTAGGCCAAATCATGTTAGTTTTTGTTTTGCATTCTCTTTGCATTATTTATTATTTTGCATTAATCATGTTATATATCTATATTATTGTAAATATTGAGTTTTTGAGAGGGTTAGCGGAGGAAACTTAGTTGTGGGCGGCAGTGAATGAGAGAGGGGGGGAGGTAAACTCAACCTAGGGTTTTTTTTGTTTCGGGTTCTTCGGGTTCCTCGGGTTCTCCCGAACCCAACCCGGACCGACCCGAACCCGTTCGGGTTCCAAATTCAGAACCCATATGGGTTTTAGACAGAACCCGTTTATCTCGCGGGTTGGGTTCCTCGGGTTGGGTCGGTCCGGGTCGGTCCGGGTAACCCGAAACGCCCACCCCTAGTTCTCTCGAATCCGACCCAAATCCAAATCCAATCGTCCATGTCCAAACGCATTTTAAATTTTTAATACATATGGATTTTAATTGGGTCGGTCCGGGTCGGTCCGGGTAACCCGAAACGCCCACCCCTACAATGGACCAAGGAGTCGTGCCGGTTATGATTCCAATTCATGGAGGCATTAAAAACATTTCGGATGTGTCGATTAGGATTCATGGCCAGAAATAATGTGCTCATTTTTTTAAAAATGAATTTTTTTATTGCTGACGTGTCACGCTCAGAATGCAAGGAAAAAACATTCACCCTAATCCGCGCATAGCGCGGGATCAATACTAGTATATATATATATATATATATATATATAAAGAAAATATAGGTAAAGAGAGAATGAATTGTAAATGTGTGTTTACAAGTGAAGATAAAATATCTATTTATAAACAAAATATTTCCTTTTTTTATAATGAAGAAAGGTTTATATGGCTCAGTAGTCCAATGGATATTCACAATTTTAACATTGTTTCTTAAATATTTATTGATTGTCTGGTTAAAAATTTTATTATTGAATTTTTTTAGGACAAAAAGAATGATTAAGGGAAAATAATACAATTGTAAAAATTCATCTTTGATTTATCAACCGTTTGTTTATTCATAGGCTTTGCATATCACGTATCCCGATATTCTGAATGTATTTTCTGAATTTTGAAGTAGGAAGAGTCTTTCTAAATAAATCAACTACATTTTTGTTTGATCGTATGTAATGAATATCAACTTCTTTCTTCTTCTCGAGTTCATGAGTATATGAGAATTTTTTTAAGGGATGTGCGTTGTTCTGACGCTTTTGATGTACCCTTCATTTTTTGAGCAATACATGCACCATTATTTTCATATAGTATCGTTAGATAGATATTGATCGATAATCCACATGTTTCTTGTATGTGTCGAGTTATAGTTCTAAGTATCTCTTAAGTATCCTCACAAGGACAAAATGGATTTTTTTTTCAAAGTGTTTAATGGATTTGCCTTATCCATGTTAAAATGTTTTAAGATTCTTTTTACATAATTGATTGATGCACAAATATTTCACTCTTTAGATGCTCTATCTGTAAACTAAGAGAAAATTTGGTTTGTCCAAGATCTTTCATCTTAAATTCTCATTTTAGATAATTTCGAGCATTTTTAATATCTTTTGAAGTCTCAATTGTATTCAAATCATTCACATAAATAGTTATAATCACAAAACCACTTTATGTTTTCTAGATAAATACACAATGACAAATGTAATTATTCATAAATCTCCTATGAAACAAATATCCATTTAGACGATTGTACCACATACATTCAGATTGTTTCAATCCATAGAAAAATCGTTACAATTTGATCGCACACACTTGTTTAAGCTTTGTATCTAGTGTTTTCGAGATTCTTAATCCTTTAGGAATTTCATGTGTGTATCATTATTCAACAATCTATATAGATATACTCCAACCACATCCATAAAATACATTTCTAAGTTATTAGATGTTGTTAAACTCATCACTAATCTAAACGTGATTGCGTCCATAAGACTGGAATATATTTCCTCATACTCGATTTCGAGTCAATGAGAAAAACCTTGTGCTACAAGACATGCTTTATATCTTGTGACTTCATTATTTTCATTTCTCTTTCGCACAAACATTCATTTGTATCAAACTAGTTTAACACCATTAAGAGTTTGAACAAAGAGTCCAAATACTTTTCTTTTATCTAATGAGTCTAATTCTATCTGTATAGCCTCATTATGTTTTATCCAATCATGTCTCTTTTGATATTTCGACACTAACATTGGTTCTAGGTCTCCATTATCATTTTTAATTTCTTTTGATATACAGAAAGAGAATATTTTATCATTACCATTTATTTCATCTCTTCTCATAATCTTTTCATCATAGATATAGTAATGACATCTTATTGAACTTTATATGTCCAAAATTATTTTCATCAGTTTCATTTCTTGTCATACACTCTAGATATTTATTCTTATTTTCATCATCTTTTAACACTAGAAAAACTTCACGGTTAATCAAATCTTCCTAAAGATGGATCATATATGCAATGTATAAAGACGACCACCTATTCACGTAGCACGAACGTTCAATGCACGTGTCACATTGCACATATTGTTCGAGTTATCAACTATTTGTTCCAATAGTTCGTTTCTCCAATTCAATAATAGCAAAAACTATATCATTTTTCGTATACACCCTTTCTTAGTTCTTGTCAAATTTTGGGTGGAATGGACACCTTAGACATGAATCGCAATTTGTATTTCCTCCATAGAAATGTATGTTTCAATTGATTCAAATATATCAACGAACTCTTCCGGAACACTAGAATCTACACTACTTTCTCCATGTTATGCATTTCATCCTTCAACTCCACTAAAATGTACATACCCAAAAATCTCCTCAAGCAAGTCCATATTGACTACCGACTTTACTTTATATTTTATAACACTTGGACATTTCTACAATCATATAACTGCGAATTCGAATACATATTAAATAAAAAAATGAATTTAAAGCTAAAACAAAAAGGTCAAACAAAATGTGTACATTCCTTAATACACTCCTTCCACCAATCCCATTCATTTGTAACACACCTCTAACATCATATCCAAGTTCACTTCCATTATGTGTCAGCATTTTATAATCTTGATATATTTTCAACAATTTTTTTTGTTTGGAACTTAGTTCATGAGTATTTCACACCCCACCTTTCATGAAAAACCTCTATGATGTTTGCTTTCTGGAATCATTCAACCATTTTCTCTTGTAATTTTCATTTCTTTAGTCAAAGATAATAATGTGTTTGCTCATCACCCCAATTAATGGTCTATTTGCAAAAAATCAATGAATTAATATGCATTCAAAGAAGATTTGATATTGAAAAACATTGTAATACATCAAACAATAAATAGGTTCTCACATTAGTCCCCTTAATGATATACTTTTTTGTAAGACTTAGCTATGATCTTCCAATAAAACTTTAGAAATGAAAGCTTGAATACCCTTGATTATTGCTCAAATCACTTTAAAAATGAATCAATGATATAAACATACATATGCAAGAATAACTAACCAAGCAATGGATAGAAATCATGACTCCATTATTGAGATAAGCACAACAACATATACAAGTCATGACATCCACAAGAGTTCAACATGATAGGGAAGGTATGGATGAACGCGCATACCAGAGGATCTCGATCATCCGTGGAAATATACGAACAAATGGTAAGATTTCAAAATTTTATAAAATTTTATAAATTTGGCATTTTAATGATATAACTAACATATAACTAAAAGAAAAAAATAAAATTAATAGTGAAAATAATAAAATTAAAGGGAAAGAAGGTTGAACACGAGGACTTTCCAAGAGGATATCCAAGAAAAAAAAATAATTCAACTGCACAATGACACGACAAAATATATGTAATTTAAAAAATTTGAATAAGATATCCCGTAACTCTTCAAAGTACAATGCATTAAGATCATAAAGGAGACAACAATTTGGAATAATTTCTTTGATTAGAGTTTATTGTGCTGGCAAAAAGAATAACATCTCATATGACGAATCTTAGACATCTCCTGACACTAAGAAAGGTCTTAAAGAGTGAAAATGAAACAAATTTTCAAACCCTTATGAATAAATATAACAAAAAACTCATTTTATGGGTTCCATGCGGCACGCAATGCATAATTTCATAAACATGCTGTAGTGAAATCAACACGGTATCTAAAACTCTAGCTTGATTCAATAAAACCTAAATCAAACCCTTTATGTGACAAGATATAAGAAATCCAACATCTATGTTTCAGTCAAAACAAAAGCAAACAACTTACAAGTTGGAATTTAGGTTTGCTCGAAGAGTTCGGACAAGACAACAAATCAAACTTCGACAAAAGTAAAACTTTCTGTCTTGAACACTTGAAATATTAGTATCAGTTATACACATAAGAATAATGATTGGAGCACTAGAACATGTTCACCTTCTGACATAATACAATCCAAATTCAAATCCATAGTGTTAGACTTTTCCCATTAGAGAGAATGAAAGACTCGAAACAAGAGATGATTTGGTGCTACAAACTGTTGTAGCTTTTCGGTTTTTGCTCATATTTACATAAGAGTTAACGATAATTAAATGCTACAAACTCCTAAAATTCCACAAATGCACTAAATACAAAGAATGACAAAGGTGCAGGTATTGACCCATGACTAAGGTGCATGTATTGACCACATTAAAGTGGACACAAATTCACACACAAAGATTCATCCAACAATCTCCACGGAATCTTTGCGTGCGGAAACCGGGTTGACCAAGATCATGCCAATCTGAGAGCGTAGTTCCTGAAACTTCACTCGTCCAAGTGCCTTCATTAAGATGTCCGCGAGATGATCTTTTGTTTTGACGAAATCGGCGTTGATGCTTCTGTTCTCAATGCAATCTCTGATGAAATGTATCAAAGATCGATATGCTTATTGCGATCGTGAAAAACAGGATTCTTGCTCAGCGCAAGGGTGGACTTTTTGTCCATCTTCAGCTCAACGACCTCGGCATCCCTTCCTTGAAGTTCGCTAAGTAGCCGAGCTAACCAGAGTCCTTGTGTAGCAGCTGTGGTAGCAGCAACGTACTCTGCTTCGCACGAGGACAAAGCCACCACCCTTTGCTTGAGAGACTGCCAACTCACCAAGCAATCACCAAGGAAAAATAACGTGCCACTAGTGCTCTTCCTTTATCAAAATCACCAGCAAGATCGCTAACGCAATAGCCGGTCAGTCGAGCGCCTCTAGCACGTCTCTGAAAATGCAACCCGAAGTGGATTATGCCAGCAATGTAATGGAGAATGCGCTTCACCACCACCAAGTGCTCCTCCGTTGGTCTCTCCATGAAACGGCTCACGAACCCAACTGCAAAGGCCAAGTCAGGTCGTGTGTGGACGAGGTACCTCCGACTCCCAACAAGACGCCTATACCTCGTGGCATCCACCTCTGGTGCTGTGCTATTGCGGCTAAGCTTAAGCCGCTCCTCCATGGGGGTATTGGAGGGATTGAAACCCTCCAAGCCACCAAGGCACAAAATCTGTGTCGCGTAATGCCCCTGGCACAAGCTGATTTCGTCTTGTTCCTGCAAAACCTCAATTCCAAGATAAAACGAAAGCAATCCAAGATCACTCATCTGGAATTGGGTCTTCATCTCCTCCTTGAACTGCTTGATGGCCACGTCGAACGATCCAGTGATGATGAGATCATCCACGTATACCCCAACAAGCAGAGCCGTTACGCCTTGGGCTCGTCGATACACCGCATGCTCATGCTCACTATGCATGAAACCAAGTTGGTTCAGGGTGCTATCGAGCTTTGCGTTCCATGCCCTTGGTGCTTGACGAACGCTATAGAGCGCCTTACGCAAGCGAAGAACTTTGCTTTCTTCCCCGGGAACAATAAACCCCGGTGGTTGTTTCACGTACACCTCCTCCTCCAAATCGCCATTTAGGAAGGCGGATTTAACATCCATATGGTGAACGAACCACCCCTCTTGGGCAGCAAGAGCAAGTAGCAGACGAACAGACTCCATCCGAGCAATAGGTGCAAAGACTTCGTCAAAATCCACACCGGCCTACTGAACAAAGCCACGAGCAACGAGGCGTGCCTTATGCTTGCCCACCGCCCCGCCCTCGTTCCTCTTCACCTTGTAGATCCACTTGAGACCAATTGGATGATGGCCCCGAGGAAGGTCTACAATCTCCCATGTTTGATTTCGCACCATGGCATCAATCTCCTCCTACATCGCGGTTCGCCATGCCTCGTCGCTCTCTGCTTTAGCAAACGAGCAAGGCTCTCCTATTGTTGCCAAGTGCAGCTCTGCAAACTCCTGCAAAAGATGTCTGGGAGCTGAGACCTTGTTCCCATACCCAAACAGGTTAGCCAAAGTACGATACCGTAGCGGGGCATCAGGGGAATACGCCGTCTTGCAGGAGCGTCACAAATTCAGGAACCAGAGCGCTCTGCGCCTCTGCTCCCGAGCACTCTGTTCCATGTTTCTCTGGCCTCTGTTCCATGTTTCTCTGCCCTCTAGTCCCCTGCTCTCTGGACTCTACTCGCTCCGAGTTTTGGTTTGGGCTCCTAGCTCCCTCGGAGATCCGCCCATCTGGAATCCCCGCATCGACCACGTGACCAGAGGTTGGGTGCACAATGGTGAAGATACTGGAAGACCTTTGGTCGTCGTTCGCAGTTTTCCATTCCCAGCCATGATCCTCATCAAATATGACGTCTCGAGAAATATGCACACGCTGCATTACTCGATTCAAGACGCGGTATCCCTTCACTCATTCCGTATATCCAATGAACACAACAGGGAGGCTGCAATCATCTAGCTTCTGGAGTTATCGCATGTCTTTGTGTATACCCTGCAACCAAAGACACGCAAGAAATGCACAGCGAGCTTACACCCCTGCCATGCCTCATACGGAGTTTTGCTCGGAAGACTCTTCATGGGGGTTCGATTCAAGAGAAACACCGTTGTGGTGACTGCTTCTCCCCAAATTTAGCCGGCATGTCCCTCAGTTTCAATAGGGCACGCGTCATGGCCACCACCTTCTGGTTCCGCCGATCCACCACGCCATTCTGCTGCGGAGTGTAGGGCACGGAAAAGGGACGAGTCACGCCTTTCTCCACACAGTAGGAGGCGAATGCAGAGGAAGTGAACTCGTCGTCGTTGTCTGTACAAAACACTCACAACTTCCGCCCACTCTCGCCTTCCACAATCGTCTGCCAATGCTTGATGGCCTCTGGTGCACTCCCCTTGTCAGCTAGGCGGACAACCCACATGTATCGGGTGGCATCGTCCACCAGCAACAAGAAGTAACGTTTGCCTCCTGGTGTTACCGACGTGATAGGACAACATAGATCTCCATGGACGAGATCGAGTGGTGCCACAGCGTGGTACTTGTTCTCCTTTGGAAAATCACCTCGTCGATGCTTTGTAATAACGCAGGTGTCACACAACTGCTCCACGTGCTCCAACTGCGGAAGGCCCTTGACCAGGCCATGTCGCCCCATCTTGTCCAAGGCATCAAAGCTGATGTGTCCAAACCAATCATTGCAACGCCAAACATCATCGTCATGACACACATCAAGGCAAATTGGTTGAACAATATTCAATGAAAGGACGTACAAGTGATTGCGGCCACGTGAAACTTTCGCCAAAAGACGTTGTTGTTGATCCCAAATCCGCAACATTCCATCCTCAATCTCCACGTGCAACCCGTTCTCATCAAGCTGGTCAATGCTGATAATTGAGTTCTTCAGGCGCGGGATATAGTAGACCCATGTGAGCACCTTGTGCTCCCCATGTCTACCTGCAAAAAAGATTGTACCACAACCTTTGATGTCAACAACAGAGCCGTTACCAAAATTCATCGTGTCTACCACTGTCCAATCCAATTCAACAAAGACGTCGTTGCGATCCGTTATGTAATTTGTGGCTCGTGTATCCAGGTACCAACCCTCCATACTATCTTCGTCAAGACTGGTACCAAGGAACGTCTGAGCACGTGGTTCCTTGATACATAGCGGTGCCGGGGCCTCCAAGTTGGTGACTTCAGAGATCTACGCCATGAGAAATGCCGGTTGGTCCATGGTCTCCTCCACCTGAACCAGATTCGCCTGCTCCTTCTTGGGCTTGCGACAATCCCTTGCCCAATGACCACGACGCCCGCAATTGTAGCATTTGTCATTCCCCGAATTTGTGCCACTGTAGCCACCTTTCTTGCGTGACCTGCGAGGCTGGTGGTTGTTCACCTCCCCTACACGTACCGACTTGAAGCCCTGCTCCTTGGTACACGCGGTCCACTTCTCCTCAGTGAGATAGAGCTTGCCCCCATGCCCTACATGGTGGCCTCTTGCTCATATCGTTCCTCTGCCACCTTTAATCTCCCGGTAACCTCTTCCATAGAAAGTGTTGATAAATCAAGCAGCGTTTCTATTGAAAGAGCGATCTGAGAAAACCGGGGAGAAACTATGCGCAGGTACTTCGCCACGACTTTGTGCGCAGGTTCATGATCACCAAAGATAGCAAGTTGATTTACTAACCCATTGAGCCACATGGCAAAATCATCCACCGACTCGCCATCGAGAAACGCAATATTCTCGTATTGTTTCCTCACCTTCTGAGTGTTGGCCTGACGCGCCCGGTCCAAGCCGACACGCCTGATGCGTCCCACACGGCCTTTGCACTCTCCTTCACCGCGAGTGTGGAGATCATCTCGGGAGGCACACCTCGCAAGATTACCTCTAATGCCATCTGATCCTCCTGCTCTTCGGCTGTGCCATCCTCGACGGCTTCCCACAACAAGCGCGCACGAAGCAACACCTTCATGTGCAGCGACCACTCTCCATAGTTCGTCTTCCTGAGTATGGGAAACACCGCACTACCCACCTCCTTGATCTCCCTCTGCGGAAACACCACCACCTCGCGCCCACCGTTATCACGATCATCACGGTGTCGCGGTCTCTCACGTGGTGGTTGGGAGCGACGCCTCACTCCTTCACGTTGCGGACTATGGGACTGACCATGAGTAGAACCCGACATCTCTCAGACTCTCGAACCAAGAAACTCTGATACCAAATGTTAGACTTTTCCCTTTAGAGAGAATGAAAGACTCGAAACAAGAGATGATTTGGTGCTACAAACTGTTGTAGTTTTTCAATTTTTCCTCCTCTATTTATAGACTCATATTTACATAAGAGTTAACGATAATTAAATGCTACAAACTCCTAAAATTCCACGAAGGAACTAAATACAAAGAATGACCAAGGTGCATGTATTGACCCATGACCAAGGTGCATGTATTGACCCATGACCAAGGTGCATGTATTGATCACATTAAAGTGGACACAAATTCACACACAAAGATTCATCCAACACATACGATCACAAAATATATATATTCAAGCACATACGTCATGACATATGAAGGCAAACAAATATTCTTAGAAGATGAGTAGAACAATTGTAAGCCGATAACAAAAATGAAAGTCCAAAATCATCATCCGAAAGCAAATCCACCACCCAAAGACAAATCACCATTGTTTCCTGAGTGATTGCAATCAAGGGGAGAATAGATCAGTTACGCACATTGCAAAACAAATTAAGCTTAAGAGGAATAAATTTCATCAAGAAATTAAATGGAATAGAAGGCCACGAAGCAATCGAGAGCTTCGTACAAGATGTCAAGAAATTAGGGGTTTCCTCGTTTTGTAGTTTTGAGATTTTTAAGGCCATTTAAGGTCATTAAACTTCCGTATTCCGAATTTGAACTTCAAAACAAATTTACCAAACGAATATAAATTCAAACTCTTAGAGTTTTGCAAATGAAGATGTATTTAATCTCATCAAATTAAGTTTTTATGTATTTCTCTAACTATATGTCATATAAAATATCATGTATAATATATATATTAATAATCACATATGTCATATAAAATATCATGTATAATAAAATAATTTATATCTAATATAATATAATGTATGCATTAAATGATGTCAATTAATAGTTTTAAAGTTATATGATATCTACAAAAACTATAGAAAAGAATTGTTATATATTCAATATTTAGTAATAATCGCCCACGGGGAGAATTTTTATATTAAAAAATACGTTAACATATAATTAGATTTTGTTAACTGTAAAAAATTCATTAAATTAAACTTTCACTCTTTTAGTATTGTAAATTTCATTTTTGATTTTAGAAACAGAATATTTAAATAATTTTAAAAATATAACAGAATATAAAGAAAATAAAGTTATTTCATATGTAAATTTAATATATATATATATATTTGAGCAAATAACAAATATCCGTTTTTTCATACTATTTGTGTCGATATTAGTATTTAATATTTCGAATTTATTATTTGTATTCGTATTTATAAATTTAGATATTTATAATAATTGAAAAATTATGGTATATCCATCCAAATCTAAAATAATAGAGAAAAAAGACCAGATGGCCAAATTTTGCAAAATAATAACATGATTGGAACATAAATCATAGAACGTTGACAATAAAAAACATTATCCAGCTGACCAATTTTAACGTTGACAATCGAAAATATATTTAACTAACCAACAATATCCAAGGAAGGTTCACGATGAGTGATGTTGATGATTGATCCGGCTTCCGTAAACCCTTAGGGATAGGTCAAAAGCGCGAAAAAAAAAGAATTAGGCATGAACGAAGAAGATGACTTGACAAAATTGTACCAGAGGTTTGCGACAAGGTAGGTGTTACGACGAAAGAGGTGTGGCGACGAGCGACATGATTCAACAACATATCGAGAAGCGACGTGTGTGTTTGTCCTAGAGGAAGAATGTGGTTGATTAATTGGAGTTAATTTTTATATTTTCAAATTAGTCTTTTGAAATTATATTATTATACATATAATATATATATATATAATGGGTGTAAAAATTAGGATTAATAATTAGACTATTTTCAATTTTATAATCTGAAATTAAATTTGTTATATTTATCTATATAATTAATAAATTATCTATTAGTACTTACGAATATGAATAATTCAAATAATGACTCTAGTATTTGTATTTGTATTTGACGAAAATTTGATCTCCACTATTTCTAACTTTTTCTTAAGATATTCGAATTTTTTGTTCGAATATGGATCCTATACGAATATTTCAAATATTTTGGTCACTATATATAAACATTTATTAATATATCAAAAGACTCATATATATCAAAATTTTTTCTATTTTTTTTAAAGATAGGTCCCACTAATGAAAAAAATGGGAAGAAAGATTGAGTTGGGGTAAGCACGGATCGGATCTCCGAACCGAATCCAAACCCAAACGAGTAAAGGGTTTTGTACCCGAACTCGAATCTGTGAGACGTGGATACTGAAACTCGGAATTGCGATAAATCATTCGGATACCCGCGATTACTCGAACACGAAGACATCATCATGTCCAATTTTTCAATTTATCTTCTATGAATCCTACTCTGAACACCAATACTTCAAAGATCCGGTCCAATTTCGGTTCCATTAACATTATTACGCAAATCAATACTTCTAGAAAATCGTGTGAAAATTTTTGTTAAGCTCTCATAACTAACACTAGTTGAATATAAAATTGTCGTAATAAAGTAAGTGCCCATTTAGTGTAATGATAAATGAAGCTGCCAAAAAACAATAACACATAAGTAGATCAAACAAGACAAAAAGACTTTTTACTTGATACATATAACTTGTATTCTCTTACCTTTTAGATAATGATCATTACTTACCTATCCAATGCTACCCTTGGTAATCAATCAATTTGAGTCTCGCTTACACATTTTCCCTCGTCATTTCAGCTTCTAACCTCTGTTTTCGCATCATTCGAGAGGTGCAACACAGTGGAAAAAGATTCGATAGGTCTCCTATCAAGATATAATAGCTAATGGCAATATGGTACATAAAAACCAAGGGTGTTTTTGTAAATATATATAAATTTTTTGGTATCCGTAGGTATTTTTTTTATTACCCGAACTAGAATTTGCGAGTTCAAATATTTTTTTTGTGGGTGCGTGATAGGTTTCAGGCCACAACGGATTTCTCGGGCGTTTGCCCATCCCTATGTATGAGTGGGAAAATTCCAAATATATGAATTATCCAAACTATTTATATCTATATTTTCTAAATCTCCAATTTTATTATTTATATTTGTATTCGAAAAATCTGAGTATTCGTTGGATATCCGTAATTTTATCCAAACATTAAAAAAATTGTTGAAAGAAAAAAAAACGAGATAATTCGTCGGATATGCAACGAAAGACAAGTTAATGATTCGATAGCAATAAAGAGAAGGTGAGGCTTCAGTAGCGATAATGAGAAATGTGAGGCTTCAGCAACAAAAAAGACAAGGCTAGGCTTCGAAGGTTTGCGATGAGGGCATGGCTTTGACGACTTGCGAGGGGTCGAGGCTTCGATGGTGAGAGAGAAAAAAATGACATATCGGAAATGGTGGTAAATGGTGCGAGAAATGATATTTTAGGGGTTTCATATTTTCATTAATTATAATTTTTCCATTATGTTTTTAGAATTTTAAGTTTTTATATTTCCATTTATTTAAAATTTTATCTTTGTATCTTTAACGTTATATACATTTTGTTTTATATTTAATAAATTAACTATCTATTACTTCAAATACGAATTATTCGTATAATTGTCCCTCATAAACATTCTTTTTATTTGATTTCAACTATTTATATTTGCAATTGATCATTCAAATTCACATCACCCCTGACACATCCACCAACAAATGTCACACCCATAATGGAGGCGAGATGGTAGATGATGGATCACAATGATGTGCATTTGATTCTGATTTTCAGTTTAGATACATATCAAATTCAGATTTGATACGAATATTTCGAATATTTTGGCAACCTCTTTTCATACGGGAGAGAAAAAAATTACACTGTGAAAAGAAAAAAATTGTGGATCTATATTAGGGTTGGGCAAATAACTAGCATATATTTTTTCATACTATTCGTATTCGACGAATGTTCGAATTTATTATTCATATTCGTAAATTTAGATATTCGTAAAAATTTAAATATCAATCAAATATTTGTACCATATCTGAAACTAAAATTATAAAGGGAAACATTATGCAACCAATTAATAGTAACGTTGACAATGGAAAACATTATCCAACCGACAAACAATGTTGGCGACATGCGACTTGGACGATTGATTCAGCTATATAACTGCTTATGCATAGGTCGAAATCACGAAAATATGAAGACATTAACAAAGAAAAGGGCTTCATAAAATCATAATAAAGAGGCTTGCGATGAGCGAGATGCGGTGATGGGCCACGAGAAGGATTGATTCGACAACAAAATGGGAAGCACCATGTGAGTTTGTTGGTTTAGGAGGAGAATGCGCTTGACCTAAATTTAGTATTTTTTATTTTCAATCTACTCATTTAAAATTATATTTATTATATATTTATCTATATATTTATTATATTAAATTTGTTATATATTAATCTATATTTTGAAGAAATTATTTATTTAATATTTTTGGATACGAATAATTAGAATAATTGTCCGTACATATTATTTATATTTGATACTTATAATATTTGAATTTTCTGTTTAAATATCAATATTTCGCATATATATGTATATATATATATATGAATTAAAGAGATCAATTTCTTATTTTGTTAGATGCGATTATTTTTCTTATTTAAAAATAATAATCCTAAAAGCCCGTTCCGCTTCAAGAATAAATGGGCTTTAAGAAAGAGGCAGAAAGATTATTCGCACTTACAAGTAAAATGGCCCAAAGTTTCGTTCCCCTGCAAAACCCTAGAATGAGTTATAAAAGTCGCGCTCGTGTTAAAAGCTACCGCTGTTTCGCCCATCTTCCATCTCCTCGCTGAACCAGCTGTGAGAACAAGAAAAATCGAAGATGCAAATCTTCGTGAAAACCCTAACTGGCAAGACCATCACTCTCGAGGTTGAGAGTAGCGACACCATCGACAATGTCAAGGCCAAGATCCAAGACAAGGAAGGTATTATTAACGCTAGCTCTCTACTTGCATCATCTCGATGACCATAAGCTTATCTGAGACTATTGGTGATTGAAATTTCTCTGTTTTCCTTCGGCTCAGGAATCCCTCCGGATCAGCAGCGTTTGATCTTTGCCGGAAAGCAGCTCGAAGATGGCCGTACCCTGGCCGACTACAACATCCAGAAAGGTTCTCCTCTCTTTTCATAGAGTTTAGATTTCTGTGTTCATTGTCTCCGGTGTAGGATTTTACTGGGCTTGATATGCAATTAAGTGTCAAGGTTTGGTATATTTGTGGCTTAGCTTCACGCTCTGGAATAGTCTACATCGTAATACAGTAGTGAAATTGCATATTGACTTCGGATTGGTTTGGTTTGTTTGTAGAATCGACACTTCACCTTGTTCTGAGGCTTAGGGGAGGTATCATCGAGCCATCTTTGATGGCATTGGCTCGTAAGTACAACCAAGACAAGATGATCTGCCGCAAGTAAGTCTTCGTAGTGCTTATTGTTATTCTTTAGTGACGCTTAATTATCATTTCACTATTGGATTCAATGCATACTCTTCCATTGGTTGAATGAAAGATAGAGCGGTCATGCAACATGATTCTAAATGTCCATTTTGTAATAGAATTTTCTCAACATGATACTATTCCAGTTAATTTTCTTAACCGGAATAAAAAAATTGCCCCATTTTTTATTATCCTTTGTGCTTTGGCCAGAATTCTACTTTTTGTATTGCATATGAGCGTTCTAGGCATTGCTAAGTGCTTTTATATAATTCCTTATTATTAACGTTAATTATTTGAAAGCCATATATTATTGCAATCTGACTGTTTTAGTAATATCGGTTGGGTTCGACTATCAATGATCCAATACTCGGGTGTTCTCTAGTTCTGAAGTTATTGTCACCGTGGGGGAAATAGAGCTTGTGATGAGAATTAACGCTTTGTTAGACACCAGCATGTATCTTTCAATTGCACGCCATTGAGTTTTCAGTCAAATTTGCTATATTCTAAGCTGTAGTATGTGGTTTTGATCCAGGTGCTATGCTCGTCTCCACCCTAGGGCTGTGAACTGCAGAAAGAAGAAGTGTGGTCACAGCAACCAGGTCTGATTTCATTTTCATTGTGAAACAAACTTATCCTGATTTCATTGTCTTTTAATGATATGTAGGGAACTCAAACTGTATATTTTTCGTGTATCTGCAGTTGAGGCCTAAGAAGAAGATCAAGTGAGCTATAATCTTTCAACTGCGTTTTTGCATCAATGGCACATTCTCTTACCGGTTTTCTATCGTACTTTTCAGTTTGATCTTTGTTAGTGGATTTGATGTGAGACTTTAGTGTAATGGTTTAATTTTGATTTCATGCAACTTTTTCTTAAAAGTATTGATGGTCTGATGGATCTGTTTATATATTGTCCTGTTTTTTATGTTGTCTGATCCAAACGTCCTCGGTTTCATAACATTAAATTTGGTCATAAAACAGCTCTATCGATGAGTTTTAAATGGGAGTACTTACTATTAATTAAACTCTTCGATCTAATTAAGTTGTCCTGAATATCTCAAACGGGGGTGTTTGGTCTAGTGGTATGATTCTCGCTTCGGGTGCGAGAGGTCCTGAGTTCGATTCTCGGAACACCCCTCTTTTTGTTTGTAGAAGTACGCATGCGACTTGGGTTAATCCAAACTAGCCCCAAAATCAAGCTTGTCCTATACGATAGCGCTTTCGCCATTTTATTAATGCTTTTTTTTTTCAGTATGAAATGGGGATGGGCCTGGTTAATGCAAAGAAGGGCCAATACGAAGCCTCGTCGTAAACGACACCGGCTTTTTGCCTTTTTATTTCAGTAAAATATTGCTTTCTTCGTTTCGAGGTGGTATGTATGGGATCTTCTGCGCAGGAACTCCTCGTTCAAGTACGTAACCAAAAACCCTAATTCCTCGTCTCTCTGGTTATTGTAACCATGAGCCGGTCAGGACAGCCCCCGGATCTCAAGAAGTATGCAGTTTGCTTATCTTGGTTTTTATTTTTAATTTCATCACTTAATTTTCTCTTTTTCTGGACTATTTCGATGTTTCGTCCAGTTTCATATGGCGTATCTCTGATTTCTTTTCTGGGATGCAGGTACATGGATAAGAAGCTTCAAAGTAGGTTTACCTCTTCCTTGTTGTTTCCTATCTAAATGCTTGATAGTTTTAACTCATCCGAACTGAGAGCCTGACGGTATGCGCGTGTCTATGTTTTGGGCAAATTATAACGATTCGTTTTTGTTCCTTTTCTTAAAGTTGCTATAATTTCATCATATGAATTGCTACAAGCAATATGTCTGGCCTGGGTACTGCCCTAGTTTACAGTTTTTCTCAAATGGAATTATTTATTTGGTCTAGATTTTTGCAATCAATGGTTGTTGGGATCTGCTGAGTTGAAATACAGTCTTCCGGAGTAGCTTCTTTGTTTTCCTTCTGCCTTTGGTATAAATTTCAGCAAGAACTGATTTTACTGGGTACATTTATGGTTACACAATCTGGAAATTGTTGTATTCATCTAGTTTTAGGAGGGAAGTGTCCTACTGATATGAAATCTCATTCCTTTTGTCGATGCAGTCAAACTTAACGCTAACCGTATGGTTGTCGGTACTCTTCGTGGATTCGACCAATTCATGAATCTTGTTGTGGACAACACTGTGGAAGTTAATGGTAATGAGAAAATGGACATCGGCATGGTGGTATGTTTTTCCTTGTCTTCTAGTTTTCTTCAAAACCTGGAAGTGGTCTGCAATCGATTGTTGAAATTTTTTCTTTGTGCAGGTGATTAGAGGGAACAGTGTTGTCACAGTTGAAGCTCTTGAGCCGGTGGGCAAATCTTGAGCTTGGCATCCATTGGTAATCAATGCACTCTTTTATGGAACTTAGATGAACTTTGCAGTTAACTGAAGATAATGAACCTTGCTTGGTACTAAGAGATTGCTATGAACCCCTCAGTAACCTTCTGATTAGGTGGATGTAGATACTAATCGCAAGGTTATTGTAATAGGTGACTTGTTCTACGATATAGTTCGTCCTATTATGACGTTCTGCCAAAATGCTGACCTTTGAGATGGGATTCTGTGGCATCTCTTAGTGTCGTCTATAATGTTCGTAGCTATGATGAATATATTAAGCTGGCTGCTCGCACTATTGTACGTCTAATAGATGATACCATGCTAAGTACTACAAGCAAGCATTATGTGATACTTATCAAAGGGTAAAGAGAGTCTAGTGAAACAATTTGATTGCTAAAACAAAGCATGCGGTAAGTTTAAGTTCCTGTTTTGTGGGGGATGCTAAAATCATGGAGTAAGAATGATGGGTGGTGATGGTGATATGCCAAACCACTTATTCCTTTTATCATTATTACCATTAAGAAATAATAATCTTAAACGGACAACATTGTCTCCTGCGAAAAATACCAGTTATATATACCATAATTATCCAACTCAACAACCACAGATATTAAGGCATATCTCTCTCTTACATTTCCCTCAAGAAATTTCTTAATTCCATGCAAACAAGTGAGTGGCCACTAAAATATATTAATATATCATAATTTGATAAAAAAATTGTAAAATATAAATGAAGTTGTTCTAAAGTTCGTAATTATATATGAATTAACTTTTTTCTATCTTTATATATGAATTATAGTATTATACTAAAATAATATCCAAATTGTTAAGATTACTTTAGATTAACCCATAAACAAACTTTTAACCCATAATCAAACGTGAATATATCAGTTCATGTCTCTTTATAATTTATATGGTATATTTTCATTGAAATTTTTTAGAATTGATTATATGTATTATTTAAAAACAATATAATAATTAATATATGAATATGGAAAAAATATTTGGAAAACAAATTTATATATACTAGATGACAACCACGCTACGCGTGGATTTGGAATAATTAAAATATATTTATCTTACATTTTGTATAAAATAAATTAATTTGAGCATTGTCATTCGATTTCATATTCATACGGGACAATACAAAAACACGAAATAAAATTTTCAATGTATAAATTTGAAAAATATATTTATAAGTTGTAATGTAAAATAATAGTGCATTTTTTTAAAATGTATTTAAAATTGTAGAATATAAATTGTCGAAAAAATGATCGCACGATTTGAATCATAATTTTTAATGATTATTTTTATTATTCGTACCTGCATAAATATTGAGGATTAAATTTAATCAATAACATGATTTAAGAACAATTATTAAGATATGAACATGATTTGGAAATTTTGAAAACTTACCTATATATTTGAATTTTTTATTGGCTTTAGTTGTGGATTTGTATAGATGTGTGTGGAGCAGGACGAGCGAATGTTAACAAATCTGTTTGATATATTTAGAAAGAATAAGTACGAACAACATTAAAAAAATAACATGACATGTGTCATGAAATGCAGGGGGACAGAGACATGAAATCACAAAACTTGCTGATTGAAAATTGATTGAAAACTCAATCATCCCTGGGGAAAGTATGCATTAGGATGGAATACATCAAATGACTATCTCAAATTTATTTCTTTGGCTCAAATTCTCCATCTAGTGGTACAAAACGAACAGTGTTCTCTGAGTTAAATCTTGTCAGATTAACGCATTGGTGAAATGTAACATCACCCAGCTCAATGGGTTTACCATTTCCAAAAATTTAAGAAATTAAAGTGCAAGTTAGAAAGTATCAAATAAGTAACAGTTGCTAGGTATCTTGTGACAAAAAATATTTTAAAATTCTTGGTATCTTTGCATATGATTCAATAAAAAATAAACAACAAATGTAAAACCCATGAAAGGTTTGAGCGGATACAATACTGAAGATGGTGGAGATGCTCCGATGGATGGGGTTTATGTGTGTTCTCTAGCAGTCTTGAAACTTGAGGTTAGATATTTTCCTTTCTTCTTGCTATGGCTTGAATAATTTTTCATGTTGGCTTTGCTCTTTTTTCCTCCGACCCGTTCTAGAACGATGCAATGTAAGAACACTTTACTGTTAACATAAAAAACGAACCTCGATTATACCATTAGGTACAGTCCTTGAACATTCATGATCTTGAAAATTTTAGGAAAACACACACTGAACATGTGATCTAACTCCTTCAAAACCATTTGGAACCATGTTTACAATCTTAAAACTTTGAGAACGCATCAGGTTTTTGACGCTGTTGCCGGGGACTATTGTCAACAAAACCTGTATTGTTTTGCCAAATTGTGTCAGAAATAGAACTATACAGTGTAGGTGAAGCAGAATAAGGAAAGAATGAGACTATGTTCTTAATGGGTTTTCTTCTTCTTTATTAGAAGAAACCATAGCTAGACTTGTCTGTCCGAGAAAATAAATTCGTAAAGAAGACAATAATATATCGGTTACTACTATGTTTGAACTGTGCCCATCTACATACTACGTCACTCTGCTTCGCCTTTTGTGTTCTGTAGTATTTTCTTACGATTTTCATGATCACTGCCTCTCTGGGGCTCCTAAAACCACTCAAGTTCTCAGGCTTTTCAAAATAGGAAAATTTCTAGGGTGTCAAGCTCAGAGACTTGGGAGGCTTTTCAGACTTTTGGCATTCAGAATCTGCTGCTATGGCTTTCGAATTCTTGTTGTTCCAGCCCATGAAATCCAACAGTGTCTTGTAGTACTACATCTCGAGCTTTTCAGATTCATCTTTTGAGTTTGAGGATCTTGCAGATTCTGAATCTGTCTTTGTTCTTCCCGCATCTGATGTTTCTTCGATAGAGGACTGTTTCTGAGCCTAGGAATCTGCATAACGAACATCCTCGATCCTTGAAATTACAGTGTAAGCCAAGCTCTCCAGTATTCTCGAGTAACTCTCCAGTACCGCTTGTCCAATATCCTGTGAATCCACAGTTAATACTTACTGCTAGATGTATAACTTGGGTAAGGGAAATCTTTGTGATGATTCATTAAGTACCTTATTATATTTAATCTAGGAAATGTCGAGTGAAGACTGTGGCATAGCGGGAAACTCTTGTTTGAGCAATACCAAGGTTGTCTCTGCTCGTTTTTCGAATATTTCTCAGTTTCGCCAAACTCAAAGCAGATCCCATGAAGATTTGTTGTCCTTCACGTGAAGTTTCCTCTTCCATATCACCACGGACCCCTCAATCCTGTTCTTCAGATCTAACACTTTGTGTTCTGTCACAAATCTAACATTTCCAAGAACTGTTCTGGATCAAACCACTCCTCTGTTATGTTCTTATAGATCAAATCTCTGAGGCTCACTGTTCTGTTCTGTCAGCAAACACCACTATTCTCAGAAAACCGCGTCAAATTCACACAAATGTGAACGAACTATGATGGTTAACATCAAAATGCTTCACCTTTGGGAGAGATTCGATGTAGTTTTCTAGAATGGCCATCTCAGAGAGAACTTAAGCGTTGATGGCCATGACGGCTTTTTGAACCTGTGTGACTGACTCCTTCAGAAAAAGAAGCATTCTTCGGGATGTTCAGATAAACCATTGGGAGGGACTTTCACCGGAGGGAACCACCATTAATCCTTAGTCCTATCATTTCCGGCATTCTTCCCTTCTTTTGAATCTCTTGAGATGTAATAGAATGCGTTCTGCCCTCTGAAATTCTACAATGTGTCCTTAAAACGTATCACCACCATAATTCCATCAGAGTTGTTGTGCAGATTTACATGGATGTATATGAATCTATATACTTACGATGAGCATGGCGTCGAGCTTGCGAAGGGCTGGAATGTTCATCAGAACATCACCTCTTTGTTTCGCCATCATAATCTGAAACAAAAATTGTGTTCGATATTATATATATATATGTATATATTCACCATTTATGTTTTAACAATAGGGTAAAAGCGAACCTCGGCGAGAACACCGTCTTTAGTCATCTTTTGAGAAGGAACAAACTCGACGATGTGATCAGTCACAAATAACAACCAATCGCCGGAGGATGCCGCTGTAGCAGAGGTGGAGAGGAAGAATTTCCGTGTGAGGCCGAAGGTGATGGCCCCAATCCCTGGGAGCGAAGGCTCTCTGGATTCCATTCGCCCTGGATTCAGTTTTCGTCTCCGATGTAGTCATCGGTTGTCCTGCCGCGGCTCTAGATTCTATTCCCCCTCGATTCGTGCTTCATCCCCGATTTAGTCGCCAGTTAGCTTTCCTCGGGTCGAGATTTTGCGGTGGGAGACAGAGGAGAAGGTCTGCTGTCATCGGTTTTAGGCAGAAGAAGAAGATAAATGGGGGAAGGAGAAGAGACATTTTGGAGGAGAAAGAAGAAAGTTGCCATGGTTTTAGGCGGAAGAAAGATAAACTGGGGAAGAAGAAGAGACATTTTGGAGAAGAAAGAAGAAAAGAGTTATTAAAAGTTAATGCTTTTAACTAAATAAAAGAAGAGTAAAATTTAACTAAATAAAAGATTAATGGTTATTAAAAATCTATGTATCTGACGACTAGGGTTGGACACGGGTCGGATATCCGGATTTTGTGAGGGTACCCGAACCCGGACGGGTAGGTATTTTTCTACCCAAATTCGAACTCGAGAGATTCGGATACCCAAGGTTCGGATACCCGTCTAATGTACCGAGTATCCGAACCCGAATTTTAATTTAATTTTAAATTAAACTAAATGTTAAGAAAACCTTAAAACCAATTTAAAATGAAGTTTATAACAAATAAAAAACCACAATCTTACAAAAAAAATAAAAGTCCACAATCTTACAGACCAAAACATTAAACATATAAAAAGAAACTTAAAATTAGTCTTCATTAATCTTGCATAGTAATACCTACATATAAAAAGATATGAAACAATTAAATAAATAAACAATTTGAATAAATAAATATTAAGACGATATTAAAAAAATAAATGAATCTTACAATGATAATCGATTTCATTCCAACAAATACCCTCCATCAACCGATGTTGAAGCTCCTTTCATCTTAGATGGTGGAAAGTCTTCAAAATAAATCAATTTATTAGTTCATATATTAAAAAGATTAATAATATAAAATAAAAGAACTGACCTTGAATCAACCTTTTCCTTGCCTGGATTAGTCAAGAATTGTCACCCAAATGGTCTCTCCACAAACAATCTGAAGAAATTGATTACAAGGAGAACAAAAGTTATACCTTTTTGATCCTTACGGCCAAAAACAAAAGGAAATGGAAGCCGAATTCGGACAGGGAACCATAATATAACATCTTTCCTTTCGGTGTTCTGTTGGATTTCTGATTTTCTCACAACCTTAACAATGTTGGTGATATCTTTGCCACAACAGGGACAATACAGATTATACATATGTGGGTTCTTTATAACATAATCTTCAACAACATCAGTTTGCAGCTTCGTTCTTGTGGCATCAGCATTAGATTCTGTAGGAGAATCTTTGTCTCTGACATCATCAGTTTCCTCTGTTCGGTTCTTGTTTTCAGCTCTTAAGCCATTCAAGTTATCATCAATATGGGATTCTGCACCAAAAGCTTCATTTGATTCAAATGGCAACAAACGAATAAGAAATTTCCATCCCAATCTGACCTACTAAGGAGCGAGACAAGAAGGGCACTTGTATCTGGACTGCGTTTTCTCGCAGATTTCGCATGTTCGTGCAGCTTGGGGACACATCTCTCTCTCAGTCGGAACCTCGCCGGAGAAAGAGAGAGAGAGATGTTTTATGGAGAACAGATCTATTATACTTTGATGAGGCTTTGAAAACAAACACAAAAGTGGGAAGGAACTAACCTTGTTAATGGTGATGAAGATGAGAGAGAGCCGGTGAGAGAGAGTCGGTGAGAGAGCCGGTGAGAGAGAACCAGTGAGAGAGCCGGTGAGAGAGAACCGGTGAGAGAGCACGACGGTGAGAGGAAGGATGTGAGAGAGAGAGCAGCATGGTAGAGAGAGGAGAGCAACAGGGAGGAGGCGCTAGGTTAGGCATAAAAAAATTTAGGGTTTAGGGATGGCATATTTGTAATTTCTTGAATATATATGACTAAATATATATATTTATATATATATATATACTCGGGTACCCGCGGGTAGCCGTTTAAGTTATTTTGTAAACCGAACCCGAATCCGCGGGCAATGAGATTTCATTATCCGAACTCAAACCCGAACCCGAACCCGCGGGTTCGAGTAATTTTACGCGGGTTTGGGATGGGTTTCGGGTCGGTCGGGTTTTCCGGGTAATTTGCCCACCCCTATCTGACGTAGCTTAAAGAGAAGGTTTGACAAAATTTGTGTTTTATATATACGATTAGAATCGAATCCGCGTTATGCGTAGATGATTATATTATTTATCTCAATAATCTATTCATTATATTTATCAATTTAAATGTTATGTCGTAAATATTATTTTGCATAAAATCATATAATAGTAAATAGTTATTAAAAATTGAATAAAAAGATATTATATATAACTCAAGTAGAACTAATATATTCAAACAAATTTATATACATGTGTACATTTTTTACAAACAAATATTTATATTCATTCTAAAGTAATTTGAATTCTTTATATATTCTTATATAATGCAATTCAAGATATAAAAATTATCAAATTGGTAATTATTTAATTTAAAATTATATTGTACAATCTCACATATTGTTGTTAAACTGCAAATCGACAAAGATTTTTACATTTGTTCATTATGATATATAAAGTTCAAGAGTTATTATTAAAGAATTCATTTTATGAAAATGCTACATAATCAATTATTTTCATAGTACCTAAACATGTTCTAGATGTTTCATATATTCTCTCAATCTCAAAAAAAAAATGACCAATATGTGTGAATTTTTATTAAAAATTATAAAAAAAGGTGTGAGATATAATTATTATAGTTAAATAATAAGTTAAAGAAAAACAATTTTGCTATATTATTTCATAAAATGATAATGTAAAGAAAGATATATATGTAATAGAAAGGGGGATTATCAAAAATGCCCCTGTAGGGCTAAAGTGCTTCAAAAATACCCTTGGCTGAAAAAAAAAGTTTCAACTTCAAATCTACCCTTAAAATATTGATAATCCCATGTTACCCTTTACGACATTTTTTCTCTCTCCTCTAGAGCACCTCTAATTCTCGCGCGAAAATTACTGTTCCCCCACACCACAACAGATTCGGCGAGAGTAGCTTGCAATCGGCATCAGATTCGCTGCCAATAGGTTGAAATCCTTTGTTGTCAACAAAGAAGCTTGCAATTAAGCACGTTCCGCAGAAAAACCAGGTGTGTATAGTGAGTTTTTCGTGTTTCTCTTGTGTCTATTGCAATGTCAAAGGTGACAGAGTGGGTCACAGAGTCGTACGGTCGCACTGGGTCACAGTCTCATCGAGGGGTCAAAGGGATCAAAGGTCGTCGCAGGGGTCCAAGGGTAAATGGGTCGCAAAGGGTCAAAGGGTCGCAGGGGTGCAAGGGTCGGATGGGAAAGGGGTCGCAAAGGGTTCAAAGGGTCGCATGGGTCCAAGGGTCGCATGGTAAAGGGGTCGCAAAGGGTTCAAAGGGTCGCATGGGTCCAAGGGTCGCATGGTAAAGGGGTCGCAAAGGGTTCAAAGGGTCGCAGAGGTAAAGGGGTCCTAGGGGTCCAAGGGTCGCAGAGGTAAAGGGTCGCAGGGGTCCAAGGGGCGCAAGGGTCGCAAGGGTCGAAAGGGTCGCATGGGTCCAACGGTCGCAACGGTCGCAGGGGTCTAAGGGTCGCAGAGGTAAAGGGGTCGCAGGGGAAAGGGGTCGCAAAGGGTTAAAAGGGTCGCAAAGGGTTGAAAGGGTCACA
>CM071873.1:30771174-30802075 GCA_036759665.1 Gynandropsis gynandra
ACCTCCCTTGGGGGGGCCTCTTCGACAGGACCGACTGGAGCATCTGCATAAAATTACTTCATTCATTAGATGCGTATTTTGCGACCCATGCGACCCTTGCCGACTCTCGATGGAAATTGACTCAAATGAACTTTTGAGCTATTTATTACTTACTTGGTGGAACTTCATCAGGAGCAACGACTGCAGTTAGAGGAATGTCGGCGGCAGATGCGATATTTTCAATTAATCTCGAAATGTTTGCCAAATCCTCTTCTGCGCCATCTCCACGGACATTTTCAGACTCTGACTCAACCGGCTCTTCGTAAGGACCTGGATATGAACGTTGAAGGAATTCATAGTCTCTAACACTGCCGGAATATTGGTTTGCGGTGCTCGAATCTATCTCGGCAGATTTTGATTTTGCCTTTTCAGCACCTTTGGGATTTGCCGCCTCTGCTTTTGTATTAGGCAAATGAAACCCGGCATCCCTTAGAAGATCTCTGACAGCGTTGATGATTCTTTTCTCCGACTTCTTTATTTCCTTCACTAATTTCTGCTCCAGTGTCAGCCGGACTGGAGCTTCTTTTCCTTCAGCTTCATCTTCATCCTCGCCTTCTCTTTCAGCATCAGCTTCAGCATCACCATCTCTTTCTTCATCACCTTCAGCATCAGCTTCAGCATCAGCTTCATCATCTTCAAGCTCTATCATTTTTTCCCCCACGCTCTTTTTCCTCTTAGTCCCCTTCCCCTTCCTCTTCCCTTTCCCCTTCTTTTCATCTCCAAGAACTGCTTTCCGCGTCAGCAGTTCTTGCTCACGAATGTCCTCCCAACAAAGTCCCTTCGGATTTCTACGAATATGTTCCATCCATATCTGAACATCGGGATCGCATCCCTCATAGTCGTCCAGATCATAACTTGTAAAGTGTTCATCGCGATCAGCACAAAGAATACTTCGAATATCCTGAAAAACAAAAAATAGTCATTATTACCCTCTGTGACCCTTGTTTTCCTTGTGACCCTTGTATAATTGTTACCTTAGAATCTCCGATCAGCCTTATGACTTCTGCGTACTTTAGGTTAATACTGGGTTTAACCATCTTCTTGCACATTCTTGGGCATGATGGATCCGCATTCTCTACATCAACATACCATCCCTTTCCGCCCAAACTAGGGATGGTTTCGAAAGGAAGTAACTGCAACATTAAAAAAAATCAGAATGCAAAAAGTATGAAAAAATTCAAGTTATTCGAATAATATATACAACTTACCATTAGTGGGATCATGAAACCGCCACAATACCATTTTGGTTTCGGTGATTCCCCGCTAACGTGCTTGCGGCAAGTATCCACAATCTTGTCGAATGTGTAACGCCCCCATGGAAAGTCTTCACAAAATTCCAAATCATCAACCATGTCAATGAGATCATGGCTGATAGAGTTGTCTGATGAAGGCTTGTGATCAATAACTTGCGCCAACAACAACAAAGTTGCCAACCTCTTTTTGTCCTCGTCATTCTTCGCCTTCACAAGCTTTCCAATGATTTGTACGGGGGTCACCTTTCCACGGCCGAAATACTTCCGCCTGAATGTATCACCCCTTTTGGACTCCCATCCTTTGGGATATGGTCCGCAGTTCAATCCGGAAATTAGTGCGTGCTCCACTATAGAGTACCGGATGGGAACACCGTTTAAGACGAACCACAACTCCTTCTTGTCCCGTACAATCACGGAGTGATTTAGGAGGATAGACATTTGAACCTTAGTCAATGTGGAATCACATTGGAAATGGAATAAATGCTTAAATTGCGATTCCTTCTCGAAGTAATGCACGTCGTATTCATCTAAGATTCCTCTCAGCTTCGTTATTGTCTCGTGAGGATAACACTTGGTTGTGATCTTTGGCATTCTGTCCATGTGTTTGAATTGATACACAAACTTCGGCTTTCGGGCCATCTGCAAGACCAATTAATTAAAGAATACATTATACTTCTACCGACTCAAGCGACTCAAGCGACCCATGCGACCCATGCGACTCATGCGACCCATGCGACCCATGCGACCCATGCGACCCATGCGACCCATGCGACCCATGCGACCCATGCGACCCAACCGACCCTTTGGCTCAACCGACTCATGCGACTCGACTGAACCATGCGACCCAAGCCGACTCACTAAGACAACCGACTCAAACGACCCTTAGACCCCCTGCGACGCTCAAGCGACGATTGCGACCCAAACCGACTCACTGAGACAACCGACTCAAACGACCCTTAGACTCCTTGCGACGCTCAAGCGACCATTGCGACCCAAATCGACTCACTCAGACTCAACAGACTCACTGACACTCACACCCATTTCAAATCAATAAACCATTCTGGGACTCGACAGCCTGCAAACCCTAGAAATCGACGCTCAACCGACCATCGCGACCCAAACCGACCCACTGAGACAACCGACTCTTGCGACTCAACCGACTCACTGAGACTCAACCGACTCATTGACACTCACACCATTTCAAATCAATAAACCATTTTGGGACTCGACATCCTCCAAAACCCTAGAAATCGATCTACTTACACTTATTGACGCCATTGAAGATTGACTCGTGCTCTCTTCTCCACCGCTGCTGATTCTAGCCATTTCCTTCTTGGCAACTTCGAATTTCCTTCTTGCCAACTTCGAATCGATCCCTCTCAAGTTCGAAATCACTTGTTCTTTCTTGGCTTTTACTCTCCCAGAATGCGGTTTTTCCCACGTTCGAAAATTAAGGGTAAATTTGTCTTTTCTCCAGTTTTTTTTTCCGATTAAATAATTATTTTAGGGAAGGGTATTTTTGAAGCGTTTTAGCCCTACGAGGGTATATCTGATATTCCGCCTAATAGAAATTAAACATAATGAAAGAATAACTCATTTAATATTATCTAATATTATTTTTAAGAGTTTATTACTTTATCATACTATATTTCTAGAGCGCAACATATGGTTCATATCCATTGTTTCAATCGAAATTTTTAGTTTTACTCATTCAATTATTTAATTTTTTATACGTTGAACTTTTCATACATAAAAATATCTAAAATTGATATTTTAAATAATAAAAAATTAGTAAAAAATGTTTGGATAGAGATTTAAGGTGATAAATGATGTGATTTTTTGTATTCCAAAATAAAAAAAAATTGGTTGATGAGATAACTTCACCAAAACCCACTATTTGCAACAACTTTTATATATATAATTTAAGAGACTTTAAATATTTAAGAGAATTTTTAAAAAAATATTTTTCTTTGTACGTTTCCAGTATAAATATATATGGATGTTTAGTCAACGAGCAACTAATGAGTTCTTTATAGTCCATCCCCTTTTGTCCCATACCGAACGACTATATGGTGCTTTAAAGAGGTAAGGAAAAAAAAGTCCCAAACGAATAAACATAAATGATGACGTGGCCGGTCAAGCTTTCTTCATGGGATGCAAGAGGAATACAAACAAGAGGAATATCAATATATAATGTGTATACAATACATATACATTGCAGAGGTTGGCACCATACCATCTTTCTTTTGGTTTAGCTCTCCAACTTCCCCTCCACCATATATTATTACTCTTACGCTGTCTGTTAGTGTCTATAGATATGAGCTTTGGTATTAAACCTAGGAAAATGATTATCCTTTCTCACTGACCAAAATCCTCCCTTCAATTCTCCACTAAACGTACCCAAATAAAAAGGTTTAATCTTTACCTGTCTCACTAATTTCCCAACAAAATCATTAATAATCCATTTTTGGGTACTTGGTTTCTCAGGAAAATCGGCAAAAAAGATTGTTTCTTGAGCGTGGTTTTGACCTTAACAGTGTTCTTTCTCACTGTGTTTTCTTTCTTGAAATTTTTTTTGTTTTATCTCATCATCTCACCTCTCTTTTCCTTGAAGAAAGGATAAATAAAAATGGCCGAGGTACTAAATTCGTCCCCATCATCTCACTTCTCTTCTCCTTCAAGCTCCTCTTGTACTCAATACGAAGCCAATGATGGCATTACAACCCCACATGCCCTTTTTAACATTTCTCACGATGGCGACGGCGAAGAATGCGAAGAAGAAAGAAGAAGCGAAAGAGAGAGAGAAAAGGGTCATCAGTTGTCGGCTTTGGCTATTCTGGTTTCTGCATTTAGGAAGTCTTTGATCGGTGGGTGTATTGGTGAAGAAATTTGTTCAATGGAGATTGGGGTTCCTACAAACGTCAGGCATGTTGCTCATGTGACTTTTGATAGGTTCCATGGTTTCCTTGGTTTGCCACTTGAGTTTGAACCAGAAGTCCCAAGAAGAGCTCCTAGTGCAAGGTTTGAATTCTTCATCTTCCTTTTTGCTTTTTGCTTTTCTTGTTTGCCCTTTCTCTAAATTTGTTCTTTCTCTTGTTATCATGTCATGGATTTTGCTTAAAGATGATCAAGATGAATGTGCTGATTTGGTCTCTGATCAAATTTGTTTTTGACATTTTCTTGAAAAATTCGCTCTTTGGAGATAATTTGCTACTTGAGTTTGTTTATAAAGTTTTCGTTTATGCTTCTCAATTCTTTTGCTTTGTCTTTCTCTCAAATCAAGTAGATTGATTATTTTCCTGGGCCGATTATTCTGTTATGTCAATCTAGTGGTTAATAAAATATTGAGAATTCATCTGACGGATAATTTTCTTGTTAAGCCTATAAGCTTCATCTTCCTTTTGTTTTTTTCTAGACCAACTTGTACTTCTTTGGCTTCTCTTAACTTTTTATGGGATAATGTTGTTCCTTGAAGATATATATTGTATCAAATTGTGGAGTAAGCAGGACACTGTTAGAGAGTTTCTTCAATGGTTACTGTACTGTCCCCAGCATTAATATCCAACTGTTTGATATTACGGAACAAAGTTCCTTTATCTACTGAATGTTTCGTCAATTTAGAGCATGCTTGGACGCTTAATTTGGAGCATTTTAACTCAACTTTTGATGACTCGGAACGAATGTGAGTGCTTTTGCTCATAATGCAGTTGCACCGTGTTTGGAGTTTCCACAGAGTCGATGCAGCTCTCATTCGACTCTAGAGGAAATAGTGTGCCTACAATACTCTTGATGATGCAGAGTCATTTGTATGCTAAAGGCGGACTGCAGGTGTGAATGTGTTTATTTGCTATAAGTACCGAGTTGGAAGATGAGATTTTGAGATTCAGATTTCAATACAGTGTACACCTTTGTATTTGATGATAACCTTCTGTGCTACCTCAAAACATGGACAATAATAATAGTTTTTGTTCGTTTATTGCCTTAGGCAGAAGGGATTTTCAGAATTAATGGTGAGAATGGCCAGGAGGAGTACATAAGGGAACAGTTGAATAGAGGCATCATACCGGATGACATTGATGTTCATTGCTTGGCTGGTCTCATAAAGGTATATTGATTCATTCTGAATCCACTCTTGCATCGACATTTTCTTAATTCTTTAGTCCATTTTGGCTCAGGCTTGGTTCAGAGAACTTCCCAAGGGTGTCTTGGACTCGCTCTCACCGGAGCAAGTGATGGAGTCCCAGACGGAAGAGGAGTGTGTCCAACTCGTGACGCATCTTCCCCCTACTGAAGCTGATTTGCTGGATTGGGCAATTAACCTGATGGCTGATGTTGCACAGATGGAACATCTTAACAAGATGAATGCTCGCAATATTGCCATGGTTTTCGCCCCAAACATGACTCAGGTTCGTCTGTACTTTGACATTTTTGCTCGCATGGAACCTTCTTTTAACCGGATTGTGTCCAGAATCTTTAGCTTGTTCCTGAAATACTACATGGTTTTGTACTTTAGATTGAAAACCAATCATCTTATGTTATAGTTGTCTGTTTGGACATAAATCATGTACTTATGTAGATGATTTTGTACAATCATAAATCTATTTGTATTGATGATGTTTTCCTTATTACTACATTGTGGCAGATGTCAGATCCTTTGACAGCTTTGATGTATGCAGTGCAAGCGATGAACTTTCTTAAGAACCTTATCGTGAGGACACTGAAAGAACGCCAAGAATCTCCACCCAAACAACTTCCAGTCTCAAATCATGGACCTTCAGACCAGAACGGCGACCAAAGCACCAGTCGGCAATTACTTCATCTAATGAAAGATAATGAAGAAGCATCAAATCACTGTAACGAAAAGCAGGGAGCTTATCCTGCAGAATTCAAAGAAGAAGCTTCTACAGTAGAACAGGAATCTACAGAACTTTTGTTTCCAGTGGAAGACATTAGGTCTCTGATCCAAAGCTGTCCGTGCAAGATCGTGTCGCGCGTGAACAGTAGAGATCGAAAGAACCCAGTTGTGAAGACCGAGAAAGAGGATGATTCGGATCCGAACAAGGCATCGAAGACTAGTAGTGTAATCGGACATGTGAATTTCAGAGTGGAGCTTTTTGAAGCTTGGCGGTGTTAGGGTTCTTCTGCTGTATTTTTTGGAATCTATGGTGATGGGTTCATTGAAGCTTGCTTGTGTAGCAAGCAACCCCAATGTTTCTACTATGTGAAAGTTCTACTTCTCAAAACCGCTTTTCTCGAAAGTTCTACATATATTTTATTGCAAATTTTCATATATTTTTACATACTAAATTCATAAATTCGTAATATTGGATTCATTTTCTAACAGTAAAAGGTGATGTAACATGTCCATGTCCATATTATGTATTACGCCGGCCAACCCGGTTCCACCAGTCTAGGTTGCTTAACTAAATTACCTCCACCTGGAAGGTCGTCTTGTCCTCCATTTTCTCGTCAGTCATATGCAATCCCCGGAGACGCCGTTGTCGTGTGTAGCCAGAAACCGGTCATGTCTTTTGAATTCACAGTTCGTAGAGACTTCTTCTGCTGTCGAACCGGTCATGGCATTTTAACATCTCACACACAAATTCGTTGAGAGCATATGGGATAACCATAACTTACCAAATTAATATCGTGGTTCTCATCCTGTCTGAAAACTTGTAGAAGATAACTTGGTGAAACATTATTCGTTTATTTACTTGTCAATGTTTAAGTACACTTGTCAGTCTTTACAATGTACCAAAGATCTTCACGGATAACTTCTCCTGAATTAGATGTAAATACAACCTCTACTGTTTTTCTCCGCTCAATACAATATCTATCTAAGTACACTTAAAACACCAGAACTCTCTTTTTCTTTGTTTCGTGTACTTCAGCGATATCATCCAGATTCGCTAACCTTATTTTTCTTTTCAGGTTAACTTATTTGTCTTCCATTCGGCTCAGCAACCTTTCCGGTTCTTCAGCCGCGTCGTCTTGCTGATTTTTCTTCAGCATTGAATCCGCCAGATCCAACTTGACTCCTCCTTCTTCTCCTTGAACTTCTCGTTGACTTCCTTCAGTCTCTCCTGATTCGAATTTGTGCTCCTTGAATATCTCAACTACCTGAAATAATAATTTTACTCTGCAATCATATTTTTATTGCATTAACAATCTCCCCCTTTGAATTCTTATCACAAAAACATACGTCAATCAATCATATAGAATTCAAGACAATGCAATAAGATCATTCAAGCACAAGACAATCACAATATAAGATCAAACAACACAAGATAGATTCACGCAATATGTTCAGATCATCATAAGTTCAAGCACGGGATTAGAACCTTAAGTACACTTAATATAAGATTGTCTTTAAGTGCATTTAAAGAAAATGAAAAACGCATAGGAACATATCAGTTCCTCTGTCTTTTACCTTGCTTTTTCTTGCAGTTGATTCCTCATGAATCTCTTCAACCTCATCTTCTCCAACTGCAACCTCCTTTTTGTACTGCATTTCTCCCCCTGTTTATTTGATAAGATTTCAAACCAAATCAAACACATAATAATAATAACCAATTCACACAACAATATAAGTGCACTTGATTACTCTGGAATCGCAAGAGTAGCCCGTCAACGGATTTCAGCGCTGCACTTAGAATCTGTTTTAGTTCAGTGAGTTCCTAAACCATACTATTTCTTGAAGTTCCGGCAACTGAAGAAGATGACATCTTGGCCATATACCGCTTCTCCAATATGATCCATGGGGGGGGGGTATTTTCGCGTACCTCATCGCTTCCAACGATGGGTTATTTTCGTGTACCTCATCGCTTCCAACGATATCAAGGACTTGTTGACACAAAATATTCTGGAGCAGGCATGGAAACGGAAGAATGAACTTCGCTGAATTTGACAGACCCAATCCGACAATTGAGTCCAGAAACACCTTGCCGAAGTTAATGGAAATGTCATTCTTCAAGTAGTACAGGAAGATTGTTGTATCCTGCCTGATTCCATCGGATTTCTTGTTGGGTACCCAGTTGGTGCGTGAAATTTTGTTGAGTAAAGTATATTCCCACTGAAGTTTAGAATTTGGGATCTGACCAGGCCATAAACTCAGCTTACCATCTGTCAACTCCTTAGTGACAGTGTTCATATCCAAATCAAGCTGGAGTTCTTTTGTGCGAGTCACAGGGACGTGTGGGATGCCAAAAAACTCGTTTATCACTTCAGCACTAAACTTGATAACGTGACCACGGACATACGTGGTACCAAACAGGGCCGAACCAGGGTCTTCGATGTCAGGAACCAAATTCGCATAGAACTCATACACAAGTTCCTTACATACAGAAGTCACAGTAGTGACTGTGTTTGTCAGCTTCCGGTTCACTAATAAGTCCCAAACAGAGAGGTGCTGAAACTAATGCACACTCAGTCCTCTTTCAGAAAAAAAAATTTCCCTTTCCTTATGGGTTTTAAACCTAGTAAGGTACGATTCCTTATACATTTTGTGTACATTTTGTGTGAGAAGTCCTTGGAGGCAGATAAAGGAGTACCTCGTCTCGAAGAAGCAGAGGGTTGAGTGCCAGTAGCAGGGACCGGTCTTCCAGCAGTTACCGGCGTTGTTGGAACGGTTGATGGAGCAGTACTCGGTGGGGGAACCGAGGTTGTTTGGGTCTCTCTTGGTGGGGTTGAGGAGGTCGAAGTTTCCCTTTGTTCAGTTGAAGTGTGGTGTGATTCATGTTGTGGGGTCGACATAAACGGGGCCCTTAGGTCGCTATCAGGATATGTTTGGAGGTGGACCATTGATCTGATGGTTTCTCCTTTTCTTTTCCATTTTTATCAATGACAGTTGGTGGTGTCCATCCGTTCTTAACTGCACTCCAGGCATCTTCGTCAATTCCTCGTATACTCGCTATCATCTTAACTTTCCAGTATCCATAGTTAGACGCATCTAACATAACTGGTTTTCCAAACGAATACATATCTCTTGGTCCTTCCATTTTATTTGTCTTCTTGGATCTCAAACTAGTTTTTAGATTTACTCTAAATTTTGGTTACCAGCGCTGATACCAATTGAAAACTTATAGAAGATAACTTGGTGAATCAATAATTCAAAGAGACAAAAGTATAAAACAATATTCGTTTATTTACTTGTCAATCTTTAAGTACACTTACCAGTCTTTACAATGTACCAAAGATCTCCACGGATAACTCCCCATGAGTTAGACGTAAATATAACCTCTACTGTTTTTCTCCGTTCAATACAATATCTATCTAAGTACACTTAAACCCCCAAAACTCTCTTTTTCTCTGTTTCGTGTACTTCAGCGATATAACCCAGATTCGTTAACCTTATTTTTCTTTTCAGGTTAACTTATCTGTCTTCCACTCGGCTCAGCAACCTTCCCGGTTCTTCAATCGCGCCGTCTTGCTGATTTTTCTTCAGCATTGAATCCGCCAGATCCAACTTGACTCCTCCTTCTTCTCCTTGAACTTCTCGTTGACTTCCTTCAGTCTCTTCTGATTCGAATTTGTGCTCCTTGAATATCTCAACTACCTGAAATAATAATTTTACTCTGCAATCCTATTTTTATTGCATTAACATTGTCTGAAAGTATCGATTTCCTTAAGTGGTGATAAACAACACAACACATTTCTTGCTTTTATGTCACCGATGATCTCATCTTCACCGGATTCCGTCATGTTTATGAGCCGTTTGGGTTAAGCTGTAAACTTGATCAATCACAATACGTATAGTGTATATATAGAAATAAGAAATTATGGTTCATCGAACTATATTTTTTTCTTATTCTTGCATCAATCTCCAAATACACGTGTATCTTCTTACAATGCATTCACAATACCGCAATTGACTAACTTGAGTGAGACCATGAATGCAAAAAATCTAAGTTGCAAAACATACACTCTATGAGTGTTAGGAATCCCCGCCACATTCTAAAACGACTCTCCAATTATCTTTTTCTATCTCTAATAGTATACATCACAATTTACTCAATGTTTGGTTATTCATCTAAGCTTCCATGAACTTTCCTTTTTTTTTTTATCGGTTTCCGAAAATTCAGAAACAACTCTCCGAGAATTCAATCTATTAATTTTGTTTCATGGCCGAGCCAATTCTACTAAACTCTTATCAACATTTGATCAAGTCCATTCCTCAAACTCTCAATAACCTAAAACAAACACAAAACAACTTTTATAATTTAATTATAAACTCAAATATTAACAATCTTCCCCTTTGAATTTCTGATCATACAAACACAAACGTTTGCATAAAAATATAAGAGCAATAATCAAGCACAATCATCATAAGTGATTATCTCAAATCTCATACATGCACGTAATAAAAAAATAATAAATTTTTCAAGAAGGTCATTCATTTCTCCATGCTTTGATAATCCTATGTCCAATGCTAGAACCTCATTTTCTCCCCTTCTTTGTATGATCAACCATTCAAAACAATAAAGATCAGTCACACAATTAATATGAACCAATTTAAATGGTAATCATTTTTTTTCTTGCATAAAATTCTTCAACTTGATATTCTTCCATGTCTTTCTTTCAATCATCTGTTTTTTTATATTAGCTCTAAATATTAGTGATGAATCCTCGATTACATTTGCATTATTTCTTGACACCATTTCATCATTTCTGCAAAAATTTAAGCTAAACTAAGGAAATATCTTTTCTTTAAGGATTTGAAAGGATAATGCAAATGAGTCCACAAATATGTTTATAATACCTAATTTTTCAAAATTTTAACAATCCTTTAGAAATGTTTAAATGCATTTATCTATTCCCTCATTTTCTTTTATTTATATCTTTTGTACCTTTAGAAAAAGTTTAACAGTCAATTATTTTTTAAACGAATTCAGTAAAATCAAAGGGCAAATAAATAAGAGAAACAAGAATAAGTTTCAGAATTATCTTTGTCTTTAAGTGTACTTGTCCTATCACCCGATTCATTGAGCAATCTTTAGTACACTTATGAACCATTTTTTTCTTTTGAATTTCTTTTTCTTTCTCTACTTCTAGGAAGTTGTTTAGACAATCTTTTCTTCGGGTAACAAATTCCTATGCTACTATTTGTAGGTATACTTTTATGTTCAATTTGAATCAAAGCGGAGTATTTAAGCATAATTTAGTTGTGTGCCTTAGGACGTTATAAAACTGAATTTGAATGTCTTTCAATTTAGACCCGAGCAATATACTCATAACAACATCTTCTTATTTTCCTTTTTTCATTTAAAAGTCACGAACAAACTATGAGATGAGTAAGATAACTATAACATTTTTTTAACTTCCAACATAGAATCTAAAAAAATACTTTTTACTAACGCTTGTATACTTTAGTAAAGCTTAAAAGATCTTGATAAACCAAGTACAAATGAACATATCATTAGCTCCAAAAATTATGATCATTTTATTATATATAGTATTCATTCTATCTCAAAATAGTTCAAACAATCATGACTAATAAACATAATTGCTTAGGGTTTACAAACTCCAAGTGATTTTTTCAAGGGTATTATGAAGATATAATTTAATTAACAAAACCAGGTACACTTGAAGACGAATAACTTGTAGTTGCAATATCTGCAAGATTTCCATCCGAAACAAACTTCATTTGTGACTTTTTACTTTCAATGTATCCAATTCCATGATGATTAGTATCTTTCTCTCCCATGGTCAGCAAATGATCAAACTTTTTTGTTCCATTCGTGAGAATCTTCAATTGCTTGTTAGTTTCTTCAAGTTGTCTTTGAGTTATCATAACTTCTTCTTCCTTCTGTGATAATTTCTTTTGAATCTCTTGAAGTTATTTTTCTAAAATAACTTAATATCGAGTTTACTCATATTCAGTCATTTGTTATATAGGGTTTCAATATTCACATCTTCATCATCATTATCAACTTATTCTTTTATCTTGTTTTCATCGTCATCAAATATTCCAATGAATTCCACAAAATTTGTCTTTTATTCTTCACCATGTTCTTCAGATTCAGAACTTTAATATTCCCATTTAACATTGTTGGATTTCATGCAAATTTGATGGTGGAAATCAGAGGTTTTAATTTCCTAGACCACTCTACCACAAGTATACGGTACGTGTAGTACCAGGGTCGAACTCTGGGGACTCAGTGCAACGTTAGAACTAAGAATTCACGAGAAGAAGATCGATCAATATGTGGTTATAAATCTGAAAAATAAATGATCATAAAGAATGACAAGACTAGACTCAACAAGATAGAGTACCACGGGATTCGGGAATACCGGGACATGCAATGGATGTTTCTATAGAACATGAAATCGGTTATATCAATCGATAGAAACTAAACTCTAAGTCCATTACCTAGGGAATCAACGTCACTCATCTCTCGATGCAGCGCGGAACATCTAGATGCATGAAGAACGAGTGGGGAGTTCTACCTCAACTATCGAAAATGACTCTCTCGATGTCTAAATCATCTACCTAGGAATCAACGTCATTCATCTCTTGATGCAGCGCAGAACGTCTAGATGCATGAAGAACGATAGGGAACTCTAACCTATACTGTCGGAAACAATGGGAACTCGACCTCTATTGACAGAAGTGACTCTCTCAATGCCTAAATCCGCTACCTAGGAGATAAACATAGTCACCTCTCGATGCATTAAGCTTATATCCTAAACGCATGAAGAACAATGGGAGTTCTACCGTTCCTAAATAAATTAACCGATCAACTAGATTCTCATTAATTTAATTCATTCGAAGGTTAATTCCGAGACTCAAGTCTGACTCTCTCGATGCCTAGACGAATCTCTAATCTCATTCAAACGTGTCTAATCTCACTCGAACGGATCTAGTATCATTCAAACATGAAATCAACAAAGTATGACGCATTACGCACACTATAACCTATCGAACCATATGATTGAGCAAAATCGAAATCAAGCATTAAAGAACCAAACAATCCATTACAATGACATCCCTAACCCGTGATAAGAGAACTACTCAGAATTCATAGAGAAACAAATACAAACAATGTAAGTATTCATCTTCCCTATTCCTCCAAGCGTGGCACCGGACGAATCCTTCGGGTGGTCGAAGTCTTCTTCTCCAACCGTGCTCTGCCTCTTCTCCTCTGTCTCCTGGTCTGGTTTGTTCATTCTATCTTGTTCTTTTTTCGTTTGATTTTAAGTTTATGCTCATTCAAATGGTGTCCGTGTATGTTGCTTGGTTGTTGGCATGCAAGCCCGACCGTGCTCATGTAAACGCCCGACCGTGCATGCATTCTACTTGAGTGCCCGACCGAGCATGGAGCAAGCTCAGGCCGTGTATCAACTACGGGGGTGATTCTATCTCTAGAGCCTGACCGTGCAAGTGTTGAAGCCCAATCGTGCATGTGTTTCATTCTCCTGCCCGGTCGTGCACAAGTCTGAGCCTAGCCGTGCTGCATGTTTGGTTCCTCCCCGGTCGTGCAGGTGTAGCTCTTCAGCCCGGTCATGCAATGAGTGTAGCTCGACCGTGCTGCTTGGTTGAGTCTTCAGCTCGATCGTGCATGTGTTGGTGTCCGGCCGTGCACATGTTGCCTCTTCATCCCGGTCGTGCAATGAGTGTGGCCCAACCGTGCTTGTGGATTCATCACACATGTTCATCTTGGCCGCGCTCATATTCACATCTTGATCACTCGGTCACGTTTTCGGGTGGATTTACCGTAATTACTCGTGGTTGCTTCACATGTCTTCGTTTCCTGCACAACACACAAAGTAATAGAAGAAGTCTTCAAATATACTCAATAAGTCGGTAAAGTCCAAGAATCGTAATTAAAACTAACCTTGAAAATCATTAAAATACTATGACGGATTACGTGTTATCAAAATTCTTCAACATATTTTCTTGTTTAAGAATGCTTGGACAATCAGATTTGATAAGTCTAAATCACTTGCATTTGTGACATTGAACACTCGGATTTTCTTTCTTCTTGGTAAATGCTCTTAAGTATTTGCGCATTTCATTCCTATTTGTTTCTTCATGAATTTTCCAAATTTTTTGGCTTATAATAGCACATTTTCCAAATTATTTATTCTCAAATTTCTTACGTTGTTTTGAAAACAATTTTGTTGTCCATATCTTTTTCGTTAGAATAATGTTTAAGTTGAAGCTCCGATTCATATGCAGCAAGAATTCCAAAAATTTCCTTGAAACTTACTCGTATCAGTATTTAGAGACCTATTCATCCCGACTTTCTAAGCATAAAAATTTTTCGTTGAACACCTCAAAAGTTTTTTTACCAGTTTTTTTATCTTTATATACATGACCAAGTACACTTATCTCATTTGCAATTGTATTCATATTTTCGGTAAATTCTTTTACGTTTTTGTTTTTCTGTTATCTATAATTTTTCAAAGTGATGTTCTAAGATTTCAAGAGAAATTCTTTTAACATTTGAGGTACCTTCATAAATGATTTCCACTGTGTCCCATATTTCTTTTATAGATTCAAATCCTTAAAATTTGTTTAAACTCATTGATATGTACATATGCAAAAATTGTTACAAGTGCTTAGCGTTATAAGCTGAATTTCTTTTCTCGTCGGATATCCACTGATTAGATGGTTTCTCTTTAAAATTTCCATATTTACCTATCAACATAGTTGGATTCCATTTATTTTTATAACATTCTGCACATACTTGTCAATGCCTCTGATATTTGCTTGCATTTCACTTTCCGATATCTATAATTGGATGCATCGAGTGTGATTGACTTTCGAAAAAATACATATCTTTTGGACTTTCCATATTGTCTTTAGGATCTCAAACTAACAATAGCAAAAATATATAGCTTTGATGATCAACTCTTTATTACCATGTGAAAGAGTTAAAAACAACATATAGAGCGAAAATAAAGAAACAAGAAATTGTATTTCCTCGAACTATTGTTTTTTTATTCATACATCAATCTCCAAATACACTTATATGGTATCACAATGCACTTGAGAATACAACAATTAACTTGCTTAAGTTAGACCATGAATGCAAATAATTTAAGTTAAAAACACACATTCTATCGGTTCTAGCAATACCCGCCATGCACTCAAACAACTCTACAAGGATCTTGTTCTATCCTAAAAGTATATCTCACCATTTACTCAATGATTGATTACTCATCTAAGCTTCCACGACAATTCTTTTATAATGGTTGTCTTCAACTGCATTGGTCGAAAATCCAGAAACAAAATATATGAGATTTCATCCCACTAAGTTTTATAACCAAGTCAATTCCAATAAACTCTCACCAAACTTTGATCAATTTCATTCCCCAAACTCTGTTCCTGAAACAAACACAAAAACTTTCCTGAATAAATATAAATTCTCTCAATGTAAGTTTAACAACCTACTCATATACCAAAGCCTGCAAAAATTCACTTACAATGTTATCCGGTTGCAACTTCAATACGTTTACAATCCGGTCTAATGCTGTAATAAAAGGATACTACGATCTATCTAAGGTTGTTGCGAATGAATAGCATTGTTGATATAACACCTGTTACTGTATACATGCGTTGAAATTCCTATAAGTCCAGAAACGTTTTGCAGTTGGAAATTAGAGATTTCATTACCTGATTTTTACTGCTTATGTGGGCATCTGATATCAATGTGAAGTGCCTGATGATGCAAACAATATGTAATAGCGAATGAGAGTTCGCACTTATGGTGTTGGCTGGGTATCATTATGCTTCAATCTGTGTTGAAGAGGATAAAACCAACATAGGTGCGATTTCAGTATCTAAAGGATCTGAAGATATGGAGAATCCATTATCTCTTCTTCGAAACTTGTTTTGCAGGTGTTCCGCTGATGATGATTGTTCGAGAGACCATCCCATCACTGAAGATGAATGCTGAGTCCATACCGAACAAACAAATTATTGTTATTGCTCTGAGTGTCAGATTGTAGCACGCTTCCATGTGAGTGACTCTGATATCTTCAATCGGATAACTCGTATAGTTTACCAGTAATCCTTACATGAGCAAGCCCCATCCTTAAAGTGGTGGAACCGAGTTGCATCTCTAACAACATACCGACGATCCACAATCTTGCTAACCATCTTGATGAAGACATGACAGCCTTCACAAACCCTCAAGTTCTTTATCACAAGAATCTCTGAGCCTGGATCAGTGTTCAAAATCCCAAAAGCTATTGCCAGTCTCTCACTATGCTCACGCATACTGTTTGAAATCTCTTTGCATTTATCGCAGTTCTCGTCCTCATCAATCTCCATTATGGAAGTCTCTAACTCATCTAACATTCTATATATATCCTCTGTTTGTTCATGACTTTTGTCCCCAACCAAAAACAGGTGAACTCTACCCTGATTTTCCACATAACTATACCCAGGCTCCTTTCTGAAATTCTGCTCTTTCATCATTATCCGAACCTTTAAGACACCCTCTGGATTATTGGAGTCTGAATATATATTCGACATCAGAACATAGTAGCCAACATTCATGGGTTCGATTTCAATTACCCGTTGAAAAGCTAACTCTGCCATATCTACATTTCTATGAATTTTACAGGCACCCAACAGGGCCCCCCAAACTGTACCGTCAGGCTTGATGGGCATTGATTCTATGAGTTCCTTTGCTTCATCTAGCCGACCAGCTCTACCGAGAAGATCGACCATACAAGAATAGTGTTCTGGTCCCGGTTCTATGTGATATTCTCTCTTCATCGTAGCAAAATAATCTAAACCCTTATCAATTAACCCTGAGTGGCTACAAGCTGACAAAACCAACACAAACACCGGTCCATCAGGTCTTACACCACATTTTATCATCTCATCGAAGAGCTCTAGCCCAACCTCCCCGAGTCCATGCATCCCGTATGCACCTATCATGGCAGTCCATGAAACTAGACTCTTAACAGGTATGCTATCAAAAATGGCACGGGCCCTTACCAAGTTGCCGCATCTTGCATACATATTGATCAGAGTATTGCACAGAAACACATTTGAAGCAATCCCAGTCGCTTCCATGAGTTGTTCCACCTCTCGGCCAATGCTCTGAGCTCCGAGATGAGCACACGAAGACAAAACGCCAACCAAGGTAAAAGGATCAGGACGAACACCTGAGGCTTTCATCTTCTCGTAAAGTTCCAAAACATGAGAAGCAAGCCCGTTCTGCGCACACCCAGATATTATGGCGTTCCATGAAACTAAACCCTTCACTGGCATCTCCTCAAACAACTTCCTACCTAATTTCACAGACCCGCATTTCATGTACATTGTGATGAAACTATTCTGCACAGCTAAATCAGCATCAACTCCATCTTTAACGCAGTGCCCATGAAGAGACATGCCAAGACACAGGAGCTGAGGATCCGAACAAAGCGGAACCAGACCGAGCATCGTAACTCCATCCATAGATACACCAGTTGCTCTCATTCTACGGTACACACACACAGCATCGACAACCCTCGAATTCGCAGCGTACCCAGAAATCAAAGCATTGTAACAAACACCAAGAAGCTTCGAGATTGGATTTTCGTCGAACACCTTACGTGCTTTTCCAACCAAACCGCATTTGCAATACATCGAGATGAGAGACGTGAGAACGAAGGGTTCAGCTTCACAGCCGCTTCTGATGACGTGGCAGTGGATCTGTTGGCCGGAAATCGGAAGCGATAGAGCTGCGCACGACTTCAGAGCGAAAGGGAGAGAGAGCGCTTGAACGAACATGGATTCGTTCGAAAGCTCTCTCAGCCGCGTGTTCCATGGCGTCGAAGTTGCGGCGTTTGCGGCGGAGTTCCGTACGAGTCTCAAGGGTCTAGCAACAGTCATGGTTGTGGCGCGGATGCGCCTGGCTTTTGTAACAGCGTTCTCATGGAACGACCAAAAATGATCTCTCTAATTTGTACACTTATATTTATAATATATTTTTAATATTATTTATATTTATTTTAATAAAATTGTCTACATTTAAAATGATACACGAAATAAATATCGCAAAACCAATAAATTCAAGATTTCCCAAAAATACATTATTCATGATCAATTTTTTTTCGTGTTTTTGAACCGTTACTGAAACTTGACGGAGAAAATGGATCTAACCGAGTGGTGACCATTGGTCCACACAATAGATCCATAATGGTACCCTTCGGCTGCATCATTCTCTCCATAGAACCAAACCCTATACGAAACCTTCTTCACGTTCTCTCCAAACACAAGTTTTCTTGGAGACACACTAACCACCATTCCTTTAGGAGCCTCAATCCTTGCAGTATACACTACATCTGCCTCTGACCCAACATTTGTAGCCGTCCTCCGCACCATGGTGCGGTAACGCTGACCACGGCGAAGGTTTCCAATAGAGATTGACGGATAATTCACAGTGGAGATTGAGTTGGTGGAAGCATTTTTAGGGCAAGCGAGGTTTGTTTTGGTGAAGGACCGTATGAGTTTCTGTGAGTAGCCGTAGAAACAGAGGAAATTGACATAGTCTTGTGGAGTTGTTTCGAACACTAGTCCTGGGTCTGAAGCTTGGGTAGGACTGATTTCTCCTGCACCAATCTCATGTGGTGTCGAAGAGAGGCCTGAAGTGTTTGTCAAGGGTCTTCTCATGTTGTCATACAATGTTGCTGCATCAAGTCCAAACGATGATAAGTCACGGTTCTTTCATAGATAATCATTACATTGTGTTATCCCATATTGGGTAAGAGATAAATATATGGTATTGAAAAACTCTAAATTTGAGCTAAATTTGAGTTGAATTAGATGCAACCCATTTGATAAATTTGGATAGAATGGATCAAAACCTGTGGTCATGAGGGCAGATTTGATCATGGAAGGTGACCAAGAAGGATGCAGAGACTTGAGAAATGCCGCAGCGCCTGTCACGTGAGGGCAAGCCATTGATGTTCCTGATTTCACCACAAAAGAAGCTGATGCCTTCATTTCTGTTGTTTCCTTTGGTATTGCTGCTCCTAAAATGGCAACTCCTGGCGCCATCACATCTGGCTGAAACCACAAAGGACACACACACATATATACACGTTTTGACAGAGATGACTTGTAAAGCGGTTTGGTAAACCAAGCCATGATGATCTTAATTTCACTTGTTGTTTTCCATTTTGGGTAATTGAAAGGTTTTAAAAGTTTAACCTTGAGAATGTTCTCTGTTAGAACACCAGGGCCTCTTGATGAGAAGTATGCAACAACTGGTGCTGGTTTGGCTCTTGGAATCTCAAGAGTGGGAAGAATTGTAGCCGTTGGATTCCTATCGTATAGAAATAAATGTCCAAATAGAATCTTTGGAGAAACTGATATTGATATAATTAAAATTTCAAGACAATGTTGGAAGAATCTTACTTATTTCGACTCATGTACTTGAGAATCTTGTACCCTTCAATGTTACTAACTTCTGAGAGAGGGAATTCTTCTGAATCAAAGGGTACAGTTTTCTCATCTTCATTGATCAAAATCATTCCTTTCCCTCCGGCGTCTTCAACCACCAGTTTCTGGATTCGTCTTGATAAACTCAAGCCGTTCCCGATGCAAACAATGATTTTTCCCATCGCTTTCTTGCGGTCCAAGGACCCCGGATAACAAGCTCTGCAATTTACCACAAAACCCAGAAAACAGAGACTCTGCATCATGATGGGTCTTCAAGATTCAAGATCATTTCTGTAATTCATCAATAACTTGTGTCCTAAGGGAAAAAGGTTTACTTTGCTTCTTCCATAGGAACAAATGGACCAGCTACATCTTTTCCGTACACAAGAGGGTACATCTCAGATCTTGTCAGATTCGAGAAATTGATCCCAGATCCCTGGAGAGACAAACGATTTATGACGTACAAATATTGAATCTTTCCTTACCAGTTTCCTACAAATTCGGTTATTTTACATATGTACGATACAGTTTTTATTGTTAATAAACTAGCTCTACTCTAAGCTATTTCAAAAATCAAGCATTGGTCCTGAAATAATACTCAATTTGAGGCCATCATATCAAATGGCCTAGTTCTAACTCAAAATTAACTCTATAATAAATAATTATGAGATCATAATTAATATGAGATAAAATTGCTTACCCGTAAGGCCTTGCCATTGCCCAAAACAACAGTGGACTGAAACTTCCTGTCAATGTCGGAAGCCGACACAGTGAAAATCCACGGCGCCGTGTTGACGATAGTGAACGGTGAGGGACCCTCGTTCCCGGCAGAGCAAATTACCATAACGCCCTTGAGCTCGGCGTGGAAGGCTCCAATGGCGATAGGGTCGATCAGGTAATCGGCCTGAAGGACTGAGCTAAGGCCTATGGAGATAGAGATGAAGTCAACGCCGTCGTTGACCGCATCGTCGATGGCCTTCAGAATGGCGGCGCCGGAGCAGCCTTCCTCCGTGCATGCCTTGTAGACGGCGACTCTCGATGACGTGTCGCCGCCTCTCGCAGTCCCACGCGCTAGGCCGTGGTAGCTCGCATGGGGAACACGCGCTCCCGCGGCGATGGAGGCCGTGTGGGTTCCGTGGCCCACAGAGTCCCTTGCTGAGCGTGCATTGGCAGAAGTGTTTGTGGTTTGGCGCGTGAATGTCACCGTGTAATCTCGTGCTCCGATCAATTTTCTGTAGTTCATAATAGAGAATTTATGCTTTGAATTTATTAATATTAAGAAAAATTAATTAGGTTGAAATATGAATAAGAAATCAAAACAATGAAAAAAAATCAGGATTTTTCTAGAGGTGGAAAGATAACTAACAATTTGAAAAAAAAAATATTGTCTTATGCTATAGAACGTTACTAATGTTACAATTTCATTTTGCAGTTCTTATAAAAGAATATTAATTAAGTGAATAACAATTAAATATGAATAATATAAATATAATTATGTTTATTTTTTAAATTGTCGGATTTTAGGAGTTTACGAGTCTTATATCTCTTTGTGTTTTGACTCGAAGTCGAAGTAGAAAGACATATTGTCTCTTCCTTATCAGTTAAATTAATTTAATGTTAATTGAAGTTGAAGATAAAAAAAATTGAAAGTATTTTCAATGAATTATATAGAGAGAGAGGGAACCTGTTACAGTTGGATCTTGTGAAGTTGGGACCTTCTATACAAACTCCTTTCCACCTGGATGGGATATCTCCCATTCCTTCATCATTGAAACTTGGAGACTCTGGCCATATTCCTATTAATTTTTAAACATCATATATTAAATATTCTTTATTTTTCGTGATCTTTTCAATTTGGTAAAATCAACCATAATTCACATTAATACAATATATACATATTATTAACTTACACACCTAATATTTATGTGTTCAATTGTTCTAAATATATATATATATATATATATTCTACTTAAATATTAGATTTCACACTTAATGTTAATAATTATGGGTTATTTTATAATTGTAATTGCCGTATGAAAAGCTCTGAACTTCTAATGTAAAATTTTTCAATCTTTCAGATTATCAAATAATATATAAACTAAAAATTTATTAACGTAAAAAATATAAAGCAATAATCTTTTTATTTGGAAATTTTATGTTCACAATTAATAATATATTATAATTGTATTATATGTATGATGTGATATATTATAATTGTATGATATATATTTTTCTTATAAGTGATTTTTAATATATGTAATTTATAATTAAAAAAAATTTATAATAAAAACTTCATAAAAATTTTAAGAGACTTTTGTCTTAATAGTTATGACAAGTACTTCATTGTAGTGGCAATGTGATCACATGGTGATTTTTCATGTGGGCCTTGTACAGGGTAACGATCTCCCTTTCCAAAATTTAATGCGAGTTTTAAAATAATTATTACCCTTTTGTTAAATAAAAACACGAACAATATATATATATATGTATATGGATGAAAAAATGTATATATATATATATAAAGATACCTGTATCTATGACACCGATAATGACATCGGAGGATCCATGCATGTCGGTGTTGGAGATTGGAGATTTGGAGAATGGTCTCGAAATCGATTCTAAGAAATCCCAAGAACGAGTCGTGTGGAGTCGAAGCCTCGGATCCCGAAATACTGATACTACTTCATTTTGCTCTACAACAACATATATATATATATAATTCATTTATAATATTTTTTTGTTTTATTTATCTAAAACATAATAAACGAGGTCCATAAATTATCTAAAATGTAATATCCAAAAGATACGCGTCTGAATGAGAATATAATAAATTTTAAAACGATTTACAAATCGATGAAAACTAATTTATAATTTATGTTCAATAGAAAATTATATATCATTATTGTTATTATTATTATCATTATCTTTTGGAATTTATTCAAAGTTGTTGATTAATTAATTCAAACGTCGCTGAATAATTTATATGTATATACTATATATGTGCACATACACATTTTCATTTACAATTTCTTATAGATGGATACGTTAAACTAAAAGTTTACCATAAAATGAAGTTCACTAATTATCTGTTTAATTCGTTAACCACATTATCCGGGTGCATGCACATGTACGATTAATATTAGAGTCATCGATATATATATGTATATTTAGTGTGACAATGTAATTATATACACAGATGCGCATATATGTATATATATACACACACATGTGATATTACCAGAGAAGAAGGCAGCTTCTTCATCGGTGAGCATAGCCGAAAAGCCCTTGAAGGCATGCTTGTAATGATGGACAACTTTTACTCTCTCATTCTCTTCCCTACAATATACATACATACATACATACATACATACATACATATATATATATATATATTAATTGAACACTTCTCATACACACATAAATATGTATACATACATATATAATATATATACATACATACTTATAAGAAAATAAACTTGTATACATATGAACCTGGGAATGACAGAAGCCAGTAATTGGAGATAAGCTATTTCTGTGGTATGCCCATCTCCTTCAATATTGCTTTGAATATTAGTATCATCATCCGATAAGCCTCCCATGTACACAACATAATGCTGCAATGGCCCACTTTCTCAGAATTTTAACAATTGGGTTATATCTTATATATATAAATACACACATATATATATATATACACACACAAAAACAGTGTGTAATAAGTGCATGACTGAAGTACTGTATATATATATATATATATTGGTTTAATTACCTTGGGAATTTGTGATGAATTGATTGGGGTGAAGAGAAGGCATGTGAAGGAGACTAGGAGGAGGAGACAAGGAGAAGTAGCCATGAGGAAGATTAGGACATTGACATGTTTGAGGATTTCAGTGTCTCATATATATACACGTACATATGTATGTGGAAAACCGATACCTAAAAAAATAAAACCCAAATTTACCAAAAAAGAAAAGAGAATAAGGGAAAAAATGATGGTATTTCCAAAATCTAACATAGAACACTTGACATCAATTGAAAGTATCTTGCTAAAGTTTCACTATTTCATTTCTCTTTTTAATGGGGGCATTTTTCCATTCTATATATAGACATATATATGCACATATTAAAGCCTAGTAGCTTACTATAGATGAGATAAAGAGGTATAATTAAATATATAATAATCAGATTTTGAATATAATATTTGATAGTATTTTGATCGAATTCGAATTCAAGACGTTTTGACCATTTTTATCCATTTCTTTATTCTTAAAAAACGTTTTACTTAAATACATATAATTTGTTTGTGTTGTAAGAATAAGTGATCAAAATAAACTGAGACTAAAACTGAGATGCAAAGCAAAAGTAGCTCACAGCTCAGATGCTAAAGCCAACGCAATTGCCTTAAAATACAAGTAATCTCCTCCTTTTCTAAAATGCTCAAATTCTCTGCCATCACATCTTATTTTTTATTCCTTTTATTTATAATGTATTTTTAGTGGTGTGCGATATAGGTTACGTGTGTCACAAGTCTCTCACAAATATATAATAATTTATTTATCCTTAATAGAGAATGGAATCTAATTTTAGAAACATGTTACAAGTGGACCGAAATATTGTAAACATAACAACAAATTTACCAATATGTGCAAGTGACATACCTCTTACGTAGATGGATCCAATAACCAAATTATATGACGTAATCTTAATTGAAACAATATAGTTGATAAGTATAATAGATTCAAAGACTACTGCACATTACTATCAATTTACTTGATTTGTTCAATTCACAAACTATTGTACAAATCTCGAGTTTATCCAATGTACACATAATAATATAGATAGAAATGGCAGACTCCTGCAGTTATATAACATTAGAGGATTCATGTCACATAAGTCATTATCACTACATTTATTGCGCTCTCTCTAACCCCAGTTGCAGTATAAATACATCCTAGATCTTATCCGCAAACTAATTATCATACCAAATGCGTTTTAAGTACGTAAAACCATATAACATTAGTAGATGTTTAACTGAAGAAAGCTTAACTAATGCCTCTCTTTGTAACAGAGACTTACCTTCTCTATCTTTGGAACTGCAAAGTAACTTTGCTTGAAACCTTCTATCTCCTTTGCCAGTTTCTCAGCCATTTCCTGCATTCTTTTCTGAGACTCGTTCATTTCACCTGAAACCTCTTGGACACTGGCTGCAAACTCTAAGGTCTCGGCCTCACAACAAGCTATATGCTTCTCTGTTTGAAGGAGTAATTTCCTAAGACGATAAGCTTTCTCATGAAGTGACTTTAGTTGCTTGTATGAACCCACAAACGCATTGAATGCTTCAAAACCTCTCACAGAAACACTCTCAAAATGGAACTTTTCAGTGTGGTACTGCTCAATGAGGTCTAGCAAGGAGGGGCTATTTGCAAATGAATGCTCTACTGTACCAGATCCAGGTTGATGCTCTACAGCTTCTTGTATATGTATATGATCTGAGTTTGTCTCGACGCTAGTAGTTTCAGATTCATGGACTGAGAGCAAAACACTCATTGCTTCATCCACCTCCCAGCCATGACTCTCCTTACTTGTGAACTCTGAATGAATCCCATGTGTTGGCTGATCACAACGTGGAGCCTCCACGGGCTCTTCAGTCTCGGAATTTTTAAGGCTGAGTGAGTCTAGCACATCCTCTTCGGTTTTATGATGAGCCACATCTATTCACCACAATCAGATCAAATGAAGGGAAGAATACATGTTAGAAGAAAGGGTGATGGAAAAGAGGAGATATATAAAAGCATTCTAATTGAAGAACGTAACACAAGCCAGAACCTTTAGAGATGCAAAAAAAGTGGGAACACAGCCATCCAAACCAATAATTGACCATAAAACCAACAACTTGATTTGCAGCATCCCAACAGAATAAGTGGATAGAGGCATGTGGAATCAAAAGAAAAACAGAAACTATCTAAAATTACCTTGATTCATGCCAACTGCAGCCGATGATGTGATACTCGGAACCATTTCCAGGCTGTTCGATCTAGAATCAAGCCTAGGCTCCTCCTCTTCTGAGACAGAAACTGGATATTCATTGCCAGGTTTAAACGTCAAAGCATGAGCTGTTCCATCAGTCACTCCATTAACTTCATCCTCCTCACAAGGTATCAACAGAGTGAATCCATTGACCAGAGAGTTATTCTCGGCAGTCCCATTTTCAAGGCTGCTACTTTTCTCAGTTGCAGAAATGGCATTAGTTTCCGCTTTGAATTCCTTATCATCTACTGCTACAAAACCAGAAACGCCGCTAAATGCAGAAGAAGATCTGTCATTCCCCCCTTCAGGTTCAGATGGTATGTGGGCATCTTCCCACTGGAAAAATGCACAAGCCCCGAAATTCTACAAGTGACAGAAATCAATCTATTCAAATAAAACCTACAGTATCCAGAGATGTTTAGAGAAAACTCAAAACACCAGTAAAATCTCGGTTCCAAGATCCTATACAGTATGACTATGTAACGAAGAACATAAATCTGGCCCCTCGAAAATAACCATATTCGTGACATCGTAATCAAGGGTCATGGTTATAACCTTTTTTATGCCGCAGACGAAGTATGATCTACCGGCGTTGGGTCCCGATGTCACTGTCTCTCTTCTACAGGGTCCAGAACCACAAGGGCAAATCGGTCGGGACAAAATCTGTTTATCCGGCCCGTCATACCACTTAAAGAAGCCGCATTTCTCGGTCTGCATTTTAAATAGAAAAGAATTCAAATCCATAGTGCGGCGAAACCAGAAATCATTGAGGAGAGAAAGAGTGAAATACTAACAGAAGGGCACGTGTAGAATCTCCGACCAGGGTTCTTTAGGGTCTTCGAAGTCAACAACTTGCATAATCCGCCGCCACAGCGGCAAGGAATCATCGGCGGAGAATCGGCAGGAACATGAGGGCCCTTGTCCTTAAAACACTCACCGGCTTGCATTATCGAAAGCAGGCGATCGGAAGGCGGTTAACGACGGTACTGATAATATTAGATCGACGGCGCGTTGTTCTCACGCGATCCTCAGCGTCTCTCTGTCATTTCTACATCACACTGACTCTAGTGCACTCCCCTCACCTCTTTTCGTCAAAAGTTTTGGCTTGACATTGTAAAATCAAAATCTGACAGATTCGGCGATCCGTACAAAAACTAACGGGCCAAAATGAGGCGGAACGACCCGGATCCAGACCCGGATAACACACATTATTTATTATTGGGTAATTATGGGCTTTCAAATGCTCATTCGGAACAAATCCAACGAATGATCCCTGTGGCTTCGGAATTTTTTGAAATATTGTATCTCAATTCAAAAAGAAAACAAAATCTAAAAAATCCAAACTGTTCTGAGATTTTTCTAAAATTGTTGTGTCATATCGGATTAACAAAAAAATTATCGTTCCTATTTTTTACAAATATGGTGTTTTATGCAATTTTAATCAAGAGTTTTTGAGATACCCATATTGTGTCTATATATATACACGTGGATATGTATATAAATATAGAAACACAAAATATATATATACATAAACACAAATACAAACATATATATATATATATACACAGTGTATAAAAATATAAATACACACAACCACATATGGGTATATAAATATAAATGCATATAAACAAACGTATATATACACAAACATACATTTATACACAAACACATACATATATGCACATAAATATGCACATACATATACACATTCATATGTGTGTATATATTTGTTTATGATTATACATGTACGTATATAAATGTGTATATATGTAGAGGAAAAATGACCTTAACACCCCTTAACCACATCCAGATTTTTCGAAATATATGAACCAAATCTGTATCTCAAACTCTAACAAATCATCTTCATTACATTAGTGCCATGCAATCACCACGTCAAGAAAAAATACAGACATTAAATAGTTCATCAATTCGACGTGACATAGGGAGATTCCGAGATATCCAGAGATAGTTCAAATGTTTTACGATAACTTTTTCTTAGTTCAGAGAATTTGAGATGCAAAGCATAATTCAAAGTTTTTTTTTTTTGGAAAATCTAAGTAGTTGAGAGATTCAGACCATTGAGCCTTCATGTTTATACAACATTTTGATAATCATGGTATTATAATTACGTAAATATCAATATAAATGTTGTGATTGGTTATGAGAATTTATGAGAAACAAAGTTTATGAATAATGGAGAACATACGTCTTGGTTTCTTTGTGTATATTTATTTTGTAGGTTAGAATAGAAATATGTGTACGTACAAAACTATGAATTTATTAGCAATATAGTCAACAAAGGAATTGCTAACCACTTAAAAAATTTAACGTCTCAACAAACTCTAATTCACTTTCCTCGATATATAATTTATAAAAATTTCATCAACAAATATTACCCAAGAAAACAACTCTAAATTACCATGTATATAATGTTATGTTACCATGTATGTTAACAAATGAAAAAAAAAACATTACTTTTATAAGTTAGCTATCTAATAATTCATATTTTGTAATACGAGTTGAGTATAATATAATATTCTCAATTGAAAAATCTCTTATTTCAAATATGTAGCGTGTTGCTTCTATGAGAATGAAAATATAGCTAATAACGCAGTAATGAAAATTTAATAGGTTGTTCCATCGCTAAAATGAGTGTAACAAATGAACTAATTTGAGAAAAAGATGATATTAAAATTGAAATGTTCAAGATATTATAGTCATTTTCTTGTCAAACACATCCAACAATATTTCCGTATGGAAGGTTTATAGTTAAAACTAACTTTTCGGATGCAATGCTCCATCAATGAACAAAAACAAGAAAATCTCATGATTTGTTTATAAAGTTGCATCATTGTTTTTGTTTGATTCATATGGGGAATGTTAGAATTTATTTTATTTTGAATCAAATCAAAAGTTATTGTTTTTTATATAATAAAGGAAAATAAACTATGTAAAAACTTAGTAATGATAACACGTAATACGATGTAGTTTTTATATCATTCTTAGGTCTAGTTTTGAGTAGATTTATTAGATTTCATTCATTTATCGAGTTTATTCGAGGACTTCATCTACATTTCGTGTTTTGTGTAGGAAACGAAGACATGACGAGAAACACGAGAGATATTGGCAATTTAACCCCGAAATGACAAGGTTCAGCTTGTGCAAGGCCATGGATTGAAGCGAACATTCAAACTCCGAGCGAAAGGAGCGGAAAAACACTATAGGACATGCACGCTCGGGCATTGGAAGTGTGCCCGGTCGGGCTAATTGCTACCAAACAACCCCGTAGCTTTGCACGACTCGGGCACTCAAGGAACATGACCAAGAAGAGGTGCCCGCTCGGGTGGATTTGGTGTGCCCGCTCGGGCTAATTACAATCCAAAATGGCCGTAGGTTTACACGACTCGGGCTAGGTAGCAACACGCTCGGGCATAGGTGCCCGCTCGGGCTTAATTGTGTGCACACAGTCGGGCAAGTGACCTGCACGAGCGGGTACAAGCTGTGCCCGGCTCAATTTTGTGCACACGGTCGGGCAAAGGGCTTGCACGAACGGGTACAAGCTGTGCCCGCTCGGGTCCTTGGATCTCAACAAACTTTCCTAAGATCTAGAACGGCCAAATCAAGGGAAATCAGATCTATTTAAAGGGGAATCGAACCAAATTGAAAGGGGGACGATTCAGGGACAATAAAGGACAGATTTGGAGAGAAGAAGAAGGACGGAACAAGGGATCCGATGCATGGAGGATCTATTGAAGACATCGGTTGATGAATAGGGAGTCATCTCTTTCTCTATCTATGTTGAATTTAGTTTTCTCTTATGTTTCGTTTTCTGAGTTCATGTCCCAGTAGATCTATTGCCATAGGGTAGAGAGTATTGCCAAGATGTAATGGAGTTTCGTGCTTAATGAATGGTGGATCTTAATGCTTTCATACTTGTACGCCACTCGATATGAATGAATTCGGTATTTGATCATGTTTTCAAATTTCATGGTTGATCTTAATGCTTTCATTACTTGTACGCCACTTGAATGAATGATGTTAGGAGCCTAATAAACCAACGCCAGGGCATTAGACTTCGGAACTTAGCCATGATTTAGGGTTTAATCGGTTTAGAATCTACGCCAGATCAATCGATTGAATCTAGGGATTAGGATAGCGGTCGTAATGCGTCTATCCATGTAAGATGCGCAATGGATACATTGGTATATGCATGCTAGATAGTGGACAAGTCTACGCCAGTCAGTTCCTATAGGAGAGCTTGAATTCCCTGAACTCATGATAGTATCTAAGACCAATTATCCCGTTAGAACTTCGTAACATCGTTGTGCAACTCTTGATACCTATGGTGATTAGTCTTTGAGTCATCCCTATCTTAGGTTTAGTTTGCATTTGCATTTGCATTCCATCCATTATTTTATTTCACACGTCTTATTCATTAGTTTAATAGCTTATAAGTCGCATCAATTCCTTGTGTTTGTGTTCGATTGCTACACGATCCGTATCCTTGCGGAAGCGTTAGTCTAGGTAATTTATTACTTGAGTCTACGCACATCAAGTTATTGGCGCCGTTGCCGGGGAATTGATCACGATTTTAGGGTTATTATTACTTTTGAATTAAGACATAGACCTTTCCGGAGTCTTCATTTGTTTTTCGTCTTTGTTTTATTTCTTATAGAGTCAAAAAAAAAAGAATTTTTACCTCTCGGAGCTTAATCGAATTTTATTCTTTATTTGCGAGGTAACATGAACAACATCAACTCTTGGAGTGCCGATAAAGCTGAGATGAACTATCAATTTTCCGAACCTCGTCATATGCCATGGACACAACCCCAAGCTCAGATTTATCAATCATATGCGCCCCCGTGTCCGCAACAAGAGGCAAAAATGCAAACCTACGGCGAATTCTTGGCAAAATTGCACCTGCAGCAATGGACGGAACCACAAACCCAGAATTACCAGCCATGTGAGCGTCCTCTTCCACAACAAGAGGCAAAAATGCAAACCTACGGCGAATTCTTGGCAAAATTGCACCTGCAGGAATGGACGGGACCCCAAACCCAGAATTACCAGCCATGTGAGCATCCCCTTCCACAACAAGAGGCTAATTCCGATATTATGTCTATGTTTGCTCAAATCTTGCAATTACAAAAAGATCAAATCAACGAGATGAGAGAGATGCGAGCGAGTTATGGAGACA
>CM071873.1:30808299-30850309 GCA_036759665.1 Gynandropsis gynandra
TTTCATTGAGGACAACTCTGTTGTTCCTCCGGCCAAGATCCACCGTGATGGAGTGTCCGTCGAAAACCATAATTTTCAGCCATGGAAGCAACAAGACCGTCTCCTCTTCTCAGCCCTATTTGGAGCAATTTCGGCCTCTCCACCTACGAGGCATGGAAGACGCTCGCCAACACTTATGGCAAAGCGTCTCGCGACCATCTTCTACAACTTCGTGATAAAATCAAACGCTCCTCAAAAGGATCCCAATCCATTGATGAATATCTACGTGCTATCACAACTACTGCTGATGAGCTTGCCCTATTGGGAAAGTCGCTTGATTACGAAGATGTCCTTGATGCAATCCTAGACGGCCTTCCCGAAGAGTATAAGCCGATTGCAGACGTCATTCGTGCAAAGGATACCGCTGCATCCGTTGAAGAAGTTCACGAAAAACTTCTTAATCATGAAGCCAAATTGGCTAACGCTGAACCCACTGCTGAACTGCATCCTCTTTTGGCCGTTGCTCCCATCACGGCCAACCCCACGGCCACACGCTCATCCAATTGGTCTCGCCCGGATTCTCGCTCGTCCGGCCCTTCCTCATCCAATCGTCCGGATTTTCGCTCGTCCGGCTCATCCAATTGGTCTCGATGTCCTCGTCAACGTTCACCAACACGTCGTGGCTATCAAGGCAAATGTCAAGCGTGTGGTGTTCAAGGCCACAACGTTCAACGCTGTCCATGCTTCCGTCTTGTCTCCTCCCCCGGTATTCTAGAGAACCCCCCGATGCAACCATGGCAGCATTCCTCCTCGCATTGGGAGCCACGACCGCAAGCTCACCATGCTGCTGTCTCACCCTATGATGCCAACTCGTGGATACTGGATAGTGGAGCATCTCATCACATCACGTCAGATCTATCCAATCTTGCTATTCACTCCTCGTACCGCGGAACCTGATTTCGGTTAATCAACTTTGCAAGACTAATGACGTATCCGTTGAATTTACTCCTTATGACTTTCAGGTGAAGGATCTCAGCACGGGGGCGCAACTTCTCAAAGGAAGCACTAAAGATGGAGTTTATGAGTGGCCCGACCCATCTAGTACCTCGTCTCCTCCTTATGCATTTCATAGTGTCAAGACCACTTCGTCCGAGTGGCATTCCCGTTTAGGTCATCCGTCGTCTTTGATTTTGAATAAAGTTATCAAAACCTTTGATTTACCATTGTCTCGGGATTCTCCTTATGTGTTTTGCAATGCGTGTTGTCGTAATAAAAGTCACAAATTACCTTTTTCCACTTCCACTCTTATCACTTCTCGACCACTTGAAGTGATCTTTTCCGATGTTTGGACATCTCCGATTTATTCCGTTGATGGCTTCAAATATTATGTCATTTTTGTAGATCACGTTACACGTTATTCTTGGTTGTATCCACTCAAAACCAAATCCCAAGTTCGTGACACATTCATTCAATTCAAAACACTCGTTGAAAACAAATTTGACAAACGCATTGCAACACTCTATTCGGATAACGGAGGTGAATTCATTGCCTTACGTTCTTTTCTATCCTCTCATGGCATTTCTCATTTCACATCTCCACCACATACTCTCGAACACAATGGTATATCGGAAAGACGACATAGGCACGTGGTAGAAACCGGTCTTTCCCTTCTCACACATTCCTCCATGCCCTTAACCTATTGGTCTTATGCATTTTGTACGGCGGCTTATCTCATTAATCGCCTCCCGACACCGAACCTTGGTATGTCCTCCCCTTACGAGTGTCTCTTCCAACAACCCCCGAACTATACTAAACTTCGTGTATTTGGATGTCTATGTTACCCTTGGTTACGTCCCTATACAGCGAACAAATTAGAACCCAAGTCCGATCCATGTGTCTTCCTAGGGTACTCATCCACTCAAAGCGCATACGTTTGTCTTGATCCGCTTAGGTCGCGCATATTTATCTCCCGTCATGTCCACTTCATTGAGTCTATCTATCCTTTTTCCGAGCCTACTAATTTTTTCCCACAAACCAAAAAGCCACCTACGGTAGCCACCTCCTCAAATAGCGTCAATCCTACACCATCCTTCTCGCCACCACTCATTGCTCCATTGCCGGTTCAGCCCCTAAGCTCGGATTCTTCACCGCTGCAATCCTCGGATATTGGCTCTCCGTCTTCGACTCCTCCTCATGTTGAGTCCCCAACGTCGTCACAATCTCCTGAGCTTATTATCTTGGACGTGCCACCGCAACGTCCTCGCACAAATTCGCACCCGATGGTTACTCGCTCAAAGAGTAATGTTACTAACCAAAATAACCGATCTGCTCTTGTAGCTCAGGTAGAAAGTGAACCGGCTAATATCACTCAAGCCTTGAAACATCCTCGATGGCGTGATGCAATGGATTCTGAGTTACAAGCCTTACATTGCAACCAAACGTGGCAACTTGTTCCCGCAACACAAGCAAAGAATATTGTTGGTTGTAGATGGGTGTTTCGAATCAAACGCAAACAAGACGGATCCGTGGAACGATTCAAAGCTCGACTTGTTGCAAAGGGGTTTCACCAAAGACCGGGCATCGATTATCATGAGACATTCAGCCCGGTTGTCAAACCTACAACCATCCGTGTTATCTTAAGCATTACGGTCTCCCGTGGATGGCCTCTCCGACAACTTGATGTCAATAACGCCTTTCTTCAAGGCCGTCTCGTGGAGGAGGTATACATGTCTCAACCCCCGGGTTTCATTGATCCAACTCATCCTACTCATGTGTGCAGACTTCAGCGAGCAATCTATGGCCTCAAACAAGCTCCTCGAGCATGGTATTCGGAACTTCGCACATTTCTTCTTGCTTGCGGCTTTAGCAACTCTTTGGCGGACACCTCCTTCTTCATTCTCAACACAACCGCGCTACAATTGTATGTTCTGGTTTATGTTGATGATATTGTTGTTACAGGAAATTGCTCATCAAAAGTACAACAGTTCATTGAATCAAGTCAAGTCATCATCACCACCTACCATCTAACGCGACAACATTGGAGCAATATACCTCAGTGCTAAGACCGTCTTTCACTCCCGAATGAAACACTTGGCGCTTAACTATCTCTTCGTCCGCGGCCTGGTCGAGTCGAATACTCTTCGGGTCACTCATGTACGAGCCGCGGATCAACTTGCGGACATACTCACGAAGCCTCTCCCGAGACTACCGTTTCAGCTCTTGTGTTCCAAGATTGGACTCACCGAGGGTGCTCCATCTTGAGGGGGCGTGTAAAGGATACATGTATAGGGGTATATAAGTCTTTTTGTAATTAGATCTATTATTATTGTAATTAGGTCTAACTTTGTATATTTAGCCGTTCTGGCTCATTTGAATCAATTAATCTGATTTCAAATTATCATGCGACCCTCATTTGGCATTAATTAGTTTGACGTTGTAAATGTATTGCTTGATTGGTTTTTGGCATTTTATCATCATAAACCCTTAAATTCGTCGAGTTCGCATCTATTCATCAATATATGCGACCATGCGACCCATGCGACCCTCATTTGGAATTAATTAGTTTGACGTTGTAAATGTATTGTTTGATTGGTTTTTGGCATTTTATCATCATAAACCCGTAAATTCGTCGACTTCGCATATATGCGACCCATGCCACCCTCAAATATGATTGGATTTTAACATTTTTTTTCATTTTAACCAGAATTCTCGCCGAACTTTTCACCAAAATTTGAAAAAACTTTTCGAATTCCATCTAACGGCGATTCGATGTCAGGGTCATGTCTTTTCGTATTCTAGCCATCTCTTTTTTTCTAATAACGAAACTCTCTCTCTCTAACTCTCATCATCATCATCATCATCTTGCAGAAAATGCAAACGACTGGTGACGGCGATTCGATGTTAGGGTCATCTTCTTCTGGTGAGAGGATTTTCACGGTACCAGTCACGCGTTCAAATCTGGCCGTAGATGCAGTGGTAAGTGAACTCTAACCGATTTATTCGGTTCATCATATCAAGCCGTATATACATTAGTTTGGCGTTGTTGTAAATTTATTCGGTTATCGTAGACACTTCTGATACAATTTGTGAGGTTGAATGGTTTTTACGGTAGACGATGTAAGGTTGAGCTGATAACCAATTACACGGACATTTGGGAGGCAGATCTAAGGCCCGTGAAACGCGGTGGCGCTAGCATCACCAAGGGTTGGACAAAGTTTTGTCACGATAATGGCTTTAACGTGGGTTGTACCCTCAAAGTCGAACTGGACACCGTTCTTGATGATGTACCTTGTCTACTGCTTGCCCCTATAATCTTCATAGATTGAATTCCGTTGTATTTTGATTGCTTTGAACCTCATTTAAACAACAAAATTCATGTTTATATTTGGTTGGTTTTTCACTATTATTCAATAGCATGTATTATTGTTAATATCGATGTTTTTATGGATTTACTATTCTTGTAATAAGGTTCGCAGAGGGTCCAAGGGTCACAGGGGGACAAAGGGTCACAGAGGGTCCAAGGGTCGAAGGGAAACAAGGGTCGCAGAGGGTACAAGGGTCTAAAAAAATGTTTACTCGTTGATTCAACTTGTTCTTTTTTAACATTTTATTTGTAACATAATTTTGGGAATGGATAATTCATTCAACTTTCATTGTATTTTTTTTAAAAATATTCATATTATTTATAAATAATAAAGCATAAAGGGTCGCAAGGGTCGCACCATTTGTCCCTTGCGAACCTTTTACCCATTCGACCCTTAACCCTGCGACCCTTGACCCTACGAGGGAGACAAGAGAGCAGAGGTAGAAGAGTTGCAGAGGTACAAGGGTCAAAGGGAGATAAGGGTTGCAGTGGTCCAAGTGGTCGCAAAGGTACAAGGGTCGAAGGGAAACAAAAGTCGGAGGGGGAGAAGGGTCGTAGGGTCCAAGGGTCTAAAAAATTGTTTAGTCGTTGATTATGGAAGATGTAATTTGGTACATTGTTTTTTTTTAACAGTTTATTTGTAACATAATTTTGGGAATGGATAATTCAACTTTGTACATTGTAATTTTTTTAAAAATTCATATTATTTGTAAATAATTTGTAAATAATAAATTATTTTGACTATATTGTTAGTATCGCTGTTTTTGTGAATTTAGTATTATTGTAACAAGATTCGTAGAGGGACAAGGGTCACATGAGTCCAAGGGTCGCAGAGGAACAAGGGTCGCAAGGGTCCAAGGGTCGTAGAGGGACAAGGGTCGCAGAGGAACAAGGGTCGTAGGGGTCCAAGGGCCGTAGAGGAACAAGGGTCACAGAGGGACAAGGGTCGCATGGGTCCAATGTTCGCAGAGGAACAAAGGTCGCAGGGTCGAACTGGGTTGTTGGGTCGAACTGGGTCGTAAGGTTGAGGGGTATTTTCTTAGGTCTTTCATCAGTCAGTTGTGATTGACATGAGACATAGTTGATGATCCGTAAGGTTGACAGTTACGACCTTGCCTAGGATGCATTCAGAGCTGTAAAGATGGAAGGAAATACTAACGTCAACTTCACCCTGGTTCGTTTTGAGTAAGAATGTTACTCAAATGAGTAAGGATGTTGCTTCACGCTATTTGTTCATCGAGGAGTGTTGCTAGACGCCAACCTCGATTAGTTAATTAGTGGAGACTAATTGGCTACCGGTTTAGTGATGAACCTACGAGGTCACACGCTTACGAGTGTCTCGGTATCTGCTTGTGATTGTTAGATAATTAGGGTGGGATACAATTATATTCATCCGCTAGCACTAAAGAATATAATTGTACTTGGTTTTCTTTTGGGGTTAGTACATTAGATGTACGAGCAAGTATGTATATGGAGATACATGTACTTCGACTATTTGAGATATTACGTAAAGGCCAGTGGGAGATTGAAAGGTTAATGTCTCTTATGTAATATTAAATAGTCACAGGATCAAAGTGTAATTATTAAAAATTTAATAATATATATTCAGAGAAAAACAGTTTTTCATTAACGAATTAATAATCACAAGAATCAAAACCCCAATAGCCACCAGAAAGAAAAAGAAGAACGAAAAACAATTTTTTCGTTGTCAACCAAAAACCCGTACCAACGGTTGATAGCAGATCCCAATCTCGGCGTGGATACTGGTAGAGGGCTTGCACGATCAAGCCTCGCATCCGTTCATCATCATATTCAACAAAACAGGTAAAATGGAATCGTTCCTAATTTTGTTTTCATTGATAAACCATAGAAACTATTCTCGAACATGACTAGATCAATAAACTGGATTGTAAAACACGCTTCTGCACCCGATTTAGCAACCCGACATTTGTATCCTGGGATTTCATTGTGTTTGTATATCCTCGAGCATTAGAGGTGGCATAGAATTTAATTTAAGAAAATTATGCAACACACAGTTCAACTATATGAATGTTTTATCGTAGGTTCTATATGTGATCGATATTTGACGGGAATTCTAAACTAAGACAATTTCACAGTGCCAACAATAATGTTTCTAGAAAATTATTGACTAATAGAGTGTTATCCATTGGCGATATTAAAATATATCAAGTGAATATGTTGTTGAATGAAATGAGGTTAAAACCCATAGAATGACAAATAATGGCGATGACAACACATCATATATAGACAAACCACCAATGTTAGGTTCAATGGAAGAACCAAATTGTGGGGAGTCGATTAGATCACTTGGTAATAAAATACATTTTCATTCTGATGATGTCAAATAAAGTGATAGTCAACACATTATTACCAAATAATTATGCGAAGTTGTTTTAAGTTAATAATTTTGCATGCAATAATATTAAGTAATTATTTTTTCAGAAAATTAACAAATTATTTATTACAATATTGATATTCATGTTCTCCAAATCATTCAATACAAAGTTCAGACACATGTAGTCATAAGTCAACCATTTTTGCACACTTTCAAGAGTTCGATGATTGTGATAGAATATATGTAAATATTCTTAAATATTCAGTTAACATATTTATTATGTAACCTAGTTTACCTAGGACTCCTTATACATTATGCTATATATTCTAATAGCACACATGAGAAACCCTAAGGGGTGTTTACACAATTACATGGTATCAGAATCCGGTTCGTCCTGATTTGAATATACCGATGTTGGGCCCCCGATTGCGATGTCTATGCTCCAGGATCGAGCTTGGGCGTGAGGGGAAGTGTTATGATAAGTTATCCCACATCGGCTAGGACATGAACGTTGGGACTTGTATATCTGGTATTGGGCAACCCTAAACTCTTGAGCTAGCTTTTGGGATTAGTTAGGCCCAGTCCATATTTGACATGGTATCAGAGCCGTTAGGTCTTCTCTCTCACGTTTAGTTGCTGCCCCCACTTCTCTTCTTCAATCTCTTCTCCTCTTCCTCTCCTCTTTTTCTTTCTCTTTCTTCTTTTCTCTTTCTCGTTACCATGGCAACAACCAATGCATCGGAAAAACCCTTTGGGATTACAAACATCAAATCCCACATTCCGATCACATTGGATATGGATGAGCTCAACTATGATGCGTGGCGTGAGCTCTTTGAGACCCATTGTCTCAGTTTCGGCGTCCTTGGCCATATTGATGGCACAACGCAGCCCACTAGTGATACATATGGTGAATGGAAACGCCTCAATGGTCTCGTCAAGCTGTGGATCTATAGAACTATCTCGAAATCATTGTTGAACACAGTTCTCAAAAAGAGAAGCTCAGCGCGTAACCTTTGGCTTAGTCTTGAAAACCTGTTTCAGGACAACAAGGAAGCTCGTGCCCTGCAGCTTGACAATGAACTTCGCACCATATCTATTGGTGATCTCTCGGTGCACTCCTATTGCGAGAAGCTCAAGAAACTCTCAGATCTTCTGGCCAACATTGATGCTGAGGTTTCTGAACGCACTCTAGTGATGCACCTCTTGAATGGACTCTCCGACAAGTTTGATAACATCATCAACGTTATCAAACATCGAGAACCATTCCCGTCTTTTGAACAAGCACGATCAATGCTTCTTCTCGAGGAGCAACGCCTCGCTAAGGTACACCGACCTCAACCTGCTCACAATGACCACTCTTCCTCCCCTCAGATTCTGTATGCAGATTCGTCGAGGATGAACAATCGCGGAAACCTCAACCGCCATGGTCGCAACCACAACAACCGCGGAGGACGTGGTAACCATGGCAGAGGAGGTCATAGCTCAGGTTCACACTCGGCATCTGCAGCGACAACTTGGCCTCCGCAATGGCCTCAACCAAATGTGTACCCATGGCCATATCCTTACCCATGCATGCCGCATCCCCCGGCTGATCACCGTAACACCTTGGGAATCCTAGGGCCCCAACCATCGGCTCATATGGCTATTCAACAACATGCTGCTACTGGTCCGAGCACGCTCCCTCATGCACCTACGACCTCTCACCAGCAATATGAGCCAACGGACTTCGCTCAGGCTTTCACAGCGATGCAGCTTCGCGATCCATCCTCCTCTCAGTGGTATATGGATTCAGGCGCCACCACCCACTTAACGTCCCAACCAGGTACTCTAAACTCTGTTTTTAATTCAAGCACTCTTCCTTCGGTCACTATCGGTGATGGATCCGTTATTCCCATTACCTCTCTCGGTCACACCCCCTTCCCTACCCCCACTCGTAACTTGCATCTTCGTAATGTTCTTGTCACTCCTCATATCATTAAGAATCTCGTCTCTGTACGTCAATTCACCAAAGATAATCATTGTTCTCTTGAATTTGATCCTTTTGGTTTTTCTGTCAAGGATCTTCCAACGCAACGGACTCTTCTCCGATGTGATAGCTCCGGCCCTCTCTACTCCATCACTTCTCCGTCATCTCCACCACCTGCGTCTCCCTTTGCTCTTCTTACCTCAAGTCGTTCCACTTGGCATCGTCGTCTGGGTCACCCGGGAAACTCCATTCTTCAGCTTTTGTTGTCTCATGGTTTCATTCGTTGTAATAAAAATGACATGACGAGTTTGTGTCATGCCTGTCAGTTGGGGAAACATGTTCGCCTTCCCTTTTCTCCTTCTAATAAAATAGTATCTGCACCATTTGAGTTAATTCATTCTGATGTCTGGACTTCACCTATTCCTAGCGTCTCAGGCATACGATATTATGTCGTATTCCTCGATCATTTTAGTCAATTCATTTGGGTGTACCCTCTTCGTCGTAAATCTGATGTTATGTCCAAGTTTCTCCATTTTCATACCCTCGTCAAAAACCAATTTAACACAACTATCAAATCACTTCAAAGCGACCATGGGGGCGAATATGACAATCACATATTTCGGTCCTTCTTACAATCCCACGGCATCTTGTCTCGTTTTTCTTGCCCTCGAACTTCCGAGCAAAATGGAAAGGCCGAGCGTGTCTTGCGTACTATCAACAACTTCGTACGCACTCTCTTGTTCCAAGCCTCTCTCCCTCCCTCCTTTTGGGTCGAGGCTCTTCATATGGCAGTCCACCTCCTTAACCTTCTCCCTTCCTCAGCTATACAAAACAATATACCTTTCACCAAACTCTTTCAAAAACATGTTTCCTACACTCACCTTCGTGTCTTCGGGTGCTTATGCTACCCTAACCTCACTGCTTCCGCTTCTCATAAACTTCAACCCCGTTCTAGTGCTTGTGTGTTTCTTGGGTATCCCTCGGATCATAGAGGCTTTCGATGTCTCGACCTCACCTCTCGTAAAATCATTATCAATATGAGCCAACGGACTTCGCTCAGGCTTTCACAGCGATGCAGCTTCGCGATCCATCCTCCTCTCAGTGGTATATGGATTCAGGCGCCACCGCCCACTTAACGTCCCAACCAGGTACTCTAAACTCTATTTTTAATTCAAGCACTCTTCCCTCGGTTACTGTCGGTGATGGATCCGTTATTCCCGTTACCTCTCTCGGTCACACCTCCTTCCCTACCCCCACTCGTAACTTGCATCTTCGTAATGTTCTTGTCACTCCTCATATCATTAAGAATCTCGTCTATGTACGTCAATTCACCAAAGATAATCATTGTTCTCTTGAATTTGATCCTTTTGGTTTTTCTGTCAAGGATCTTCCAATGCAACGGACTCTTCTCCGATGTGATAGCTTCGGCCCTCTGTACTCCATCACTTCTCCGTCATCTCCACCACCTGCGTCTCCCTTTGCTCTTCTTACCTCAAGTCGTTCCACTTGGCATCGTCGTCTGGGTCACCCGGGAAACTCCATTCTTCAGCTTTTGTTGTCTCATGGTTTCATTCGTTGTAATAAAAATGACATGACGAGTTTGTGTCATGCCTGTCAGTTGGGGAAACATGTTCGCCTTCCCTTTTCTCCTTCTAATAAAATAGTATCTGCACCATTTGAGTTAATTCATTCTGATGTCTGGACTTCACCTATTCCTAGCGTCTCAGGCATACGATATTATGTCGTATTCCTCGATCATTTTAGTCAATTCATTTGGGTGTACCCTCTTCGTCGTGTAAATCTGATTATGTCCAAGTTTCTCCATTTTCATACCCTCGTCAAAAACCAATTTAACACAACTATCAAATCACTTCAAAGCGACCATGGGGGCGAATATGACAATCACATATTTCGGTCCTTCTTACAATCCCACGGCATCTTGTCTCGTTTTTCTTGTCCTTGGACTTCCGAGCAAAATGGAAAGGCCGAGCGTGTCTTGCGTACTATCAACAACTTTGTACGCACTCTCTTGTTCCAAGCCTCTCTCCCTCCCTCCTTTTGGGTCGAGGCTCTTCATATGGCAGTCCACCTCCTTAATCTTCTCCCTTCCTCAGCTATACAAAACAACATACCTTTCACCAAACTCTTTCAAAAACCTGTTTCCTACACTCACCTTCGTGTCTTCGGGTGCTTATGCTACCCTAACCTCACTGCTTCCGCTTCTCATAAACTTCAACCCCGTTCTAGTGCTTGTGTGTTTCTTGGGTATCCCTCGGATCATAGAGGCTTTCGATGTCTCGACCTCACCTCTCGTAAAATCATTATCTCTCGCCATGTTACCTTCGATGAACTTGTCTTTCCCTTTGCATCTGACCAGATCTCCTCGTCCTCTTCTCCTTCCTATGATTTCCTTGACATTGACATAGAAACATCACCCACTCTTCAGTCCCTTCTACTTCAGCCCATTTCACAAACTCCTACTGCGGCCCCTATACCGGTTCCTCCACCTTCTCGACATCCCATGGTTACTCGTAGCCAACACGGGATTCACAAACCTCGTAACATATTGTCTCTCCATACAGTCTCTCACTTACCATTACCTACAAGCCATCTCAAAGCCCTAACGGATCCTCACTGGCACGCGGCCATGTAATCGGAATATGATGCTTTAATTAAAAACGGAACGTGGGACCTGGTACCCCGACCCCCACGGGTTAATGTGGTACATTCTATGTGGCTGTTTCGTCACAAGTTGGATGCAGATGGAAACCTCGCTCGTTATAAGGTGCGTCTAGTAGCAAATGGCAAATCGCAACGTACGGGTATCGACTGCGATGAAACTTTCAGCCCTGTGGTAAAACCAGCTACCATTCGCGTGGTTCTTAGCTTGGCTCTGTCTCGAGATTGGCCCATACATCAGTTGGACGTCAAAAATGCTTTCTTACACGGGCACCTCCATGAGACTGTCTACATGCACCAACCGCCGGGAATCACTGATAAGTCACGTCCCAACCATGTTTGTCTGCTCCGTAAATCATTATATGGACTCAAACAAGCACCACGTGCATGGTACCAACGGTTTGCTACATATGCATCCCGCCTTGGTTTTCGGCAGAGCAAGTGTGACTCGTCGCTCTTCACTCTTCATGGAGCCTCGGGTACGACATTTCTTCTCTTATATGTGGATGATATTCTCCTCACAGCATCCTCTTCTTCACAACATCCTCTTCTGCGTTGCTGCGGTCTATCATTTCAGGTCTCAGCTCTGAGTTTGCAATGACTGATCTTGGGCCTCTTCATTATTTTTTGGGACTTTTGATCACTCGCTCTGCTTCGGGGATGTTTCTCTCTAAAAAACAATATGCCATGGACATTCTTCAACGTGCTGGCATGAGCTCATGCAACCCATGCATTACACCGGTGGACGTGAAACCGAAGCTTTCTCTTGACTCCGGAGAACCTGTCTCAGACCCATCTTTGTACCGTAGTCTTGCCGGAGCCCTTCAGTACCTCACATTCACTCGGCCAGACATTACCTATGCGGTTCAACAAATCTGTTTGTTTATGCACGATCCGCGAGAGCCTCACTTCAATGCTCTTAAACGGATTCTTCGGTATCTTCAGGGTACATTATCTCATGGGCTTCACTTATCCAAATCATCTATGTCGGGTTTGATCGCGTATACAGATGCAGATTGGGCGGGCTATCCTGACACACGTCGATCCACATCAGGCTATTGTGTATTCTTCGGGGATAATCTGATCTCATGGTCATCTAAGCGACAACCGATTGTCTCGCAGTCTAGTACCGAGGCTGAGTATCGTGGTGTTGCAAAATGTTGTCGCAGAAACATGTTGGATTCGAAATCTTCTACTCGACCTACAATGCCCACTTCAGTCCGCCACACTCGTCTATTGCGATAATGTCAGCTCTGTGTATCTCTCCACAAATCCGGTTCAACACCAACGCACGAAGCACATCGAGATAGACATTCATTTCGTGCGCGAGAAGGTCGCTCTTGGCAAAGTTCGCGTCCTCCATATACCATCGTCATCACAATATGCGGATATCTTCACCAAGGGTCTTCCGTCACCAATATTCCTTGAGTTCCGCTCCAGCCTCAACGTTCGTGAACCTCCCGCTGCGACTGTGGGGGCGTGATAGAATATATGTAAATATTCTTAAATATTTAGTTAACATATTTGTTATGTAACCTAGTTTATCTAGGACTCCTTGTACATTATGCTATATATTCTAATAGCACACATGAGAAACCCTAAGGGGTGTTTACACAATTACAGATTGCCCTTTTCTCGGACTGGTCCATTTTGAGTGAGGTATCTTCATAAACTTAAAAACTCTAAATAAAATTCCATATTTCTTTGCCAACTCTTAACGTTTCATTTCATTCAATTTAGACCACACTTCAACTATATATTGGTAGTTTTTTATACTTTAATTGGGTTTTTTTATTTTTATCTTTTAAACAGAATTCTATATATAAACTCTTTTACAAAATATAACGTAATAAATAAATAACTTAAAAAAATATAAAGTAATCAATAAGAAACTTAATAACATTTTTTTTTTGCTAATCCAACACAATGCTATATAATTAACTACTTGTTTGTATGCATAAATAAATAACAAATTATTACTAACATATGTAATAATTAAATATGATAATATTAATTAATCATTAGCTCATGTGAATACTTGGTATGAAAGTTATCTTAAATTCATTACGTGAAACAAATCTTGGAGTCGAGACAAGAAATTCAATTGATGTACATTCTCAATTAAAAAAATTACGATGAAAGAGTTCAACAGTTGAAATATTTTAGAATCATAGAAAGCTTGATGCATCCTATGAGTAGCATGAGACTTTATATTGATAAAAGTGCAAACAAACATAACAAATATATCACACTAATTTCCACAATTTTACTTCATACCTCATCCGCTAATATAAAACTCTCTTCTCTAATTCCGAATTAAAGTTTCACTTAATTTTGACCATACTTCAACTACTTATTTTTTCATTTAATTGATTTTTTATTTAATATTTTGGACAAAATTATATATTAAACTCTTTTAAAAAATTTAAATTATCCAATAATTGATTTAAGGAAATTTCTTTTTGATTAAACTAACATGATAATATGTATTAACTAAAATGTTTGTGTACATAAATAAATAATATATTTATTACTAAATAAATAAATTTTGTTTGATTCAAAATTAAATAAATTACATTTTCCCACATTGATCAAAACAAAAACAAAGATACAACTTTATGCATAAAATATGATATTTTAATTTATGCTCACTCAGAGCATTGTATCTATTTTACCTTTCAACCTTTTTAAGTGAAATATACGATTGGATGCATTTGTGATAAGATAACTATGATATTTTAAACATTATGTCTTTTATATACACTAAAAAAATAATACTCACACAATACAATACATATTCTTTCTATAATCAGGTCATTTGCTGCATCCATTTTGATCTTGGGACAACATGATATTTTTTCATCAAGTACTATAGAGAATTAGTCATATTGTTATTCTCATAAAATCAATCCACTTCATACTTGACACTATTAAAAACCATGTCAGTATCAATAGATAGATTAACAGATCATTCCATTGAAATATTTATCAACGGATGCCAACATATCCATTCGTTAAAATATTTACCAACAGATTCCGACGAATCCTCCGTTGAAATAATTATCAACGGATTTCATGGTGAACCGTTGAAATCCTTAATCTTTATCAATGGATTTCCGTTGAAATTTTTTAAATTTCCAACGAACATCCCTTGAAAATTTCAAGGGACGTCCCTTGGAAAAAATCATAATTACAAAATTCTACGCCTAACCATCTTGTTGTTTATAATGGATGCCCCTTGGAAAAAACATAATTACAAAATTCCGCGCCTAACCGTTCATGTTTTCAATAAGTATCAATTGGAAATTTCCAACGGATGCCCTTTGAAAAATGAAGAGTTGCGATCTGACATTCTTTGATTGGACATCGATTTCAATAAGCATCCGTTGAAAATTCGAGTATTTAAGGTGTTGAACAATTTATTTTCAACACATTTAAAAAAACCTCTTAAATCCTATAAAAAACCCTCCCCCAATCCAATTAAACACCATACGCTATGATTATTGAAAGATTCATCGTTCACAAAGGATAGTTGGCAATGCCGGGATAGACGAAGAAGAAGATAATAATGTTTTAGATGATTCGTAGGATATAGTGTTTTTATTTGTATTGTTTGTTTTAAATATTAAATTAATATTTTGATATATTTTGAATTAATATTTTAATTTTAATATTTTCTATTATTGTTTAAAATTTGACATAAAATCATTGGATGCCCGTTGATTATACAATCATAACATCAACAGGCTTTCGTTGACATATTTAAATTTCTTCTAAAAGTTACTAACGTCATCGATTGGTAATTTCTAATTTTCAATGGATGCCCGTTGATAGTTATTCCAACGGACATCCGTTGAAATTTTCAACTGATATTCGTTAAAATCTGTTGATATTTTTTCAACGGATTTTGGTCGTTAAAACGCCGTTAGAAATTACAACATATAAGTTTTTTCAACAGAAGATTATCAACGACCATGAATTCATTGAGATCCATTGGAAATGGCTGATTTCAACGGAAAAAATTGCCATTTCTAACGGATTTGGTCGTTGGAAATGACATATTTTTTTTGTAGTGTAAATAGAATATTTTTTATGTTGAGAGTATTATATCATACTCAACTCTTTTACTAAATATAAATTATCCAATAATTAACTTAATGAAAGGCTAAACTAACACAATAATATATAATTAACTTGATTTAATTAACTATTTTTTGTGTGTTTGTAAATACTTAACAAATTATTATTAAAATAATTAATAATCATACATACATGATAATATTAATTAATTAATTGAATTGTTTTAAGTGGTGTTAACAAAATATTTCTAAATAATTATTTTAACTTGTTCGAATATAATAATTAAACACACACATAGATATGAAGAGGATCGAATTTCTTAGTTTTTCTATAGCATTTAATTACAAGTCTTGAGGTTTATTTCTCATCTGTTTCATATTCTTCTTAAATATCCATTTGTATCATAGTTTTTTAGTTCTTTGAGGAATATCCACTTTTCCCCAAATTTGATTTTGTCGAATGGATTTATGCTCACTTTTTATAGTTCTTTCTAATAAGAAGTTTCGGAAAATAACATAGCTTCTCAGTATGTTTGAGGTTCTTTTTCATTTATGATAGAAAATCGGGGCCAAAAGAAGTTGATTTCTTTTCCTTTTTGCTTTAACTTCTCAGTATGTCTATGGTTCTTTTTCATGAATGATAGAAAATCAAGTCCAAAAGAAATTGATTTCTTTTCATGTTTCCATGTTTAGATTCTTCTTTCATTTTCTCCAATTTCTTTTTAAGGTTCATAATGTTTTTTAATTTCAAACCACTTGGGTCCATTTACGCCCCATTTTTGTTTTAAAACACATCTTTAAAGAATATAGCATCCTTATATTCAATGAATTTATTCACATATATTTCAAAATTCTTTCAGTTTTAGAGATGCGAGGTTGTTGGTATAAATCAAAGGAAGGAGTTCTCTAAGTAGTTTAAGGCAAAAACATTGTTCTAAAATGAGAACTTCAAGATGGCTTGTATGAAATGAAAGGAAATATAGTATATGGGGAGGTAAATCAAGCTAATAAGAAGGGATCAATCATACGATGAACAAATTACTCAAAAAATCCGATTCGACCCGAAACATGTCCCGTACCCGAAGAAAAATACCCGATTCCACGGGTTCGGGTAATAAAATCTTAAAACTTGCGGTTTGGATTCGGGTTCATGTATTTTTATTTCATAGACGAGTACTCGCATGTACCCATGTATATATGAATTTCTACAAATATAACTTTTATTTTTTAATTATTTACAGAATTTCCATTAGGTTAAAGTAAAAGTTTCTTTCTATTTCCTTCCATACATGTGTTGCCTGCTACTCTTTCTGTCTAGCAAAATGAGTTCTTTCATCCCATGCCTCCAGTCCTTAGTTTCATCTGATTGTTTCTTGCTAAATTTCTTACATCGTCTGCTTCTTTCCACTGTTCAATATCTTTATGCATGTTTCTCGGCGTTCACTTTCTCGACAGTCAGTTTTTTTCTTCGCATTTTGTTTTTTTTTTGTTATTCCTTCTACCGTCCTCATTTATATATCTTTCATCTCTGTGTTGATCTAGTTTTTGATTCTTCTGTCCTTTTTTTTCTCTTGTTGTCATCGTCTTTGTAGGGGTACGCTCACGTGATATAGAGACGACGATGTCCTCCTCTAACACAAGAGATGAAACTCATAAGACAGACATAGAATGAGATTGGTGAGATAGAAAAAGATAATGTAAATGATGTAATTCAGGTTTGGGTACTCGTGGGTACTTGAATAATTTTTCGGGTATCCGAAAATCGGGTATCTACATCGAACGGGTTCGAGTTTTGGTACTCAAACCTTGAAACCCATGGGTTCGAGTTTGGTTACTTTAAAATCTGTGTACCTAAGTCGCGTCTAACCCTTATCAATCATATATTTGGCATTCAAAACTTGGGCACATGAATCTTAAAGTATTGTTAATACTACATAATAAGGTAAATATCAAGGAAGTTAATCTATCTACACTTAAACTCTCCAAAAACAGTATGTTTTTCAAGACATATATAAGACAAGTTTCCAGAACGGGAAACACATTTCTAAGGATCTTCTTGACTATGTGCATTCCGATCTTTAGGATGCACCTTCAGTTCCAAGCTCACTAGGAAAATGTCAGTACTTCATATCCTTTATAGATGATCAATCTAGAAAGATATGGCTTTATTTTATATAAAGAAAAGATGAGGCATTTGGAAAGTTTATGGAATGAAACTCCTTAGATGAAAATAAACTCAATAGGAAGGTTAAAGTATTGAAAACAAAAAATGGTATGGAGTATTGCAATCAAGAGTTTGAGGATTTTTGTTAAAAAAATGGCATTGTTAGGCATATAACCTATGTAAAAACCCCTCAGTAAAATGGGATAGCCAAGATAATGAATATAACTATCCTTTAAATAATAAGGTGTATGTTGTCTCACTCAACTTTTCCTCTTATATTTTCGGCCAAAACTGCATCTACAAGTATTTAGTTGATAAATAAATCACCATCTATTGCAATAAACTTGCATATTCTTGAAAAAAATGGTCAAATAGGGAATTAAGTATGATCTTTAAGGTGTTTTGGGTGTGTTGTCTTTGTACACACAAACCAAGGGAAACTCATTCCAAGGACAAAAGAAGTATCTTTATTGGCTATCATCATGAAGTTAAAGACTAAAAAGTCTTGTTGATAAATGATAAGAAATGTGTCATAAACAAAGATGTTGTGTTTGATGATATAAAAATGTTTTAAGGATCTTAAATGACAACTTAAGACCAAAGAAACAGAATCTCAAAGGAGTTCAGAACTTGTAAAAAGTCAATTATGCTTTACAACACAACAAGACCAGACATGGGATACACTTCAAAGTAGAGCTAATCAAGAAATAACCATATCTTCTGAACTCTTGTAACATAAAGGAAGGAATTGAAGATGCAAATGGCATGCAGATTCAAGAATACGAAATCTTTGTGGATACAATCACAAATGGTGAAAGGGAATATTTGAGTAATTATCAACTAGCAAGGGATAGAGAGAAGACCAATAAAACCACCATCAAGATTTAATGAAAATAAGGTTGTAGCTTTTGCATTTCTTTCTGTAGAGGTACTTGAGTCAGATGAACCTAGAACATATTAAGAAGCTCCTATGAGCAAATATTGGAAGAAATGGAGAAAGGTTATGGAATTTGAGATGAATTCACTAAAAAAGAACAAAACTTGGGCATTGGTCTCTAAAACATCAAACATAAGGGTGATTGGATCTAAATGAATCTTTAAGTTAAAACCAAATATTTCTTAGGATGAAAGATCAAGGTACAAGTCCAGACTTATTTCCAAGAGCTTCTCACTAATAGAAGAAGTTGATTACAATGAGATCTTTGCTCCAGTTGTGAAGCATCCATAAAAACTCTTTGCTCACCTCTAGTTACATCTGACTTACACTTGGAATAACTCGATGTAAAAACAACGTTTCATAGTTACTTAGAAGAAAAAAATCTTTATGGGGAAGCTTGAAGGTTTTGAAGAACTAAGAAAGGAGGATTATGTGTGGTTGTTAAAGAGGTCATCGTATGATCTCAAAAAACCACCTCGGAAATAAACTCAAAGGTTTCATTCTTTTATAGTTGGTCACAAATTTGAGAGAACTAAATATGATTCATATGTCTATTTTAAGAGGTTGAATGATGGTTCTTACATCTACTCTTTATTATATGTTGATGATATGTTAATAGCTGGAAAAGACAAACTGCAAATTGAAAAATTAAACCAAGACCTTAATGCAGAATTTGAGACGAAAGATCTTGGATCAACTAAGAAAATTCTTGATATGAATATCAGAAGGGACATGGTATCAGAAAAGCTAACATTATCTCAAGAAGATTACTTGAAGAAGGTTATGGATACATTTGCAATGGATCAAGGTAAATCATTTTATACATCCTTAGGCTCTCACTTCAAGTTGTGTTCAACCAAGAACAATGATAAATATGTTAAAATTAATAGAGAATATGTGACATATGTAAATGCAGTTGGAAGTATGCAAGTATTGGATCAGAGCCAGATTTTTCACATCCAATTGGTGTAATCAACAGGTTCATGGGAAGACAAAAAAAGATCACTTGGATGCCGTAAAATGAGATCTAATATACATCAAGAGAACCCAAAATTTAAAGTTGGTTTACACAAAAAAGGGACACATGTGAATGGTAAGGGCTTATATGAATCTGACTATGTTACTGATTTGGATAGAAGTAGGTTTGTTTCTGTTTATATTTTCATAGTTACAGGGAATTTTGTAAACTGATAGTCTTCATTGCAATATGTGGTAGCTCTCTCTACAACGGAAGCTGAATATAAGACATTAACAAATCCATAAAGGAAAGACTATGGTTATAAGGATTTGTAAGTGAATTTGGTTTCAGTTACTTTCAAGTTGAAGTGTTATGTGACTCTCAAAGTGTTATATCCTGTACATCATGAGAGAACAAAGTACATTGATGTATATCTTCACTTCATTAGAGATGTGATTGCTCAGAGCCAAATTAATGTCCTTAATGTTCATACAAACTTGAATCTGATAGATACCTTAACCAATACCTCACACGTTAGCAAGTATAAACAAATTTCTGAACTTGTTGAAGTTTATGGAATGACTGATGCATCTTCTTATATATGGATGGTTAGAAGATGTTATTTGCTATCTGAAAGATTGGTTCTCTTTCTCTTATATGTAAGATGGAGATTGTTGGTGTTTGGTGTGATGATATTGTCTCAACAACTGTCTGTGTTACTTTATTTAACCGAAGGTTAATTGAGAATTTGGTTCAACCTTAGTCGGTTTTATTTCTAATTGAACCTGCTGGTAATTTTGTAATTGGTTGGAAGTTTTAATGACTTATGTTACAACGACTAGTAATAGAACGTTGTGGGTTTAACCACACTCATCGTATTCAAAACTAGAGTATATGATTTGCAGAAAGATGTGAGAGCTAACTTGTTCATCGTTTACTCATAATTTTTGTTTCTCTTTGTAATTTCATATAATCACAAGGCTAATAAATCTTCTTCTTTTTCCCGAACTTAGGATTCATCTCATTCATGAACATGACATCGTAAACATCCATGTACAATTTTTTTCATGTTTTGTGTCTTTCTCATTTTTAAATTAGAGGCACGTGTGAAGGAGATAAATTTTCGATGAGTGTCATTGTTAGTACTTCAAGAGGAGAATAAAGTTCTTGAGAAGTTAGTCTTGGACTTTGGGAATTCGTTTATAATGGGGAGGTGGTGATTGATCCAAAAACTATCACCTTCTTGTAAATTTGTTTCCAATGAAATCTAAGAAATTCCTTTATTCCTCCAATGTTAAGTTTTTATAGTACTCGAACTCTTAATAAATTGGTATCATTCAAAAATGACGGAATGAAAGGCACTCTAAAGTTTTTCGAGTTCGAGCCATACAACTCGACCCGAGAGTAGATGGTTTAGAGATGGGAAGGAAAGAACTCCAAAACCTGGCTTGCAAGAGAAGTGTAAGGACACCCACCAGGACTCTCTTTTTGGTCAATCCCCAAGTGCTAAAGTTGTGTGGGTGTCACTATATTTCCTAAAGTTTGGCATTTGTATCTCATCAACAAAATTGTTGGTTTCTCCAAATCTATTAGCAAAATAACCTTTTTTTTTACTTCGATATACCTTTTTATTGTCAAGGTTTGTTGAGTTATCAATCCGACCATAGATTATAGGGAAAACTCAATGAGTTCCTTAGACTCGGTCTCCTTTGCACATTTCTCATTTTTTGTTTCAACTAATGCTACCTCTCGGTCATATCATCCAAAATTCCATATTCTGAAAGCAATCAAAATTCCTCATATTTATACAAATAACCACTCTTATATTTCTCCACATTTTTAAACATTAAACCATTTTTCTTCCTCTCTGCAATTTCAGAATGGAGCCTCATAAAGAGGTTTCTCTATTGCACTGTTACACAGATAGAGTATCGATTCTAATACGTACTCAACTTATGCAATGAATGTTTAGAAACTTCATCGATATGTTCTTGTTCTTCAATCATCATTTTTAATTATGTGATTACATCAGGAATAATAGGTTTGTGACAACATACTTTGTCATGCATGTGTTATTTAAACACTTGAAAAATGTATCTTCTTGGACATCATTTGCTAAATAAGATATCGTCACAAACAATTCCTCGAAATTCATATGATACTCATATGACGGTATCAGTTTGCTTTAGTTTGATCAACCTGAAAACTTTAACAGAAGAGAGAAAAAGAAATTTGAAAGTAGAAGAGGAAGTAAACAACTCCATGTAAAATCATTTTGGTTAACCAACCTTCGAAATATAAAAAAACCACCATTATATACCGATGTCTCTAACATAATTAACAACGAAATCAACCATTTAACATATTCAAAATAGAAAACCTGTTACAGAGAGAATAAAGGGAAACTTTGTTACAGAGAGCTGAAGGCTCGTGTAGTTGTTTAAGAAGATAAGTTTATTTGAAACTCTACGAATCCAACTTAATATTTTCTTCCTTGAAATCCTTTGATTAAAAAAAAATCTTTGTTTCCTTGAGAACTTCTGGTAGAAATTGAGGCTATGTTGTTCTAAAAATTTCCTTCAAACTGGTGTCAGGCGGTAAGTTTACACTCATTTTGCCTCTCAACCGAACAAACCACTCACACGGTAAAGAGTTGATGAATATATCCTAAACTTACAATGTGTTTGGAATTTGTTTGATAACCACGGAACCAAAAGTAACATTTTCTCTCACAAATTAATAATCAAGTTTAATGTGTTTTGAGCGACCATGAAATTTGGGATTGGTAGTAAGATAAGCTACTGACAGATTATCGCAGTATAAAGTTGAAAAAAAGGCAGGGGAATACCAAAAGTATGTAGAATAAAATTCAACCAAGTAAGCTTAGTTGCAGCAGATGCCAAAGCTTTATATTAAACCTCAGTAGAAGACCTTGAGACCGTGGGCTATCTCTTAGCAGACCATGACAATAGATTAGATCCATGAAATGTACATTACCCTGTTGTAGAATGTTGAGTAGATACACATCCTACCTAATCATTATCATTGAAGGCGATTAGATCAAAAGTATTGCGAACATAAATGTATAAGTGTAACAGAGTTTTGTCAGACTGCAGTCATCTAACTTATGCGAATTTCTCCAACAATTTGTATGGAACAAACAGAAAAAAACTTAGATCCTCAGAAAGCTGGGGTTTCCAATTGGTTGGTTACATCGCATCCCACCAACTGCTGGTGGAGTATACTAATTAAGGATGCTTCTAAATAGTTAATAGATGTTAAATAGTTTGACAATTTACGAATGGTGGACGACATTACATATCCAATGTTCAAAGATGCATGTCACACTTTGGATCTCATGGTCGATGATAAAGAGTACATCGAAGCAATCGAATAGGCAAGTAATTGGGCTTTTGCATCATATCTTAGGCAATGTACCTCATGCTATTAACAACCGAAAGCATGACGTCTCCACTAAATGTTTGGACTGTTGTTTGAAAAAATCTTGCTGATGACATACTTCATAGGCACCAGAAACTTTTGAACTTACCAGGTTCTACATCCTCCCATCTACATACAGAAACATGGTGCTCCTTTATTAAATATCTCATGCTTATATTATTATAGGAGCAACTACAAGAGTTGACGTTAGGAGATATCGAACAACTACTCCAGAGGAATGTGCAATCGTTGAAACAGTTCTCTCATATGCCTATAGTACAAAATGTCAGCTCAAACACATCGATTAATCGTTTGATTTTCTCGGAATTGGCTTACAACAAAGAAACAGCTAAAGCTACCAGCTAACACTTATTTCTAAAATTAAAAATGAACAACGGAACATATTTGATTTAATAATACGAACAATTTACGAGCCCATTGCAAAATCATTTTTCGTTAATGGTCATGAATGTACATGGAAAATATTTATATGGCATGCGTTATCAAATGCAATGTGAGGTAATGGCCATATAGCACTTAACGTTGCATAAAATGGCATTGCTTAGGTGCTTCTACAGGGTGGTAATACAATGCATTTAAGATTTGCAATTCCGACAAATATGTCAGAAGATTCGATTTGTTGCATAAAACTGGGCACACACCTCGCTAATCTAATCAAAGAAACTACACTTATTATCTGGACGCGACCCCTATAGTTCACAAACACTGTTTCAAAGCTTTGGATAAAAACATCAAAGACATAATGGCTTCAACTAATATTCGTTTTAATGATGCGGCTTTAACGGTAAGATAAAAGTGGTTGGCGGTATTTTTTGACAAATACTCCCAATCATTGCAAAAGAAACTAGACACATCATCGTCATATCCTGTGTAAATTTATATTACCTATGGAATCATTGTCTAGTCCTTAAACTGAAGCAAAACATGCGACTAATTCAAACCAATTTAACAGATGCTAGCTCCGTCAAACAATTTATGGATTAGATATTGCAAATTTGTGATGGTACAATGGGTGATTTCAATGACGACAAATGCACTGTTGAAATTCCATCAAACCTATTAGTAACAACGTGCAATATTCCCGTCAATGCGATTGTCAACCATGTGTGTGGAGATCTAACAAAGCAATTAATATACTGACTTTGATTTCTTCAAACAATGTGTCATTTTATATCCTACAAATGAAAATATCGAAGAGATCAATAACATTTTACTGCAACTAACACTTGACATAATTAAAAAATACTACAGTTTTGATACATTGTGTACCTCTGAAGCCTTAGTGGAAGATCACAAGGAATTATACAACACAAATTTTTGAACAGTATCAAATGCTCGGGGATTCCTAATCATGTTCTACAATTAAAAATCGGAATTCCCGTTATAATTGTTAGAAATATTGACCAATCACTTGGTCTATGTAATGATACACGATTGCAAATTTTGAAATTAGAGACTAATATTGTCAAAAGACGTATTATGATTGACACAAATGTCGGTGACAAGGTTTTTATATCAAAGATTACGGTTATACCAAGCAACATAATTTTGCTTTTTTCATTCAAGCGTAGACAATTTCCTCTTATGTCATGTTTCACAATGACAATAAATAAAACCCAAGGCTAGAGCCTCTGAAAGGTTGGTGTTTATTTGCTTCGACCGTTTTTTTGTCATGAGCAATTGTATGTTGTGATTCGAGAGCTACAAACAAATCAAATCTGAAAATATTAATTCTCGAAGATAATTAAAATATTTGTAACAACACAACAAACAATATCTTTTAAGATATATAGAATAATTAATGATATATATTGTCTGTATATCGATATTGTATCCAACATATTAAAAACAACTACTCATATTTGCATATGGTCCAATTTTCAATTTCATCCTTGCGCGGGGAGCACGGGTCACCAATTAGTATCGGAATAAAGTGCATGTTACAAATAATTTTTAAGGAAAACAACCTATTCCCCCCTGAACTTTACCACTTTAATTTTATTCCCCCCTAAACTTTCCTGCTCATCCTATTTCCCCCTAAACTATCACTACTCATCCTATTCCCTCCTAAACTTTAAAAATCCATCCAATCCCCTCTCTGTTAACTTTCTGTTATTTTTCTGTTAAATATTTTTAAAACAGCCTATTTCTCCCCAAACTATATGATTTCCAGCCTATTCCCCCTGAACTCTATGAATGTCAACTTATTCCCCCCGAACTATATGAATTCCAGCCTATTCCCCCCGAACTATATAAATTCTTGCTTATTCCCTAAACTATATAAACTATAGCCTATTTTCCCCCGAACTATATAACCTATAGCCTATTTCTCTCCGAACTATATAAACTCTAGCCTATTCCCCCTAACTGTATGATTTCTCTAAAAGTAACATATTCTTTAACTTTAATGTATTATTAAATTTTTTATATTACAAAATATTAAAATAAAAATACTTTAAATTCTAACAATTACAAAAAATTCTATATGATTTCTTTAATAGTAACATAATTTTAACATAACCATATTTCATCCAATTTTTACTCGATTTCACCGAATTTCAACCCGATTTAACCGAATTTTCACTATATTTCACTCAAATTTAACACGTTTCACCTAATTTTGACCCAATTTCACCCAAATTTTATTCAATTTCACCGAATTTCAACTCGGTTTAACCGACTTTTTCACTTTATTACACTCAAAATTAACATGATTTCACCAAATTTTCACCCAATTTCACCCAAATTTTACTCGATTTCACCGAATGTCAACCCTATTTAACCGAATTTAACTCTGTTTCACTCATATTTAATCCAATTTTACCCAATTTCACCAAAATTTAACTTGAAATCACCTAATTTTTACTCGATTTCTACGATTTTTAACCCGCTTTAACCAAATTTTAAATATTTTTCACTCAATTTTAACCCGATTTCACCTAATTTGAACCCGATTTGATTAAATCAGGTTGAAATTCGGTGAAATCGAGTAAAATTTAAGGAAATCTAGTTAAATTTTGGTGAAATTGGGTGAAATCGGATTAAATATGAGTGAAATAGAGTTAAAATTTGGTTAATTGGGTTGAAATTCGGTGAATTGGATTAAATATAAGTGAAATAGAGTTAAAATTCGGTTAAATCGGGTTGAAATTCGGCGAAATCGAGTAAAATCTAGGTGAAATCGAGTTAAATTTTGGTGAAATTGGGTGAAATCGGATTAAATATGAGTGAAATAGAGTTAAAATTCGTTTAAATCGGGTTGAAATTCGGTGAATTGGATTAAATATGAGTGAAATAGAGTTAAAATTCGGTTAAATCGGGTTGAAATTCGGTGAAATCAAGTAAAATTGGGTGAAATTGGGTCAAAATTTGGTGAAATCGTGTTAAATTTGAGTGTAATATAATGAAAATTCTGTTAAACCGGGTTGAAATTCGGTGAAATCGAATAAAAATTGGGTGAAATTGGGTGAAAACGTGTTAAATTTGAGTGAAATAGAGTGAAAATTCGGTTAAATCAGTTGAAATTCGGTGAAATCGAGTAAAAATTGGGTGAAATATGTTTATGTTAAAATTATGTTACTATTAGAGAAATCATATAGATTTTTTTGTAATTGTTAGAATTTAAAGTATTTTTTATTTTAATATTTTGTAATATAAAAAATTTAATAATACATTAAAATTAAAGAGAATATGTATCATATAGTTCGAGGGAATAGGCTATATGTTATATAGTTCGGGGGAAATAGGCTACAGTTTATATAGTTTGGGAGAAATAGACTATAATTTATATAGTTCGGGGGAGGGGGAATAATAGGCTGGAATTCATATAGTTTGGGGGAATAGACTGGTATTCATAGATCTCGGGGAGAAATAGGCTAGAAATCATATAGTTTGGGGGGAATAGACTGTTTTAAAAATATTTAACAGAAAAATAAACAGAAAACTAACGAATGAAAAAATATAATGAATTTTTAAAATTTAAAGGAAATAGGATGAATAATGATTGTTTAAAGGGAATATAAACATAAAAGTTCACAGAGAAATATGATTAAAATGGTGAAGTCAAGAGAAAAATAAGCTGTTGCCCTAATTTTTATTGTACCATCGGTTACTTCATTCCCGGCACGTACGATAATCTAGTTATTTTTCTATTAATGAACTTTTTCTATTAACCCTCTGAACCGTTCAGCAATTTAGAAATGGGCCTGAAAGCATTCCACATATGTAATGGGCCTAAAAACACTCCACGTATGTAATGGGCCCCATGTGTGGAAGAATTAGAGATACGGAAGGAAGTTAGAAATATACGGAAGAAGAAAGTTAGAAATATACGGAAGAAAGTTAGAATTACTCCCAACCAAACAGGTTATAATCGACAGGGACTCTTCTCTTCTGCTCAAGTTCCCTCTTTCAGTTCCTCATAATTCTTCCGCCGCTTTGTTCTCCTCCAGACCAAACCACAATTCTCCCTCTCTCTCTCTCTCTCTCCCTCTCTCTCTCCGTCGTAGTTTGATTGCGATTAAGGAGGTAAGAGCTCGCCGGAGATACTTCCAACCGCTGAATCAGAGCGACTGTAAGTAACCTCTGGTAAGAATGCTTGGGTTTTTATCTTTGATGAATGATTTTTTGTTTGAACCCGATGATTGTAAGTCGTTGGAAAACAAAATCTAGGGTTTTCTCTGTGCTTCATACGAGTTCCGTGCTGGATTTTAAATATGAAGAACTTTCACTCTATGAGTAGTTTCTAGGGTTCCTAGATTGTCATCGTCAGGCTTCATCTTGGACCCGTCTTAATGATTTTGAGTGGGTGTTCGGAATTGATTTTGTGTCCTTTATCCGTTGGTTGAGTTTCGAAGAAAGTAAAACAGTTCTGGTAGATTATCTGGTTTAATAACGGTATGATGCAAACGATATGTTGTGACGTGTAGCTCACATCTCTTATACCCCTTATTGAATCTCTGAAACTTCAATGTCTTGGGTTTTTAATATGGTAGTAGAATGTTTGCTGATGTATAGGCTTTATAATTGAGCACCTACCTACGTATTTTGTCCACTGCTGTAATCTTTGATGTATTAAACAGGAATTAATTAACCCCTCGCCTCGGCACTGGATCACGGTGGTTTCTATCTTCAAACCGCTTTTCGATCATGCAGAGTTCGAAAGTCAACTCTGCTGTTAAGCTTATTACATACTCCGAGGAGCTCGTGGATGGAGAACCGTTGTATTCTTCTTCCAATTGTCTTCCTGTGAAGGCTTTAAAACTTGAGCCTGCTGGTTATGCCTTCCATCATGCTGCACTCAAACTGAGTGGTTGTTCAGAGGAAGCCACTGTAAAGGAGGATAATGTTAAGAAGGTAAAAAATGATAAAGACAGTGCATATATTCCATCTTTTGATTCTTATAACACCAAAGGGAAGAAGAAATCCGGTAAGCAACAAGAAGATCACTATGCGTTGTTGGGTTTGAGCCATTTGAGATACCTTGCAACTGAGGATCAGATCAGAAAAAGCTATCGTGAAGCTGCATTGCGGCATCATCCTGACAAACTCGCTGCCCTCCTCCTTGCAGAGGAGTCCGAAGAGGCAAAACAAGCTAAGAAGGATGAGATTGAATCTCGGTTCAAGCTAATTCAAGAAGCATATGAGGTTTTGATTGACCCAGTAAGGAGAAGAATTTATGACTCTACAGATGAATTTGATGATGAAATCCCTACTGATTGTGCCCCACAAGACTTTTTCAAGGTGTTTGGTCCTGCATTTAAAAGGAATGCAAGGTGGTCAGTTAATCAGGCTGTACCAGATTTGGGCGATGACAGTTCATCAATGAAGGATGTCGATAACTTCTACAATTTCTGGTACGGCTTCAAGAGTTGGAGGGAATTTCCTCATGCAGACGAGTATGATCTTGAACAAGCAGAATCCCGTGACGATCGGAGGTGGATGGAGAGGCAGAACGCGAAACTCTCTGAAAAGGCGAGGAAGGAGGAATATGCACGTATTCGTACTCTTGTTGACAATGCATATAAAAGAGACCCGAGAATAGTTAGAAGAAAGGAGGAAGAAAAAGCTGAGAAGCAGAGAAAGAAGGAAGCGAAGATTCTGGCCAAGAAGCTGCAAGAGGAAGAAGCTGCCAAGGCTGTTGAAGAGGAGAAACGGCGAAAGGAGGAAGAAGAAAAGCGTGCGGCAGCAGCTGCTCAATTGCAAAAGAGAGCGAAGGAAAAAGAGAAGAAACTCCTACGTAAGGAACGTTCTAGATTTAGAGCTCTCTCAGCCCCTGTTGTTGCCCAACAATTGCTTGATATCTCTGAGGAAGATGTGGAGAATATTTGTATGTCATTTAACACTGAGCAGCTGAGGGATCTATGCGATAAGATGGATAAGAAGGAAGGACAGGATTTAGCAGAAGCACTGAGAGATGTGTGCAGCAGTAAAAATGACAATGGAACAGATTCCAAAAAACAAAATAATGAGAAGACCGCTCATCAGAATGGTTATGCAGAGGCTAATGGAAGCTCTCAGAAGAAAGAGAAACCTTGGAGCAAGGAAGAGATAGATGGTTTGAGAAAGGGAATGGTTAAATATCCAAAGGGAACATCAAGGAGGTGGGAAGTCATATCAGAATACATTGGTACAGGAAGATCTGTGGAGGAAATTTTGAAGGCAACTAAAACTGTACTTCTACAGAAACCTGATTCAGCCAGAGCATTTGATTCTTTCCTTGAGAAGAGGAAACCTGCGGTAACAATCGCGTCTCCTCTCTCCACACGAGAGGAGCTCGGAGAATCCAGACCAACCACTACCAGTGAAAACACCTCACCAAAAACCAAAACCCCAGAAGAGTCATCGGGGAAGAGCTCAAGCAATGAGAGCACACACAACAACACTGAATCAGGTATTGGAGCTTCTGCTGCGCCGAGTTCAGACCCAGATGGTTGGTCTGCTGTGCAAGAAAGGGCTCTTGTTCAGGCTCTGAAGACGTTCCCGAAGGAAACAAGCCAAAGGTGGGAGAGAGTAGCTGCTGCTGTTCCAGGGAAGACAGTGAACCAATGCAAGAAGAAGTTTGCAGAGCTGAAGGAAATCCTAAGAAACAAGAAATCGGCGACCTAAGTCAGTCTTACGCTTGTAGATGGCTGCGGCTCGTCAAAATTTTTGTTCGAAGTGAAGGTAAGAGTACATTCTTCACTCGAGGCATTGACACTTAATGAGAAGAGCTGATTTTTTTTTTGTTTTGTGCAATTATTATTACACCACACCTGGTGTCTCTATATAGAGTGCTTGACGCAACACAATCTATTCGTATTTGATGTTTTATGCTTCTTTACTTGACATGATGTCGCCACGTTAGCATAGACAGGCAAAACCGGTCCAAACCAAATTTATTCTGCTTTGAACTTAACTTTAACTGATCTCTACTAATTAGTTCAACATAGACCAAAGGAAACCGGAGTTCCGGAATTTTTTCTTTGGATTGGTGAGTGTTGTATATTACCAATATATTCTAGGGACAAATAAACAATAGATTCATAATAAATGTTAGACTTCAAGCTCTACTAAAAATGTTATAGTGCATAAATTAAAGGCAACAAAGAGCTAAATTTATTAAATATCTTATATCATCTTAAAGTTTAGAAATTTATTATGTAGAAAGTTGATTAAGTTATCTTCTATTTCTTAAAGTTTGAAAATTTATCATATAATTTCTTCAAATTTATTAAGTCATATTTCTTATTAAATCATATCTCTTAAAGTTTGTGTTTGAAAAAGATTAGGAAAATAGGATGAATGAAAAAATTTAGGAGAAATAGGATTAAAATGTAATAGTTTAGGAGAATAGGATGAATGAAAAAATATAGAGAAAATAGGATTAAAAAGTAATAATTGACTTGAGACGAATTTATCTTTAAATTAAAAAGTTAAAAGTGAATAAATTTTTGATCCTAAATTAAAAATTAAAAATGCATAATTCTTTTAGATAATTTGCTGTTATTTACCATTTATTTTTTGTTTTTGAGATTTGTTTAGTGAATTAATATGTATTTTCTATTTTTACACAACTAAAAGGAAAGCAAATCTTATATAAAAACCTAGAGATTACTATAAAAAGATATAGTATTCTCGGTTACGTATCCTTTTGTTCACCCATGTATTAAAAAAATTAAAGAAAAATATAATATGGCGTTTTGGTGGGGGTAATTTCAAAAATACCTTTATAGAGCTAAAAGATTTTAAAAATAGCCTTTCCGAAAAAAAAAATTTCGCTTCAAAAATACCTTTATAAATGCTAAGATTCCCAAAATACTCCCTGCGATCCTTCTATCCAATTTGATCCAATTTGACCCTACGATCCAGTGACCCAGTACGACCCTATGACCCTGCGACCCAACGACCCAGCAGGACCCACCGACCCTGCGACCCAGTCCGACCCTGCGACCCAGCGACCTTGTCCGACCCTGCGACCCAGTCCGACCCAATCCGACCCTATGACCCTGTTCGACCCTGTGATCCAGTATGACCGCCGGAAACTGTCAGAAATCGCTGGAAACTACCAGAAATAGCCGGAAACTGCCAGAAATCGCCGGAAAATGCCAGAAATCGACGGAAAACGGTCGAAATCGCTGAAAGTCACCAATAAATCGCCGGAAATCGCCAAAAATCACCGGAAAATCGTCAAAAATGCTGGAAAAAATGAAAGGAAATAGCTCTGTACTTTGTTTCCCTCCTCTCAATTTTCGTTTTCCCTCTTCTCATATTTGCCTTTCCCTCCTTTGTATGTGTTTTTCATTAAGGGCACATATGTCTTTTCTCCAATTTTTTTCCATCAGATTTAGGAGGGTAGTTTTGAAGTGTTTTAGCCCTAAGAGATCATTTCTGATATTCTCCCCGTTTTGATGTAATAAAGCCTTTTTTGTGTAAATTATATAATTGATGGTTTTTTTACTAAATTTACACAGTAATAAAGAGTTTGAACAATAAATTTCTTTTAGGAAGTTAAAAAGTAATTTTATTCTTTAGATTTGTCCCGATAATTTACTCCTATAAAATTTTGTTAACCCAAAGTAACCCGGAGTGAAAAATCCCAAATAATCCCAACCAAATAAAAAATAAACCAAAGAGACTAACCCAACCCAAAGTGCTGAACCCCAAATAATTCAAATCAAATCTAAATAAATTAGGAATATAGCATAAAAATATCAAACTATTTTATTTTAGTTTATAAAACATGAATTATTATTTTTAACCTAAAAAAATTTAAATTTACTTTTTTGTTTGCTTTAAAAACACTAACTTTAGAAATATAGTATAGAAAATATCAAACTTTTTTAAAAACACAAACTTATCAAATTAATCATATCCATACACAAACAAAAACACTAAATCATATTTTAACTTTTTGAATTTTTAAGTGTTTCTAAAAAAATACAAAATTAATCAAATTAATCATATCCATACACAAACACTATTTATCCTTATATTCGTCGATAAATTTGATCTATATAAATTTTCATTTGAAAATATATATTAGACAAAATTTAAAAATTCAAAATTTTAGGTTAAAAGCAATAATTTATGTTTTATAGACAAAATTAAAAAATTTGGTATTTTCTATCTTATATTCCTAAAGTTAGTGTTTTTAAGATAAAAAATATAAATTTGAATTTTTTAGATTAAAAATAATAATTTATTTTTTATAAACTAAAATAAAATAGTTAGATATTTTTTAATGTTATACTTCTAAATAAATTACACGAACCCAAACTGGTGAAGCCAAGTAACCCAAAACCGAATTCAATATAAACCTAAGGGACTCCAATTCGCCGACCCTTACATAAAACCATTACCAACCCTAGTTTTTCATACGCGAATGGAATCGTTGATCGTTCTGTGGAGATGGATCATTTCACCTTATATGAAATTAACTCGAAAATTAGATCATTCTCAGATGAAATGGGTATTGGTTATTGTATTATAGCCAACAAAAATGTCAGCCCGATTCAAAGACCTACGAAGAAACTCTCCGAAGACGAACACTCAAGGAACCACAAACAAACGGGATCCGAGACGGCCGAACTTATTGACCCAGTGGCTGGTAATGGAATTTCCATCATTTGACAAACAAGAGGCATGTTGCTCCATGCGCATGACAAGATGTCTCGTGCTTGACACGATGATGATGACATCGATGTCCCAACAGCCATACACATATACTCGTTCCCAACATCGTCATCGACTAGAGTCACGACAGCCGCCATAGTTGTCTCGTTGATAAATCCGATATCGTGGTCGAGCCAACTGGACGCGAGTAAAATGTCAGGCCGTGTTATATCTAGGAGTGGAGTTGTTTTATTTTCTCTATTGGGCGTCCAAATCTGACCTCATTTTTTCTGTCTTTATGTTAAGGCGTCCAAATTTGAATAAGTAAAAACAGAGAGAAGAAGAGTCCACGTGACTTCTTAGATTCAAATATTTTTTATGTGGAATCCTTTGGCGGTTTGATCTCCTTCCCGCCACTTCTACTTCTTGTTTGTCTTTTGTATCAGTTATGTCTTGACGTCTTGAGATCCTATTACTCTACGTCATGCCCTGCAAATTATCGTTTCAGCCTTCAGGTGAGTGCTTGATCCTTGATATCAAGCTTCAAAACCCCATGCCCCAATATGTTCATATTTAGAGAGTTATGAATATCATAAGAGAAACCAAGAAACGATATATAATGTGATGAAATGTATGACTTCTCAATACAGCCAAACCAGTTCGAATTGCAAAGTGCTTGACAAAAACGCTTTAGATATGCTAAAAATAGATGAAGTTCCAAAGCTGTCAAGAATTTGTAGAGAGAACATATAATTTAATAAAAATACTGCTCTTATGGAAAAGAAAAGGCACTCACCAGAGAATTTATAGGTGGGTGAGAGTGACTCACCCGATGAACTTCCATCTGGACCAAGTTCCATGGAGGTTGGAATATCAGAACGAACCAAGAGGTTAAGAGAGTCCTCAAATTCCTTATATTTGGCTTTGGATTCGATGTCAGTTACACCCTCTGCTATGTTGGGAGTAGTAGTTGAACTGAAACTTTTTTTCCAGATGAAAGTGAACCATTCATTGCACCAGTTCTGATATTGGCCTCATGAAAACATATCTAGCAGACTGGTATCACCGTTGAAGCATGATTCAAAGTTAGTTTTCTAATTTAGTCTTTGTAATAAACCACGTTTATTTGTGTGTTCCTTGTTTGTAGCTTGACTTAGTTATTTTGGATTTTTGATTTTCTACAGAATTGTAGGGATTAGAGATTGTGGTTTGATTGGACCGACCTATAATTTCTATAAATTGATGTTGTTATTACGTTTTGAAGCAATAAGAGAAATAAATTTTCAGAATACTTACCTATTCAAACTGTCACTGTTCTTCATCCCTTTGTGCCGTCTTCTGATTTTCCAACAATTTTGGTATCAGAGCTCGGGTTTCGGTTCCATGTTGTTTTTTTCATAAAGAAAAAAAAAGTAAGAAATGGCAGCAAATGAAGCAAATAAACATGCCCTCATTCCATTTTTCAAAGATGAAAAGTATCATCTGTGGAGTCTTAAGATGAAGACTATTTTTCGATCTCAAAAGCTTTGGGATATGATGGAAAATGATTTTTTAGACGCAGATCCAGAGGAGCCAGACCAACGGTTACGGGAGAACCGTAAGAAGGACGTGAAGGCCTTGTTCCTCATTCAATCGGCACTAGATGAGGACATACTTTCTCGGATTTCTGCAGTGGGTACAACTCATGAAGCATGTGTAATCCTGAAACAACAGAACATGAGAGATCAAAAGGTAATCACTGTCAAGTTACAAACTCTTCGTCAAAAGTTTGAAATCCTTGCAGTGAAAGAAATTGAGTCAATACAAGATTATTTGGCGAGAGTTTCTCCCATTGTTAATAAGATGAAGTCATATGGTGAATTTCCAAAAAATGAAGCCATTGTCAACAAAGTTCTTAGAAGTTTAACCCAGAAGTTTGAGTTTGTGGTTCTTGCAGTCATTGAGGCAAGTGATTTAAGCACTTACACCTTTGATGAAATTATGAGTTTTTTGATAGCTCATGAGGATAGACTTGGCAGAATCCATGAAAAGTCTGAGGAGAAAGCTTTTCAAGTGAAAGGAGAGTCCTCTGGACAAAGAAATGGCTGTAGTTTCAGAGCTGGAAAAGGCCGTGGCAGATCTGGAGGTCGAGGAGACCATAGAAGAGGCAGAGGCAGAGGTCGTTCAAACTCTTACAAGAAATCTTATAACAAAGGTATTAATAAGAGCAATATTCAGTGCCATTACTGCAAGAAATATAGTCATTTGCAGGCTGATTGCTGGAAAAAACAAAATGAAGAGAAACAAGCCAGTTCGTTGAGCTGGAAAAGGAGGAACTCAGACTTTTTTTGGCTATAAAGCTGAGGTTATGTTCACTAATGTTTGATATTTGGACAGCGGGTGTTCTAATCACATAAAAGGGATTAAATCATCATTTAAGGAGCTGAATACTTCGCATAAGCTGAAGGTGAAGCTTGGAAATGACAAAGAAGTTCAAGTGGAAGGCAAAGGAACCTTGGTTGTCAACGATGGTAATAGTAACATCAAACTCCTTTATGATGTTTATTACATTCCCAATTTAGCTCAGAATCTGTTAAGCATTGGAAGTTGATGGAACGTGGTTTTTCTGTTATCTTTAATGGGAATTCTTAAAGATAAGGAATCTGGTATGACATTAGCAAATGTGAAAAAGACTGAAAATAATCTGTTTCCTTTGGGAATATCACTCTTGAAAGGCATGTTCTTGCTACTAAAGATTCTGTTGGTTCTAAATTATGACATCTAAGATATGGGCACTTGAATGAGAATGGGTTGAATTTGTTGAGTCAGAAAGAGATGGTTATTGGTTTGCCAAAGATTAATTCTCTTGAGTTATGCGAAGGCTGCATTTATGGGAAACAAATTCGCAAGTCATTTCCTATAGAAAAAGAAAGGAGAGCCATTGAATGTCTCGAGAATATTCATGCTGACTTGTGTGGTCCATTGCAAACTGCTTCGCTTAGAGGCAACAAGTATTTTTTGTCGTTTGCAGATGATTTTAGCAGGATGAGCTGGGTATACTTTCTGCATTCCAAGGGAGAAACATTTGGAATGTTCAAGAAGTTTAAGGCACTAGTTGAGAAACAAAGTGAGCAGCAAATAAAAGTGTTGCGGACAAACAGAGGTGGAGAGTTTTTGTCCAATGAATTCAGAGAGTTTTGTGCAAAAGAAGGGCTACATCGCGAGCTTACTATGCTTCACACACTGGAGCAGAACGGTGTTGCTGAAAGGAAAAACAAAACAATTGTTGAGATGGCAAGGAGCATTATGAAGGAGAAAAATCTGCCAAACCATTTTTGGGCAGAAAGTGTGAGGACAATAGTGTACTTAATGAACATTTCTCCTACAAAAGCTGTCATGAACATAACTCCATATGAAGCATGGTATGGGAGAAAACCTGAGGTAAGAGTTTTTGATAGTGTTGCCTACTCTCTTATTGATGCTCATGAACAAGTTTGAAATGTCAGATCTTGGGTTGTTGCATTTCTTTTTAGGTCTCGAGGTTCAGCGGGTGGAAGATGAAATTTTTGTCTCTCAAAAGAAGTATGCAAGAGGTTTGTTGGAGAAATTCGATATGTCTAACTGCAATGAAGCAATAACTCCTATGAATATTAATGAGAAGCCGTAGATGGAGGATAGAACATGAAAAGCTGATGAAACAAAGTTTAGAAGCCTAGTTGGAGGTCTCATTTATCTTACTCACACAAGAACAAACATTTCTTTTTCTGTTGGTGTGATTTCTAGGTTTATGTATAGTCTTGCGAAGCAATATTATGGGTAACAAAGAGATTGTTGAGATACATTGCTAGAACAAAAAAATTTGGCTTATGGTACAACACAAGTTTAAAGTTTAAGTTGATTGGTTTCATGGATAGTGACTGGACAGGTTTTTTACAAGATAGAAAAAGCACATCGGGATATGTTTTTTCTCTTGGAACAAGGGCGGTGTGTTGGAGTTCAAAGAAGCAAGTTGTGACAGCTCTATCTTCCTCAGAAGCTGAATACAAAACAACTACTTCATCGGCATGTCAAGCAGTGTGGTTACGGAGGATTCTATCAGATATCAAGCAAGAACAAGAGGAGGCAACAACTATTTTCCGTGATAATAAAAAAGCTATAACAATGACAAAAAAATCCAGCATATCATGGGAGAACAAAGCATATCGACATCAAAATTCATTTCATCAGGGATTTGGTCAATGAAGGTTCAATTGTTCTGGAATAGTGCAAGATAAATGAGCAAATTGTACATGTACTAACCAAGGCATTATCAAGAGACAAGTTCAAGTATTTCAGGAGCAAGTTTGGAGTATGAGACTTTGAATCAAAGGGAAGTGTTGAAGCATGGTTCAAAGTTAGTTTTCTAAATCAGTCTTCGTAATAAGCCACATTCATTTGTGGGTTCCTTGTTTGTAGCTAGACTTAGTTATTTTAGGGTTTTTTTATTTTCTGTAGAATTGTAGGGATTAGAAATTGTGGGTTGATTGAATCATCCTGTAATTTCTATAAATTGATGTTGTTATCACCTTTTGAAGCAATAAGAGAATTAAATTTTCAGAATACTTACATGTTCAAGCTGTCTCTATTCTTTATCTCCTTTGTGTCTTCTTCTGATTTTCCAACAATCACAAGAAGAATAACAATTATACTCTGCCTTCTCCATAGGAGGTGGAGATTGAATATAGGCATCAACAGATTCGAGGAGATTGGAATGTGGAGATGGAGGTGCCTTCCACCGATCAAAATTAGTTTTTTGATATTAGAATGAAGGGAGCTCCAACTTGACAGTCCCAAATGAGGGCTTGGAAGCAGGAGAAAGAGCATCCATAAGGGTATGGTTACCTGGAATCAAATTGGAATAATGTTGGCTTATGTCTGGAGGATCAACATCACGAGGAAACGAGAAGCTGAAAGACTTGGATCCCTTTTGTGGAGCAGTACTCTGGAATTCTGATGGGAATTCGTCCTTTATGTTACTGTAGTGCCCAGGAAACGTCCTTCATGCGTTTCAAAGTTAAATAAATAACCTAAACTACCCGCAAGTGCACAACACGTGTGTAGTACTTCAGGTGTCGATCCCATAGAGACTACGCAACACAACCTAAATTCTAACTGTGAATCAAACTTGCTAACAAACGAAATATGGTTTGAAGAATGAAATACTAAAAACAACTAAACAAACTAGTTCTTAACGATGAGACAAACGTTCCAGGAAACCAGTTTCACCACAAGACTACCGAAACCGACAATCAACCTATCTATCATGCAATCTCAATCAAGCTATCTAAGGTAGAAGATCCTAATATGATATCTACCCTCTCTCGAGGCATAGACACGTGATCTAGTCAAGTTTCCCCCTACTTTCGTGGCTGACACCTTGAACTAAACCCATAAGACCTGTGATTCATCCATTTTACCCTCAACCGCTGCTACCCTACTTCGTGGCCTAACCTCGGTTGTTCTAAACCTGATCTTCTAGGACTAGAATTCTCCTTTCGGTCCTTCTCCTAACCCCTAACACATGCATCTACGTGGCCTTTGTAAACACAAGTTATTTAAGCACTCAGATAAAGAATAGATAATCGAAAACGGGAAGATGCATTCAAAGATAAATCAAAAGTGGTTCCGGGATAGCCATGGGCTAATCCCTTCTCCTAGAACAAACAAACTACTCGCTCATGCGTCCGCAAACAAATATAAACAAAATAGAAGGTCTAAGGAACATGAAAACCAAAAGAAACCGAAGTGTCAAGCTGATCTCCAATGCTCCTCGTAAGTCTCCTTCGTAAGAACCTTCCTCATCTCTCTCGATCAAGAACTGAATAATGAATGAATGAATGTCAATCTCTGGCCCATATTTCCTCCTTTAAAGTCGTTTTCCTTATTTTATGAGTCCCCCACAAACTTCCATTTGTTTTAAGTCAAATTAACTTATTTTAAGTTGTAGGTGACGGTCGCGACCCGCACGGGCAGAGAAAATGACCCGCTCGAGTACGGCGCGGAAGATCGCGCAAGAACACGATGAAAAGAGGTGCCCCTGTCGGGCTAGGGAGTGCCCCGGCTGGGCTAAGGTGTGCCCCGGTCGGGCATGGGTGTGCCCTGGTCGGGCTCAAGTTGCTGGACAGACTTGCCGATTAAACGCCCTGCGCGGGCAAGGGTGTTCTTCGCCGATTCTTGTCCCGTTTGTTCCGTGATGATCTTCGATGTTTGTACTTTGTCTTGTGTACGTCCTTTAGCTACAAAATTAATTGAATATGCATAAAAACCTGTAAGAACACGAAAATACGAAATTGAGTAAAACAGATACAAAATCATACGTAAATATCGCATCCATATCGTAAACGTCTCTAAAATCGTGCAAGAAATACGTATGAAAACGCGATGATCAAAATCCCCTAGACTTGAATGTTTGCTTTTCCCTAAGCAAACGTAAACGTGGAACACGTGGGGTGTAAAAAATCCGAGAATCCCCCCTTCCCCTAGAAGTACTGCTAAAGCGAACCTAACCGATCAACTAGCACGTCGAGAGCAAATTCGGCCTAATTAAGTTTTCGGTCTTCATCCTAGGTTCACCAAGGCTACCCATGAGAAAGTAAATCAAAGGAAAACTAAACAAGCCATGGTAACTCTCTCCACCAAACAAGACTTCAGACAATGCTAAACCTAGAACAACCGATGATACTTGTTTCTTTTCTGAGCTTCTTTCTTTCTGTATTCTTTCCTTTTTTTCTTTTTCTTTCTCTTTTTATTTTCTTTTTATGACTTCTTTTTCGTTTCCTCTTTTTTTTCTTTTTTTCTTTTTCTTTGCATACACACTAGGCTTCTAAGACGTCGGATTTGAAGGGATCCAACATCTACTTAGACCCAGAATACCGATGACGGTATACTCATGCATCTCGTTCAAGAGTGCAGCAGAGTAGGCGGCGTTTTATTTGTGCCATGCCCTTAGGACGTAGAAAGATGATCGCCAACCCACCACTTAGACCCGAGCCATCGAAAGAGTATCAAGGTCGATGCACTCGTTTCGATTTTAGATCATGCGTTTTAGGCATTATTTCTATTGACAACAGAGTGTTAGTGTGCGCTCTTAATCTGCAAATAAGCTCGATCTCATACGATATAGTAATCCTCATAGAAAAGTGAAGTAAAGCATCGTCTACATGAAGTACGACCATCTGGATAGAGAGAATAAACGATAAACTAGCCTAGCAACCTCGTCTAAACCCCCCACAAGCAACACTAGGATTCCCAAAGAACTACGACCTATTGTTTTTCAGCCGACTAATAAGCTCTAACACTTAGGAAAAACCTAGCTCAAACGTGCAAAATTTCACGGAAAAAGCCAACTTCTTAAGAATCCTAGGTTCAGGGTTCATCTCAAAACGTGGCACCGGACAAGTGCCTGAGACGACTCTGACTTCAAAAACAACTGAAAACCACAAAATAACCTAAAAACTACAAAGTCAAAGGGAAGATGAAAGAAAATGAAACGAAATCACCTGACAAACGTGAGCTGTTCCCCTAGACTTGAATTGAATGGCGTCCTCGATGTGAAGCTCCGATTGAGGGTAAGGGAAGTGAAGCACGTTTGCGGTGGTATTTCTTTTCTGTTTTTTAGATAAACGAATAACCGAGTCTCAAACTAAAAATTTTAAAAAAATAAAATCAAACAGCTGGGTTGCCTCCCAGAAAGCGCTTATTTAACGTCTTTAAGCTTTGACGTCTCCATTCCTCATGCGTGCACGACGGGTGGAACGGAAAGGGAAATGGAGTTTCCATTTTCGATCGGTTGAGCGGCTTGGTAGAGCTTTAGCAGCTGTCTATTGGCTTTGAATGTGTCACACGTCTCGCTCCATAGTTCCACGTCTCCATGTGCGAAGACTTCTCGTACCTGAAAAAGACCAGACCGACGGGACGGTAATGTGCCCGAGAAAAGCATAGGACGAGAATTGAAAAGTAGAACTAAATCACTTGGTTGGAAGTCATGAGGTAGGATCTTCTTATCGTGCCATCCTTTAGTCATTGCATCTTTTTTTGGCACATCATGCATGGGATTCACTCGTTCGCTGCCCGAGGTTGGATTAATGATACCTGCATTGAAAAGTTTCATGACGTCTTTTTCCATTACCTCGTGCAAGTGCCGGTGCAACTTCTTTTGAGTTTCAATGGAAGGTTCATGGCTGTCTTCCGTATAATTTCTGTGCATACATGTTGAAGAGCTGACTCTTCTATGCTTCTTGATGCGTGTGGGTTGTTTTCTCATCTCATCTGCACTCAAGTTAGCATTCATAACAGCAGGGTATGTTTTATTGGACTGAACGTACTCATACCAAAGAGAAGGCGATGGAGGGTCGGGCTCAAGTTCGGGCGTCTTCTCCGCTGCCAAACCAGCATGGATTTCATGTGGTATCTCCTCACATGGGGTGTCTCCTAGTGCTGCAATAGCACTCATGAATTTCGCGTACATCTCAGCTCCTTCATCCGCAAATCCTGCATTATCGCAAACTCGTGTCAAATACCGTACAAGAGAATCGGGCATACTCACTTGATCAAGCGTGTCTTTGGATAACTCGTCCAGCGAATCAACTCTTAGGCAAGTCTCCTTGGATAAGGGTCCGTTCATGGGGCTGGACAGGTTGAATTCTATCGTCTCATCTCCGACACGAAAGGAAAGCTTTCCTTGTTGTACGTCTATCATGGCACATGCAGTAGCTAAGAACGGTCTACCAAGAATAATAGGTGTCCTAGCATCTTCCTTTATCTCAAGTACAACAAAATAAGTGGGAATGCAAAGCTTACCTACCATGGTGGGATTGTTTTCAACAATTCCCACCGGATATCTTACCGAACGATCCGCGAGACGCAGACACATATTTGTAGGTTTGAGATTCCCGAAGTCCATCCGCTTGAAAACCGAGTGTGGCATGATACTCACGCTTGCTCCTAAATCACACAAA
>CM071873.1:30850416-30866661 GCA_036759665.1 Gynandropsis gynandra
TTTGATGAGTTTGGCGTGATTAGGCATCTTTTGGAGGGCTTCCACGAATGGGATGTTGATGTCAAGCTTCTTGAGACCCTCCACGAATTTGACCACTCGTTCTTCATTCTTACTGCTCACCAACCGTTGAGGAAATGGTATAGGAGGTTTGTATGCCGGTGGAGGAACGTATGGTTTGTCTAAATCTGGTTCAACTCCTTCCATAATTGCAATCTTACCTTTTCCTCTATTCGTGGACGTTCCAGCAGCTTGCCCTTGCTCTTTGGAGGGCGAATTCCTGATCACATCATCACTGCACACAACAATAGCATTCACGTACTCTCTCGGGTTCAATTCGGGTTTACCTGGAAGCTGTCCGGGATTCCGAGAGGATGAGGCAGCTTGCTGTGCTACGGAGTTCTCTAAACTCTTCACATGGTTTCTCAAGGATTCCATTTGAGTTTTGAGCTCGTTGATCGCTGTCCCCACATCCGCATTGAATTCGGTTTGAGTCGATGTTTGCTGCCTTTGCTCCTTGATAAATTCGAGCATTACCGCCTCAAGGTTTGATGAAGGGGCTTGAGGAGGCTGACGAGCTTGCGGAACTTGTTGCTGGAATTGCTGGTTATTTTGCTGGTATGGCTGCTGTGATTGCTGAAATCCCGAATACTTCATCGGTTGAGCCGTTCGGTATGAAAAGTTCGGGTGATTCCTCCAATTCGGGTTGTAGGTATTCCCGAAGTGCGTGTTTCCTTGCTGCTGGGCATAATTCATCTGTTCGAAATTCTCTTGCAGCGTGCATTGATAAGCCACGTGTTTTGTATCTCCACAATTTACGCAGTACATGGAGTTCGCTGCATTACCCGTTGCCCTGCTCTGATTCGGCTCATACAGACGATGAGTGCTGTTAGGCATACCTCTCGGTGTTGACCACATGGCGTGGTTCATGGCAAGGTTATCAATCAACTCGTATGCCTCCTCGACACTCAGATCCATGAATGATCATCTGGCAGCGTTATCCAACGTCGTACGGTCCTCATCTGAAATTCCATTGTAGAAGGTTTGGATAACGTACCACTGCTCAAGACCATGGTGTGGACACAACTGTAGAAGATCCTTGAATCTGCCCCACGCCTCAAACAATGTTTCTCCATCTCTGCATCTGAACGTTGTGATTTCCCCCTCATCTGAATCGTCTTGCTCGGAGGAAAGAAGCGCGATAAGAACAATGTGCAGAGCTGATCCCAAGTAGTGATAGATCCAGCGGGGAGCGATTGCAGCCAAGTTTTCGCTCGTCCCCCAATTGAGAAGGGGAAGAGACGCAGTAAGATCGCGTTCTCTGAGACTCCGTGTATTTTGAATGTCCCGGAAAGCTCAAGGAAGTCTCTGAGGTGCTGATGGGGATCCTCATGATTTCCACCCATGAATTGCTTCTGATAAAGCATGTTGATCATCGCTGGCTCTACACACATGCCGTGCACTTGCGGATAGTTCAGGTTAATAGTTGTTTAACTTTGAATCGCATCAAGCCTAGACCGGTTTTATATTGTTATCAAGATGATAAAAAAATGAAACCCACTAATAAAACATAACCTAGAACTTTTTCTCTGACGGATGAATGCTCCACACCCTCCTATAACTCGTCTAACTCAAACTCAACGGAAACACCACAAAAGTTGTGTTTAGTGTTTATAAGTTGGTGAATATTTAAATTCGTTTTGAGAATTCTCAAATTAGATATTAAAGAAATAGCTAGGAAAAGACTAAATTTCAATAATAAATTTGTTAAGTCGTACTACAAAAGGTGTCTTATTTATAAGGATGGGAAATAAGATGAAACTAAAGAAAATGAGGGAAACTAATAAAACGAAAAAGCTTGCTCGAGTGATAACCCACTTGATAAAGTGAGAAATATGGTTTGAAGAATGAAATACTAAAAACAACTAAACAAAGTAGTTCTTAACGATGAGACAAACGTTCCAGGAAACCAGTTTCACCATAAGACTACCAAAAACGACAATCAACCTATCTATCATGCAATCCCAATCAAGCTATCTAAGAAAAACGATCCTAATATGATATCTACCCTCTCTCGAGGTATAGACACGTGATCTAGTCAAGTTGTCCCCTACTTTCGTGGCTGATACCTTGAACTAAACCCATAAGACCTATGATTCATCCGTTTTACCCTCAACCGCTGCTACCCTATTTTCGTGGCTTAACCTCGGTTTTTCTAAACCTGATCTTCTAGGACTAGAATTCTCCTTTCGATCCTTCTCCTAACCCCTAACACATGCATCTACGCGGCCGTCGCAAACACAAGTCATTTAAGCACTCAGATAAAGAATAGATAAACGAAAACGAAAAGATGCATTCAAAGATAAATCAAAAGTGGTTCCGGGATAGCCATGGACTAATCCCTTCTCCTAGAATAAACAAACTACTCGCTCATGCGTCCGTAAACAAACATAAACGAAAGAGAAGGTCTAAGGAACATGAAAACCAAAAGAAACCAAAGTGTCAAGCTGATCTCCAATGCTCCTCGTAAGTCTCCTTCGTAAGAACCTTCCTCCTCTCTCTCGATCAAGAACTGAATAATGAATGAATGGATGTCAATCTCTGGCCCCTATTTCCTCCTTTAAATTCGTTTTCCTTATTGTATGAGTCCCCCACAAACTTCCATTTGTTTTAAGTCAAATTAACTTATTTTAAGTTGTAGGTGACGGTCGCGACCCGCACGGGCAGAGAAAATGACCTACTCGGGTACGGCGCGGAAATCGCGCAAGAACACGATGAAAAGAGGTGCCCCTGTCGAGCTAAGGAGTGCCCCGGTTGGGCTAAGGTGTGCCCCGGTCGGGCATGGGTGTGCCCTGGTCGGGCTCAAAATGCTGGACAGACTTACCGATTAAACGCCCCGCGCGGGCAAGGGTGTTCTTTGCCGATTCTCGTCCCGTTTGTTCCGTGATGATCCTCGATATTTGTACTTTGTCTCGTGTACGTCCTTTATCTCCAAAATGAATTCAATATGCATAAAAACCTGTAAGAACACGAAAACACGAAAACGATTAAAACAAATACAAAATCATACGTAAATATCGCATCCATATCGTAAACGTCTCTAAAATCGTGCAAAAAATAAGTATGAAAACAAGATGATCAAGTGCTCAGGAAACGGGCTCCTGATTCTCGAAGTCGTTTAGGTGATTGCATTATATGTGGAATGAAGCTTTTATATCGAGAAGAACTTGCACCATTTCCAAATATATTCCAGGCAGGGATGTCTAATAAGTCAGAAGCACTAGGGACCATCCCAAATACACTCCTAAGACTGTCAAATAAGATATTAGGTTCACAATTCCCCACCTGCAAAAGATCTTGATGTCTTTTATAAAGTCCAATAATTTCACTCTATGAATACTGTTGATTCCACTGCAACGATTCAATATGCATTTCAGGAGGATAAGGTGGCAATCCAGCTCTTTGCTGCCTCTTGATAAGAGTGTTCCAATAAGAGAATTATGTGTTTTTGTTTCTTTGTTTTGTAATATTTCTTTTTTGTTGTGATTAAAAACCACCATAACAAAAACAAAGACTATTTAAATAAATAAAAAAGGCATGAGTTAAAGACGTGTATTTTGAACATGTCCTTTAACTTTTAATAATTACAAATTGATATCAAACTTGTAATTATTCTCAACATTGTCTTTTGATTTCAAATTATACGGATTGGTACGGAGGGATTTTCACCCGATAACTGTCTCCTCAATACAACAGTAATCATCACCGTGTGTACCTCAATAACAATTATCAAATACTTATATTTATATGAATCAACGTTAGAATAAAATTTCTAACATTCTTCCACTTGATTCATATATGAAAAGTATATATAAAATCATTTAGCTCACTTAAATGATCATATATACAAGTCACAACTTTATAAGAATTAAATTGACCGAATCATGGCGGTCACGGGCCTCGCAAACGTCCCGATTCCTTCCATGTATCACAAATCAATATAATTCAAACAACTGTAATTTGATAAGATAGACATCTAAAATTATCTTGTCCCACAATGTCTTTAAACAAAGACTAAATATCTATAATCATAACAAATATGCATAACTGAAATATGATTCATAGATAAGCAAAAACAAAACTTACATTGATATCTAGAGTTCAAATAAACTTCAATGTGCAAGACTTTTATTCATACATGTATAATCATCAGCAATACAAGGACTTCGCGACTACTCCAATTTCACTAACATGGCTAAGAAAGATCGTTGGAGCTAGTCCTTTAGTCAATGGATCCGCGATCATATCATTGGTGCCGATATGCACAATTTGAACTCTTTGATTTTGCACTTCTTCTTTAACCGATAGATATTTTAAATCCACATGCTTTGCACCCTTGGAGTATCTATCGTTCTTCGAGAAGAATACGGCTGCCGCATTATCACAATATATGTTCATCGGTTTAGCAATGATACCAACGATGCCTAAACCATGAACAAAATTGCGCAACCACAACGATTGAACTGTAGCTTCAAAGCACGATACAAATTTGGCCTCCATAGTGGAAGTAGAAATGACAGACTGCTTACCACTCTTCCATGAAATAGCTCCCCCAGCTAGGAAGGAAAAAATAACCAAATGTCGATTTTTGAATATCCGAGCATCCGACATAGTCTGAGTCTGAATAACAAACAATCTCAAGATTGCTAGTTCTTTTATATGTGAGCATGTGATCCTTGGTGCCTTGTAGATATCTTAAAACTTTCTTTGCAGCTCTCTAGTGAAATTGTTCGGGATTTGATTGGTGACGACCCAACATAACAACCAAAAATCTGATATCCGGTCTAGTACAAGTCTGAGCATACATCAAAATTCCGACTAAAGAGTCATAATTAATGGTATCCATTTCCTTACGCTCTAAGTCATTCTTAGGACATTGGGATAGACTGAAACGATCCCCTTTCTGTATGGGAACCAGACTTGGCGAACATGATTCCATTTTAAATCTTTCTAAAACTTTGTCGATGTAAGCCTTTTGAGACAATCCCAAAAATCCTTGTGATATGTCTCGAAATATTTCTATTCCGATCACATAGGAAGCCTCACCCATATCTTTCATCTCAAAGTTACTAGAAATATAATCCTTAACATCATGTAACAACCCACGATCATTGGCGGCAAGAAGAATATCATCTACATACAATACTAGGATTATAAACTTGCTTCCTACAATCTTTATGTAGATACACGATCAACGGTCATTTGTACAAACCCATATGAAAATACAGTATCATTGAACTTCAAGTACCATTGTCGAGAAGCTTGTTTTAATCCATAGATTGATTTCTTCAACTTAAATACCAGATTGCTTCTACTTGTGGTCTCAAAACCTTGAGGTTGATCCATATATACCTCTTCTTCTAAATCTCCATTGAGAAAGGCTGTTTTAACATCCATTTGGTGAAGCTCAAGATCAAAATGAGCCACCAAAGCCATGACAATCCTTAAAGAGTCCTTTCTGAGCCACCAAAGCCATGAAAATCCTTAAAGAGTCCTTTCTAGAAACCATAGAGAAAGTCTCTTTGTAGTCAATACCATTCTTTTGAGTGTAACTTTTGGCGACAAGTCTGACTTTATACCTCTCGACATTGCCTTTAGAGTCTCGTTTGGTCTTAAAGAACCATTTACATCCAACTCTTTTAGAATCTTTCGGCAATTCCGTCATTTCCCAAACATTGTTGTCATCCATAGATTTCAACCCTTCCTTCATGGCCATCAACCATCTGTCAGAATTTCTACTGCTCATGGCTTGGTCAAAAGAGACTGGGTCATCATTCATGCTCAAGTCATTTTCATGTTCAAGTACATAACACATATAATCATTTGAAATAGCTGGTCTTCTATCTCTAGTAGACCTTCTCATATATCGTATTATGGTTTGGACAATAGAATCTGTAACCTTTTGACCTCTCTGGATATCCAATAAAATAACCACTAATGGTTCTAGAATCCAATTTCTTTTCATGTGGATTATTTATCCTCACTTCGGCTTGACAGCCCCATATGTGAAGATGTCTTAAACTAGGTTTTCTAGATGTCCACAGTTCGTAAGGTGTATTAGGAACTGCTTTACTAGGTAATCTATTCAATATGTATGCAGCTGTCCTCAATGCATACATCCACAATGAAATAGGTACAGAACTATTACTCATCATACTCCTAACCATTTCCATCAATGTACGATTACGCCTTTCTGAAACGCCATTTTGTTGTGGCGAGCCGGGCATTGTATACTGCGTACAAATGCCCTTAGACTCAGGAAGTTTCTTGAATGAACCTTGAATTTGTCCAACTTTTGATGTCTTTCCATAATATTCACCACCTCTATCGGAACGTATTACCTTAACCTTTCTATTTAGCTATCTCTCAACCTTCGTAATGAATGTCTCAAGGACATCAACATATTGCGACTTTTCATGCAACAAATAAATGTAACAGTACCTAGAGTAATCATCAATGAAGGTGATAAAATACTTTTCACCGCTCCAAGACGATACATCAAAAGGACCACAAATATCTGTATGTATTAGATCGAGTAACCCATTACTTCTTATGGCAGCATGTTTTGATACATGTTTAGTTTGCTTATCCTTAATGCAATCCACACAAGTATCATTCCAATCGGTAAAATCCAATTGAGATAAAATTCCATTTTGAATTAGTCTCATAATCCTCTCCTTGGATATATGACCGAGTCTTTTATGCCACAAGTCAGCGAAGGACTCGTTAAGTGCATTCCTCTTCATACCAACATCATGTTCAGCCAAAATATGAAAGAAGGAATTAATAAATTTAGAACTTGGATTGAAACAATACAAAGTATCTCATAATAAACTAGTACCACATAGGTTTTTACCACGATACAATGAAAAACAACCATGTCCAATCTTAAATTCAAAACCTAATACATCCAACCTTGAAGCGAAAACAAGATTTCTAGAACAATCGGGAACATATAAACAATTTTCTAGATCCAGGCAATAGCCCGTATCTACTACGATTCTATATGTCTTGACACCTTCAACTCTAGCTTTCATCCGGTTTCCTATAAATAGAAAGCTTTCACTTTCCGACATTCGTTGGAGATTTAGGTAACCTTGTATAATATTAGACACATGAGTGGTCGCACCAGTATCAATCCACCAAGTATTAGAAGGTACTTCAATAAGATTTGATTCGAAGTATACTGAAACGAAATGTATACCTCGTTTTTCAAACCATGCCTTCCTTTTGAGGTAATGAGCCTTCTTGTGCCCATGTTTGTTGCAAAAGAAACATTTCATATTTCCTTGCCCTCCACCAGGCTGCACCTTATATGACTGTTTTCCTTTTTTCTTTCTTTTCTTACTTGGAGATTTGCCGCCACTTGAACCAGCATTTGGATGGCCATGATAATCAAAATTGGCTTGGGGATATTTGACCTTAAGGTCTTCCTTTTGCCTTGCCTCCTCTTGCATGAGCATGGCCTTGGTATCCGAAAGAGACCATTTTTCATTGAGTTGGTTGTTAGTTCTCCGAAATTGCTTGAAATCATCACCTTTGCACGATTTCAGCATGAACTCAACTAACACACGCTCACCAAGATCAATATCCAAACTTTTGAGCTGGTTGAGGTATTTACCATATGAGTGATATGGTCATCCATAGACTGAGATATGTTGTACTCTCTCGTCGATAAGTCATTAATGAGAAAAACAACAACAGACTTATCCACGATGTCTGTCATAGTATATTTTTTAATCTCTGCAAGGAATTCCTTCACAATTTCAGTCTTAGGTTTGGAAGGCTTAACATTAGGCGATATGCTAAGCTTGAGAAAGCTCATCATAAGCCTATTCGACATATCCCAATTCTCCCACAGTTTCTTGTCTGCCTCAGAACTTGTATCAGTCGGTTTAATAGGCTCATCCATAATGAAAGCTGAATCGAGTCCCAAAAGGCCAGCATTTAGCTTCACATATTCGATTCAGTCGTTATAATTATGCACATTAAACTTGATACCATTGGCAGTCATACTTAACATAGTGGAGACCACTGCAAAATAATCACATCTCACATTTAATTTGCTTTGAATTCAGCAAATAATTCAGACTATATAACTTATACTAAATATTGTATTTAAATTCACCTTTGGGCAGAATCTAAACACAATCAACATGCATCAAGCAACTTATATAAGATTAATCACAATGTTACTTTAACATATAAGTCATCTTTTGATGTACATCATATGTTAATTAAACAAAGTTCATACTCTACTTCAATTGTTATTAAACATGACTAAGATCTATCTTTGGGTAACCATATAACTACATGTTAATAACTATGAATGTTTATCACCATTCCTAAATGTTATTATGAAGTTAAACATTTATATAAATAATTTAAATCATTAATACACTCGAGTGGGCCACTTTTGTGACTAACGCACTCACTTTAAATTAATGAATCAAATTACGACATACCTAGAATTTTGTATTTTCATATATTAAGACCATTTCTTCTGAATGAAATCTAAACATGGTCCAGTGGCTATGCCAAGACCAACATCACAATTAACCGGGTTTGAATCTCCACATAACCAAAATTCCATTTATTGTTTTATTTCCGTATATGTTATCTATATAATAAACATAACATATTTATATTGAAAATTTTACGTAGCCTAGTGGTGTAAGACACGTTCCACTCTGGCGCTGGTTCGATCCCCAGGTATTGTATTTATTTATTTTTTTAACTTTTTTTAACAGATACATACAATACACTGTATGTATCACCCTCTTCGATTATTTTGCCGAAACTCCTTCGAAATCCACCATAATTCGAAGCCGATTCACCGACGAAACCATTAACGGTCTGTTGCTTTGGAATCCGACCATCACAAGTGGTGACCGATGCCGAAATTCCGAAATTCGGCGGAGCAAACCAAAATTTCGAAATTCGAAAATTCTGCAACCGCCGAACATACTGTAATCTCCATCACCGATGAGCGGCGAAACGGCACGACGAATCATTGTCGATATCCTTCCCACGCCGTTGATAATGAACCGACGTTTATCGCATACGTCCGCGGTCGTCCATGGTCTCATAAATTTCCGATGCCGACAGCGATAACTTTGTTGTTCAGTGAGGCTTCGGTGGATATTGAATGTTTCGGAGCGGGGTGGGTGGTTTCTGGACTTCCATCATTACAGAGGAGGAGGAGGACCAAACCTTCCTCGGTTACTTCCTCCCGTAATAGTAAAATAAAATTTCTTTTCTTTTAATTCAATTAAACTTCAATTTTTTTTAAACCCATGAAATCAACCTTAAATTTCTTCGGACACACAAAAATATTCACCGAAAATATATTAATAAAACCATACAAAATCCAGAAAATTTATTTCTGTATTTTGTTCAAATTAGATTTAATCAATACATTTCAACCCGGTGATTTAATTCCTATTAGTAGGCTTTGATACCAATTGTAAGAAAATTCGATAATACTATATGCGGAAACAATTATCGATAATATAATAGGAGATTAAATCAACCAAACAATAAATAAATTACTTACTTGAATTTTCCATTAATTTTTGTCAGTAGATCTTTTTTCTCCAATACCTAATCCACCAATTTCTCCTCAATGTTCTCTTTGATGATATAAGAGAATTATGTGTTTTTGTTTCTTTGTTTTGTAATATTTTTTTGTTGTGATTAAAAACCACCATAATAAAAACAAAGATCATTTAAATAAATAAAAAAAGACATGAGTTAAAGACATGTCTTTTGGACATGTCCTTTATCTTTTAATAATTACAAATCAATATCAAACTTGTAATTATTCTCAATATTGTGTTTTGATTTCAAATTATGCGGATTAGCACGGAGGGATTTTCACCGAATAATTGTCTCCTCAATACAACACTAATCATCACCGTATGTACCTCAATAACAATTATCAAATACTTATATTTATATGAATCAACGTTAGAATAAAATTTTTAACATATATATACTTACACGTGCATCCATATGTGCCCATTTATTTCCCATGTTGGCATGCAGATCAACAATCAGCTGTTCCTCTTTTTGGCTAAATGCTCCTTTCTTCAAGTTTGGCCTGAAATGATTAGCCCACCTTAGGCGACAAATTTTACCGAAATGGGACAAGCCCGTGTTTGTGCACAACATTCCAATTGCCTTCACCGTGATACTTGACATAGTCATTTAGAATCGCATCTTCTGTTGTGGTCCATGCCCTTTTCTTCAGAAAAATTCCATCCCATCTACTTCAAATATCAGCAGCCGACGGCTCATACGATTGTTGGAGTAGATACCATCGTCATTCTCATTCGTTGTGTGACTCATCTCTTTTTAACTAAAGCAAATAAACTGCCAGCACCTCTCCACAACCATTTAGACAAGAAGCTCCCACCTAACGGGAAACAAAAAGGAGGAAACAACGCCATAAAATTAAGGATAGACACTACCAACGCTTTCTTATGGCATTAAAAAACTAGCTAACACTACGAACAACCCATGTCTTTTCCGCACAAGAATTAAATAATGAACTTGCAGAGGAGAAATATAAGAAATCACAACAAACACTTCTCTGTAGAAAGCACAAAATAGTGAATACATATAAGTTAGTAGCAAAACATAACATAAACAAAGGCACCATGTTGGTTGAATGACCCAACACATCAACAACACCACTGAAGAACTAGCAAATACACATTCCATCTATAAGAGAATGCATTTATAGAAATCAAGATCCAAGAAAGAAAGTGAATAATCGGGAGTAGTTTTCATTTATAGAAATCAAGTTCCAAGAAAGATCCAAGTCCCGCGTCCATCCCCACGGGTTGTATCTTCCTCTACCTATCCCGACTCATCCATTGACTGATTTGATGATGGACTTTGTTCTCGGACTTCAAAAGATCCGAAACAAAGATTCTGTCTTTGTTGTTGTCGAAAGGTTTTCAAAGATGGCGCACTTCGTACACTACTCGAAGACCAACGATGCAACCAATATTATCGAGATTATCTTCAGAGAGATCGTCCGCATCCATGGCTACCCAGGACGATCTTATCGGATCGAGATAGCAAGTTTTTGAGTCATTTCTGGCATACACTTTGGCGGAAGCGAGGGACAAAAACTCATGTTTTCCACCACGTGCCACCCACAGACTGACGACCAGATAGAGGTGGTCAACCATACACTAGCAGCCCTTCTATGCTCATTCATTTGACGGTACCCGAAGATATGGATTGACTACCTACCCCATGCCGAGTTTGCTTACAACCGAACACAACACTCGGCTACAAAGCACTCGTCATTTGATGTCGTATATGGGTTCAATCCTATCAGTCCCTTGGACCTCTCAGCTATACCAAGCAAAGAGGTCACCAACTTGGACGGCGGGAAGCAAGCTGAACTAATCAAGAAGTTGCACAAGAAGGTTCGAGAAAACATAAGGCGAAGGACTGAACAACACTCCAAACAAGCCAACAAGGGCCGAAAAAGGATGGTATTCGGTGAAGGAGATTGGGTGTGGCTTCACATGAGGCCAGAACGGTTCCCCAAAAAAAGGAGTTCGAAGTTAGCACGAAGAGGAGACGACCCGCGTTCTAGAGTGAATCAATGACAATGCCTACTGTCTCGAACTACCAGGTGAGTATAACATTTCCACAATATTCAATGTTGCTGATATATCCCTTTTTTATGTAGATGATAACATTCCGGGAATCTAACGTTTGCAAGGGGGAGGGAATGATGAGGTCATCTGACTTGATTCCGAACCAAAGGAGGGTCACATGAACAAGGAGCTGCCGCAAGGAAACGAGTAGACCGAATATTCCCACGACCTACTAACACGTGGACGAGCAAGGAGCTTATGTAACAAGGCAGTCGAGATTGTGATGAAGGCATGGGACACTCTTAACCAGAAATAGAATTCGGGCCCAACCCAAACAAGCATCACATTGGTTTTTTTCATTGAGGCGAGCCTAAATCCGCCCACCTATGAACCGATGGGCTTGAGCAATGCGGATCAGGAAAACAGAAGATAAAGATCTGTCTTTATCCTTTTCAAACGACCAGAAAATCCTCTCCAACGACTAGAAAATCTTCTAAACCGATCTTATCCCACTGGATAAGCATCATTCCCATTTCAAAGATTCCCAACGACTAGTAGATCAATCTATTATCTAGCATTTACGCATTTCCTTATTTAAAGATGAAGCCTCTCCTATATAAAGGACTCCATCTCATTTGTAATGGAGACAAACATTTGAAGTAATAAACACTTTTTTTTTCGTATTCTTGAGCAGTGCCAAGAACACGGTGACTTCAACTTGTTCCGGGAACAATTGAAGTCATTACCGACTGTATCAAGAGGCTTTTGCACCTCTTGTGGTGTCTATCAATCCACCCCCAAACACCTCGACTTTATCCATCAAGTTTCATCCTCCACCTTCGTCGGAACGAACCTTGAAGAGTGCCCTTAGACCAGTTAAGGGATCTTCCACCATCCTCCACCATTAACCATCGTCAATGGATGACTTTCTTGAAGAGTCCTTTCAGGCCAGTCTAGAAAATCAATCGTGACACCATAATCCTACTCGAGTGTTCGAGATTGATGGATTCTCCGTACACGTCCGAAGCTCTTACCCTGATGCGTGTATCACCTTGGCTACCAATGACCTTGTCGTTCTTTTTACTATATGATGAGGACATCGGACACGACTCGAGGACCGGACATGCAAGCGAGGAGGCGACCCGAGGCACCGAAGAAGTGGAGTCCTCTCACGGTCTGATCACGAGGGCCGAGCTCGGAGCTTAAGGACCAAGGCGGCCGAGATCGTGAAGGACACATGGGAGGCTCTCGTCCGAGAAGACCACTCGTCCGTGGCCGTAGGCCGGGTCGCGACCATCTTCTGCATTAGCCTAGGCGCCTAGGATGCCCAAATGGCCCAGACGACCTGATGACGTCACTTCCACGGGTCGCAACGGTCACATGACGTCACGGGACGATCCAGCGCGTTCTAACGGTAACATGACGTCACCCCGCACCTCCAAACGGTAACATGACGTCACCCCGCGCCCCCAACGGTCTAATGACGTCATTTGTCCATTTCAGCAAGTTTTTGGCCCATTTTCCCATTTTTTAGACTATTTTCAGCCAATAGGGGCATTAGGGCCATCATTTCATGTATTTTGGCTTCTTCTAAGGCTTGAGACTTGCCTATAAAAGCAATCTCAACCTTCTTTTGTACGTAGCTTGGATTTTGGAGTGAATAAAGTTTGAGAGAATTTTACTTTTATTCTAAGAACGTTTCCGGGAAAACGTCTTTGCCTTCAATTCGTTCCGGGAACCTTTGAAGTGCATTTTAGACTGTATCAAGAGGCTTCCCCCCCTCTTGTGGTGTCGATCATTCCATCCAACACAAGGAAACCTCGCTTGACAAACGAGGATTCGGTTCACCGAATACACGTCCCGAGCCGCTTAACCCGAGCGTGTATCAGTTTTTTTGGTATCAGAGCCTGGTTCAAGGACCAAAGGTACGCTTCCACCCCTTTTAATTCGTTTTAAGACTAATCGTTGTTGTTTGGTAAAGGATGGCCGAAAGAGGAGAACACTTGGCGCAAAACAACCAACTCGATGCGATTATGCAAATGCTCCAAAGAATGGAGACAAGGATGAATCGCCTTGAGAGTGAAAGAAGGCAACAAATGCCGGAAACAATAGTGGCTCGTGAGAACCGTGCGGATCAAGATGATCGCCCAGCTCCTCAACAAAGACGACGTGAACGTCGGAATGACTCGGAAGAAGAGTTGCCAAGACGAGCAAGGCGACGACCCATCATCCGAGATGATGAAGCTTCGGAAGAGGAGCAACCCAGAAGGCAACGGCCCATCATCCCTGAAGACGAATCTTCGGATGAGGAGCCGCCCCGAAGACAGCGGCAAAACCAGGATGGTAACAGTTTAAAACTTAAACCACCCACCTTTTCAGGCCGCATGGATCCAGAAGCTTACCTCGATTGGGAGATGCGGATGGATAACATCTTTGAATGCTACAACTTTACGGAACGTAAAGAAGTGCAGTATGCCGCAGCCCAGCTCACGGAAGGCGCGCTCACGTGGTGGGATCGCGAGGAGAGCAGTAGGCGGCGAACACGAGTGGGAACAATCTCGTCATGGGGGGAAATGAAGGCCCTCATGCGAAAGAGATATGTGCCTCATCACTTCCACCGGGAGCTTCAACGGAAGTATAGGAAGCTAACCCAAGGAGGCAAAACAGTCGAAGAATACTTCGACGAATTTGAGCATCTTCGGAACAGGCTGGAGCTAGACAAAGATGAGGAGACGATAATCAATTTCTGGACGGGCTGAACGAAAGGATAGCAAGGAAGGTAGAGGGGCAGCACTACCACGACTTGCAGGATATCCTACACTTGTCCATTCAGATAGAGCAACAGATCCGTCGAAAGCAAATCGCAAGCCGCGGGAGAATGCAACCCATGAGGCCAAGCGAACAACACCCAAGGTTGTCGGAAAGACCAAGAGCGATGAACGTTCCAAGGGAAAAGCACCCGAAACGTCGAGGGGTGCCAAAGGGGAAGGTAACAGACCAAACCCTACTAACCAGACCCGTACTCACGAACTCGTGTGTTTCAGGTGCAAGGGAATAGGGCACATGGTGAGAGACTGTCCTAACCCGCGGGTCATGACGGCCACTAATCGCGGAGGTTACGAGTCCGCGAATGAAGGCGAGCGGGACAACGAGATCGAGTACCCAGAAAGCGGGGAGCTGCTGGTGACTCGATGCGTCCTAAGCACGATAGCCGGACCACCCGAGACGGCACAAAGAGAGACGATCTTCCACACGAAGTGTGTCGTAAGGGATAAGGTATGTGGACTCCTTATCGATAGCGGGTCATGTACTAACGTTGTCAGCGAATATATGGTACGGAAGCTTGGCTTGGAGACGACAAAGCACCCGCATCCGTACAAGCTACAGTGGCTGAACGACAAAGGGGAGGTCAAGGTGAACGAGCAAGCGAAGGTACCATTCCGCATCGGCAAGTACAAGGACGAAGTACTTTGCGATGTCGTGCCCATGCAAGTAGGGCACATCTTACTGGGAAGGCCGTGGCAGTATGAACGCGAGGTAACGCATGACGGGAATTCGAACTTCTACTCATTTGTCATGAACAACCGAAAGGTAACGCTAGCGCCCGTTAGTCCGGCTCAGGTTTATGAAATGCATTTAAACCGAATTTTTATGTCAAGGCTAGCATAATACCTAAGGCTTTGAGCAATCAAAGCCCCGTTTTACTGATGGTTTACAAAGATGTCTTAGTAAGCCAGGAAACCGCGGACTCTTTGGCGGAAACTAGGGACCAAGCTGTTGTTGTTTACAACATGTCATCCGCAGATGGATGGTCAGACCGAGTAGGTCAACCGCACCTTGGCAGCGCTCCTACGGTCACTCATCGGAAAGTACCCGAAGAAATGGCTCAAGTATTTGCCCCACGCAGAATTCGCTTACAACAGGACGCAGCATTCTGCCACCAAACACTCCCCATTCGAAGTCGTGTATGGGTTCAATCCCATAACTCCCTTGGATCTCTCGGCCCTACCAAGCAAGGAGGTCACCAACCAGGACGGCGAGAAGAAGGCAGAACTCATCAAAAGGATGCACGAGAAGGTTCGGGAGAACATAAGACGCAAGACCGAACAATACGCCAAGCAAGCCAACAAGGGGCGAAGACCACAGGTGTTCAGCGAGGGAGACTGGGTGTGGCTACACATGCGACCCGAACGATTCCCTGAGAGGAGAAGCTCGAAGCTTGCACCAAGAGGGGATGGGCCATTTCGTGTCATTGAACGGATCAATGACAACGCCTACTGCCTCGAGCTACCCGGTGAGTATAACGTGTCAACAACATTTAATGTTGCTGACTTATCTCCTTTCGATGCAGATGATAGCATTCCACAGATGGAACGCTCGCAAGGGGGAGGGAATGATGAGGACATCGGACACGACCCGAGGATCGGACATGCAAGCGAGGAGGCGACCCGAGGCACCGAACAAGTGGAATCCTCTCACGGCCTAATCACGAGGGGCCGAGCTCGAAGCTTAATGACCAAGGCGGCCGAGATTGTGAAGGACGCATGGGAGGCTCTCGTCCGTGAAG
>CM071873.1:30866774-30878458 GCA_036759665.1 Gynandropsis gynandra
AGACTTGCCTATAAAAGCAATCTCAACCTTCTTTTGTACGCAGCTTGGATTTTGGAGTGAATAAAGTTTGAGAGAATTTTACTTTTATTCTAAGAACGTTTCCGGGAAAACGTCTTTGCCTTCAATTCGTTCCGGGAACCTTTGAAGTGCATTTTAGACTGTATCAAGAGGCTTCCGTCCCTCTTGTGGTGTCGATCATTCCATCCAACTCAAGGAAACCTCGCTTGACAAACGAGGATTTCGGTTCACCGAATACACGTCCTGAGCCGCTTAACCCGAGCGTGTATCACTATCCCTGCAGAAATTTGAGCTTTTCTTCGACTCCATTGGGTTAGAATTTCATTCCGTAAACAAATTTCAAATTTTAAAGAAAAACGTTTAAACAAACAAATGATTAAGCAATGCATGTAGCCTTAAACTTATTTCTCATTTTTAATCCCAACACATTTAATCTTCCTTTATTTTTTATTCAAAAATAATTTAAAATGTGACACTACACTTCAATTTAGTTGACATTTATTGCAAAACACTTCCGTAAACATTCCCTTTTCTTTCTTAGATTTTCTTTTTAAACTTTCACTACAAAAAACTCGCAGTTTCCAACGGACGGGACAACGGATCCGTCCGTTGGAAACATTTACCAACGGATTGTAACAAATTTTGTGAAATTTTCAACGGGCAACAATCCGTTGCAATCCGTTACAAATTTCAACGGAATTGTAACGGATATTCTCCGTTGCAATATCCGTTGAAATCCGTTGCGATTTTTAACGGAGTAACGGATTACTTACGCTGGCCTTGTCCGTTGGAAGATCCGTTAGAAACCGGGAAAAGGATTCCAACAGGCGTCTGTTGCAAGTTCTAACGGATGCCCATTAGAAATAGCAACGGATGCCCGTTGATATTGTGAATTCGAGGTTCAACTTTCGAATTAAATTACCGCGAAGGAGCAACGAGCATCCGCTGCAATTTCCAACGGATGTCCGTTGGAATATTTACTATATATATCGAAAACTAGGCTTAGCCCAAAGCATCAATAAAAACCATCTTAATATATATTATTGAATCCAATACAACTTTGATGAATTGTTTCACCGTCGGGATCGGGAAAAGGATTCCCGACGGTGTTACAGTTCATAAAGGTTGTTTTGAATTCGATAATACATGTAAAGATTCCGAATGTCCGTTGGAATAGTTACTATTTACATCGGAACCTAGAGTTACCTCAAATCATCAATAACAAATATCTTAATGTCTAATGTCGAACCTAAAACACCCTTCTGAAACTGTTTCACCGCCGGAATCGGGAAAAGGAATCCCGACGGTGATTCAGTTTATCAGGGCTGTTTTTAGGTTCGATAATAGACGTAAATATGCTGGTTTCGGTTTTTGTTCACTATTAGACATCGAAATTAAATGAATTATAATTAAAAAATCGTAATTCATAAGATCTAGACCCGATTGGAGGATTGAGAAGGCATCAATACATACAACAGAATTCGGGTACTCAGCGGGAAGGAGACAACGCATGAGATGTCACACACGACGACGACAAGGGCCCACCTTGATGATCACGAATGGGAGCTCCTTGGTCAGGCTCGAGACCTTAAACAAGCGCTTCTCAAGAGGCAATCCGAGCTTCATATGTTTTTTATTTCTTTTTATTTCTAGGACTTAACTTTTTTTTCGCATGCATGTACTTTACCAGCTGCCATGATGTATCGTAATTCTTCTATTTCTGGTTTTGTGACTGTTATCGCAGGTTCTCCACTTTAATGTTACCCACAATGGAGTAGATGCATACAACATCCAGTTGCACCACCAACTCGAAACAACAAGAATACACCAGGTGTACACGTCCTCACTTTCTTTATCCTCTCCCATTTTTTTTGCATGCGAGTTCCTCTCACTGATTTTGAATACCGGGACCGTGTTTCGTTCAAGTCTAGGATTAGACATTGATTTCCTTTCTTTTTTATTTTAGCATTCACGTTTTTTAGCATTTACGTATATCTAGGATTAGGATTAGACGGATATCTAGTATGTTACTTCTAACTTTAACCTTTATTGTGCGACTTTGTCGAGTCGGGAACAAAAACCTAGGTTTGCTGAAAAAGACTTTTAGATACCGGCAAGTCTAGTAGTTTTGCATGAATGCATGACTTATAGTTTCATTCCGTCCCATAGGTTTCAGTCCCGAGTATCTATATCTTCGTGTATGTCGTTCAGTCTTTGCTAGGTTAGATACCTTTTAGATTTACTTTTCTATTTTTATGATTCCAACCGCTAACACTCCGTTGACAATAGAATAAGCTCCTAGCTATTTCCGCCTTACATTGACATGAGTGCATCGATCTCGATGGGTCGGGTCTATGTGGTGGGTTGAGGTGCCTTTTCTACGTCTTAAGGGTTAGAGTTGATGTGTGATCTAAATAGTTTGGTCTAAACAATTCTTCAATGATGCAACCTCTTCACTCCTCTAAGGTTACAAGATTTTATGAGTGTCAATCGTCAACCTGGGTCTAAGTAGAAAGCTGTCCTCTTCGACTTCCACATCCTAGAAACCGAGCGCTGATTTTCAAAGGAAAAAGAATGGAAACCGGAAAAGAAGAAAAAATAAAAGAAGAAGAAAATGATTGTATGGAGATCGCTTGGATGTTGTCTAGGGGTTAGTGAAATGAACTTGTGTGATGTGTTGAATTGCACGGCTAGTGACACGTTGTTGTGCATGATGGCTGATTTTTCGAAGTACTTGTGCTAGTATCCGGTTGTCATCCGAATCTTCTTGTGCTTAATTCTAGTTTTGCTGGAGGACGAGCAAAGGTTCAAGCCGGGAGAGTTTGATAACGTCTAACTTTTCCTAGTATTTTCATCTTGTTCTATAGTTAGTTCTATTATGATTTGATTTTATCGAGTTATTAAGCAGAATTTAGTCTTCTTATATTGTTTTCTCTTGTTTTGCAGGAAATGAAGATATCAGATACAAACACGAGCAAATGCCGTAAAACTAAGCAAAACCACCATCGATTCAGCTCTGCATAGTTAGCATCCAAGATTCCTAAAACCAAAAAATGGAAACCACACAGCTCGGGAAGAGAAATGGAAACCAAAACCGCTTACACAATATGGAAACAAACGCTGCTTACAAAAAAAGGAAATTCATGGCTGGGTTGCAAGGAATGGAAACCACCGGCTACTGAACATAAAATAGAAACGCAGCTGCTGGACAAAATAGAAACGCAACTGCTGAAAAAAATGGAAACGCACAGCTTACACAAAATGGAAATGCAGTTGCTGAACAAAATGGAAACACACAGATTAATGGTAAAAAGGAAGCCGACCAAAGAAAAGGAAAAGAGGGAAGAAAAGGAAATCGGTGCAGGCTGCCAAGGAGGAAAAGGAAACCATAGGCGTTTAAATAGGAAGGGGACTTCAGTTTGCAAAGGAGGCTGGTGAGGAGGCCGTTGAAGCCTAGGTGCTCAGTTTTGGACTGAAAGGCCAAATTTAGAGACTCATGGACGAATAGAGCAGAAGGCCGAGGAGGCTAGAAAGGGGTGACAAAGTCGGAACACGAAGGAACTATCGAAGACTATGATATTAGAATAGGGAAGCATCTCTCTCTGTACCTATGACTAAGATATATTTCATTTGTGCTTTGTTTTCTAAACCCATGTATGAGTAGATCTATTGCCATGGGACAAAGTTTTGCCGATATGTAATGAAGGCTAGTACTTAATGCTTGGTTATAGTATTTGATCATTTTCAGATTGATTGGTTGCTTCTAATGCTTTTATTCTTGCTGACCACTTGAACAAATGATTTTAAAAGTTTGATTGCATCATAAGGTGGATTAGATTTTGGAACCTAGCCATGATTTGGGGTCTTAATCGATTTAGAACCTTGGCCGGTCAGTCGATTGAACTCAAGGATTATGATAGCGGTCTTGATGCATTTAGTATTTTTATTGGGCAATCGGGAGATTGGTAGTACGCATGCTAGATAGTGGTATTAGACATCAATAGATTCATTTCCTAGGAAAGAGCTTGAATTCCCTGAATTTGTGATGATATTTATAACCATGATCTTTATTAGCACTTCATTGCATTATTCTATTGGTTTGTTTGTATCTTAATGATTGATGTCGGATTTGTTCTCTCAATTGGTTTGCTGGATTGTTCTTAGTGCTTTCATCCTTACTGATCACTTGTTTGAATGAGTTTAGAGGCTTGTCTAGGCTGAGAAGTCAGATTTGAGTCTTAGAATTAACCTTAGAATTAATTAGATTAATGAGAACTTTGACCGGTCGGTAAATCTATCTAGGAACCGTGATAATTGAGGTTGAGGTTGAATTCCCTATTAAGGTTGAGTTCCCTACTGATCTTAATGCATAGGTCCCATTAAATCCATGTGAAGTCATTCAAGTATGTGGGTGGTTTTGATTTGTGATATCTTCTTGTGATTAATTCGAACTTTTTTGCCTTGTTGATATGGTTTGCAAACAAAATCTTTTGTCTTTGTCATTTTGGGCATACCTCGAATCAAATCTAAGTTAGAAAATTTAACAATAGTTAGGTAATTAACATGTCCTAATCGTTGATGCAAAAATAAATAGGATCTTGTGTAACAGGGTTGCACTTTACTTCTTTAGACCAAATGTAACAGTTGTTGGACATTCTTTTTCCTACAAGAACATTCTTATCATCTTCATTAGTGACAATACATTTCTCATGTGAGAAAGAGACATGCAAACCTTGATCACAAAACTGACTAATACTTATTAAATTGGATTGAAGTTCCTATACAAAATGTACATTAGTTAACTCTAGTTGTCCAACGGCTATAAAGTCACTTTTTTCTTGTATTCTTCCTTTGCGTCCTTCCCCAAATGTCACAATTCCACCTTTGGTACTTTATTTAAAATTGGATAGCAAGCTAAGATTACGTGTCTTATATCTTGAACAACAACTATCAATGTACCACATAGAATCTTGCTCATCTTGTATCGAAGTGAATGCAACATTACAATTAAGATCAAATTTATTCACCCAAAGTTGTTTAATTATAGGTTTAATCTCGTATATCTTTAAGCCTTTTTAACCTATATTTTTCCAACTTTAGGTATTGACCAAAAAGAAAACTTACCTTGATGGCGTCGTGGTCGATACTGATTTGATCCTCTCCTTGTTGTCCTTTTGTTAAACACCATTCGTGGTATCCAGCCGTAGCAATTCCTTTGGGTTTGTTTTATAATAGTTGATTTCAATGTAACCTTTTTTAGGTAAACATCAAAAACATTTCTTGACAAACTTCTTACCTTCATAAGGTCGACCAAGAACATGTGAGTCATTGGCCAAGGCATTGAATCTTCCACTAAACTCTTTTACGTTTTTATTCTCTCTCATTTTAATTTTCTCAAATTGATGTTCGAGAATATTGAACCTTATTCTCTTCACATTTGGAGTCCCTTCATAGATTGTTTCAAGCATGTCCCAAGCATATTCTGCAGATTCACACCCTTGTATTTGTTTGAATTCGCCCATGTCCATAGAAGTGAAAATTGCAGCTAACACATTCGCATTATATGTTGATTATCTCTTTTTGGATGGCGTCCATTGATCGAGCGGTTTCTCCTTTTTTTTTCTTTGTTATCACTAACCATTAGAAGATTCCATCCATACTTCAGCCCCTCCCTCCCCATGCATCTTCGTCTATGGCGCGGATGTTGACTCTCATCTTAACCTTCCAATATCCATAATTGAAGGAGTTAAGCATAATGATTTTGCAAAATGAGTATAAGTCTCGTGAACATTCCATATCTCTCTTAACTGGATCTCGAACAAATATGTAAGATTAACTTCTTTGATTCGAATCCAGGTCTGATACCAATTTGAAAAGCTAGAGATTAGATGGACAAAGTGTTTCGTAGAGTTCTAACAACTCCAAAGGACTTTCTATTTAATTCAAACGGTTTTCTAGGTATACCTGAATACAGACTCAAACTCCTCCTGAGATTCTACCCGTCTTGAACTTAAATTCCAAGCCCTAAATGCCACACACCCCGTATGTCACCACCTAAAACTATTCTTATAACAATTTTAGATTACAGAATAACTCTCCGAATCACTCACCCACAAATCCCTAAACAAGTCGTATGAGATTTGTGTAAAAACACTCGCACAAGTTATTTGAAATACTCTTGTTTCTCGGTTTAAGCATGCACTTTTCTCTTGAATATTTTTTCTCAATATTTATTAATGGAGAAGATAATTTTTGAAATATTTATTTGAATTTATTTGAAATATTTTTTCTCAACATAAGGTTGGTAAAAGTCACAAGATACCAGAACTATGTTTAACATATTACCTCCGGAAGACATTCCGTTGGGCTTATCGAGAAACAGTTTATCTGGTTCCTAATAACAGTGATTGGAACATTTCTTCTCAATATTCTCCAGTTACGGTTTTACCTCCTATGTTGGCTGAAAAAAAGGAAAAGAGGGAGGCCTAAAGAGAATCGTTATCCTGGACCCGGTGAGGCTAAGAAAATAACCCTATCTTCGTCGAGATAAACGGGTTTAAATGCCAGTATCACTGACACTATTTGGAACGTGAAAACGGAGACAACGTCAACTTAAAAAAAAGAAAGGTTTGTTAGTTTTTAATATTATATTATTTGAACTAAACCTTGGTGACTTTCATCATTATAATGCGATAAATTCTTCAATTTTGTATCTATTTTTACTCATTGAAGTTTAAGCACTATTATAACCTTTGTGCCTAAATCTACCCATGCGACCCATGCGACCCTTGTGGCCCTTGCGACCCTTGTGACCCATGGGACCCATGTTACTCATGTGACCCTTGCAACTAGTCATTTCGATGTCAGACTCATGTCTTTTTGAAATTTGACCCTTGCAACTCGTTGTTTCGATGTTAGACTCCTGTGTTTTCAACATTCTCTGTCCAACTATCTTTGTTACTCCTATATTAAAAGGTTCATCAGGTTCTCTAAGTCTCACCATCTCACCCATTTGAGATGAGATTGAATCGGGAGAATCTTATCTCTCTCTTCTCTTCGTCTACGTCTCTAACCCTAAATTCTCTGAAAAATCTTTGTGACCTTTGTGAGCTTCGTTACGAAGGTCACATGGTGGTCACAAGGCATCGTGTTGTCTATGTGTTGTTACTCAAGGTCTTGGTAATCATCGGACTCGGTATTTATGGAGATACATGCAAGTCCTTATAATGTGGATGAAGGAAATTGTGTTGCATCTACATTACATAAGGTCTTGGTAATCGGCAGACTCAGACATCGTACTGTATCTGCACTGCTAAAGGTAATGGTTGTAGGTGATCTCGGAGATGGTGTACAGTAGCACATGACTCTCTCTAATGATTTACAGGGAGGGCTCAGATGTGTCTATAAACTCAGCAAATGTGACCTTTGTGACCTTATGTAACCTTTTTCTTTCATTTTTTAACCTTTGTGACCTTTTGTAATCTTCTTTTTGTTTCCCTTTTTGTAACCTTTATGACCTTTGTCAATCACTATAAATAAATCCAAATTTAAATGTTGAAGATATCTTATTTTGCATCTATTGTTAGTTATTACGTGAATACCATAAAATCGTCGGCTATTAATTGGCATCAAGAAGAATTAATAAATTAGAATCAATTTAAACAGGAACCCATCCGACTCATGCGACCCAATATGACCCTTGTGCGACCTCAATTGGAATAAATTAAAATCAAGTTTAAACGGGAACCCATCCAATTCATGCAACCCAATATGACCCTTGTGCAACCTTCAATTGGATTAGATTATAATCAAGTTTAAACGGGAACCCGCCTGACTCATACAACCACATATGAACCTTGTACGGACCTCAATTGAAATAAATTAGAATCAAGTTTAAACGGGAACCCATCTGATTCATGCGACCCAATATGACCCTTGTGCGACACTCAATTGGATTAAATTAGACTCGAGTTTAAACAGGAACCCATCTGACTCATATGACCACATATGACCCTTGTGCGACCCTAAATTGGATTAAATTATAATCAAGTTTAAACGGGAACCCATCCGACTCATGCAATCCAATAAGACCCTTGTGCGATCCACAAGTGGATTAAATAAGAATGAAGTTTAAACGAGAACTCATCCAACTCATACGCCCATATATGACCCTTATGTGATCCTCAATTGGATTAAATTAGGATCAAATTTAAATGAGATTCCATCTGATCCAATGCGACACTCTCAATTGGAATAAATTAGAAAGACTCATGCCATGTGATCCATACGACCCATGCGACCTATGCAACCCATGCAACTTATGCAACCCATGTCACTCTTGTGACTGGTCGTTTCAATGTCAGAATCTTGCCTTCCGACCCATGTAACTCTTATGACTCGTTGTTTCCATGTCAGACTCATGTCTTCCGACCCATGTGACTCTTGTGACTCGTCGTTTCGTTGTTAAAATCCTATCTTCCGACCTATGTCTATAAGTCTACGTCTATGTCTCCTCTCTTAGTCCACGTCTCAAACCCCAAATTCTATGAAAAATCTTTGTGATCTTTATGACCTTCATCACGAAAGTGACATGGTGGACGGATGGCATCGTGTTGTCTATGTGTTACTTAATAGGGGTGGAGAAAAAATCCGCACAACCCGTCCCATCTCAAACCCACCCGAATCTGCAAAAATTTACTTGAGTAATATATTTTAATTGAGTTTGGGTTTGGGACGGATTTTTATTCTCAGAATTGGGTGCCTGAGTAAAAATTACAAAAATAGCCCTTATGTTTACATAACTAATTAAGATGCCATTAGGTCAATTATGTTTCCTCTCTTCTCTTCCCATCTGTAGCCCCTCTCTCTCTCAATATTTTGCATCCTCTCCCTGTGCACATGATAGCCATTCCCTCTCCCGCCTACATATTTCTTGCACGATTTTAGAGATGTTTACGATATAGGTGCGATGTTTACGTATGATTTTGTATCCGTTTTACTCGTTTTCGTGTTCTTACAGGTTTTTATGCGTATTCGATTTATTTTGGAGTTAAAGGACGTACACGAGAAAAAGTACCAACATTGAGGATCATCACGGAACAAACGGGACAAAAATCGGCGAGGAATAAGCTCAGCCCGCGCGGGGTACACCGTTGCCCGCGCGGGGCGTTTAGTCGGCAAGTTTGTCCAGCAACTTGAGCCCGACCAAGGCACAACCCAGCCCGACCGGGGCACTCCCTAGCCCGATCGGGGCACCTTGTTTTCCATCGTGATCCCACGTGATCATGCGTGTCGTACCCGAGCGGGTCACACACTCAGCCCGCACGGGTCGCGTCGGTCACCTGCAACTCCAGATAAGTTAATTTTTCTTAAAAAGAATAGGAGTTTGTTGGGGACATATACAATAAGGAAAACGATTTTAGAGAAGAGGAATAAGTGATATTTTGCTGGAGAAAGTAATGGAAACGTCGCCCAACTTATTCAAGAATGGAAACTCATGAAAAGACAACAATCAGTGGCTGCTGCAACAAAAGGAAAAACTTAACGGCCGGAAGGAAAGACGGGAGAAAAGGAAAGAAAAGAGGAAGGAAAGCAGAAGAGAGGAGTGAGAGGTCGAACTCATTCACTCAGGTTTTAGTTCTTGATCGAAGAGAGAGAGTAGAGAGAGAAGAACGAGACTCTTGCGAGGAGACGTGCAAGTAGCATTAGAGATCAATCCAAGACTTCGGTTTCGTTTGGTTTTCATGTTCCTTAGACTTTCTACTTCAATTATGTTTGTTTACGGACGCATGAGTGAGTAGTTTGTTTTGTTCTAGGAGAAGGGATTAGCCCATGGCTATCCCAGAACCACTTTGATTTATCTTTGAATGCATCTTCCCGTTTTCGTTTATCTATTCTTTATCTGAGTGCTTAAATGATTTGTATTTACGAAGACCAAGTAGATCCATGTGTTAGGGATTAGGAATGATCAAAAGGAGAATTCTAGTCCTAGAAGATCAGGTTTAGAACAACCGAGGTTAGGCTACGAAAGTAGGGTAGCAACGGTTGAGGGTAAAATGGATGAATCATAGATCTTATGGGTTTAGTTCAAGGTGTCAGCCACGAAAGTAGGGGATACCTTGACTAGATCACGTGTCTATGCCTTGAGAGAGGGTAGATATCATATTAGGATCGTCTGCCTTAGATAACTTGATAGGGATTGCATGATAGATAGGTTGATTGTTGGTTTCGGTAGTCTTGTGGTGAAACTGGATTCCTGGAACGTTTGTCTCATTGTTAGGAACTCGTTTGTTTACTTGTTTTTAGTATTTCATTCTCAAATCCCATATTTCGTTCGTTTGCAAGTTTGATTCACAGTTTGAGTTTGGGTTGTGTTGCGTAGTCCCTGTGGGATCGACACCTAAAGTACTACACATGTGCCGTGCACTTGCGGGTAGTTTAGGTTAAATATTTATTTAACTTTGATAACGCATCACCTTTCTGTATGACCGAAGACTACCTCTCTCCATCCTGCATGACCGATGGCCACCTCACTCCCTCTTGCACGACAAGATCGACTGCCTCTGCATGACCGCCGACCATTTCTCTCCTTCCAGCACGATCGACGACTACTCTCTCTCTCTCTCTCCTTCCAGCTCCTCCGACAAGCACTCACTCCCTCGAGAATGACCAACAACCAACTCAGCTGTAGATCGACCGCCTCTCTCTTTTTGCATGACTGACAGCCACCCTCTCTCCCTCCTGCACGACTGACCGCCTCAACTGCGGATCGACCACTTCCCACCTCAGCGTGACCTTCTCTTGGGTATCAAGCTCCACGACTAGCCATCAAATATGTGAATTCTTTTAAATTTTTAATTTTTTAATCACGGGATGGGTACCCGCAACTTGCGGGTTCGAGTACGGGTAATGAAATAAATTACCTATGCTGGACAGGTTCGAGTACGGGTAGGGAGATTTTGGCAGGTAAATGTATTATTTTGATTGGTTTTTGTCTTCTAATCCGTATAAATCCATAAATTAGTCGAGTTAGCATCTATTGATCCATATATGCGACAAGGAGACCCATGCGATCGTCATTTGGCATAAATTAGTTTGACGTTATAAATGTATTACATGACCCGGGCTGATGAAGCACACGGTCGGGCATGGTGCCCGCTCGGGCTCAAAGGTGTACAACACGGTCGGGCAAAGGGCTTGCACGAGCGGGTAGGGGACATGCCCGCTCGGGTCCTTGGATCTCAACAAACTTTCCTAAGATCTAGAACGGCAAAATTAAAAGGAAAATCAGATCTGAAAGAGAGCATTCGAACCAGATTAGATCAGAGGAGATAGAGAGACATTAGAGCAAGAGGAAGAAGGAAGAAAAGACGGATCTACGGATCGGGAGCAAGGAGAATCTACCGAAGACATCGGTTTATGAATAGGGAGTCATCTCTTTCTCTATCTATGTCGAAATTAGACTTCTCTTGTGTTTCCTTTTCTCTATCTATGTCTGAGTAGATCCTTTGCCATGGGTTAGAGAGATATGCTATGTTGTAACGAAGTCTTACGCTTAATGAATGGTGGAACTTAATGCTTTCATTACTTGTACGCCACTCGAATGAATGAAAATGGTACTTTATCATGTTTTCAGATTTCATGGTTGTTCTTAATGCTTTCTCTAC
>CM071873.1:30897892-30910580 GCA_036759665.1 Gynandropsis gynandra
ATCAACCAATCAATCTGAAAACATGATCAAATACCAAATTCATTCATATCAAGTGGCGTACAAGTATGAAAGCATTAAGATCCACCATTCATTAAGCATGAGACTTCGTTACATACTGGTAATACTCTCTAACCCATGGTAATAGATCTACTCAGACATGAACACATCAAAAGGAACAAAGGAGAATACTAAATTCGACATAGAAAGAGAATAAAATTGCTCCCTATTCATCAACCGATGTCTTCGATAGATCCTCCTTGCTCCCGATCCTTTGTTTTGTCCTTTCTTCCTTTTTCCTTCTGCCTAATGTCTCTGAATGTTCCCCTTTCGAATCTGGTTCGAATCTCCTTTTTCCAGATCTGATTTCTCCTTATTTGGCCGTTCTAAAACTTAGGAGTTAGTTGAGGAAAACAAGGACCCGAGCGGGCACAGCTTCTACCCGCTCGTGCAGGCCTTATGCCCGGTCGTGCACACCCATCCAGCCCGAACGGGCACTCATGCCCGAGCGTGTGGTTCTTCAGCCCGATTGGGGAGAACTTGCGGTGAATGTTGGCAACAATTGGCCCGAGCGGGCACTCCATTTCCACCCGAGCGGGCACACCCTTTATGATCGTGTTCCTTGAGCGCCCGAGTCGTGCAAAGCTACTGGGGATCTTGTGCCTTAATGCCCGAGCGGGCACACTTTCCATGCCCGAGCGTGCAGGCTTGACTTGTTGCTTCCGCTCCTTTTTGCTCGGTGTTTGAGTGTTCACTTCAATCCATGGCCTTGCACAAGTTGAACCTTGACATTCAACTACGTTTTCGGGGTTAAATTGCCGTAATCTCTCGTGTTTCTCCTCATGTCTTCGTTTCCTATACAAAACACGAAATGTAGATGAAGTCTTCGAATAAACTCGATAAATGAGTGAAATCTAAGTAATCTACTCAAAACTAGACCTAAGAATCACGTAAATACTACAACGGATTACGTGTTATCAAACTCCCCCAGACTTAACCTTTTGCTCGTCCTCGATCCGCACCACATTTGCAAACTTCACAAAGCCCTCTATGGTCTAAAACAAGCTCCCCGGGCGTGGTATTCAGAACTACGAGAGTTCCTCCTTGGCCAAGGATTTGTTAACTCTCTTGCTGATGCATCATTGTTCATTCTCTGCAACACTGAGGTAACCATATATGTTCTTGTTTATGTGGATGATATTGTGGTCACAGGAAGCAACCCCACGGCTATCCAATGCTTCACCACCACCCTCGGCAATCGCTTCTCCATTAAAGACTTGGGTGATCTCTCTTATTTTCTTGGAATTGAAGCAACACGGACTGCCTCAGGTTTGCGCCTCACTCAACGCAAACACGTCAATGATATCCTCGACAAAGCACAATTTTCAGATGCCAAATCCGTCACAACCCCGATGGCTCCAAGCTCGCGTCTCTCCTTGACCGCGGGTGACAAATTAGACGATCCCACGGCCTATCGGACTCTTGTGGGTAGTCTCCAATACCTCACGCTTACACGACCGGACATCAGTTTTGTTGTCAACCGCTTATCTCAATACACACATGCACCGACAACGGAACATCTTCAAGCTCTCAAACGGGTACTTCGGTATTTGGTTGGTACACGAGATCGTGGCATCTTCTTCTCCACGGGTAATACCTCATCTCTCCATGCCTTCAGTGATGCAGATTGGGCAGGGGATCGTGATGAATATATCTCTACCGGGACATACATTGTCTACCTTGGTAGCCATCCAATTTCATGGTCTTCGAGGAAGCAGAGGTTTACAGCCCGCTCATCCACAGAAGCGGAATATCGCTCTATAGCGGATACCGCCGCCGAACTTCGCTGGATCACGTCTCTCTTGACGGAACTTGGTATGCCTATGTCTGAACCACCGGTAATATACAGTGACAATATTGGTGCCACATATCTGAGTGAAAATCCCGTATTCCATTCTCGCATGAAGCATCTTGCCTTGGATTATCACTTTGTTCGGCAACAAGTCCAAGGCGGCCTCCTCCGAGTATCTCATGTTAGCTCAGCTGATCAGCTTGCGGATTTGCTCACAAAACCCCTATCTCGTCAACCGTTCGTGTCGCTTTGTCACAAGATTGGAATCGCCGATGGTGCTCCATCTTGAGAGGGCATATAAGAAGTAGGGACATTTATGTAATTTCTCATTTTATTAGGGTTTTCTACTCTTCCTACTTCTTGTATCTATTTATACACCTTGTATTCATTTGATTAAGAAATAAGACAAAATCATACCATTCATAGATTTCTCCAAGGATCATGATTTTCGTATTGGGATTTTGTAGTTTTCCAACAGTAAGGTGACATGGTTTTTAACGTCACCAGTTTTGGAGAAGATATGTGTAATCTGCAATATACATCATCATCATCAAATGTAGAAGTAGGATCATATTCTTCTGCTCAGACATTTTTCACAGTAACTGTCACGCATTCAAATCTGGACGTAGATGCATTGGTAAGTGACTCAAACCGATTCATCATATATCACTTTAGTTATTTATTCAATTTTTAATCATTTCTACTGATGTAACTTGGGTGATGGTGCAGACCCTTTCGATAGGGTTTGCGAGGTCGAAAGGTCTTAGCGGTAGACGATGTAAGATAATGCTGATGAACGATCAAGGAAGGGCGAGGTCGGTAGACTTAAGGCCCGTGAGTCGTGGTGGCGCTAGCATCAGAGGGGGTTGGAGAAAGTTTTGTCACGAAAATATACAAAAAGAGGGATGTTCCCTCACATTCGCACTGGTCTTTAATGGAGCAACACCTGTGCTTCGGTATGTCCCTCCAACAGGGTCTAACAACAACATTGTTTGATTTCAGTAATTATTATTTGGGGTTCACTCCCTTAACCTTGAATTGAATTTCATGTTTGTATTTTGATTGATTTTTTTACTATTATTGTGGTTTAATATTATTGTGGATTTACTATTATTATGGATTCTGTGAACTGCATTCACTCTGTTTTTGGTACTTCTTCGATATTTTCCCCGATCAGTTAACCTCTTCTCTTCCTCGAGTTAACTTATCTATCTTCACTTGTGTTCAGCTAACCCACTGGTTTTCCAGCCACACCTCCTTGTTGTTTTTTCTTCAAACTTGACTTCTCTTGATCCTCTTTTGACTCCGTCTTCTCCTCCTCATTCTTCTCTTTGACTCCTTGAAGTTCTCCCCATTCCTCTCACGCACCTTTCTACTCCTTGTATATCTCAACAACCTGATTTTACAGAAATATATTCTACGACCCTAATTTATTGCATTTACAATCTCCCCCTTTGAATTCTTATCACATAAACACCCATAAGATATCATACAGAATTCAAACACAATGAAATAAATACTCAAGCATAGCAATACCAATCATCAACCATAATGCAGTACCAATCAACACAATGAAGTTGAACCAGGAATGTAATTAAGTACACTTAAAATATAGCTGGTCCATAAGTGCACTTAAAAATATTTGTCAGTATTAAGGAACACATTAGTTCCTTGGTCTCTTGCCCTTTGCTTTGCTTGTCGTGGGTTCCATCTGTTCCGTATCTTCCAGTGGTTCTTTCCTTGTTTCTGTGATAAGAGATACAAACAATGCACATCAAAAACAGAAACCAAATAACACAATAGGAAGTAAAAAAAACTTCACTAGTTTACTTTGATAGCGCTTCAGAAGCCAGTCAGTGCCTTCTGAACAGTCTCTTAGGTAGACATAATCGTGGTGATCGTCTGTTTCAACTGGATGATTTCTTGAACCACATCATCTCTAGCAATTTCATTTTCGTTCGAATATGGTATCTTTTCCATGTACCGCTTTTCCAAAATAATCCACGGAGGGATATTTTCTCGTACTTCTTCAGTCCCCACAATATCTGGGACTTATTGACTCGGAATATTCTGAATCAAACATGGAAATGGCAAAAATAAACTTTGTCGAATTCGACAAGCCAAGTCCCACGATAGAATCCAAAAACACCTTTCCAAAGTTGATTTGAACATCATTCTTCAAACAGTAGAGGAAGGTGGTTGTGTCCTGTCGGATCCCATCCGTTTTCTTATTTGAGACCCAATTTGTGCGGCACATTTTGTTCAGCAAAGCATACTCCCAATGCAGATTTGAATTGGGGATCTGTTAGGGCCACTTCAGCAGGGCTCCATCAGTGAGCTCCTGCGTGACCACATCCATATCCAGATCAATCTGGAGTTTCTTAGCCCGTGTAGTCTCCACATTCGATGTGCCAAAAAAATTGTTGATGACCTCTGCATCAAAGTGGACTAGCCTACCCCTGACATACGTCTTCCCAAACAACGGAGAACTAGAATCCTCAATTTTCGGATTGAAATTGGCGTAAAACTCATAAATCAATTCTTTGCACACATGAACAACAGATGTAACTGTGTGTGTTAGTTTCCTGTCAAATAACAATTTCCAAATCGACCAATGCTTGAACTGATTTACGCTTAAACCTCTCTCTGAAAAGATCTCTTGTTCCTTGAGAGTCTTAAATTTTGTTGCTTTGGTTTCTTTGTAGAATTTTTGGGGAAAAACTTTAGAAGGAGAGACAGGTGTACCTCTTCTAGGAGAAGAATCTCGTTGTGTTGGTGATCGAGCCAGAGGTTGAACATCGGCTCTGACATTGCCGTGTGTCGATGAGCTTGACGAACTGTTATGAGACTCAGATTTAGATTGAGTTTCTACCTGAGTCACAAGAGGTGTGGCTGCACGTTTAGTCAGTTTCCGCTTTGGTCTCATCGTCGCCAAGACCTTATATCTTTTTCCATTGATCCTCGAAGGATCATCAGTAAATGTTAGGTCACCGACGGGAACAGGAACTTCGTTGTACAAAATTGTTGCATCAGAAGCTCTAATGTTGGTTCTTCTAAGGTTCATTTTCTCAATTTTGTATGGGAAATCTGTAGACAAATTGCACTTCTTTATCTCGAGAGGTTTGGTTAGGCTTTCGAAATTTCAAATACAAAATGAAAAGAAGCAGTTCAGAGAGAAAATGCACAGATGGTTTTAAAAGCAAAGAGCAGTTCAAAAATAAGAATAACTGCACCAGTCACACCAAAACATCAAATAACAAAAACCATTTTTCAGAAAACCGCCTTGTTTTAAAAAAATCACTCGAGTACGTAGATTTTGGTTCTTTATTTTTTAAAAAACAAACTGATGATAATGATGAATATTTAAAAATAATCGGACCATTAAGATTGAGTCAAATAATGCACAAGATTGACCATTTAAGTACAGTTACGCAAGACTGTTTTTCACTTAAGATAAGCTGCAGCCAAAATTACTTCCCCCTTTTTTAAAATTGTTTTTTTATTTCAAAAATCATCAGCTTCTAGGACGTTATTTAGATATTCTTTTTTTCATATAACAAGCTCCTTGATTACCTTTTAGGTATACTCTTATGAAAATTAATTTAACATAGAATAGTATGTAAGCTCAACTTAGTTTTGTATCATAGGACGTTATAACAGAAACTAAATACCTCTCAACTAAGACCCAAGCATATACTCATAACACGCTTTTCTTAAATCTACATAGAAATAAGTGTAGAAGCTGTTAGATGAGTAATTGATACAATTAAGACCGGAAAGGAAACTTATTAAGACAGGGGCATTTGACTATTCAATAGGCTGAGTATGGGTCATCTAAGTGTACTTAAATCATACAGACTTATAACTTATTTTCCTTTTTCTTCGTAAGATCATCAAAAAATCTGAAAATTCATTAACTTATCACTTATATCAACAAAATCATCAAAGTTCACAAACACCAAGTGCTTTCCTTAAAGAAACAACCCGATTTAAATCCAAAGATTTCGTGAAGATATCCGCTAGCTGACGTTCCGTAGGTATGTATTCCACTTTCATTTGTTTTCGTTCAACCTTTTCTCTCAAAAAATGATATCTGATTTTAATATGATTTGTCTGGAATGTTGAACTGGATTTTTCGAGATATCTATGGCACTTGTGTTATCACACTATGCAACAAAAGTTTTAGAACTCATACCGTAGTCCATTAGCATCTGGTTCATCCATATGAGTTGAGTGCAAGAACTCCCTAGAGCAATGTATTCATCTTCTGCTGTAGATAGTGACGTTGAGTTGTTCTTTTTACTGTGACAAGATACTATATTGTTTCCAAGAAAGAAACAACCACCAGAAGTGCTTTTTCTGTCATCTGCATTGCCTCCCCAATCAGCATCACTGAAACCAGCAAGTTCACAATTTGTATCTTTGGAATACAAAACTCCATATTCTGTTGTACCTTTGACGTATTTAATTATTCGTTTCACAGCTAGCAAATGAGATTTTTTCGGTTTTGCTTGATATCTGGTGCAGATCCCTACACTCAAACACAAATCAAGTCTACTTGCAGTAAGATAGAGTAATCTTCAAATAATACTCCTGTAAAGTTTCACTTCGACATCTTCTCCATCTGAATCCTTTGTCAGCTTAGTTGTCATTGACATGGGGGCACCTGTTGACTTGCTCTGGTCTAATTCAAATCTTTTCACCAGATTTTTTGCGTATTTGCTCTGAGATATGAATAGTCCATCATCAAATTGTTGCACCTGCAATCCAAGAAAATAACGTAGCTCGCCAAACATACTCATCTCGAATTCTCGTTTCAATGTTTGAACAAACCAATTGACTTCATCCTACTATTTTGAGCCAAAAACAATGTCATCTACATAGATCTACACAACTAGAAGAATATCATCAGAATTATGGATAAACAGGATTTTGTCAACTCCCCCTCTCTAGTAGCTATTTTAAATCAGAAAACTTGTCAACCATTCATACCATGCACGTGGGGCTTGCTTCAATTCGTATAAAGCTTTCTTCAGCTTGTAAACATGTTCTGGATGATGCGGATCTTCAAAACCTTTTGGTTGTTCAATGTAAACCTCCTCTTGAAGTATACCATTTAGAAATGCATTTTTAACATCCATCTGAAATAACTTAAAACCGAAGAAACATGCAACACCAAGTAACAATCGAATTGATTCTAGTCTAACAACAGGAGCAAAATTTTCATCAAAATAATCACCTTCGACTTGTGTATAGCCCTGTGCAACTAACCTTGTCTTGTTTCTAACAATTTCACCCTGTTCGTTAGTTTTATTTTTAAATATCCATTTTGTGCCTATAACATTTAAATCCACAGGACGAGGAACCAATGTCCAGACATCATTCCTAACAAATTGTTCTAGTTCTTCATGCATGGCCTTTATCCAGGATTCGTCACCTAAGGCATCACGAACACACTTGGATTCTATTTGAGACGTAAAACATGCAAATTTAACCATATCATGGTAATTCACCCTTGGTTTATTTCATGTTTTTCTACCATTTTCGATGTTACCTATGATATCATCTATTGAATGATTTTATGCACTGTCGTTTGTTCCAAGTTAGTGATTCTGACTGTTCTTGTATTGTATCTGTGGAAAATGGAAAAATAACACTATCAGTCAGATGATCTTCATCTAATACCACATTCATAGATTCAACAACTTTTCTGGTATGCAAGTTAAATATTCTAAATGCAGTTGTATTGGTACCATAACCAAGAAGGATTCCTTCATCGCTCTTAGCATCAAACTTACCCAAATATTCTCTGTCGTTCAACACATAGCAAGTGGACCAAAAAATATGAAAATAGATAGGTTCAGACTTTTACCTTTCCACGATTCGTAAGGAGTTTTCGACATACCTGGTCGGATATACACACAATTAGTGATGTAACTTGAAGTATTTATAGCTTCAGCCCAAAACCTGATAGAGATGGATTTCCTATGCAGCATCGCCCGAGCCATCTCTTGCAAGGTTCTGTTCTTTCTCTCAACAACACCATTCTGTTGTGGTGTTTTGAGTGCAGAGAACTCATGAATGATACCACGTTTTTTTGACAAAAATTCTAAAATACATCATTCTTAAATTCTTTCCCGTGATCACTCTTGATTCTTTCAATACAACCTTTTATGTTTTTCAGTTTAAGAAACAAGTAATGAAATAGTTCAAATATGTCGGATTTTTCTCTTAAAAATTTCACCCACGTGTACCTAGAAAAATCATCAACAACCACAAAAATGTATCTCTTCCCACCAAAACTTTCCATTCTCATTGGACACATCAAATCCATATGCACTAGCTCCAAAATTTTATCAGTCTTCACGCCAGGCATCTTCTTGTGATGTACTTTTACCTTTTTTCCTAATTGACATGGTTTACAAACTTCTGTTCTATCTAGATTTAATTTAAGAATACCTCTCACAGCATTTGAGCTTGATAGTTTCACGAGAGATCGATAGTTCACATGACCTAGCCCTTGATCCCACAAGGATAATACATCATCTGTTGCCTTTAGACAGATTTTCTCTTCACTCCATACATAACAATTGTTTGAAGAGCGTGTACCTGTAAGTATACACTTGTTATCAGAACTCATCACTTGACATTCTTTATGATTAAATTGGACCTGATGATTGCTGTCACACAGCTGGCTGATGCTAATCGGATTGGTCGTTAGTCCTGCTACATATTGCATATTTTTCAGAATAGGCTGTCTTGGAGAATTTATATCGCCTCTTCCAAGAATGTTTCCATCTCCAAAAATGACACTACCTTCATTCTTGATTTCTGTGAAGTTTGATAAAACTTCTTTTGAACCTATCATATATCTGGAACATCCACTATCAAAATACCAGATATTAGACTTATCATTTTGAGCAGGTATATATGCAATATTGCAGTACAAATCACTTTTCTTGATCCAAATTTGTTTCACTTTAGAAGACATATACTTACATAGGTCATACCTGAGTTTTCTGTAGCATGTGATCTGTTTATGTCCTGTGATTCCACAGAAATAGCATGTCACCGTGTTTCTCTTTTAATTCACACTTTGATACCTCCTTCCAGTATTATGTCCATGAAATGATACCTGATATTGCCTTCTACTGTTGTAAACATGATGTGAAGTCTGATACTGTCTTCTTGAATTGTATCCATGAAAAGGATAACTTCTATTTTTGTTTTTATTGAAGACTTTGAAATCATGTTCCTTTTTTAGTGTGTTGCACGATTGTTTTCTTTTCTGCCTCACATCCTCTTGCAAATCTCCTCCTGAAACAAACTTATTCTCTGTGTCACCTGAATTTCCAGTATAACCAATTCCGTGGTTATCTCCTTTTCGTTTGCCTATTGAAAGCAGGTGATCAAGCTTATCAGTGCCATTTGAGAGCATGTTCAGTTGTTTGTTCATTTCTTCAAGTTTACTCTTGACATAGCACACTTCTTCTTCTTTCAGTGTAATCTCCAGTTTCATTTCTGCAATTTGATCTTCCAACTTTTCATTTGTTTTGACTAGTTGAACGTTAAGCGTGCTCATTTTTACCCACTCATTGTAGATGGTTTCCACATCTACTTCATCTTCCTCTTCTTCAATTTCAGCTTTATTGCTTTGTTTGTCAGTCTCATCAATTATTCCAATGAACGCAACAAAACTCGACATTTATTCTTCATTGTCATCTTCGGATTCCAAATCTTCTGGTCAGTAAAACAATATTTTCTTCAAGATTATCAAGTCTAGAATTTTCTTTTGTAGCCTGAAGAACAACGCCTTTACTTCCTTCTTTTGTTAAATCCCATTGTTCGAGTTGTAGTTCTAATTCATAAGCCGCTAAAATTCCAACTATTTCTTTAAAACTTGTAGTGTATGTGTTCGATGACATATTCATCGCAACTTTTTGTGCATGAAATTTCTTTGGTAGACATCTGAGCAATTTTTTGACAAGCTTCTTATCGTCAAGATTATGTCCAAGTACACTTACTTCATTGGGAATTGCATTCATTCGACCACTGAATTCCTTGACACTTTCATATTCACCCATTTCCAGTTTCTCAAACTGATGTTCCAGAATATCCAGACGCGTTCTTTTGACACTTATAGTTCCTTCATGAATGGTCTCTAGAGTGTCCCATGCATCTTTTGCATATTCACATTCTTGAATTTTCTTGAACTCATTTATGTCTACAGAAGAGAAAATAGATGTTAAAGCTTTAGCATTAAACGTTGAATTTCTTTTCTCACTGGTGTCCAATAATCTGAAGGTTTTTCTTTGATATTTTCATTTCATCAATCACTGTTGGTGGATTCCACCCATTCTTCACAGTACTCCAAGCATCTTCATCGATTCCTCTTATGATTGCTCTCATTTTGACTTTTCAATAACCATAATTTGATGCATCAAGCATGACTGATTATCGAAGGCGTATAGATCTATTGGTCCTTCCATATTGTTGTCTTCTAGGATCTCGAACCTGATCTTATAATTGCTCTAAATTGTAGGTTACTTGCTCTGATACCAATTGAAAACTTGTAGACAGACAACTAAATCAATTGTTATTTTGAAAAGACCAAAGTATACAAAACAATACTAGCTTTATTTACCAATCAATCTTTTAAGTACACTTGCTCGCTTTTACAAAGTGCTAAAAATTTCCACAGATAACTCCCCTTGAGTTAGATGTAAATAAACGTTAAACTGTTTCACACTCTTCCTCGAGTTAACTTATCTACCTTCACTTGTGCTCAGCTAATCCACCAGTTTTTCAGTCGCACCTCCTTGCTATTTTTTCTTCAAACTTGACTTCACTTGATCCTCTTTTTTTTTACTTCGTCTTCTTCTCCTCATTCTTCTCTTTGAATCCTTGAAGTTCTCCTCATTCCTCTAACGCACCTTTCTGCTTTTTGTATATCTCAACAACCTGATTTTACAGAAATATATTCTACGATCTTAATTTATTGCATTTACCGTTATGTAACCTATTTATATCAAATGGAAGATGGATCTTGAAATTATAGTTGAAGAAGTGAAGAATGATGTTGAAAATGAGATGATGGGATGGTGAAGGATTGGTTGTTTGGTCTCAGTTCGACACATGGAATACAAAAAGTGGTCAAAATTTTTTCAAGTTTAATGGTTTCCGAGTCCTAAGGAAACGGTTTTTTCTGATCGAGTGTTAGGAACAATCAGTTCGAGAAATAAAAATAGAACTGAAAATTTGAAAAAAAAAATCTTCTAGTGAATTGTATAATTTAAAAATATATAAAAATACTAACATATAATAGACATGCGTTGTAGTGTCTACTATAAAAGTTTATCGACTCTAAGATTAAGGATACAATAATTACAAAATACTTGAAAGATTTATGTTTAACTTCAAAATGTCTATCAAAATTTCAAAAAGAAATATTTGTTTTCATTCACCAGAAATCAATAGACATTTTTGGAATATAAAAATGCTTTTCAAAAAAACAGAAAAAAATTATGACGATCTTTCATAATCATATCCACCAATTTCGTGATAAAATTAAACACAATTATTAAAAATCTCAATCAAAAGATGAATACATACATTATACCACAGATAATACTAAATCCATGGATCATAAAGAGCTTCTAAATCACATTTTATGGTCTACCTAAACTTCAAACCCAAACCCATTGTTGATGTTAATTCTCTTTGCATGGCTAGTTTACCTCCGAATTTTTCTTTGAACAAATAATGATTAGTTCTACATATCACTTCCAACTATTTTCCGCATGTCTTGTACATATTTAAATATAAAATACTTTCTAATAAATTGACATTACTCTAATTTGAATATATTTAATTGTGGAATTCTTTTTGAAAGATACACGATAAAATAATCGTTTCAATTTTTTTTTCTTTTTCCAATAACATTTATATTTCAATATGTAATACCACGTCATTCTATAAAAATAGAAGAAACTGTAAGGTTGATTTTAATTTCGGAAACGTGTTCTTATCAACCTGATTATAGATCTAATCATGTTTAACGAGAAGTTTTTCGATTATCAACGATAAACAAATACAGAAACAATTTCATAGTACATGTAGCGTTGAACGTGCAGTTGTCGGATGCGAGGCTTGATGATGCAAGCCCTCTAGGCGTATCCACGCCGAGATCGAGACTGCTTTGATGTGGAAATCGGAAGAACGAAAAACTATTTTTCGTTTTTCGTTTTTCGTTTTTTTCTTTCTGACGGCTAGTTTAGGATTTTGATTTTCTTAATTCTGAATGTGTTAACGAAAACCCGTTTTACTTATAATTATTAACTTTTAATAATTATGAGTTAAACCCATAACTATTGAAATATTACATAAATGGCATGGTACTTTCAATCTCCCACTTGCCTTTACGTAATATCTAAAATAGTCGAAATACATGTATCTCCATACACATACTTGCCCGTACATCTTATGTACTAACCCAAAAGAAAAATCAAATACAATTATATTCTTCGATGCTAGCGGATGAATATAACTGTATCCCACACTAATTGTCTAACAATCATAAGCAGATACCAAGACACTCGTATGCGTGTGATCTCGTAGGTTCATCACTAAACTGGTATTCAATTAGTCTTACTAATTAACTAATCGAGGTTGGCGTCTAGCAACACTCCTCAACGTCCAGATAGTGTGAAGTAACATCCTTACTGTGTAGAACCATGGTAGAAGGACAATATTATTATTTCCTTCCGTCTTTACTGCTTCGGATAATCCTAGGACATGGTCTAACTGTCAAGTCCTAATAGATTATCAACTATGTTTCAT
>CM071873.1:30910607-30965327 GCA_036759665.1 Gynandropsis gynandra
AATGATCGTAAGAAACTCTTTTCTTCTCTCATTCAAATGTCCTGGCCAAGGTCTTTTCAGTCATTATGTTGCTGACAATATAGAGCTCCAACTCTTTACCTAGAGTTGACGGATTCTATCTTGATCAATCACTAACTGCACAAGCATCTAATCATTCCCAATATCCTTTCAACTTACATCCCAAGACATAAGGTGTCTAGAATCAAAGAATGGTAGATAACTTGTCAGTTACCATGTTGATCTCAGGTCTAAGGAAATTATAATATTCCTATCCTTCCAGAGAAATTCCTATTGACAGTTCAATCGTAATGTAACCATTAGGAATTCTCTCTTAGGGTCAGTTCAATGATCACATCTCTATATGCAACATCCATACATGTGATTTAGTAAAAGAGATCTACTCATTTCTATCAAATAGAAACTATCACATCTATGTTGATCTATCCGTATTACTAATGTCCAATTAGTTATCCTATGATCAAGAAAGATTTAGATTAAGTTTTACCAAAACTTGACTCTCTTTATCATGATCTCTATCATGATGACAAGTTTCTAAACTTAATCATGCACTCTATCATACTAGCTATGAAAATATATACACATATATATCTACAAATATCATTAAAATGATATAATAATGTCATATTATTTATTTATAAGTGTTCAAAATACAAGACATAAAATAGCTCTCAAATAATTACAACAATTGTACTATTCCAAGAACTAATTCCAGCATGCCATGTCTTTCAATCCAATCTTCAACTTATGCTTGTCAAACTCATTTGAACCAAGCGCCTTTGTGAGTGGATCTGCTGCATTTTCCTTTCCTTCTACCTTCTGGATTTGAGCGTCCACACGCTCAATGATTTCTCTTATTAGATGGTACTTCCGCAGAACATGCTTTGATCTTTTATGAGATCTTGGTTCCTTCGCCTGGACTATTTCCCCGGTATTATCACATAATAAAGGAACTGGTTCTTTTATCGAAGGTACCACACCAAGTTCAGTTATGAACTTTCCCATCCAGACCGCTTTCTTAGCAGCTTCGCAAGCTTCTATGTATTCCGCTTCAGTAACCGAATCAGCTACAGTAGCTTGTTTGGAACTTTTCCAACACACTACATCCCCATTGAGACAAAAGACATACCCCGATGTCGATCTGCTATCGTCCTTATCGGACATGAAGCTAGCATCCGTGAACCCTTCTAACTCTAAGTTAGAATCTCCATAAATGAGGAATTGGTCTCTAGTCCTTCTCAAGTACTTGAGAATGATTTTCACCAATTTCCAATGTTCCTCACCAGGATCTGCCTGATACCGACTCGCTACACTTAGCGCGAAGACTACATTAGGCCTCGTACATGTCATGGAATACATTATGGCTCCCACTGCGCTAGCATATGGGATCCTACTCATGCGTTCTCTCTCTTCTTGTGTCTGAGGACAATCCTCTTTGGAGAGACTAATTCTAGTGCCTATCGGTAGATAGCCTCTCTTGGAATTTTCCATGTTATACCTCTTCATGATGGTATCAATGTACTGGGACTGCGATAGTCCAAGCAACCTCCTTGATCTATCTCTATAGATCTTTATTCCCAGAATATAGGTTGCTTCTCCCAGATCTTTCATGGAGAATTGTTCGGATAACCAGAACTTCGTCTCTTGCAACGCCGGAATGTCATTCCCTATGAGCAATATGTCATCCACATAAAGCACAAGGAAGACAACCGCGCTCCCACTAAACTTCTTGTACACACAAGGCTCTTCTTCGCATCTGACAAAGTTGAACTCTTCATCTGCCTTGTTAAAGTGAATGTTCCAGGTTCGAGAAGCTTTCTTGAGTCTATAAATGGACATCTGAAGCTTGCATACCATATGACTTTGAGTTGGCGACATGAAACCCTCAGGTTGAGTCATGAAGACTTCTTCCTGGAGCTCTCCGTTAAGGAAAGCTGTTTTCACGTCCATCTGCCAAATCTCATAGTCATGGAATGCCGCTATCGCAAGCAGAATCCGCATAGATTTGAGCATTGCCATAGGGGAGAACGTTTCTTCATAGTCAATCCCTTCTCGTTGACTATACCCCTTGGCAACTAGACGAGCTTTATAGGTCTCTACCTGCCCGTCCGCTCCAATCTTCCTTTTGTAAACCCATTTACAACCTATCGATCTGGAAGCCTCGAAGCCTGTGAAAAATCAACTAAAGTCCATACTTTGTTGATCTTCATAGATTCCATCTCAGATTCCATGACTTTCCACCATTTCTCAAAAGCAGGGCCTTGTATAGCCTCTTGGAAAGTCAAAGGGTCGTCATCTCTATGACCGACCACATCCTCTTGCACCATCAGATTAAGTCTGTCAGGTGCACGTCGAGAACGTGTTGACCTTCTCAAGAAAGCCTGTGTAGTAGGTTCAACCTGCGCTGGGATATCTTGTTGGGCTTGTTCCTGAACAAGTTCCTGAACAGGTTCCTGAACTTGTTCCTGAACGGGCACTGTCACTTCAACATTTGAAGATGAAGCGCCGGAGCCTAACACTATATCACTCAGCCAAGAACGCTCATTTGACATCTCATGTCCATGAGCTTGTGTTGGCTCACCGGTTTCTTGAATCTCGTCAAGAACTACTTCCCCACCATGAATTCCTCATCAAGGAATTCCCTTTCAAGAAAGGTTCAAGGAATTCCCTTTCATGAAAGGTTGTCGTTCTGGCCACAAACACTTTGTGTTCAGACGGGTGGTAGAAATAATATCCCATAGTTTTCTTGAGATACCCTATGAACCTACATCTGTCAGACCTAGCATCAAGCTTGTCTGGCTGAAGTCTCTTAACAAAGGCAGGACACCCCTAAACCTTGATGTGTCTCAGGTTTGGCTTACGTCCTTTCCATATCTCATACGGTGTCTTCGAGACTGCTTTGGGAACTTTGTTTAGCAGATAGGCAGCTGTTTCTAAAGCATAGCCCCATAAATTCATTGGAAGATCAGTGAATCCCATCATGGATCTCACCATATCTAATAAGGTTCGATTTCTCCGTTCGGATACACCATTATGTTGTAGTGTTTTGGGAGAAGTCCACTGAGACAAAATCCCATTTTGCCTTAAATAATCGACAAATTCATGACAAAGATATTCACCGCTCCGGTCAGATCTCAACACTTTGATACTCTTTCCGGTTTGTTTCTCCACTTCACTGCGGAATCTCTTAAACATTTCAAAAGATCAAGAACACAAATCCATATCTCGACATATCATCAGTGAATGTGATGAAGTACGAATATACGCCCCTAGCTTGAACCCTCATAGGTCCACATACATTAGTATGTATCAGTCCTAGAAGTTCTGTAGCTCTCTCTCTGGTTCCACTAAACGGAGATTTGGTCATCTTACCAATGAGACAGGACTCACAAGTTGCATAAGATTCATAATCAAAATGGCCTTAAAGACCATCTTTATGCAACCTGTTTATCCTCTTCACACCGATATGACCACGTTTACAATGCCAAAGATACGTCTGTCTTTAATGATCATCTACTTTTCTCTTAAGGCCCGAAACATGCATGTTAATTTGTTCTACATTAACATCAGGTAAGATATACAGCCCTTGTTGTAAATAACCATTCACACAAAATTCATCACCATGATAAATAGAGCAAATGTTATTACTAAAAACTTTTCGAAATCCACGTCTATCAAGTATAGAAATAGAAATTATGTTCGAAACAAATTTAGGAACATAATAACAGTCGTCTAACAACAAGGTCTTACCCGTAGGCATTACAAGGGAAATTGATCCTACGGCTAGAGCAGCAACACTTGCGCCATTTCCAACCTTCAGACTGAACTCTCCCTTCCTGAACCTCCTACTGATCCTCAGCCCCTGCAACATATTGCAGACGTTAAAACTGCTACCGATATCCAATACCCATCTAGACGAATCAATAGTAGTTAAGGAAATCATGAAAACATTTTCCATGAGAATCTTACCTGGGGTCTTGCCCTTCAGAGACTGCAGGTATTCTTTGCAGTTCTTCTTCCAATGCCCCTTCTTCTTGCAGTAGAAGCACTCAGCGTCAGCTTGGTCAGATTTTCCCCTTTTGCCCTTGGGTATGGTCACACCATCCGTGGGCCCATGGAGCTTCTTCTTGGGCTTTTTGTTGCCCTTGCCCTTCTTGGAAGAAGAGCCGACCATCATCACGGCACTATGTCCCTTAGACGTCTCAGACATGACTGACTCTCATAGTCAATCAGTTGGTTCAGCATCTCATGCAGATCCATGTCCATCTTGTTCATGTTAAAGTTAACAATGAACGGAGAGAACGTCTCAGTCAATGACTGCAAGATCAGATCTTGAGATAACTCTTTGCCCAGTGTGCACCCCAGCTTCACAAGCTGTTCAATAAAACTGATCATCTTACAAACATGGGGCCCCACCGGAGAGTTCACAGACAATCTGGACTTGAACAGAGCCTTCGACAACTGATATCTTGTCGTTCTACTCGGTGCACCGTACATCTTCTTAAGATGCTCAATGATAGCAGCATGATCCATATCCTCATGCTCGCGCTGGAGTTCTGAACTCATTGAGGCTAGGATGATACCCAGTGCCAAGGTCATCTTTTTGCTTTACCCAAGCAATCAAGCCATCCTCATCGTCATCAGCAGGTTACTTGATAGGGTTCTCGATCGAATCGAGTATCTTCTCCTGCTTGAGGACAATCTTAAGGTTGCGGTACCAATCATCGAAATTTTCCCCAACAAGCTTGTGGACATCGAGAATGGCACGTAAGGAAATTGAAGACATTGTTCGAGAAACCTGGAAGGAAAAATTGCAGCATTTATTAGAACACTTATTTAATCAAATAGATATGGACTTTCATCTAAATGATTATTTTACTGACTAATACTACAATATTATTTAGAAATTGTTTTCTTTCAGTAATATTTTCTGAACTAATCATGCATAAGCCCCTGGTAATCAGGTCGTTTGTTAAGCATATTAAACACGTTGATTTTAATATGGCTCTATATCACATAGTCACCTGGTAGTCAGGTCATTCCTATTGATATAGTTGAGTTCATCCTTCAGCTCATGGTCAGATATCAATTAAGTTTATGTCCCCCGGATAGTCCAGGCGCTTACAAAAACTAATTGATCCCTCCCACTAGACATCTGATGTCATAGATGTATGAATTGAATTCTTGAACTACATGCCTTATGTTAGTCAGGCTGTACCATGTAAACGAGAACCTATTAAAAAACGTCTATCGATATAATCCAGTTCATCCTTCAGCTCATGGCCGGATATCAATTAAGTTTATGTCCCCCGGTAGTCCAAGCGTTTACAAAAACTAATTGATTCCTCCCACTAGACATCTAATGTCATAAACGTATGAATCGAATTCTTGAACTACATGCCTCCTGGTAGTCAGGCCGTATCATGTAAACGAGAATTTATTCAACACGTCTACGGTGAAGGAAAAAACTTAACGATAAACAATTTATCGTTTAAGAACTCAATTATTAATATTTTAAAATTAAAATTCATTTGATTTTAATATTAATTTTTTTTGTTAGGGTTAGGGTAAGGGTTAGGGTAGTTGCATGGCCGCAAGGGTTGCACGGGTCGTATAGGTTGCACCGCCGGCTCAGGGCGCCTGCGAACCGCCGACAAGACTGGCGGCGAATCGCCGGCGTCGGGAGCCTAGGAACCGCCCGCGCCTTTCGCCTTTGCTCCCATTCGCTCGCGGCGATTCCCCTTCGCAACTGTTCGGGCTGGAGCACCTCGACGGCGGTTCGGCCTCGCATAGAGAGGACGAGCACATGCTAGGGTTTCTTAGCCCCTCGCACCGCAGCCTCGCGTGTCGCCCGCCTGGGTCCGTCGACGCTCGCACGAAAACGCTCGCGCAGCGATAGCTTGCTCAGCGTCGCCTCGTCTCGGGGTCTCTCTTGTGCCGTGCCGGCCAGGACTAGGACGCGCCGACCGACCCTTCGCCTGCGACCGACGACCCTCTTCCGGCCGACTAGGGTTTCGGCCGCCGCCCAGGCGCCATCGTTCACGGTTCGCAATTTTACTTGTGTGTGCGCTACGCTCGCGCGACTTTTTATTTTTCGATCCAATTTTTCACAAAAAGTTCGAAAAACTAATCCTAAACATGCATCCAGACGCTCTGATACCACTGTAAGGTTGATTTTAATTTCGGAAACGTGTTTTTATCAACCCGATTATAGATCTAGTCATGTTTAACGAGAAGTTTTTCGATTATCAATGATAAACAAATACAGAAACAATTTCATAGTACCTGTAGCGTTGAACGTGCAGTTGTCGGATGCGAGGCTTGATGATGCAAGTCCTCTACGCGTATCCACGCCGAGATCGGAACTGTTTTGATGTGGAATTCGGAAGAACGAAAAACTATTTTTCGTTTTTCGTTTTTTTTCTTTCTGATGGCTAGTTTAGGGTTTTGATTTTCTTAATTCTGAATGTGTTAACGAAAACCCGTTTTTCGTTTATTTATAATTATTAACTTTTAATAATTACGAGTTAAACCCATTACTATTGAAATATTACATAAATGGCATGATACTTTCATAAACAATTTCATGAGTTAATCCATGAGACAACACTTACAAAATAACCATTGAAATATAACATTTTTTATGAGATGTGAAATTATATAACCACAAAATAAATAAAGTAACAAAAAGAAAGGAACCTATCAGTATAGGTAGAGAACTATAATAGATAGGCCTCACAAACTTTTTGACTAAAAGGTTAGAATAAAATTAATATTAAATTGATTACATTAATATATAATAATCACTGCATCAATACATGCATGATAATGACAATTCAATTTCGTGGCTTAACCCCGAAACCCCCTAAAAGCTGAAAACAGTTATCTGAAATGACACCAACTAAGTAGCATTATTATTTTTTTTCTCCTTTTTATTCCTATTGAAATTTAATAAAATATTGCATGATATTGGGAATTTGGAATACATAAATAGCATGACTGTTTTTAACATCAAATTAAGGGTTTGATTGGACAAAATATCAAAGATATCTTTTTAGGACTTCCTTGTTTTATGTATATTCGAAAATCTAATGAAAAATTAGAGAAAAGACATAGGTGTTTTTATTTTTTGTTAAAGAAAAGATATACGGTTTGATATTTTTTCGAGACGAAATATATTTTAAAGTTAAGAGAAAGGAGTGTGAGACGATCGGTCCCTTAACAAGATCTCGCATACGGTTCATCTCAATCCGCATAATAAGTAATATAATGTCATAATAATTTATATATTATATTACTAACTATTTCGTAAAATTAATAAAGGATAATTTACTTATGAAAGGCCTTAGATATTCGTAGTTGAATATGACATACAATGTGCGATGTGTAGATCTCATTATGATAGGCCTAAAACCATCAGTACAAAGAACTAACTCTCAGCTGAAAAGTTAGGATATACCTTGTTAATATATTTATACGCCTCACCATCAGAGGGATGATACATTTCTTAATCACGAGTTGAGTGCTCAGGATGTCATCTCATGTCGTTTGTGATCTTCTCAAATTGATACAATCTTTTGATTATGTCTGAAATTGGTAAATACCACATACAAAGATATAAAATTGATTTTCTATTTCTATTTCCGAACGAACATATCAACCATATGGAAATTACACACGGAAGAGGTTCTCGTTCGAACTCCGTCCACAATTGCAGACGGATTCTGGATGTTATTTTTATCCAAGAATTTCTGGATAAATTACATATGGATTCCAATTTTTGTACATAATCCGTCCGTAAATACTCAGATGAGCGCGACCGTCTGGAAATTCCATTTGAAAATTGAAATTTTCTTGTAATGTCCTCCTTTGGTTTCAACACAAAACTAAAAACATTTTTTAAACTTTCGACTTTGGTGAAGCTTCAAATTAATCGAGCACTAAAACAAATTTTTTTTTACCTTGTTGGATTAATTCTTACACATACAATTTGTTATTTATTTTTTCAATAACCTGACCTCTTTCTAGCTATTGGTCAACCTCAAGAAAGTTCAACATCTTGTTGAATGTAATGACAAAGAATCAGTTGGATTTTTTTCTGTATACATTAGAGTTTTTCATCACGCCTTGTGATATCAAAGCTCTTATGAAATTGGGTCTCATGATAATTTGTTTTGTCATTATATGATGCAGATTGTTCTTATAAATTGATGGCCCTTTGAAAATCGTAAAACACTTCCACACTCTCTTGCAACCAAGTTCATCTTTTAAACCCCTCAACCCAATTGTTTCTTTTATGACTTCTGTTAAAAAAAAGTATTCGAGTTCAATAGTGAATAATATCAATTCATTTCTTTGATTCTTCTATTTTGGAGACTGTTTCACTCTATAGAAAGATCTTTAAAGAAAACAAAATCCAATCTTCTTTGCCTTTTTCCTCAAACACTCATGTTGCCTCATATATATTTGTTCTTAGATATTACCATGCAAAAATATCGTCTATACATCCATATATTCTAGTTCTAAGTTTTAATGAACGACAACTTACAATAACAATCTTATTGATAAATGCTTAACCACATGTCAAAAAATGTATGTATAGTCTACATATTCTATTTGTGAAAAGCCTTTAACATCCAGTCTAGCCTTAAATCTTGCTCCTCAACACCAGGACTACTAGGCTTCTTCTTCCATTGCTTTCATTCTTTTGTCCAAACTCAAAAGAAACAACTTTGGATTCATCATATATAGAGGGTGCATTGATATTCTTCTTTCTCTGTCTCTAGCAAACATATACCAATTAGATATTTCTCTACATTATCCTTTTCAAACTCGACATCATCAACTTGTATCTCGACCTCTCATGTCATCTGATTTTTCAATTTTGAATCCTTAGCGATACATTTAGTAGCTCTACCTTGAACTTTACTTTATGTTTCAATGAATTGATGCTGAATGAAATATATATATATATATACCATTTCAGGGATATGTAGTCATCCTTACTTGGTTCACTTAAATATTTGTAGATTCTTAAACACCTTAGTTTTATCAAGGTGAACATTTGTACTAACTACAAAAATTTGCTTTTCCAATAAACAAATATTGTATCCTTTGATCCTTTGAGGATATCTAATAACAATCACTTTCTTAGCTATTGGAAATAGTTTTCCTTGGTTAGAGTATATGTCACACACTCATATCTTCTTAGATATAATTCTATGGTTCCTTACAAAACCAACCATGTTCTAGTATATTGTAGTGGATAAACTTTATGTTGATCAGATAAACACATGTTGAAGCTATCTCTATCTAAAACAATCCAATCTTACTCAACAAGATTCTTATTTTGGTCACTATAGTCATCTTATTTCGTTCATCTACTCCTTTTCTGTTGTGTATGTACATATGTCTTGAGTCTTTAATTGCTATTATCTTTGCAGAATAAATTAAACTTCTCATAATCTTGAATCATTTTCAATGTTTGCTTCTCTACTAGATTCTTCCAATTTTTTTCATACACCTTTTATTTTTAATAAAGAAAATCACTCATATTTTTCTCTAGTGCTCATTTATAAAACACACTAAGTATTGAAAATCTAACTTGAAATGAAAAAAAAAATTGAAATAAAAATCATGCAAAAAACAGAACACTTGCTAAATCTTATAACCATATAACTAACATCTAACAGCTACCATTTTCCCTTTATACCATTAATTAGTTAATAAAACAATATAATGAAATTTTTCTCATATTTTTTAAGTACAAAACCATAACATATTTAAACTTTTGAATTTGATGAAACTTCAAATTCACCGAACACGAAAAAAAAACTGGAAGCATGTTGAAAGACATTAAGGGACATGATTATAGAGTGATTATGGATGGATGGTAAAATGCCAAACACATATGGATGTTGTCCGTTTGGAATCCGTATAGAACATATTTTCTATATTAGTTATGAATATATTATATTGCCCCCAAATTGATATTTTCTAATCATAAGCAGGGGAGCAGAAAATATACTTTCAGAACGTTTGGTCAAAACATAAATATAGAAAATTCAATCACGGATAACTTTTTCGATCTTTCCTTTTACTGTTTTAGCGAAAGTTGTTATTTTTCGTGAGTTAATTGAACGTCTATATTAATTTAAAATGTTGTTCAATTACTTTAACTAATTATATTACAATTAAATCATTACATAACATCCTGTTTTGAATTTTAGATTGATAAACAAAACTAATGACTAATTTCTTGTGAGGCAAAGAAATGTTTCTATCGTGATTGTTTCTTTTTTCCAATTTTTATGGTTTCAAAATAGTTGAGATATCTATTTCGTAATCTATTTTTAAAATTATAAAAATATAGAAATGTGATAGATTTAAAATATTATTTTTTCAGTAATATATTTGTTATAGATAGAATGATAAACAAAATACATCATTTTTTGTAAAATAAAAAATTATATATTACTTTTTTCCATAATATATTAGTAATTTTAAAAAAGAATTAATTTTTAAAATTAGTGTGATTTATACATATCAAATAAAACTAATATTATTATGTGTAAAATGGTAATAATTTAAAAGTTGATATTTTTATTATTTTATTAAAATAATGTTTTATTGACATAAATAATAGTTATTCTTTTTTCTTTTTTACTTTTTTTCTTTTTAATTTTTTTCGTTTTCTTTTCTAGACATATTTTTCTAAATTATAAATATTTATTAATCAATTTAATTTTTTTTAAATGAAAATTTTTTTGAAAGCATTTGACATCACACCCATGATATCATCCTAGATGGCCACAATTTAAAAAATTTAATCGGACCAAGTCACATATATTTATTTGTTAAATTCCGAATATCCATATGTTTTTCTTTATTAGTGAACATATATATGGATATGTTTCTAGGTGTTTAGGAGATGCGAAACTAGATGAATATACGATAATATGGTCCAATACGGAGTCAATACAAATTCAATGCGTCAAAAGAGTTTCATAGTCAAAGAAACCGACTATCAACTATGGAAACTACTAACAACAAGAAGAGTAATCATGTATGCTTTTTCTGTGTTCTTTTCTTGGGCCGTGAAACCCCAAAGAGTAAAAAGAAGCGAATAATATACACCAACAAAAAGTTTGTAGCTCTTAAAGCAATTACATCTAAATGAGTTGCCACGGATAATATATCTAAATTTTTTTTAATCTTCACATTTATTATTTGTATATAATCCAATTTTTCATGTAATAGAGATTTTGGGTTTCCCTCTAAATTTTTTATACATGTCAAATTTCCCTTCACGAAAACAAGTTTAAATTGTAAAAATATAATAATTTCAAAGAATAAATTACATAACACAAATAAATTATTTAACAAATGTATATAAAAATAATAAAGAAATAGAAATCGAATTTACATAAATAAAATAAAAAGGATACATATATACTTACCTAGTTTAGATACATACAAAAATGAAATAAATAAGACAAATCAAATTTCCGTAATTCAAAACGTTTTAACCGGATATTACAGTTTAATACTCGAATTGCTACCAAATTCTCATATATTAAAATTTTTAAAGAGCGAAAATGGAATCGAAACGGAGGAGTATGCCTACTTTGCAACAGTCGCTGCAGTGTGATTGGCATTTGGGTCACCGTCTGTTGCTTGCTTTTTTGGTTTGAAGTTTCTTTCGTTAACGCTCCCATTTAGAAAGTGGCAAACAAGGAAAGGCCCGGTTATGAATATAATAAACCACAATTATGGAGTCATTACAACACATATCCAAACACTAATCTACAACTAGTTATATAATAATCCGTTTCTCATACTTATAGGTTTGGTGACTCATTCACTCTATACCCAATCCTAAGCCATGGATTTGGCAATACTATAAACAACGTTCCATCTTTAGCTTTTCCTGCCGTAATGGGTTGATCTTTGGAGTTTGATTACGACATTGTTAGTGTTATGTTATTATGTTGTGTTCTTATACATCGATTAATATAATTCATCGGCTCGTATGTATAATTTAAAGAACTCTAACTCTATATATAGTTTGGATTGAATATCCCATATGTTATGGTATGAAAGTTCATGATTTGACTATTTTGATTTAAACTCTTATTTATCATGTACACATTCTATGATCGAATTTGATGATGAATGGTTGTTATGTGGCCTAAACTTTCACTTATATTGTGTTGTTTCAAATAATTTGAAATATGAATATAGATGCGTATAACTTTTAGAATAAATTAGATCCAAATCTATGGAGCAAAAGGAACAACATTCCTTCTCCTTTCGGTCAAGAGAATCCAATACGTTTTAGTCATGAATATCTGAATAGGGTGAACCACTACGTGTATATCTTTGCTTAAGGCTTCTTCTTCTAAGATGAGTTCTGTCAGCATGAGAAATGGCTGCATTTGCATTTCATGAAGTGATTTATCATATCCATTGATGAAAGAGATAATGATTTTTGCAGACAAAGAAAGGCTCTTTTGGAGCATAAATTAGGAAACCCTTCCCAAAATAAGAATGGAAATGTAGGCCACAAAGGAGACCCTGAAAAATAACCTCTCTACACCTTTAGCTAAAAAGCTGAGAATGTCCCTCTGTGTACGTCACGGATCTTTGTCCTAGGTCCTCCAAATGATGGGCTTATAAAGCAAAACAAGTGAAAATTCTCTACTTCATCACAAGCTAATAGCAACATCAGATCATAGAGAAAAGACTGAAAAAGATTTGAGAAAACATGACAGGTCTTGGATCATCCTGTGGAGCATGCAAGTTCCTAAGGAGAAAATGTAGTAACGAATGTGTGTTTGCGCCTTACTTTTGCTATGATCAAGCATCCACCCATTTCGCGGCGGTGCACAAAGTGTTCGGAGCAAGCAATGTCTCGAAGCTTTTGTTACACTTGCCTGTACAGAATAGAAGTGCCGCTGCTATTACCATATCGTACGAGGCTCTTGCTCGTATGAGAGACCCTGTTTATGGTTGTGTCGCTCATATCTTCGCTCTCCAACAACAGGTTCATGCTAAAAATTTGTTGTAAAACCAAAACGTATTCCATTGATCTATAACAATAATGTGAAAGGTTCAAGTACCCAAGTACTAAGAATGTATGAACGGAGAAACTGACATTACTTTTAATCAGTTTGGAGACAGTTTGATCTTGTTTCTTTGGCAATTTGTGTTTAGGTTATGAATCTGCAAGAAGAGATCGAACTTCTAGGGACACAGATGACCAATTTTGCATACTATCAGGTCCCAACATACCAAAGCAACAAGACACAGCAGCAATTCATGTCACAACATCAGTCGATCAACTTGCCATATATTCAGAATCAAAGAGCTGAATCTATCAACGGCACCAGTTTCGGAGGTCAGATTCTGTATGAACGACTTGGTGAGAATGGTCTCCATGATCAGTTCTGCAACAATGCTGAAATATTTATGAACCATCCATGGTTTAACATGGATGATTACACGGCATTAATGGACATGGAGGATTTGGCATGGAACTGAGTTCAGCTCCTCTTGTTCCATATGTCATGAATAAGTATTGTTGTCCATGGTCTTTGACGTCTCCTGTTTCTGTCTTTTTTACGTCATGTGATTGATTCAACCTGTATATAAGCATTGAGTCTAGCCAACTCAAAGTTGTCAGGTAAATCTTAGATTACAATAAGATTGTGTGCAGGCAGTGTCTCCTCCGAGAATAAACTGTAAGAGAAAAAATGTGCATTACTGAAGTACGTGTGTATGTATTTATGTGATTAAATTGTATAATTAAAGGTGGTTACTGAATAAAGTGGATTAGTTTTATGAGTAGATATTCAAATCATGTATGTTGATTAGATGAAGCCATACAGAAGGTTCAAAAGATGTCTGTTAGGAGCATAATATCTTATTCATATTTCCATAGTTAGGAGTGTAATATATTATGCATATTTCCATAGTTACGTATTGGCAAAGAATCCTTATATTGCTCACCTTGTACATGTATATAAACTTCTCTATGCATAATAGAAAACCTAGACGGTTGCTTTACATTTTGTTATGGTATCAGAGCCCGGTTCGTCCCGATTTGAATATACCGATGTTGGGCCCCCGATTGTGATGTCCACGCTTCAGGATCGAGTCTGGGCGTGAGGGGGAGTGTTATGATAAGTTGTCCCACATCGGCTAGGACATGAACCTTGGGACTTGTATATATGGTGTTGGGCAACCCTAAACTCTTGAGCTAGCTTTTGGGATTAGTTAGGCCCAGCCCATATTTGATATGGAAAAAGACCATAGGGTGCAAATGGGTTTATAAGATCAAGTACAAGTCGGATGGAAGCATTGAACGATACAAGGCACGTCTTGTTGTTTTGGGGAATTTACAGAAGGAAGGCATTGACTATAATGAGACATTCGCTCCTGTAGTCAAACTCACCTCGGTTCGGACGTTTTTGGCCGTTGCCGCGATACAGAACTGGGAGGTACATCAGATGGACGTTCATAATGCCTTCTTGCACGGAGATTTGGACGAGGAAGTCTACATGCGAGTTCCTCCGGGTTTGTCTTCGTCCGGTTCTACTTTGGTATGTCGGCTACGTAAGTCACTCTATGGACTTCGTCAGGCTCCTCGCTGTTGGTTCGAGAAGCTATCTACGGCTCTTTTGGATTTTGGTTTCACAAGGTCTTACGCTGACTACTCCATTTTCACCTACACGGCTGGTGCTATTCGGATGCATGTTATTGTTTATGTGGACGATCTTCTCGTTGGGGGCAATGACATCACAGCCATCACCAAGTTCAAGACCTATATGAGCCAATGCTTTCACATGAAAGACCTTGGTCCTCTTAAGTATTTTCTTGGCATCGAAGTAGCTCGCTCTCCTAGCGGTATTTACTTATCTCAGCGCAAGTACGCTTTGGATATTATCTCAGAATGTGGTCTTCTTGGCTCCCGCCCTGCTCAGACACCGGTAGAGCAGAATCATCAGCTCATATCATCCGACGCCGACTTGCTCGAGGACCCGGAACCATATCGACGTCTCGTAGGTCGCCTGGTATATCTCACACATACTCGGCCTGATCTTACATATATTGTTCATGTTTTGGCTCAGTTTATGCAGCGGCCTAATCAAGACCATTGGACCGCGGCTCTTCGAGTTGTTCGCTACTTGAAAGGCACTCCTGGACAAGGCATTCTTCTACGTGCGGACAGTCCCCTCTCCCTCTCGGCATTTTGTGATTCGGACTGGGGATCATGTTCGTTGTCTCGACGTTCTCTTACGGGGTACATTGTTTTTCTTGGAAGCTCTCCTATCTCGTGGAAGACGAAGAAACAGACGACCCAATCGTTCTCTTCGGCAGAAGCCGAGTATCGTTCGATGGCTTTTACGTGCAGGGAACTCAAGTGGCTTCGTGAACTCCTTCGGACGTTTGGCGTTATGGTTCCCGCTGCACACTTATCTTGTGATAGTCAGGCGGCGTTGCACATCTCGGCGAATCCCGTTTTCCACGAAAGGACGAAGCATATCGAGATTGATTGTCACTATGTGCGTGATGAAATCAAGGCAGGACACATTACAACAACACATCTTCGTACGACAGAACAATTGGCGGACATCTTCACCAAGGGTCTTGGACGTAAACAGTTTGATTATCTTCTTCGCAAGTTGGGCATTCGCAATCTTCATGCTCCAACTTGAGGGGGAGTGTTAGGAGCATAATATCTTATGCATATAAAGAGTCCTTATTTCCATAGTTACGTATTAGGAAAGAGTCCTTATATTGCTCACCTTGTACATGTATATAAACTTCTCTATGCATAATAGAAAACCTAGACGGTTGTTTTACATTTTGTCAATGTCTAATGTTTAAACCAATAATGTCAATTTGGATTGGGTTTGATGGGTTAATCTAACTCAATTTATTTAAAATACATATGGATTTCTATTAAATAGTCATAAGATTATATAGATTAATTGGGTATAAAACCCAATTAGATTAAATTTAATGGGTTTTACCCATTGTAACCCATTAATTCATATTTCATTTATTTCTCCCACCTTTACTTCTCTCAATTTTCTCGAATTTCAACCCGATTTCACCTAATTACCCGATTTACCCGATTTCATCGAATTTTAACTTGATTTAATCCAATTTTAACCTGATTTCACCTAATCTTTAACTCACTTTCATTGAATCTCAACACAATTTAATCGGGTTAATTTAGATGAAATCGAGTTAAAATTTGGTGAAATCGAGTTAAATCCAGTCAAAATTGGATGAAATCGGGTTAAAATTCATTGAAATCGGGTTAAAATTCGGTAAAAATGGGTGAAATCGAGTTAAAATTGGGTGAAATCCGATTGAAATTCGATGAATTTGGATGAAATCAAGTTAAAATTGGATAAAATCGATTTCATAAATTATTGTTTTGAATATTGAAACATTAATTATAATATCTAATGTATATAAATATACATATATCATAAATGTTAAATGATATATATATATAATATTAATTATATGAATAAGCACGTTTAACCCGTTTAATCTGATCTGTTTAACCCATTATTAAATGGATCGGATTGATTCCAATCCAACTATGTTATTAAAACTCATTTTATTTTAATAGGTTGGATACAACCCAACCCATTGATATTTATAATTTAAACTATAATCTTGACATAACTGTATTAGAATAGTTCTTCCTCTGGAGTATTGTATATTCAGAGGCTCTGACACAAACAATGATGTCAGAGAAAAGGGCAAGTCTAATGAGCGGTGTTTTTGTATGTTCTTCTCTTTTTCTCACACCTCTTTGTCAAGATGTTGTGGTAGGAAAGAACTTTGAAAAACCAATTCACAACAGGAGCAGCAACTCATGAAATGTACCCTCAAGTCATATTTATTAGTGAAAATGATAATAATTTTTGAATTTGTAAATGACAAAAGAATACAAAATTAATTTTTCACATATCCATAAAGTTGCGAATTATTTCAGAATAATAAACTAATTACCATATTATTGATATCACGTTCTAAGTCTAGATAAGAAAGAAGAAGATCAAGAACAAGTGAAGATCAAGCTAGTAAATAATTGAAGATTTCAAGCAAGAAATATATTCTTTTATTCAATTATATTGTGGTTGTTTGAGTTTTGCATGTTGTTATTTGGTTTGTGTTTGTGTGTTTTGTTGTTAACACTTTCCGTTAGGAATGGATAACTTATAACCATGGTTTGTAAACCTTTATAACATAAGTATGTTGTGATGGGTACTTAGAAGGCATTGAGTTAGTTTTGGTATCGAAAAAATTGGAGAAATTCTTTGGAAAAAGAGTTTCAATCTCTTTATTTTGATTTGGACGAAATATAAAGTGACAATTATCTTACCAATTTGGTATAAGAGTTTAGTCTTTTTTTCGCAAGAAATTCTTTATATTTTTGTTATTAGCTGTAAAATGAGTTGTTGGTTCACGAGTCATTTCTAACTAACTCTGATCATATTTGAACAAGACAAATTGGATATTTTCTAACTCGTTCAAAAACGAGCTGAAGAACTGAGTACGAAAACACATATCTTTTTTATTTTTACATATTATATATTCTTTTCATTTATTAAATATTATTTATAAAAATAATATATTATTTTCATATAATAATAATAATATTTTCCTATTTATATCATATTAATAGAAATCGCAGTTTCCGCTTTCTCATCCGAACCTTCAAGAGATCGATCAAGATCGCATTTGGGAGAACCTCGTGTCGTCCCGATACACTGGCGACTGCTGCCCCAGAACTGTGTAAACGGAGAGTGGGCAGAAGGGGATTGGATTGCAAAGGGAGCGGGAACGCTTTGAAGCGGCTTTCTTGATTGCCTCCACATCGGGCTACAATTTTATTAACAAATAAAAAATAAAATATTTTAAAAACCCTATTATAAAAAAATATGTTTATATATTCATGATTTTATTTAATTTTTAATAAAATATATTTTTCAATTAATATTTCTAATATTTAATAACTTTGTACTCACGTTAATTTTATATTTTATATATTTTGTTTGGGTTGTGGAAAACAACTTATACTACATTTGTAGTTCATTTTGAAAATTTTAAAGCTCAACAATATTCTGGGTATCGAAACCCAGTTGAACTATGTGCAAGATATTGAAAAGTACATGAAAGATCTTTGTGCTTTTGTTGTTAAAATGCTCATGAACTAATGAATAATTTTCATGAACTCATTCATCTCCTTCTTATGATTTGTGCAAGCATGAAAGTAAAACTTAGATGGTGTTTGTGTTTCACTCGTACGGCTGTATGAACTCTCTTTCTCTCTCAAATGTGTTTGGTGTTTTTGGTGAACAATGATTTTTCCTCTTAGGTGTGATACTCCTCACATCCTCCATAACTTCATATATATTAATCATGCTATTACAAAAGTTGGAGCTTGCCATGAACATACAAACTCTTACAATTTACTCAAAACAGGCTGCTAATGTAGCCCTTGACCTGATGCTAATACTGCAATATTTATACCATTTTAACATAATCCGTTACTTAATTTTTTTACCTAAAATGACCCTCTTTCTTATTGTTGTTTATGGCATGGGCTTCACGGGCTGGAGCTGCTTACTGGGTCTGGACGTGTTGGGCTTCAATTGGAGGTTTGCTGCTCCTGATCCACTCATGATGCTGGGCTTCAGGCTTCTTCTCGTCCATGGGCCTCTCCACGTGCGCGGCCCACTCGTCACCATTTTCTCGAGGGTTCGAAGGAATACTCCAGAAACCCCCTTTGTATGCTTCTCTCGAAGCTTCTCTCTCACCCCGTCGTTCCCTCACCGACCAGTCTCTACAATCTCCCTCTTGGTCGGTCAAGGGACGACTCCAATCTTCTCCCTCAACTCACAGAAGCGTCACGTCGGTAGTGGCTTCGTCAGAATATCCGCTGATTGCTCATCCCCTCGGATGAAATGTAAGTCGATTCTTCCTTCTGCCTGAGCCTCTCTCACAACATGAAATCTGATTTTTATGTGCTTGGTTCACTTGTGGTCTATCGGATTTTTCTCGATAGCTATGGCGGTCATAGTATCACTGTAGATTGGTACCCCTGTCTGCATGCGAAAACCTAACTCTTCGAATAACCTTGATAGCCATGTTGCATGGTTCGTCGCTGCACTTAAGGCCATGTATTCGGCCTCGGCAGTCGACAGTGCCACGATTGTTTGTTTCTGTGTTTTCCAGCTAAACACAACACTACCGATTGTAAAACAAAAACCGCTTGTGCTCCTCATATCACTTAGACTCCCCACTAAGTCCGCATCAGCATAACCCACCAACTCTGCATATTCAACTATGTTAAATTTTAATCAATAGTCTTTAGTCTCTCTGATATACCGTAGTATCCTTTTTGCATTCTGTAAACTGTATACTGTCGGGTTTGCATTACTTCGTGACATGTACGAAGCTGCAAATGCGAGGTCCGGTCGGGTGGATGCAAGGTATATGATGCCTCCCACCATGCTTCGATACATCATCTGATCGGTAATTTATTCGCCGTCCTCTTTGGCTTTGCAGTTTAGGGTTAAGGGAGTGCTTACTCCCTTAGAGTCAAGCATACCGAACTTCGAAAGAAGTTAGGTAGCATATTTCTCCTGGCTCAAAAATATTCCATCACTGAGGTTCTTAACCTCAAAACCCAGAGAAAACTTCAATGAACCCAAATCACTCATATCAAATGTTGAGCTCAGCTTGACCTTAAAATCTTCAATCATTTTAAAACTATTTCCCGACAGTATAATGTCATCTACGTATAAACAAATCACCAGAATGTTACCTCCTTCCACTTTGATGTACATGGTTGCATCACAGTGGCTCCTAAAACAATCTTCTTGTAAGAAGAATGTGTCAATTTTACTATACCAGGCCCTCGGTGCCTGCTTGAAACCATATAAAGCTTTATTAAGTCTCAAAACCTTATATTCTGAACCAATTACCTCATATCCCGGTGGTTGCTCAACGTAGACTTCTTCCCGGTGGTTGCTCAACGTAGACTTCTTCTTTTATCTCACAATTTAAAAATGCCGACTTAACATCCATTTGATGTAGCGGCCAGTCCTTCAGTGCTTCTACGGCAATCAACATCCATATTATGTCATGCCTTGACACTAGGGCAAAGGTTTCCCCATAATCAAGTCCGTAGGTTTGAGTGAACCCCCGTGCCACCAACCTAGCTTTATACTTCTGAATTTTACCTCCCTCGTTTGTTTTCACCTTATATATCCACTTCAGCCTAATAACCTTCTAATTTGAGGGGTCTCTTAGTGAGATACCAAGTCTGATTCTTCTGTAACATTTACATTTCCACATCCATAGCCTCCTTCCAATTAGGGTGTTTTATAGCCTCCTCGTAAGATGTGGGTTCAACCACAGCTAGGTAACAGCCCTCCTCTGTCTATACCCTTTCTGTGTCTTACTCTATCCTGTATAGGTCACTGAGTCTTCGTGTCCTGTGAATCTCACGAGACGATTCACTAGTGTTACCCGTACTGGCTCCTTGTGATGATGGTGTATTGGATAGTGAGAGTCGCAAAGGAGTTTCAGGTGGTGTTATCCTACTGCCACTCTCACTGAACCGTCCAGAAGAGCTACCTACTTCAAATGTCGTAGGTACCCCTTCTAGGTTATTAACTCCTCGGGAATTTAGGAAACTTATTGGGATACTTGGTTCCGGCTTCTCTTGCGTTGTCTCCCAATTCCAGCCCTTCTCCTCATAAAAATAACATTCCTTGACACCTCAACCTTGCCTGTTTCAATCACGTAGACTCGATACCCCTTACTTTGGCTGCTGTAGCCTACAAAAACACAAGTATGTGACTTGTCATCCAGTTTTCCTCTTTTCTGTGTTGAAACCATTCTACAGCATAGGCATCCAAACACTCTCAGATGTCGAATAGAAGGCTTATGTCCACTCCAAGCCTCTAATGGGATTTTATCTTGCAATGCCCTCGTAGGTAATCTATTTTGAATGTATACCGAGGTAAATACTCCCTTTATCCAAAACTTGTTAGGCATGTTCTCATCCTTAAGCATACTCCTCGTCATCTCCATTAGGGTGCGATTCCTCCGTTCAGCAACCCCATTCTACTATGGCATGTAAGCCACACTCAGCTTTCTCTAAATCCCCTTCTCAGCCAAATAATCTGAAAACTCCTTCGAATTAAATTCAGTCCCCCCTATCAGACCTCAACTTTTTAACCTTCTTCTTCGTCTGATTCTCCACTTGAATCATAAATTTCCTGAAAATCTCGAACACATCAGACTTAAGTCTTAAGAAATATACCCAAGTTATGTGAGAGTGATCATCTGTGAGGGTGTGTCCATTGGTCCACTCAAGTCTGTGTGAATTAACCCCAAAATGTGTTATGCCTTATAATTTGATGTCTTCAGAAGTTCTTGTCTGTGTTGTTTTCCCTTTACGCAAGCTTCACAGATCTCTTTCACTAACGGTACTTGTGGTAGCCCCTTCATCAAGTTACCCTTCTACAACTTTTCCAGGTTATGTAAACCTGTGTGTCCCAACCTTTTGTGCCATAGGTCAGACACTCTCAATTTCTCCTGAGCTACTCTTGCCTCTTCCTTGACTATCCTCCATTTAAGAGGATAGGCCTTTTTAACCATAAATACATCCACGACCTTGGTTCCAGCCTTGTGTTGAACCAAACACTTGTCTTCTATGAAGACGACCTCATATCCATTTCTCACCATCTGCGGCACACTGAGCAAGTTTTTTTCCAACCCCGGTACCAAGAAAACGCCTTTAATGGTTTTCACCCCCTTCTTCGTGTGAACTTGAATGTTTCCCTTACCGGCAGTGGTCAAAACCTCTCCATTTCCAACCTTTATAAGTACTCTAAAGTACCTATCTAGAGTTATGAAATACCCTTCTTGTTTGGCCATGTGATTTGTAGCACCACTGTCCACTAACCACACATCATCATAAAAAACTTCATGTGTTAACTGTGCTGCCGTTAACAATGAATTCTTTTCTTCTTCTTCTTGATGGTTTACGTGTGCTTGATTCTGCGTAGGTCTTTTGTTCTTGCATTCTCGTGATAAATGACATAGTTTGCCACAAGTATAGCACTCCTTCTTTCCTTTGTTTTGTTTATTTTGATCCCCTTGTGACTGTTTCACTACTAGAAAATTCAATATTGGAAACGAAATTTGGGGACTACGATTTTCGTCCCTAAATTTGGGGACGGGTTATACACGGTTTAGGGACGGATAATGAAATCCGTCCCGAATCCGCTCGGAATTTCGCCTACCGATGAACCGTTCCTAATTAATCCGCAAATACGGACGAATTAGAGATGGATGAGTAAGGCGTCCCACATTAGGGACGGTCGAGCACGGGCATCCGCAAATTGGGGACGGCGGCCCCTTCCGTTCCCAAATTTATGGACGACGACATCTTAAGTCCCTAAATTTAAGGACGGTGGCACCTTCCGTCCCCAAATTTTGGGACGGCGGCATTTTCGTCCCCAAATTTAGGGACGATATCTCCTTCCGTCCTCAAATTTAGGGACGACGCAGAGGCCGTCCCTAATCAGGGACTTTAAAAAATCAATTTAGGGACGAATTCAGGACGACTCTTCGGCAAACTATTTTCTTAGTCCGTAATCCTTCCCTAATTCGTTTATAAATAATATATGTAACCCCTCAACTCTTGATCCGTTCTTCATAAGCAACTCTCATATCTTTCACCACATATCTTCTATAGTGTTTGCGATTATAATGGCATCTTCATCAAGATCGAACATTTCCGTTTCTAGACAATGGATGTACAGAAGAATTGATCCAGAATCTCAAGGTGTATCGAAGGAGTTTATAGAAGGCGTCACACAGTTTATGACAATGGCGACAAATCAACAAGTTTACAAAGAAACGGGTACGTTGGTTTGTCCATGCGTCAAATGCAAGAATGAAAAATTTGTTAATGAGAGAACTGTTTGGAAGTATCTTTATTTAAGAGGTTTTACTCCGAATTATTTCATGTGGTTATTTCATGGCGAAAATTTTGCACCACGACCTATTAATGTTGTGGAAAACTTTAGTAGCGGCATTATACATCATGAAGTGTTTGAGTCTTCTCAAGATGTAGAAATTAACCCTTATGTGGAAATGGTGCAAAATGTATTCCGTGACAGAAACGAAAATATTGAAGAAGATCCGAATAAAGAAGCAAAAAGTTTTCTTTAAATGCTAGAAAGTGCTAGGAATCCACTTTATGATGGTTGTAGAAGTGGTTTATCACACTTATCTCTGTTTGCACGTTTGATGAATTTGAAGACTGAAAATAATTTATCTGAGAATTGCATGGATTCGATATTGCAATGAGTAAGAGATTATTTGCCAGAAGATAATAATGCAGTAAACTCCTATTATGAGACAAAGAAGATGATGCGATCTTTGGGTTTATTGCCATATCAAAAGATTGATGTTTGTCAAGACAATTGCATGATTTTTTAGAGAGAGACTTGGATATGAGTAATTTTCGATTTTGTGGAAAAGATCTATTTTATTTAACAAAGAATGGAAAACCGGTTCCATATCATTGTATGTGGTATTTACCAATTACAGACAGATTAAAAAGATTGTATCAATCTGTGGAAACCGCAAGCGACATGAGATGGCATGCTGAGCATTCAAGTTGTGAAAGAAAGATGTGTCATCCCTCAGATGGTGAGGCATGGAAACACTTTAACAAGGTATATCCTGATTTTGCGGCTGAGAGTCGAAATGTCTATTTAGACCTTTGTACTGATGGTTTCAATCCATTTGGGATGTTTTGGAAGAATTATTCATTGTGGCCAGTTATAGTGACACCTTACAACTTACCACCGGATATGTGCATGAAACGGAAATTTTTGTTCTTAACAATAATGATTCTCGGGCCTAATCATCCGAAAAGAAGTTTGGATATATTTCTTCAACCACTTATTGAAGAATTGAAAGAATTATGGAATGGAGTTCAAGCGTACGATGTCTCGAGGCGACAAAATTTTATGTTACAAGGTGCTCTCATGTGGACAATAAGTGATTTTCCAATGGTCGATTGGCTTGTCCATATTGCATGGAGGAAACAGATGCTTTTCAGTTGAAATATGGAAGAAAGACGAGTTGGTTTGATTGTCATCGTCGTTTTCTTCCTGTTGATAATGCATTACGACGCAACAAGAGAAATTTCAAAAGGAATGTAGTTGTGCAGAAATCTCCTCCTTTAGTTTTTACCGGCAAAGAGATTTTGTATGAATGATTTCTTACTTTGGATATTCCGAGGAGTATAGATTGCGGAGGGAACAATCATCCGAGAATTGGTAGTTATGGAATTACTCATAACTGGTACAAGAATATAATAAGCTTTTTATTATTTTAGCAAAAATTTTATTGGAATCCCGAAATTACCGGACTAGTAAAGTTTGAATTTGACAAACATTAGGGAGTTCGTCTCAAGTCTATCGTAAGTACATGTAAAAAACGAGAGGAGAAAGGAAAACCCCTTTGGATAGCGGAAGATGTTTGGGATCAGAAGTGCGCACATTGGAATGATCCAAAATTTAAGCAAAAAAGCGAGCAAGCAAGTAAATCTCGACGTTCTGATAGAGAAGGATGTGGGATGAGCGTACATACGGCAGGGTCTCGTTCTTTTGCGGAAGTATACAAAGATTTGGTAAGCTTTATTATACTTTTTATGCATTTATATTAAATTAACATTTCATTAAACTTATATCTTTTTTATTTGTTTCAAGCGAAAGAAAAGGGATCCGAACCATCGTACCTAGAATTGTTGGAAGTACGCACGTTAAGAAGTCAGATGGTTCGTGGGTGGATCCCAAGGCGAAAAGTCTTCACGATGAAATTGAAAACATGGCAGCGGAACGAGTATCGCAAATTCCCCCGAAAGAAGACGGAATACAAACTACCCTTAGAGTATCGCAACCGAAAGAAGACGGAATACAAACTACCCTTAGTCAGGAAGAGTACAACGAGTTGTATCTCGAGGTAAATTAATGAAATTTCAATATGATATAATTTTACTATTTATAAATATCATTAATTCTCGATATTTGTTTTACAGCAAGTTACGCCATACAAAGGTCGTATTTTGGACTTGGAGGAATGGCCTCAAAACATTCAACTTCCTCCAAGGGTAAAGATAAAGTATCAGAGTACGAGTTCTGATATACGTTATCAAAAGTGTTCGAGGCGCAACAAGAATCCGAAAGGCGCGTTGAACAAGCACTAAAAGAGGCTGAACGATCAGAAAGGCGAATGGAAAAGTTCGTGCGCATAATGAAATCGCAAATGCCTAACATCGATTGGGATGCATTTCAGAACAATGATTCTAATCACGACGATTCGAAAATGCCTCCAACGGATTAGTATTAAAAATCTTAGTTATATGTATATTTTTTTAATTATTGTTATGTACTAATTTTTATAATTTAATCTAATCAAATTTTATTTCAATTTTATTTTTTTTATATAAAAAATTTTGGGGACGGACGGCTGGTCGTCCCAAAATTTTTGGGATGACCAGCCATTCGTCCCTAAAATTTAGGGGCGACCCGCCATCCGTTCCTAAATTTTGGAGATGCCTCGTTGTCCATCCCTAAAATTTAGGACGCCCCGTTGTCTGTCCCCAAATTTTGAGTCCTCTTTTGGTCCTTTTTTAGGGACCGTTTGCGGACTGCAATTTCCGTCCTTAAATGCGGACCGTTTGCGGACTGAATTTTCCATTCTTAATTGCAGACGGATTAGGGACGGATAACATTTGGCGACGCGCGTTTGTGGACTACCACCGGTCGTCCCTAATCCGTCCCTAAACAGGATTAAGGACGGATTCTTCAATCCCTAAATCGTGATTTTCTTGTAGTGTTCGTTTCTAAAGAAACATTGGCTCTCCTAATGGTTGTCTTTCTTGCATATGCTGCAAAATTTCTTTCCTTTAAACTTGTATTCTCCTTTTTCGTATGATTTCTTAATGGAATCTCAGATCGGTTGTTGTTGACCTTAAGCCCTTTAAACTTTGCCTGGAATGCTCTTTCCAGACCACCACCGTGCCTATCTTCTAGTCTCGCCTCTTGAGACTGTAACGATATAACGAGTTCCCCCACCGTGAGTGTTGTGAGGTCCTTCGTCTGCTCAATGACCCCAACATACGGGTCAAATCTCTCCTTTAGTGAACACATGATTTTTGACACCAGAGTATCCTCCTTGATCTCATCTCCAAAAGCCCTCATTTTATTCGCCAACTCTGTCACTTTGTTAGAAAAATCTTTGATGCTTTCCTTCTCATCCTGCCTTAGGGTGTAACAACTTGCCCTCAGCATTTTATCATTGTCGTCTTGGGGTCCCCTTGAAACCTCTCCTTGAGGAGATCCCAAGCAGCCTTAGATGTTTCACACACTGATAAGTATGCTGCGAAAATATCTTCAGACACCGCACTAAACAAAAGTTGTAGTGCAGTCTGATTGCCTCAGTCTCTTCCCATAACTGCAAGGCTTTTTGCAAATCTTTATCCACTGGAACAACCCCTGTAATAGGTTTCTCGGGTAGTCCTTCTGTGACCACCTTCCAGAGTTGCTTAGATCTAAGCAAGGCCTTCATTTTTATCAACCACAAATTGTAGCTTTTACCGTCGAAAATTGGTATCGGTGGTGTATTCTGCATCTTCTTGTTTGTTGCTTGTGCTGGATATTTTGTGTTGTCTCTTGGGCTTAAAATAGTGCTTGTGCTGGTGCTCCCTCTCGACCTTTAGATCCGAGAGGCTCTGATACCAATTGTTGTTAAAATGCTCATGAACTAATGAATAATTTTCATGAGCTGATTCATGTCCTTCTTATGATTTGTGCAAGCATGAAAGTAAAATTTAGATGGTGTTTGTGTTTTACTCGTATGACTGTATGAACTCTTTTTCTCTCTCAAATGTGTTTGGTGTTTTTGGTGAACAATGATTTTTCCTCTTAGGTGTGATACTCCTCACACCCTCCATAACTTCATATATATTAATCATGCTATTACAAAAGTTAAAGTTTACCATAAACAGATGCTAATACTGCAATGTTTCTACCATTTTAACACAAACGTTACGTACCCAAAATGACCCTCTTTTTTATTGTTGTTTATGGCATGGGTTTTACGGGCTGGAGCTGCTTACTGGGTCTGGAAGTGCTGGGCTTCAACTGGAGGTTTGCTGCTCCCGATCCACTCATGCTGCTGGGCTTCAGGCTTCTTCTCGTCCATGGCCCCCTCCACGTGCGCGGCTCACTCGTCACCATTTTCTCGAGGGGTTCGAAGGAATACTCCAGAAACCCCCTTTGTGTGCTTCTCTCTCGAAGCTTCTCTCTCACCCCGTCGTTCCCTAGCCGGCCAGTCTCTACAGCGTTGCAACAGCTTCATCTTCAATAAACGCCATCGATATTGACGAAAATGATGCCGGAGAAGGTTGGGTTCACGGTTGGCTATCTCCAGCTGACATTCGATGGTTGCAAGAAGCGGCCGATTTATGGGTGACGCTTCTGCTCACTTGCAAAAGATTGAGATGTCAACATTCGATATATTCGGCATATCTGGGTGGCTTGTGCGAGCCGAACGCTTCTCCAAGTTTGGTTAGTGTTTCGACGCCGAGAAATTCTGGATGTCGGCCATGGCTATGTACGGGAAGGATTTGAATTGACTCCAATGGCAGACGACACATCACCCTTTTACTTCCTGGGCTGATTTATGGAAGAGACTTTCAAAGAGATTTGGGCATGCAAGCTATGGCGATGCTAGTACGAATTTGTTTTCTCTTGGGCAAACCAATTCGTTTTATGATTATGTACTGGAATTTGAGGAATTTGATGTCACAATAGCAAAATATTCTAGATAGCATTCTTTGCAAATGTCTTCAAACATGGTTTGAAACCAGAGTTGTAGGAGCTGCTTCGGATTTTTTGATCCAAGTAACTCGAAAACATAATAATCTTGTTATTCGGTTCATCTTCTGCCATTACTACTGGGTTGTATCATTCTTTAGGTAGTGGATAGTCTGCGAGTTTTCGTTCAGCTCATGATATGGGAAAATGGGTATAGGTCATCATCAGGAGGCCTCTGTTGTTCAAAAACTTCAGACTAGAGATAATATCACTCGTTATCTTCTATTGAGTTTTCAAGGTTGCATAAGAGCAAAGGGTTTTCATATAAACGATTAGCGTAGACGGAAAGGGTTTATGTTTACACTGTGATGAACAATATTTTGTGGGTCATCGTTGCAAAAATAAAGAGTGTTACTATCATTCATGAGGGAGACACGAATGATGTTACCTCGCCATCTGTATGAGCAGCAATCGGGAGATAGTATTTTCCACCATCAATAGCAATGCCAAGTTCAATCATAGCGTTGGAAAGTGCAGTGGTCGCATCATACATCGCCACACCTTCCACTTCAAGCTTGGCAGCATAAATCAAATTGCCACTGGAATTAGCATAAGAAAGACTAGGAACCTTCGCCCAAACCAGATTTTTCAAAGCTTCTCCAACAACTAATCTAGCCATGGCTTTTGGATCGAGCAAACCTTTTATCCATTACTCTCCGATGACACATGCTCATCTAGTCAAATCAATATATGTTTGTGCAATGACATCAACATCAGAAAAGGTGATCTGCAGAGGACCAACAGCTTGCTGTTGTGCAACAAGATCTGGAACATCTAACCACTTTGTTAGTCAAGAATCACTTTGAAGAAACAGATGGTAATCACAAAACCCTTTTTGAAGAGTCCGTTGATGTATCCCATGAGCAATATTTAGTGTTTCTCGCGCATGAACAACACATTTAAATTCAAACGTTCTCTTAGGCATATGGCCCATTTTGCGTTCAAGATCTGTTAAAGTATTTTTTATCTGAAAAATTGTTTGTTGAATTGTTATTTTGAATACGTCAAAAACAACTAAGTCAAAGGCTAAATTATAGGAGAAAATCAAGGAGTTAAAAATAAGGAAGTTGTTGGAGAAAAACATGGAGCACAATTTGGAACAAACACATCATGCAAATCCTATAAAGAAGAGGAGTGTTGGCTGATTTCAGATTGCACCTAATAGAAGAGACTTCTCCATCTATTCGGAAAGATCATCAATGACAAAGAGAGAAGTAGAGCTGATAAACGTTAAACAAAATTAGAGTTTTGTATACACTTTGCGAAGTGTTGTTGTTTACATAAATCATAGAGTGTTCGTCTAGGGATTTGTGGGGGAGTGGCTTGCGAGTCATTCTGTAAGGTTATTGAGAGAATAGCCTTAGGCTGTCGCACATGCGTGTGTGAAGCTCGGGATTTAGAATTCGAGTTCAAGGCGGGTTAGAGTCTCAGGGTGTGTCTGAGTTTGTTTCCAGGTGTGTCTGGGGTACCGATTGAAACGAATAGAAAATCCTTTGGAGTTTTAAAACTCCACCAAATTGCATTGGCCATCTACTACTCTTTATTTCAATTGGTATCAGAGCTGGAAAACGAAAAATCATATTCGTTTTAGATCCGGTTTAAGAGTAAGATGGAAGGAACACGAGATTTATATTCATATTGCAAACCCGTAATACTTAACGCTTCTAATTATGGGTATTGGAAGGTTAAGATGAGAGCTAATATTCGTGGGATAGACGGAGATGCATGGGGAGCCGTAAAATATGGTTGGAATCCTCCGATGATGATAGATGATAAAGGTAACGAGAAGGAAAAACCACTCGATCAATGGACACCGGCCGAAAAAAGATCATCCACATATAATGCAAAAGCATTAGCAGCAATATTCGCTTCAGTTGACATGGATGAATTCAAACAAATACAAGGTTACGAATCTGCTAAAGAAGCTTGGGACACACTTGAAACAATACACGAAGGAACTTCAAGTGTGAAGAGAACAAGATTGGACATCATTGAACATCAATTTGAGAAGATTGAAATGGAAGAAAACGAAAGTATAAAAGGTTTTAGTGGAAGATTGAACGCTTTAGCAAACGAAGCACATGTTTTAGGTCAACCCTATGAAGACAAGAAACTTGTTAAGAAACTTTTTCGGTGCTTACCAAAGAAGTTCTCAGCTCAAAAGGCGGCAATGAACATGTCACTCAATACCGATACAACAAGCTTCAAGGAGATAGTGGGAATTTTGTCCGCGTATGAGATGGAGTTACAATTAGAACAAGGATCAGTAAGCAAAAGTGCATCTAAAGGAATAGCCCTAAAAGTTGAAGAAGATTCTTCAGAAGATGAGGGGCTCATTGGAGACATATCCTTGTTAGCAAAGAAATTCAATAAACTCTTAAAAAGAAGGCCACGGGGATATCCCAAGCCACGCAAGGTATACCCGGAGAAAGAAGGAAAATAAAAAATTCAATGCCATGAGTGTAAGGGATACGGACATATCAAGAATGAATGTCCTAGTGTTCAGAAACGAGAAGCAACATTAAAAGCATTGGAGGAAACTAAATGCTTCAAATGTCAAGGGGTTGGACATATGAAGAGTGAATGTTTAAACATTCAAAAGGCAAACAAATCTCTTATCACTCAGGAAGAATCTACAGATTCGGAGGATGAAAGTGAAGAAGATGACATGATAAATTACATCTCTTTCTACGGTGTTATAGGAAGTGAAGATGAAAAATCAAATGAAGAAAGTGATGATGATGAGATAACCATGAAAGAGTTATTCGAAAAATGCATTGAGATGGGACAACGAAATCTGAAAATTCTTAGAGAAAAGAATGTTGTGGAGTCACAATTAAAAGTTGTTACGGAACAACTTTTAGAAAAGGAGGAAGAGATAAATCAAGTTTCAAGTCAACTAGAGGATACCAAGAAAAATTTAAGGATGTTATCAAATGAAATAGAAAAGCTGGATTACTTGTTGACAATAGGAAAAAGAGATACGAATCACCATGGACTTGGCTACAGAGGAGAAAGTTCTCGCAATGAAGGAAAATTCATCAAAAGTAAAGATCAGACAGAGACAGTTATACCTTCAGATACGCCAAGTATACCTGTCGTGCCCATGAGTTCCAAATATATAGAACGGAGAAGATGTTACTATTGTGGAAAAAATGGCATATTCAAGTGAATTGTTATAAAATGAAACATCTTGAAAAGAGATCTCAAAGATTTTTCAACAAGAGGACAACACGGAAAAGGTTGAATCACTATCAATCACATTGGATCCAAGGTAAATCACGGAGAACAAACCTTCGAGGTAAGTCACGACAATATCAAGGTAAATTTCCTTACTGGTCTACACCTAACATTAAACAAATTTGGGTTAAAAAGAGTGAGAGGTATACGACAATAAGAAAACCTACGATTAAACAAATCTGGGTTAGGAAATCGGACTTAAGATGCAATGTTGCTTTTACTTCGATATAAAGCGAGAAAGATTCTATAGTGGTTGTTCAAGGCACATGACAGGTAACCTAAGTTTATTGTCAAATTTTAAAGAAAGTACCAAAGGAGGAAGTGTAACTTTCGGTGATGGACGAAAAGGTAACATACAAGGAAAAGGAGACATTATGACAATGGGGCAACCGAAGCTGACTAACGTGTATTTTATGCAGGGACTTCAAGCAAACTTGATTAGTACTAGTCAACTTTGTAATCAATGGTTGCATGTATCGTTTTCACATGAAAAATGCACTGTCACAGATGAGGATGGTAAAAACGTTTATGTAGGAAAAAGAGCATATAATAACTGTTATATCTGGACAGAAGAAGTGAAGTGCTTTCATGTTTCACAAGATCCAATTCATTTATGGCATCAACGTTTAGGTCACGTAAATTATCGAACCATTGCTAAACTGTCTAACTCTGATCTGATTCGAGGTATGCCTAGGATGTCAAAGACAAAGGAAGTGATCTGAAAACCATGTCAACAAGGGAAACAAGTTCGAATACATCACAAGAAGATGCCGCAGATCAAGACTACGCACATACTAGATTTGCTTCACATGGATTTGATGGGTCCAGTGCAAACTGAAAGCATAAGTGGAAAAAGGTACGTTTTTGTTTGTGTTGATGACTTTTCAAGATATACATGGGTTAGATTTCTGCGAGATAAAAGTGAAACTTTTGAAGTCTTTCATTATTTGTGTTTGAACTTGATAAATACCAAAGGGAGAATTAAAAGAATTATAAGTGATCATGGTCGTGAATTTGAGAATGAGTCATTTGAAAAGTTATGCAATAAACTTGGTATTACACATGAATATTCTGCTCCAAAAACTCCACAACAAAATGGAGTTGTGGAAAGGAAAAATAGAATCTTGAAGGGAATGGCTAGGGCAATGCTGCACGGTAAGGGAGTTGCACCTCGGTTCTGGGCAGAAGCAATTAACACAGCGTGTCATATCATCAACAGAGTTTATGCACGAACAGGTACAGAAAATACTCCATACGAAATATGGAAAGGTAAGACACCGAATATCATTTATTTTCATGTATTTGGGTGTAAGTGTTACATACTCAATGATCGTGAGTATCTTGGTAAGTTTGACTCAAAAAGTGATGATGGTATGTTCCTTGGATATGGTACAAATTCAATATCTTTTCGAGTATATAATTATCGTACCAAGACTGTTATTGAATCCACTAATGTTGTTTTTGATGAGGATAGTCAAAATTCAGGATCTTTTGATAAAACTGTGATACAGTTACAACTGACACAGTAAGTGCACCTGTCGAAGCAGAAGGTTCACCTGAGCAACAAACTGACAGTCAAGAAATAAGAAATTCTGAGGAGAACTTGACATGCGAAACGGAAGAGGGAATCACTTCAACTCGAGTGAATAAAAATCATTCTATAACAGATGTTATTGGGGATGTTCACGAGTTGAGAAGGATGAGAAACAAACCACGTATAAATTATAATGATTTGGTAAGGTTTGTTTGTTTCACATCCCAACATGAACAAACAAATGTGAAAGAAGCATTGAATGATGAGTTTTGGATTAAATCCATGCAAGAGGAACTGGAACAGTTTGAACGTAATGATAAGTGGTATTTAGTACCTCGACCTACTGAAACTAATGTCATAGGAACAAAGTGGATCTTCAAAAACAAAACTAATGAGGAAGGTCATATTACTAGGAATAAGGCACGACTTGTAGCTCAGGGGTATACCCAGGTTGAAGGGGTAGATTTTGATGAAACCTTCGCACCAGTTGCTAGGTTAGAGTCTATACGATTGCTACTTGGAGTCTCTTGTGTTCTTGGTTTCAGGTTATATCAAATGGACGTAAAGAGCTCATTCTTGAATGGAATCATACAAGAAGAAGTATACGTTGAACAACCTCAAGGCTTTGAGGATCATAAACATCCAGATCATATTTATCGACTTAAGAAGGCGCTGTATGGTTTGAAACAAGCACCAAGAGCGTGGTATGACAGACTGGTCACGTTTCTCATCAACAAGGGATACAATCGAGGGGGAGTTGATCGAACTCTATTTATTCACAAATCTGATAATCATTTACTCGTTGTTCAAATTTATGTTGATGGTATAGTATTTGGTTCAACATCTCAAAAGAAAGTTGACTGGTTTGTACAAACCATGACACAAGAGTTTGAGATGAGTATGTTCGGAGAACTAAAGTTCTTTCTTGGTTTGCAGGTAAAGCTATTAGATGATGGAATTTTTATATCGCAAAGCAAGTATGCATGAGACTTAGTGAAGAAATTTGAAATGAACAACAACAAAACTACACTTACGCCAATGTCTACGACAACAAAGTTATCAAAGGATTCTGAAGGAGAAGATGTAGAACAGAAGTTGTACCGAAGCATGATAGGAAGTTTACTCTACTTAACCGCAAGTAGACCTGATCTCGCTGCTAGTGTAGGAATTTGTGCACGTTATCAAGCCAATCCAAAGCGCTCACATCTTCAAGCAGTAAAAAGGATAATCAAATACGTGAAGGGAACTAGTGAGTTTGGTATATATTACACAAAAGATACTAATTGCGAATTGGTAGGTTTTTGTGATGCAGATTGGGGTGGCAATGCTGACGATCGGAAAAGCACCTCCAGAGGATGTTTCTTTCTTGGAAATAACCTTATTTCATGGCACAGTAAGAAATAAAATTCCACATCTTTATCTACAGCGGAGGCGGAATATATAGCATTGGGAAGTTGTAGCACACAACTTATTTGGATGAACCAAATGCTATCGGACTATGGTATGGATTCTAACTCTTTTATTGCTCATTGTGACAATACAAGTGCCATTAACATCTCAAAGAATCCAGTACCACATTCTAGAACAAAGCATATAGAGATTAGGCATCATTTTCTTAGAGAGCTGGTTGAGAAAAAGCAATAATTGAATATATGCCTACGGAACGACAATTGGCTGATATTTTCACTAAACCCCTTGACATGAACCGCTTTGTGAATCTAAGAAAGGCACTGGGTGTGTGCGAGCTTTGAAAGGTAAAAAGAGTAATGAATGTACTTTATTGATTGAGAAATATGATAGTCGAAGTATACTTTCACTGATATTAAGGTGCACCTGGCATGTTTGAAAAAGTTTTTTAGTGCACAGATGAAAACAACACTCCTACACTTCGCTGTCAATAATTTTGATAAGAGTGCAATGAAATTGGCTCGGATCTAAGTGGTGAGACAGATTTCCAACTTCGACGTCTTAAGGGTATAAGGTTAGTAATAAAAAAATAAAAAAAAAGGTGAAAGAAAAAGAATATTCAAGCATACATTATGTAAGAATAAACGAAAAGAAAAAATGAATGATGATAAAAGAATGAAACCTACATACTCCGCTATGATTTGATCATAAGAGTATACCTTCAAGGTAGCCTCAGTCTAAGTGGTGGGGAAATCTGTCAATTTCGACGCTCTAGAAGTCCATAGTGTTTGTTCTTAATCCGGTACGTAATTCTATTTACATACATGACGGGTGTACCCGGTAAATGTGCTGAGTATATTTGTGCTGTCTGTTTTGATTTCAATTTAGTATATGATTTATTTAATTTACCTAAAAGGCAATATTTTTTTTTTAAAATATATTGAAGTTTTGAGCGGTGATTGCTAAGGGTGATTGGGTAAATATCTGTTAAATTGAAGTGACGTTTGTTTCTGGAAAATATAAAAATGCATCTTGCATGCACAACATTTGCAAAATCAATCTTTCAATTTCAAAATTTCAAATTCTCTCTGAAACCCTAAAAAAAATGGGACCAAAGAAATCTGTTCGTTCGCCTACTGCAATTGTGAGAAGAATTACTAGATCAACAGCTGCAAGGGATTTGACGACAGCACAACAGGAGAATGAGATGAAGAAAAATCAGGATGCAATTCCTAAGAAAGGAAGAAAGGTACGCAATTCCAAGCAATATGTTGTTACTGTGGAAGAACAGGAACAAAATCTTGAAGGAATTATAGAAGAAAGAGTGGATCATGCAAGGCTGAAGATGATTCTGTTCAAAGCACCTATGAAACCATCAGAGAATATCGCAGAACCAGACTTGCAAGAAGATGTGGTTCAAGCAACAAAGACAACATCTGGAAATACCGAAGAACCACACCTGCAAGAAGATGAGGTTCAAGACGATACGGTTTCAATTGAGGAAGTTGAGATACCGATAAAGACTCTGAAAAAGAAGATAAACAAGGCAAAAAGAAAGAAGGACAGAGGATCAAATAGTGGAAAGTCGAAGAAGACTACCACTGAAAAGTACGGGGTTTCTCCTGAGCAAGATCCACGAGGTATTCCTGCAAACTTAGTTAAGGATGCCTATTCTGTCAGATTCTTTACGCCCTTATATGAAAATCGCTTTAAAACCATAAGTCAGCGAGAAATTTTTAGCGAGAGGGGTGTGAATGTCACACATTTTAAGGAAATAGGATTGTGGAGATTGCTTCAGGATAGAAAGTACTAGGTACTATTTCACATGTATCACAGTATAGTAAAGAACTGATCTTTGAGTTCTACTCAAATTTATCTCCTACAATTGAACTCACAAGCAGCTCTATGTTTCATAGGTTATATCTTAGGGGGAGAGTATTTGAGTTTTCTCCGTTGCATATAAATAGATTTCTGGGTACTCCAAATTCTTCAATCACTAGAGAGAAGGAGTTGGAACTTGAACTAGATATGAACGTTGTAGCCCGTATACTTACGGGAAAGGATGATGCACGATGGTCTAATAAAATAGGACCAGCTAAGATGACTTGGGATTGTGCACTGTTGAATAAGATCTGTAGATCAAACTGGTTACCCACAAAGAAGACAGATTTTCTTAAGAGAGAGAGCGCTATCATGGTGTATTGTGTCAAAGTGGGTGTACCTATCAACATGGGAAAGGTTATATTTGATCAGATACTTACTCAAGCTTATTCCAACGGAACACGGTTTATTCTACCGTTCCCATGTCTTATTCAAGGAATTTTAAGACAACAATGCCCAGATATTGTTAGAGAAGATGAACCAAAGGAAAGGATTCCCTGTGGATAAACTACGAACAGAGATATGTGGATAAACGTGCTGCTCAAAGTGACACCAATTTTAATTCAGATGACAGTACAATTGTGTCGCTACAAAAACTGGAGAAGAGAATTACGGACATGATAGCTGAACAACACGCTATCTTAAAGCATGTGAAGTTGCTGATTCGGACTTCTACCAGTATAGTTTTCTAATCCTTTCTCTTCTTCTCCTCATCTTAATTTTTTTGAGTCTAATATTTATGTTTTTTATCTTATACTCACACAAACAGGGGGAGAAAGTGGACCTGTTGATACCGGAGGTGTACCTGGAGCAAGCTGAACGTTAAAGACAATGACCAGTAGTTTGATAGATTTTATGCTTTGATGTTTTTTCTTTTACAAGACTAATATTGCTAATGATTACTTTTATTGGACCAGCTTAACAACTTTGCTAGACATATGTTTTTGATATATGTTGAAATCTTATTGATGCATGATTGTTGATAATGTGTTTGTTGAAGTACAAGATCAAAAAGGGGGAGATTGTTAAAGTATTTTTTATATGAAAAATTGTTTGTTGAATTGTTATTTTGAATAGGTCAAAAACAACTAAGTCAAAGGCTAAATTATAGGAGAAAATCAAGGAGCTAAAAATAAGGAAGTTGTTAGAGAAAAACATGGAGCACAATTTGGAACAAACACATCATGCAAATCTTATAAAGAAGAGGAGTGCTGGCCGATTTCAGATTGCACAAAATAGAAGAGACTTCTCCATCTATTCGAAAAGATCATCAATGACAAAGAGAGAAGTAGAGCCGATAAACATTAAACAAGATTAAAGTTTTTTATACACTTTGCGAAGTGTTGTTGTTTACACAAATCATAGAGTGTTCGTCTAGGGATTTGTGGGGGAGTGGCTTGCGAGTCATTCTGTAAGGTTATTGAGAGAATAGCCTTAGGCTGTCACACATGCGTGTGTGAAGCTCAGGATTTAGAATTCGAAAGTAAGAAATATGGAAAATTCACATAAAATCAATATGATTGAATATGTGATATGCATGAAGAATGCGTGTGTGAAGCTCAGGATTTAGAATTCGGGTTCAAGGCGGGTTAGAGTCTCAGGGTGTGTCTGAGTCTGTTTCTAGGTGTGTCTGGTGTACCGATTGAAACGAATAGAAAATCCTTTGGAGTTTTAAAAATCCACCAAATTGCATTGGCCATCTACTCTTTATTTTTTCAAGATCAATAGCAATGGGAGGTGGAGGTAATCCATCTGTGTGGCACTTCTCAAGAGCCTTGCTATCAACTAAGTAACACGATCCTCTCCATTAATTGTTGCAATGACACATGGAAAGCCTTTCTTTATCACAGATTGATTGCAAAAGTTCAAGATTTCCAGTTTTAACTAGAATAACGTCTATACAACCAACAACACCAGAAGCTAAACATGAAGTCAAGACAAGCATGCTGATCAACCATAAACGCAGAAATCCATCATCATCCAATCCAACAGCACCCATGTCCATACTTTGCTCAACTGATACCAAAACAAAGACTCACCTCAATCACATCAACCCAAGCAAACGGCCCATGACAAAACCCTTAGAAGCTCCAACGTCTCAGCCCACTACATCCTCCAGTGCTAGCTCATTCAAAGACAAAACGCCTGCCACCAACGGCTCCAAAAACCCTGGAATAATTATGCATAATCGTTATTCTGTTCTACAGAACACCAGCCACTAAAATTCCTTATGTCTCCTTGTCCTCTACTAGCCGTTAAGGGTCTATATGTGTATTTAGAGAAACATATAAAAATCAAGGCAATGAAATCATTTCTTTAGTATCCATTATTGTGCTTCTTTATGGTATCAGAGCCTGGGATAAATCCTTGAGCTCCATTTCTTCTTGCAACCATGGAAGAACTTGAAAACTTCCCCTTCCCAGTTCATGTCAATATTTCTAACTTTTTTACCATCAAATTAGATGATACAAATTACCTCCAGTGGAAAACTCAGCTTGAATCCCTTCTCACCTCCCAGGATCTGATTGGATTCATCACTAGAGAAGTTGCTTCACCCCCACCCATACTCACCGTTACAAATGGAAACATTGTAACAGAGACTCCAAACCCGCTCTATCTTTCATCAAATCATGGATGTGTGGCACCATGTCCGTAGAAGTCTTTGGCCTTGTCATTGGATTTGAGAACTCCATTGACGTTTGGAGAGCTCTAGCTAAAAATTTCAACGAGACATCTATCTCCAGGGAGTTCGACCTGCTGGCTTCCTTGCAACTCATCACCATTGAAGGTAAACTGTATCCGAATATCTAAGAGAGTTCAAATCAATATGTGACCACCTGCATTCCATCGGAAAACCTGTACCAGAGAATATGAAAATCTTTACACTCCTTCAAGGTCTAGGTAAAGACTATGAATCATTCACCACTGTTATGTATACCTTAAGATCGACCTCCTTTTCCAAGTTACGAGGATGTAATAAGCCAACTCATGAGCATCACACTACAGGCCAGACCTCATAAACCACCTAAAATCAACCACCACCAAGCCTTCAATACCCAAACACAGATACCAGAATCTCCTTTTGAAACTAGAACATTCCATTAGCAACCAAGAAACTTTAACCAGAGGGGACCTCGACCATATTACAGAGGCTCAAACTGCAACTACAATCCCAGAGGCACACAATCATTTTCATCCAGAGAAAGGGGGTTTACGCAGCAGATTTACTCTGGTCCTCTTGCCACCCCAATTAGAACCTCAAATCAAGCTCCCAACATACCTTTACTGTGCCAAAATTTATGGCCGTTCTGGACACCATGCACTGAAGTGTTGGCATAGGTTTGATAATTCCTATAAAGACACAGATATTCTCCAAGCTCTTCACACTCAAATGACCTCATATACATCTACCTCTGAATGGTATCCGGATTCTGAAGCAACTTCTCACATGACCAATAATATCAACAATCTTCAGTCCTCTCAGACTTACACAGGGACTGACAACGTTATGGTAGGTGATGGATCCTATGTTCCTATAACACATATTGGATCAAGCTCAATAACCTCCACTGCATGTATATTACCTCTACATAATGTTCTGTTGGTCCCTTCACTTTGCAAATCAATTTTATCTATCTCTCAATTTACCTCTGATTATCCTTCCTATATTGTGTTTGATGCTAATAATGTCTTCATTAAGGATCTAACAACTCAGGCCATTCGAGCCAAAGGTCACAAAATTAATGGCCTCTACACAATAGATACTTCACCTCCACAAGCCCTATACTCTATCAGACACAAGGTTACAATTGAAGATAATTAGCACCTCAGACTTGGTCATGCCAGTAAGGAGGTTCTACACCAGCTACATTCAAGTGGAAAAATTCAGCTTAGCTCTCGGTCTTTAAACTTTTGCAATACATGTTAACTTTCTAAGAACTCCAAATTTCCTTTTGCTTCTAGTTTATGTCATGTTGAAAAACCTTTAGAACTGTTGCATCGTGACTTATGGGGACCTGCTCCTGTAATGTCTATTCAAGGTTTCCGTTATTATGTGATCTATATTGATACTTATTCTTGTTTTACTTGGATATTTCCATTGAAAACAAAAAAGGAAATTCTGCAGCACTTTTATAGTATTTCAGAAATCAGTTGAACTACAACTAAACACCAGAATCAAAGCTTTCAAATGTGATGGAGGAGGAGAATTCAACAGTAAAGTATTCCTCAACCATTTAACTGAAAAAGGTATTTCATTGAGAATGTATTGCCCATACACTCCAGAACATAATGGAGTTTCAGAACGGAAGCATCAACATATTGTAGAATTAGCCTTGTCCATGATGCTCCATGCTAATGTACCTCTTTCCTATTGGGTTAAAGCGTTCTTTACTGCAACTTACCTAATAAGCCTGCTTCCACTACAAGGTAAAATTCCATACTCTCAACTGCTTGATTCAGAACCCAACTACAGCTCCTTAAGAATCTTTGGTTGTTCTTGTTTCCCTTACCTACGACCTTATGTCTCTAATAAATTTGATCCAAGGTCATAACACTGTGAATTTATTAGTTACAACAATATATATAATGGATATCACTGTCTTTATCCACCAACAGGTAAGGTTTACATTGTTCGACATGCTACTTTCAATGAGAATTCTTTCCCTTTTTCAGCTGAATACAGCTCCCTTACACAACAGTATCCCTTTAAACTAACACAAGCATGGCAGAAATGAAATCATGTATCTAGTTCTCACCCTCCTCCATCACACACAACACAAAAACCAGTACACCAAACCCCAATCACAATTATAGAACCAAATCCTACCCCAATCATAGTCAGTCCTTCTCGTGTCACCGCTCAACATACATATGAAACATCTACTCCTCGTCTATCTCCCTCACCACCCCCAAAAACAAATCAAAACAACCACCCCATGATTACAAGTTCCAAAGTGGGAACACTACGGCCTAATCCCAAATATGCACTGGTTGCAACCTCTAAAGTGCCATTTATCCCCAAAACTGTCAAAGCTGCTCTGTCCCACCCAGGTTGGTACTCATCTATGTGTGAAGAAATTGAATCCTTACATACTAATGAAACATGGGACCTAGTACCTACTCAACCCCATATGAATTTCGTAGGATGTAAATGGATTTTCAGAGTCAAACTTAAACCTGATGGGAACTTCCATAAACTGAAGTCCATATTAGTTGCAAAAAGATTTCACCAAACAGATCTTGACACCTTTAGTCATGTAGTTAGAACCTCCACAATCCGCCTAGTCTTAAGCATAGCGGTCACCCAACAATGGTCCATTCGTCAGCTAGATGTCAGCAACGCATTTCTCCATGGTACACTGAAAGAAACCATTTACATGGATCAACCACTAGGGTTTATTAATAAAAACTACCCTCACCATGTATGCAGGTTGAAGAAATCACTTTATGGTCTTAAACAAGCTCCTAGAGCTTGGTTTAACACCTTTAGCTCATTTCTCATTAACTTTGGATTTCATTACAGTGCTGCAGACCCATCTCTATTCATCTACAAAAAAGATACTGCCATTCTCATCCTCCTCCTCTATGTAGATGATATCCTTCTTATCGGTAACACTGATTCATTACTTACAAATTGATCAGTCAACTACACTCTCATTTCCTATGAAATATTTAGGTCCTCTTCATTACTTCCTAGGTATTCAGGCTCAATCTCACTCTGCAGGTTTGTTTCTACATCAGAATTAATATGCATTAGATATCTTAGCAAAACTGACATGTTACTTTGTAAACCATTTCCAACACCTCTTCCATCTAAACTGCATGAGCATGTTAATGATCTTGATGCGTTCTCTAATCCATCTTATTTTCGAAGCATTGTAGGTGCTTTACAATATCTAACACTTACAAGACCAGATCTTAGTTTTGCTATCAACTTTATCAGCCAAAAAATGCATGCTCCAAGCATAGGAGACTTCAAACTATTAAAACATATTCTTAGATATCTAAAAGGGACAATAACTCTTGGCATATACATTCATAAACGTAGTTACTCAAATATTTATGCATATAGTGACAGTGGTTGGGCTGACTGCCAGTCTACACGTCGATCTACAACTGGTTTTTGCATATTTTTAAGGAGTAATCTAATTTCGTGGTCTGCAAAACGGCAGCCAACTGTTTCATGATCATCCACTGAAGCTGAATACAGGGCTATGACCTCTTTGGCTGCTGAAATCACATGGGTTTCCTTCCTCCTTCGTGACATTGGTATCTCGCTATCTCAACCTACTATATTACATTGTGATAATCTGTCTGTTGTACACTTAACCACAAATCTAACTTTTCATAAAAGGTCAAAACACATTGAACTTAATTATCACTTTATTCATGAAAAGGTAGCATTAGGCTCCATTATTACAAAACATACACCGTCAACTATCCAAATTGCTGACATTTTCACTAAGCCCTTAAACAGATTACACTTTACTACGCTACAAAACAAACTCGGCCTTGGAGTACCCCCTGGCACAAGTTTGAGAAGGGATGTACAACCAACAACACCAGAAGCTACACATGAAGCCAAGACAAGCATGCTGATCAACCATATCAATCATATCAACCCAAGCAAACGGCTCATGACAAAGCCCTTAGAAGCTCCAACGTCTCAGCCCATAACATCCTCCAGTGCCAGCTCATTCAAAGACAAAAGGCATGCCACCAACAACTCCAAAAACCCTGGAATAATTCTGCAAAATCGTTATTCTGTTCTGCAGAGCACCAGCCACTAAAATTCCTTCTGCCCACTTCTTATCTACTAGTCGTTAAGGTTCTACATATGTATTTAGAGAACCATGTAAAAATCAAGGCAATGAAATCATTTCTTTAGTATCCATTCTTGTGCTTCTTTAACATCTAGCTCTTGATATTTTGCATTCCATATCTCGATGATATACATGGTATGATCACCCACAACAACTTTCATATGTCAATCTTAGCAAATTTTTTATAAATGATTTCTTTAACAATAGTACAATCCCTCTAGCTCATATATGCTAACTATCAAATTCTTCACCCCCATTTAGACACATGCACAAACAACAAGATACAACTTCTTAGCCATCTCAGCATATGATATTGATTCATTGTCTAGGTGCGATATAATGTATATCAAGTTTTATAATTTATATTTAGGCTAGAGATTCTAAAAGGATATGGATCGTGCGGTGCTAGGAATGAACATAAGGATAAAAATGAATTTAGACTATCGATTTCATAAAAACTATGGTCATAAACAATATAAAAGGTATGAGTATATCTATTACCTAATATAAATAAGTAAATAAACTACAATTTCAATTCAGACAAGCGAGGCGATGCTTCTTGGTTTAAGAAATGTTCTCACTTACCGGGGCATTAAATCGTCTTATATGGATCTACCTACTCTCGTAGTGTAGATCTTATTCAAGTGTTTCAATCATTGACCACTCCATCTAAGTACTTACACATTGAACTTACTATTATTAGATTCACCTTCTCTCGAAGTCTAAACCTCTATTCAAACATTTTAATCATTGACATATCTATCTAATGACCTACATGTTGAATGAATTATCATTCAATATGATTTATCCTAAATCGACTACCCTATGTCATTTATGTTATCTAATACTTACGGTCTAATATACTCCAATGTCTCCATCTATTATACAATGTTTTAGTTTAATTCCAATGGCTATTCAAGAATTAAAAGAATATAAACATGTACTAAAGCATAAAACCAAAGAACAACAAATCCATTTATGAAGTACGAAGAGTTGAAATATACAAAACTCTAGCCTAAAGAACATATCAAATTTATGGATATACAAATATGGAAATAACTATAAAAAGAAGCAAGTAAATATAAAGGTTAATAAATGCTCAGTTGATCTCTCGATCATATGTCACCATGACCTCGACTTTGACTCGTCTTCACAGGTAGTTCGATCCTCGATGAGGTCAAAATATAGTTTTCAATTTTCCTCACAATCTTGTTATCCCTTCTCTCGGTTTCTTAAGTATTTAGTTTCCTTCTTGTCCTTCCTTATGTCCAGAGAAGTCTCTGAATTTATATAAAAGCTTTTGAACACTTAAACGATACAAAATTTGACTTATTTAGTGAGTTCAGTAAACCGTTCGATTGAGTTGACCTCTTCTTGCATTGAGCAATTAGTTGTTCGGCACGTTTCTCATGAAAATTAAAGTCAAATTTTACATTTGGTAGGCTGATTAGTTGATTCAGTCGAAACACACTCGGGTCGAGCAAACCTACGGGTGTAAGAACTTCCACATTTGGCTTAGGGATCGACCGAGTTGAAATCTAAATCACCTAGGAGTGAATCCTCTGGAATGACTTCGGTATTTTGCACGGACCAAGTGATTCATTGCTCTACCTAAGCAATGCCTCTAAAAATTTGAACATATGAGTTCAACATACTCGACTGAGAGAGCGTTTCCTTTGTTGATGCTTGTTTTGTGCTAAAAGTTGGTCATGCTTCTCCATAATGTGCTACTTAGTCCCTATTTCCTTCAAGATCATAAAACGAGAAAAAAACGCAAAATAGAATTAAAGAGATTAAAATTATCCAATACGTAAAAGACACATATAATTAATTATAGATGGAAAATAACCGATCAAATTCCCCCTGACTTAGCTTTTTCCTTGACCTTTGAAAAACATAATCTATGAATAAAAATGAATTGGATCACAAGATAAATCAAGTTCAACATGGATTTCAAGAACATTCAGGCTCGCGTAGACTATGTTGATCATGAAAAAATCGAACTAGTTTCCTATAGAGTTTTCTAACTACAAAAAGATTCTAAGTCGTGGGATATATATTAACACTAAAAATCTTTAAAAATGAACTAAAAATTCTACCAAGCTTATTTCTCGAGTTTATTTATCGTTTTCAAAAGGAGTAGTTCGCTCAAAATGGTCAAGGTAAAGTTCATTGATAGTAATAAACAAATTTTGCATATTTTTCTTCTTTCTAAAACTTTTCCTTTTCATTCCCTTTTTATAAAACTACAAGAAATTTGAAATTTCCAATTGACAGATTTCGGACTGATAGAGGAATTTGTCTCAATTCGTTCAGAAATTTACAAACAACAATATCGTCAGGAATTCGTCCGTAATTATGGAAGGATTCAGAACGTGATGGAAACAGGTGTGGGATTATGGATGGACGTTGGTTCCAACCGGAATTTCTAGATGCTCATAACGTCCATCCAGAAATTTCGAGAAAATTGTAACTTCTTTCAATCTATTGAAAATCGTCTGGAATTTAGGATGGTTTACAATGGTTCGTCGTAAAATTGATTTTAGTCCGTAATCATTCTAGAAAAATTACATATATAAACCGCTTACTCCTACATTCATTTTACTCCATATCATCTTATTGTTTCTAACTACAATGGAATCATCGTCGAGATCGAATATTTTTATTTGTAGATAATGGATATATATGGAAGGCGTTACACAGTTTATGAAAATGGCGACAAATCAACAAGTTTACAAAGAAACTGATAAGTTGGTTTGTCCATCAACTGAAAAAATGTAAAATTTGTTAATAAGAGAATCGTGTGGAATCATCATTATGTAAGAGGTTTTACTCCAAATTACATCATGTGGTTATCTCACGTTGAAAATTTTGCATCAAGACCTTATAATTTTACACCAGAACCTAGCAAAGAAAATATTGAAAATATCTAAATGAAGATGCAAAAAGAATTTTTTTATATGTTAGAAGTGGTAGACATCCTTTCTATGATGGGTGTAAAACAAGTCTTTTACAGTTGTGTTTATCTATATGTTTGATGAATTTGAAGCATAAAATAATATTTATGAGAGTTGCATGGATTCTATATCACAATTAGTAAAAGATTATTTACCTGAAGATAACAATGCAATAGAGTTATATAATGATACAAAGAAGATGATGCGATCTTTAGGTTTGTTACCATATTAAATAGTAATGTCTGTCAAGACGATTGCATAATTTTTTGGAAACAGACATTGGATTTAACTAATTGTTTATTTTGTAGAAAATATATGTTTTTATTTGATAATAAATGGAAAATCGGTTCCATATCAAAATCAAAAGATTTTCAATTTGAAAAAACCACAAGCGACATAAGATGGCATGCTGAGCACTCAACTCGTGATGGTGAAATGTGTCATCTCTCAGATGGTGAGGCGTGGAAACACTTTAGCAAGGTATATCTTCACTTTGTAGCTACGAGTGAAAATGTTTACTTAAACTTTTGCACTGATGGTTTTAATCCATTTGGAATGTCTGGAAGGAATCATCCATTATGGCCAGTTATTATTACATCATGCAATTTACCACCAGACATGTGCATAAAAAAGAGTTTTTTTCTTAGCAATACTCATTCTCAAGCCTAATCATCCTAAATGATTTTTAGATACATTTCTTCAAAAATTGATTGAAAAATTAGAAGATAATGGGCCTAACATTTTCACGTTTCAGGTGTTGATATATTTTTTCGAGATTTATGTGCGAGGAATTTATGTGTTGATGTGGTTCGTAGACTCGAAGGTAACATAGTTACTATACTATGTAACTTGAAGAAGATTTTTACCAATCATGTTTCGATGTTATGGAGCATCTAACAATTCATCTACCACACGAAGTAGTATTAGGAGATCCAATTTCATACTACTTTGAGCCACATATTCAAACGCGGAGTAGAAATACAAACATATATTTTGATGGTGGTGTGGCAATTTCATATCAAGTATCTGGTGTTCTAGATATATTTTTCAAAATTGGTCGAAATACTGATAAGGCAAAACAATATGACTATCACAATGAGGTCTACAAAACACACTTATAAATGTTCTATTCAACTACAAATATTTAAGGCCTTTTGAAATTAACATACAATAACTATATATAAAAGGATTCAATTGTGAAATCCTATAATATTTGTAATACTGGCAGGATTTTTGTGATATTTTGCAAGATGTTTGATGATATATTGAAGAATACATGTGTCAATATCGATGAATTTAAACTACAAGAATTTAGAAAAGAACTCTCAAAATGAATAAGAAAATATGTTAGTAAATGATATTTTAATATAATTATATGAAATATTTAATAATACTACATCACTAATTTTGCATATTGAGATGGGCAATAATCTATTTTTGCTATGAAATCTTGTTAAAGGGCTGATTGTGAAAGTTACGAGTTGGCCAATGTATTTGACATGTTGTTACAACTTCACAATTACAAACATGGAAAATTGAATTCAAACATGAACTATTGTGTATGTATGAAAGGTGAAAGTTATTGTGCATCGACGAACGAATTACGAGATCTTGAAGGAAATTTTACAATTGAAATATCTAGGTTCTATTACTAATCTAAAACACCATTATCCATATCTCGTAAACTGTTAAGATTGTAATGACTTATACCAACATTTGAAAATTTTCAAATTATGTTGGCTTAAAATTGATGTTATTCCAATATGATTGGCTCGATCCAATAATCGATCACGGAACAAGAATAAACAAGTTAGGCATAGAAGAAGTTATCTCAACACGAAAATATGAAAAATATGAGTCTTTCATTCTTAGTTCATAAGAGGATCAAGTTTATTACATCGCATATCAACAGACTAGACGATCTTCTGGTTAGTGTGTCACAATGAAGATATTTCCAAAGGGTAAATATATCGACAACACTGAAGACTAACAACAGACGATGTAAGAACAAACCATTGAGATTGTTTTAGTTGATACAGTTATTATTGAAGAAGTTGCTCATGGAGAAATCGAAGACATTGAAACAAATGAAGATGAATTAGTTGAAGAGATAGAAGAAAGAGATGAATTTGAATCTAATTTAAAAAAAACAATAGGAAAATTATCTAACTCTAAAGATGATTAATGTTAATTGTTATCGAACTCTATAAGGAATAAAAGAATCGCTTTTTAGATTTTGTTCTTAAATTTATATATTTTGTACTTAAGCTCAAACTTTAACCCTACATTTATATATATTTTAGTTTCAAACTGTATTGCAATCAAAATTTGGGCAATACGGGTATTGTGTGTTCTTTATCATACACTTATATCTTTTACGTAATCTAAAGAGCCCATCGAATGTCACCACAACATAACCACGTAACACAACATCCTATCTTCCTTATCCTAAACTTGTCTTTTTTACCTAATCTCATGAACCAATTTAATGTTCCCATGTCTTCACCATGTAACACAACCTCTTATCTACCTTATCATACACTTATCCCTTTTACGTAATCTTAAGAGTTAATTAAATGTTGCCACGTCATCATCATGTAACACAACAACTTATGTTACTTATACTACACTTTTCTCATTTACATAATCAAAAGATCATTTGAATGTGAATTATGGTCGACGGTATGGCTCGTCTGCATTTGCAGACGGATTATTGATGGCATTGTGGCTCGTCTAAATGTTTTGAGGAGATATGGAGATCGCGTGGATCATCTGCATTTGTTGATGGAATACAGACGAAATTTAACTTCTTCCATCCATGCACGGCGCGAGATGCAACCATCCGCAATCTGTCTGTAATTACAGATGGATTTCAGACAACAAACACTTTTCATCTGCAAACTCAGATGGATTACGGGCAAACCACATCTTTCCATCTGCAAACTCGGATGGATTACGGATACCTAGTAAAATTCATCCGTAAATACGGACTGCATACGAACGAAAATTGGTCCCTGTCTGTAAATTCTTAATATTTTGAACTTCCTCCTCCGTTCGTCCAAAATTTTCCATCGCGTGGAATCTGCATTTGTTGATGGAATACAGACGAAATTTAACTTCTTCCATCCATGCACGGCGCGAGATGCAACCATCCGCAATCTGTCTGTAATTACAGATGGATTTCAGACAACAAACACTTTTCATCTGCAAACTCAGATGGATTACGGGCAAACCACATCTTTCCATCTGCAAACTCGGATGGATTACGGATACCTAGTAAAATTCATCCGTAAATACGGACTGCATACGAACGAAAATTGGTCCCTGTCTGTAAATTCTTAATATTTTGAACTTCCTCCTCCGTTCGTCCAAAATTTTCCTTGTGGTCTGATGTCGTCGTCCCTATCCATTGCCATCCACCATTTATTTTCTAAATATCCCCAACCGTTAGGAATAGATTGCATTTACGGATGCTCATTTCCAAACGGATCGCCTTTGTACGAAAAACGTCTACAAATCCTTTTCCGGACGGATTTGGCCGTCCGGAATCCGTGTTTATCTAGTAGTATCATTTTTCTTTCTCTTTTTCTTTTTTTATGCGAGAATAGGTAACCAGTACTAACACTCACATGCGATGATTGTCACCACCCCTGGATGAGATGTTTGGCTCTTGTTCAAGTGAATCATTTATAACTATAAAGACGATAGACTCGAATAAGATGGAAATGGCCTAATACTCTACGAATGAGTAATGACTCTTAGGAAAATATATAAGTTTGGAACTAAGATTCTAGGAATGGTCCTAAGATGAGTAAGTATCAATCAACCCCACAAAAAATAAAATAAACTTATGCTCGAAACCTCTAATTCTAATAATTTCGACAATTTGTTCAAAATTTCTAGTCAATACTAAGTGTGGTATGCGTAGTTATTTGGGCAACAAAGATTCTCTAGTATCGGATATATCGTTCAATGACCTCATTGCTAAGCTATGTGTATGTGTGGTCTCATTTATGGGACTAAGAAAAAATATTTTCCTAAAATGCACCTAAATGCAATCTCAGTGGTAGCTAATATGTCAATCAATGTCTCCCCCAAACTTAGACTCAACACCTTACTCAGAGTCGAATTTGCATGAAAGATATGACCTTAATGGATAATAAAGTAAAATATTTGAACACATAACCTCAATATCATTAAAATCAGTGACGTGTTTGTGCATGTGATTGTGCTAGAAATTTTTTTCGGTGTTCCATCCATATTTCATCGTTTTGACATGCGGTCTTTTGATGTTGCACTCACTTGTAAAAAAAATCTGAAATTACAATCAAAGAGAAAGTATTGAGATTAACATAAAAATGTTTACTACAACTTATTGAATAATTAAAATAAAATAAAAATTGAAATAGAAAGATGGAGGAAATTTCACTACTAGAAAAGCCAATTCTCATGGCTCAAAGTTTCTCAATGTGTTATCAAAGGGACTCGGGGTATGCCCGATATGTGCTCGCTTCAACATGAAAAATTTTTGTAAGGTCTGAGAAATTGCTTGACTAGAGTTAACATGGTCGAGAAATTAGACTAAACCCTAATCATGCCTAACCGATCGTTTCTCAATGTTCATTTTCCTGATAGAATTGCTCGATCACTCAGTGTGGTGCTCGAACGAGCACTATGTGACAAGCCATGGAATACACCAAAAAAATAATCATATTCTCAAAATTTAATTCTAAAAAAGTTCAAGGAATAGAGAAAGAGAGACTTTCGATTATGGTTCTCGATCTCTCTCTCTCGCTAAGAAATACATATCTTTCGACGGCTACATACAATAGTGTGGGACAAAGGAGTCTCATGATGGATTCTGCAGTGACATTGGTTTGGGCTACGTTTTCAGTCGGGCAATTTTATTCAAGTGAGAGAAACCATTCGAGAACTTTACCTTTTGTAGATGAACATTTACCGCTCGATCGAGCGTTTAAAGCTTAATATCGCTTGACTTGATTGTATTCTCTATTTTCTTTTCATTCCTTCAAAAAAATTATGTATATTGTTTCTATGGTTCCTGTAGTGAAAATTTACGAAAATATAGACTCTAAAAATGACATAATCCTCCAAAAATCAAAAGTCCAGACAAATCGAAAATAAAAAAAATTAAAAAATGTTCGAAAAGAGCCTCGAATTACCTTTCGGTAAGCACTTGTTTATAATTCCGAGCTTGACCAAATATGCTTGTACTCTCGGAGATTTTGATAAGGCTTTTCTTGGAGCTTTCCTGCCATTCTTGACGAAGTAGTAGTAAGTTGGACAACTTGGGTATCTAGCACATTGAGGTACATGTGGATTTCTTCAATATGTGTACATGAGAACAATTCTCGAGTCTAGAAACAACGTATCATTTGTATACAATTGTAATTGTAATTTAGTGTACTTATTTATAACTAGATATACTCATACTTTTATTTTTCATGATCATAGTTTTCATGAGAAAACCAAACACATCGAACTAGACTATCACTTCATTCAAGGCAAGATTTAAAGGAGTAATCGACACAATGTATACCAAGGGCTCAGACGATCAACATCTTCTCCAAGGACACAAGTGGATGAATGTGTTCTAACATTTATTAAAGGTTCTCCACAAAAAAACTTAGTCAAATGACAAGCTCAAATTATCTACTCAACAAACACGTGAATCATAACTATATTTTTTTCTTTCACCAAGTTTTATCCTACAAGGTTTTATTTTGTGACATTTAACGAGGCATCACCTCATAGCGTTAGTCATTTAAACCTTGGGGTGAAATTTTAAATCTATCTCTCACTAAGAGGATTCAAGACATTATTCCTCATCTAAAAAGATCAAGACATCCTTCTTTTCTAAGAGAGTTCCAATCGGCTAAAGAATCGGCCAAATATTTCCCTTGTTGCCGCTCACATCATGGAAAAGGAAAATCTTGTTTTTTTTTCGTGTTTAGGAAATATGTTATATTTTTAAAAATGAATTTTCAATTTCTTGTATTCACATTTATCTATTACCTTTTCTATTCTTGGTTAGATTTTTAATAAACTAAATTACTTCCTTTATGTAGCAAATTCGGTTGAATGGATAATAATCTATTTCTCTCATATAGGCCTAGTTATTTCAGATTTCGGTTCGGATTTTCGGTTATTATTCAATTATTTCGATTTTATCAATCATTTTATCATATAAAATTACAAATTAATGATAATATTCTGAATATTTCAAATAGTTCATAGATTTTACAAAATATAATATAATATATTATTTAAATTTGATATTCAATTTTAATTATTAATTAATTAGATGAATATTCATTTGATAAATATCATTTACTTATATATTTTTTATATTTTTATGTAACCAATCGGTTATCTAAGGTTATTCGATAATAATCGAACCGAATCCATTCGGTATTTTAACTTTCATATTCGATCGATTATTTTATCTATACCTGAACCGAACCGAATGGCCATAATTTGGTTTGGTTGGATTCGGTTTTATATAACCAAACCGAAATGTCCACCCCTACCCTAACACGAGCCAATTATTTAGTTTATTATCTTGTTATTAGTTGGTCTTCATCTCTTGCATCAGTCATATCTAAGTAAATTCTCCATCCTCGATATTGCCCATGACTCTATGGAATGCGATTTTGCATGAGTCGAGCAATTCTCCGCAAGCTAAAATTTTGTCTACTCGTGCGAACACCTCGTCTGTCTAAAACCGGCAGATAAAGATTATTAGAGAAGACTGTGCCAAAGTCGAGGCAAGATTGAGCGCAAAAGTTAAACAATTCATTATGGGCATATTAAACCGCCTTCAAAACGTTGATCAAAATGGCACATTTCAATTGGTGTATAGAAAAGCTTGTCATCTCCCTGTCGAACTCGAACATAAAGCAGAATGAAGGCCCTCATTTATGGCTAAAAAACAATAGCAGAGAAATGGATGTTGCATCTCCACCACCTCGAGAAACTTCACTTCGATATCTACGAGAATGTGAGGATCTATATGGAGCGAGTGAAGAAGTGGTGTGATCGGTGTATCATACATTGATCCTTTAAAGAGAACGCCCTCTTCCTCCTCTTTAATTCTTGAGTAAGAATATTTCCACGTAAGTTCAATCTCATTGGTTTTTGTTGTTTTTGTATTGACATGATCATATCTAATGGTTCAATTGAGTTGGGCAATGAACGAAGAGAACATTTCATGGTCAGCACGCAAAGCATCAAGTTTTACAATCTGATTCAGCCAAACATAGAGAATGAGATAGTTATGCTTTCTATACCAACACCTGAACAGAGAAGATAAGGTCAAACTCGAGATCTAGAGTGAGGGCTTCTCAAGAGGCAATCGCAGAATTTTCAAAGAATATTTTAAATTTTTTATTCGTTTTATTTTTCTTATTATTATTATGACTTTTTAGTAAAGAGTGTCAAATTTATGATCCATTATCCATGCATGAAAATAACAAAATCAACGAAAAGATCAAGAAATTTTTGAGGAAATCGACACGAAAGCTAAGAAAACGCTTGAACCAAGCGAATCGAAATCATCAAATCGCTCGACCAAACGTCAAAATCTCACTACCCTATAAAAAGGTAATTTTCACTGGTTTCTCGATCATACCCAACCCCCAAGAAAAAACCACCCAGCCTTCTCCACAGAGAGACCACTGGTTAGGATGACATAATCCGGGTACGAGACGGAATGACACAGATCCAAACATTTATCTCTCTATATGTTTGGTTATTATCTCAAAAATCACTCGAGGTATGAATAAATCTTATGTTTTTCAACATATTCACCTATTAAGAAGGGAATTTTAGGTAATAGGGCTTTGATTCGGTAGAAAAATGGTGATGCTTGTTCATTTTCCTCGCCTCGTCGCATATGGCTTGGCCAAATGCCACAATAACATAAAATCATGCGCTCGAGATGGAATAGAGTTCGGCCTAATCACCCGATAGAACAACTCATTTCGAGCCGCAGTTTTGCACATTTGAATTCTAGAACCTATACTTTGATGCATATTTTTTATTCCTTATGAACTCACACAACTTTAACGCTTGTTTGTAGATGTCTTCGCTCGCAAGAGTGGAAGCTTCTTCATTGAGCGGGTCAGCCGCACAAGCCCGAGGTCCTCCACCATTGAGGAGTAGAGCTATCCAGTCTTTCAATGCTTCCCGGAGGATCACATTCACACCAAAAATATGGATCTCTAAGACATAAAATGAGGACAACAAGAGACGGTATAAGGTTTCAACGAAAAGGACTCTGGCCTTTGAAGTTTCCATAAGAATTCACGATAGATGATATGGGGATCTGGAGTCAGATGGATCTGCTTATAGAATAACTTGGATGGAGAATTTTGATGCATACAGGCTTAGGACGTACCACCATTTCACCTTGGAAGTCCTCTCCTCATTCTAGATTTACTTCCAAAGGGACGGGAGTGTGGATGACGCCTTTACAGATTTCTACCTTCATAACCAAAAATACCACCTCAATATGAAAGATTTTGGGTACATATTGGGGATGAAAGAACACTATCTAATGAACTCTGTATGAAAGAATATTGCCTTCATGGATTTCTGTCTCTCTAACCAAGAATTTTGTATCTCGTACCTTCACAAATACCAAGTGAAGCATTTCGGCAGATGATTGGGGTACACGACTACGCGAGTAACCGAGCCAAGGCCATTTGGATTTGACATGTAGCTTTGGATTGTTGGAATCGTTTCTCCTTGGTGACTGGCCGGGAAGGGGGACGCACGCGCCGGAGGAAGTGCATAGGCGAAAAACTCCATTTTCGCCTTAGGGTTTTCAGCAG
>CM071873.1:30985209-31039075 GCA_036759665.1 Gynandropsis gynandra
TTCAGATCGGTTGCGTCGATATCATCTCTGCCATCACCACCACCTCTAGACAGAGTTGCATCCGAATCGAGCCTCGGTTCTTGCTGCGGTGTTGATCCTCTCACCTGGCCCGACAACAACTCAATGACGCTCTCCAATTGTTGTATTTGAGTTGTTTGTCGCGCCACTTAGGCTCGAGTTTCTCGAAGTTGTGTTTCGAGATCTTCGATCCGCCGTTGTTGCGAAAAACTCTCTTGCACCGCTGGAGGTACCGTCGTGACGTCCTCGATTATATCCTTTTGAAGCGCTCCGAGACCGTATAGACGTCCCTTATAGGGTCTCACCGACTACAAGACAAATAAGAGTAATGTTAGATTTTAACAATTGATTAATAATTTACAATTAAAATAATAATCTTTTACCTCTAAATAAATTTGGTCCTTTTGTGAGGACTAAGGTCGTCGGGGCTTGAACCGCAAGCCTGAGATTGCTGTGTGATTTTCTCCATCACAGCTCTCACGGTTCGGACCGCTCGAGGATCGATTAGTTCCGGTTCTCTTCCCATTCTTTGCGTGGGTTTCTAATACCACTTCAAGAAGAGTCGGTTCTCTTCCCATCCGTTGCATCTACAATATAAAATAAATGTTGTTAGATAAATATTTAAGTAAATAAAAAATCTAAATAATTAAAATTTTACCAATTCTTTTTTTCTTTTCATGAAGGATTTTGATCCCGATGTATGGCGATGCGGACCATCTCCGGGAACCTTCTCAGAACCTTCTCACTGTAGCGATTTTGTTTGGCCTTCTCGCTCTTGGCCTTGAATGCCGCAGACTCCCAGAGCTCAATCATTTTGTTGAACACCGTTTCGGTTGCCCATCGCGGTTTGCTGTTGTTGGCGTAGTAGTTGCGCTTTGCACCGTTCATCATTAGGCGCAATCGAACCTGCATGTCGCGCATCCATGCTGTGTAGATGCGCTACGTATGGGTTCGATACCATCTGTATGAACGCTGCAAACAAAGTTAAAAAATTATTAGTTTTCAAATATATTAATAATTATAAAATGAAATATAATTAAAACACTTACAATAAAAGTGTTCCATCATCGTTAGCGCACAACTTCTGGCGTCACTTGCCAGGAGTAGTACAAATCGTCCTGTAATAATCCTTGGATGATGGTATTGTTGGTGTGTTTTAACACATCATCCTCATCAAACCTTCATATCAAAAATAAAAAGTTAGATAATAGTTACGAAATTTAAATAAAATTAAATACAATTATATACAATTTACTATAACGTTCCAGGAGAACGTTTGGGATCGATGATCGGAAGGGTTGGACGCCCATCGAAATCATCGATCAATGCATCGATGTTTACCATATCGTCCTCGTTAACAAATATCGGCGGTGCCGATACTGGAGACGGAGGACGATATGGTGGTGGTGGCGGCGGGGGAGGCGCCCCCGCGGAACCAGCCAACATCCCCTCGATCCTATAAATCGTCTAGGCCTCATTTTTTCTAAGTTTTTGTAATACTTTGAATTCTGGATTTGTGTTTTGGTGTTGATATAAGAACAGTTCCATCGCAATATATATCCGATTTTCCAACGATCATCCGTTGGAAATGCCAATGGACGGCCGTTGGAAAACACGTCATCGCAACGGAAGGATTAAATTGACGCGACGTTTCGCATTCCCAACGGACGGCCGTTGGGAATGAGTGTTCCCGAGGCGACGGAAGGCTAAAAGGTGGCTCGTCAGCCCTTCCAACGGTCATCCGTTGGAAATTCCAACGGACGGCCGTTGGAAACCTGAAAAAACGGTTGGGAAAGCTGCAATTTCTGCAGTCATCATTACGCTAACCAACGGACATCCGTTGGCATTCTAACGGATGTCCGTTGGAAACGATCAACACGTGGTGTCAATTTAACCTTATAACGTTCCAACGGTCATCCGTTGCTAATTCCAACGGATGTCCGTTGGGATTGTTGAAAATTCAAAAAAAATTTCTAAGTGTCGGGGGAAAATTCATGTTTCAACAACCGTTAATATTTTCAACGGGCAACCGTTAATATTTTCAACATTGGTATTAGATTATTTTAATTTGTTATACATCAACATCATTTATATAACATGTTCGATTGTATTAACATTTCGATTATTCGGTTACACATCATACATCAAACGTGAAACATCGTTCATGGACGTTATACGTCATTTACATTACACATCATCTACATGTATTACACATAGTAAACATTATTGTATTTACATTTCTTCTTCAGTAGATTCATCGATGGGCGAGTTGTCCTTCGCTTGTTCATTGAATTCATCGCCGTTTTCATCTTCCGCATCTTCTGGTTCAGCGTCTTCATAATCGCGTATGAGTTCTCTGTCTATGTCATTCCTCGCATGAATCTCCTCGCGATCTGTATCAATTAAACGAATCAGCTGCGGATGATCGGGTTGCAACGGATCTTCTTTATCATCAGAGCTTAATATCCCTCGTGGCTTGATCTTTACTATGACCCACCATTCCTCTCTTCGGCGTTTCAATGTTGTTGGATATTGCACGTAACATACTTGATCTGTTTGATATATTGTGATGAATGGATGATATTTACCATATTGTCGTGTCGGGTTGACGTCAATTCCTCCCCAACGGTTTTTTCGTATTCCACGTCCTACAGTTGGGTCAAACCACTGACATTTAAAAAGCATAACCTTCAACCCAAGGAGACCGGAATATTCCATTTGTATGATTTGGTGCAAAATACCGTAGAAGTTATCACCCTCTATATCACTATTAACGCAAACGCCATAGTTGTATGTGCTTCTATGTTTTCCGTGTTCGTACGTGTGGAACATGTAGCCGCGAGTAAACAAGATTGGCCAACACATGACATTTCGTGCAGGACCATTAGCCAAATCTTTTATCCACGTAGGAAATCTTTCATCAGAACATTTCACCTGTATGTATAAAAAAAACAAAGTAATACTCTTATATGCAATTAATTTACATAGATGTGTATACGAGTACTTACGTAGTCTCTAAACCACGATCCATAATGTTGAACTTTCATGTCTGTGAGTTCATTTGCAGTTTATCACATTGTGATATTTTACATGATTAAATGGACCCATTCTAAAACAATTAGATGATGATAAAATTAACAAAGATTGAGATTCCTTATTTCTATTTAATAACATACGCATAGTTCCGTGATTTTGTCTAAGTGATTGTTGAATGTTGGCCTTGGAATAAATGGAATAAAACGGATTGATGTGATCTGCAGAGATCAATCCGGAATCTGATGGATTATTCCTTTTTCTTATATACGAAATTGGGGATTTCACTAAGACGATTCTTATGAAATATCGAATCAACCCCTTTATACTTACTTCAACAAAGAAAGCACGGACCTCTTCGAGGGAAGAATTTTTGTTGTCTTGGTCCCAATTCAAGACTAAACAAGTTCGAACCAATTGAATACTTGTGTCAGAAATTCCTCGAGTTGGTTAATGTTCCATGACATCGAAGAATGAAGGCGGAAAAACTTTTTCCAATGCACATAATACTTTAGAGATATTGTTTTCATTACTTCCAAGTCATCACCTTTTAAATTCCTCGAACATATATCTCTGAAAAATATGCTGATTCTGCATAACACATCGTGAACATTACGTGGTAAGAGCTCAGCAAATGCGATTGGAATGAGCCGCTGCATGAAAACGTGACAATCGTAAATTTTCAATCCGATCAGCCTCGAACCGACAATATCCACACACCGAGCAATGTTCGATGCATAACGTCCTTTTTTAACCACTTTAATAATGTTGTTTTGGCCGGACCAGACAATCTGAATACCGGGATAGGTGACCTTCCATCCCGTAATTCCAACTCAGGTCGTCGGCATATTGACTTCAATTCTTTTCTTGATTGTATATTATCTTTGGTTTTACCCGTCACATTCAAAACAATATTTATGATGTTATCGAAAAGGTTCTTCTTGATATGCATAACATCTAATTTATGACGTAATATCAATGATTTCCAGTATGGTAGTTCCCAAAAGATACTACGTTTATACCAGTTATGCCATTCACCTTGACCTTTTGGTTTACGATGCCCACGATCTCCACCGCATTCTACTGATTCTTGTAAATCCTCCATTGTGTTCAATCTTTCGTAAAGGATTTTTGTTCCGGTTTGCATGCACGGTGCCTCTTGTTTTGTACCACGTTCTTCCGAAAATGTTTTTTATCTTTCCGGAAAGCATGACCACGAGGAAGAAATCTTCTATGACAATCAAACCAACATGGTTTCTTACCATGTACTAGTCGAAATGAATCTGTATCCTCCATACAATAATGACATGCTAATCTTACGTGCGTGCTCCATCCTGATAACATTCCATATGCAGGAAAATCGCTAATTGTCCACAACAAGACCGCTTTCAATCTGAAATTTTGCTTAGTACTGACGTCATAAGCAAGGATACCGTCGTTCCACAACTGTCGTAATTCATGAATTAAGAGCTGCAAAAATACATCGAAACTTTTCTTCGGATGTTCTGGTCCTAGAATAAGCAACGTCAGAAACATTACCTCTATTTTCAAACACATCTCGGGAGGTAAATTATAAGGAGACAAAATCACCGGCCAGAGGGAATATTGACTTCCCGATTGTCCATAGGGACTAAAACCATCCGTGCACAGGCAAAGATAAACATTTCTCGTTTCACGTGCAAACTCGGAAAATATTACATTGAAATCTTTCCAAGCATGACCATCCGTTGGATGTTGCATTACACCTTCGGTCGTGGAGTGTTCGGCGTGCCATCTCATTGCTGCAGCGGTTTTTTTTTATTCATATAACCTTCTCAACCTGTTTGCTACAGGCATATAAAACATTTTCTTGTATGGTACGTATTTCCGTGAAGATGGTTTTTTAGGCCGAAATCTGCTTGCACCGCAAAACTTGCATTCCAACAAGTCTTTATCATTTCCCCAAAACAACATGCAAATGTCTCTACAAACATCAATTTTCTCATGTGGCATTCCCAAGTCTTTTAACACATTCTTCGTTTCGTAGTATGTCTCGGGAGCTTGGTTATTTTCCGGTAAATATTCCCGCATTGTTTTACAAAATGAATCCATGCAATTTTCAGCCACATTGTAGTCTGTTTTAATACTCATCAATCTTGAAGATAAAGATAAACGAGACTGACCTTCACGACAACCTTCATATATAGGTTGTTTCGCCGAATCCAATAGGTTGAAGAATCGACGTGCATCGATGTTCGGCATCTCTTCATGCGTTTGTTCATTAACAACTCCAGGAAAAGCATCTGACACCATTTCCACATATGGATTGGTCGTTGATTCTTCATAAATAACTTCTTCATTTCGTTGTACTTGTGCATCTTGCACACTATCTCTAACACCGCAATCTTCGCCGTGAAAAAACCAAATTTCGTAATTTTCAACGAAACCCACCTTATACAGATGTTTGCAAACAATTTCTTGACTTCGAAACTTCATGTTTTTGCATCTTTTGCATGGACATAACATTGTCCCCCGTTCTTGACACAAAGGCTGCATCGATGCAAAACTCATGAATTGCTCTAATCCGTGTAAGAATTCTTGCGTAATCTCTTCGGTTACAGGATCTTTTCTTCTATACATCCACTCCCTTGATCTATATATATTTCGATTCGAAGACGACGACATTTTTTCGAAAATGTTTTTGTTATTGATGGTTTGATGCACTCTTTGGTAAGATCTAAATAGTTTATGTTCCAACGGACATCCGTTGCAAATTGCAACGGATTGCCGTTGCAGGTTCACGTGAAATTATTTAAACCGGTGCCCTCGAAATTCACAAAATCAACGGTTATCCGTTGCGATTTCTGACGGGCATCCGTTAAAAATTGCAACGGACGACCGTTGCCAGGCTTTCTAACGGCTGTTCCAACGGAAACTGCCAACGGATGGTTTCCGTTGCCATCCGTTAAATTTTGCGACGGACTTCCAACGGAATTTCTAACGGAGGATATCCGTTACAAATCCGTTGCAAATTGTAACGGATTTGTAACGGATATCGGCCCGTTGCAATATCCCCACATCCGTTGCAATCTGTTGGTTCTCGTTTCCAACGGACGGATCCGTTGCCCCGTCCGTTGGAAATACCGTGTTTTTTTGTAGTGATGGTACATGAACACGAGGATCATTGCCCACCTCACATTACAGCCATGTACCCTTAATATCGTTTTCCACCTTATATCTCAACCAAATACCCGTAATATTGTTTTCAATTCAAACATTAAACCATGTTTTTATGTCAGTGATAGATCATTTTATCTACGTCATTCATAGTGATAAAAAAATATGAATATGACAAATCATAATTATACCCATGCCAATGTCATTATTTGTCCTTCATTATTACGTATATTATTTTTGTACGTCAATTTACTTGTGATAATAATTGTACTAATAAATTTGATGCATTTTGTTTTTCTATGAAGGATAAGATAACACAAATAGTTTTTCTATGATGTGATAGCTCAGGTGCCTTTATTCCATCTTACCCTCGCTATCATGTTCTTGTTTGTCTTTTTCCATTTATGCATTTCATACTTCACTCGTCTTAGGCACCCTGGAATTATAGTTTTTTGTTTAATTCATTCGTTGGGAATTCTAGATTATAGTAATGCATTTTGCATTTTGTTTTTCTATCGACTTGCTTGATCGGTTGTGCCAACCACCGTCTGACCACCTATGAACTGTCACCCTATAGTCACACGTAGCCAAAACAACATTACTAAACATAGCACCATCCTCAACCTAAATATCACCTCCATCTCACCCCTCGCCATGTCCCACTAAGAGGCCATAGATTATCACTGGTATGAAGTGATGCAATCATATTTTGATGCTCCCATTTAACGTACTACATGAGACTTTGTTTCCCGACCACCTAATACTTTGGTACAGTGATATGATGATTGGGTCGAGTGGTCCATGTCTTCTAATGCACTTTGAGATAGAGGAATTGCTCTGGTTAAGTGCACAACCACTCAAGTCAAGCAACCAATGTGTATCATGTGTACACTGGTCTAGAGGAATCACTATGGTCGAGTGCCTTCGACTCAACTAATTCCATGCTCCTCATGTCCCATCCACTTGCGAGAAATGCTTGACTTAATATCTCTTGTTGCTCTTGTAAAGTCATTGCAAACTCTTCCACGATCATGCAAGCAAACACATGATGAATGTTTTTTGCCCTAGACCTTATGATCAGTTTGTGCTTCTTCGGTGTCTCTTCTAGAGTCTAACTCTCATCATGTTCTCTCTAAGACCTATGCAAGCTATGTGGGCAGATTTTTATGTTTTTACAGGGTATGTTTCTAAGCTCTAATTCATTCAAAGCTTAGTGATTCATCGTTGTTAATTATGACCATATGGATAATTACCAAGCTATGCTCTTGGTATATGTGAATGATATTATCTCCATGGAATCTTCTCATGAATTTCTCCACCAAATCATGTCTTCCTTGGGTTCACTGCTCAATGTGATTCTATGGACCTATTTTTCATCAGATATCCTATCTTGAGATTATTATTCATCAAACTAGAATAGATTCATGTAACATGTGTGAAACGTTGGTAAACACAACCTTGGGAACCTTACCTTGTATCGTACCATTGTGGGAGCACTACAATATCTCACTTTCACACAATCTGACATTCAATATGTGGTGCAACAATTATAATTATTTCTACACAATCTCATACTTCTCATTGGAATGCCATGAAATGAGTACTCTAATACATCAATAGTTGTCAATGTGGCTTGTAGTTGCGACCATCTTTCACCACGGGTCTTGCTGTGTATTGTGATGCGAATTGGGTTGGTTGTGTTGATATGTATCGATCTACTTTTGCCTTGTATATTTATCGGCGACAACTTGATTTCATGGTTATCACTACAAAAAAGGTTATTTTTAACTGGAAAATCCATTGGAAATGTTTATTTTTCCATTGAAATCAAAAAATTTCTACATACTTCAACGGAATCAGAACCATAGGCTGTTGAAAACACTCATTCGTTGAAATTTTCAATGGTATTTCAATAGGCAGGATTTGTTGAAAACTTAACGACGGATTGTAACGAACTTATCCATTTCAAATTGAAATAGATATCCATTGAAATGTTCAACGGACATCCGTTGATATGTTTGAATGACTATCAACGGGTATCTATTGAAAAATTTCAAGAGAAAATTGGAAATTACCAACGGATGCTCGTTGGCACTTTTTTAGCAGAAAATTTAAATATATCAACTAATACCCATTGATTTTATGATTGTATCATCAACAAACATCCGTTAATTTTATGGTGTTTTAAAAAACAAAAAAAATATTGATAAATTTTAACTTCAAATATTAATTTAAGTATAAAAGAGTTTAATACAATATTCAAATAATAAAAATAAAAATACTATATCCTACAAATAATCTAAACCATTATCGCCGTCTTCGTCTCCCCTGACACCATGAGAAGGAGTGATGGTGGCGGAGCTCCACCGAAACCCACCAAAAATACTCCGTAACCGATGAATCGTTGAGCCCTCATAGTATATTGTGTTTAATTGGTTTAAGAGAAGTTTTGAGAGGATTTGAAAGGTTTCGTTGAATTTGTTGAAAATGAATCGTTTAACATGTTAAATACCCGAATTTTTATAGGGATCTGTTGAAACCGATGTCTAATCAACAAATGAATGCTCATTGAAACCAATATCAAATCAATGAATGTCATGTCGCAATCTTTTATTTTTACAACGGACTTCCGTTGGACATTATAACAGATTGAAAATCCGACTTTCTAGGCAATCGAAATTGAAGAGTTAGAGACCTACAGTTTTCAACGGACATTCGTTGCAAATTCTAATGAATGCTCATTAAAAATGTGAAGAGGTTTAGCCATAGAATTATTATGATCAATTCCAAAGGCAATCGTTGGAATTTTCAACGGATGCCCATTGAAAATTTGAAAAAATAAATTGTTGATAAAGCTAAAGGATTTTTAACATATACTACGATGCATATCAACAACCTTTATTTGTTCATAATCCGCCGATAATACCAATAGATTTTAATGAATGTCTTTTCGTTGATATTTCGCTGGAATTCGTAGATAAATATTTCAATGGACGATTTCGTGGGTAAATATTTCAACGAACATATCCATTGATCCATTTGTTGATGTTGACATATTTTTTAGTAGTGTATCTAAACGCCAACCTAAAATTTTCTAATCTAATACAGAAACTGAGTATAGAGCATTCTTGAATGTTGTGTCCAAAACATGTTGGATCCACAACCTTCTTCTTGATCATCGATGCCCTCTCACACACGAAAACATATTGGTTTAGTATGAAAATATATATGTTAGGTACATGTCATCCAATCTCGTTTGACATAAAACCACGATGTGCATCGAAATTGATATTCATTTGATCGAGACAAATTCATCATCGAATCATTACGTTTCCTACACATTCTATCTAAGAGTCAGTTTGTTGACATCTTCACTAAAACGTCGCGATAACAATTTTCGTGACATTTCGGTCTGGTCTATGTTTGCCATCATCGCACGCTTCAACAATTGGATCGTTAGAAATACTAGGAATATATTTGGTTTTCTTATGTGTAGTTTCGTTATATATATAGTTTCATGATATATCGTCCCCCTTTGCTATATGGAAAAAAAATTTTCACTATGCCAATTTGGGTATCAATAAAATTCACATTAAACCAAATTACATTTACAATATATATATATGTAATTTAATTTGAGAAATGTAACTTGAACTGAAAGAAAATACCTATATATTATATATGGCCGTATCCGCAGGGTGATGTGAGAGTCATGTGACAATCCCAACTCGACGACCCAATCTGCGGAACAAAGCGTATAATTAATTCTCACTTTCAGATCAAATGCTTAGTATTTCATAAAAGATATTATAAAAAAATTAACCTTATAATGCCTCTAAAATAAATAAATAAAATTTGTTGTAATTTAGTCACTTAAATTTGGATACTATATTCCGCCAATGTCGTTTCTTTCTTCTTCGTTTGTTGTTTCTCGTACGGGCTGTATATCATTGAGACAAATCTTAGGTAGAATCTCCATTTAATTAAAATTATAATAATTCGGTCAAGGCCCGATTTTCTACTGTTCAATCGTATTATAATCCAATTAATCACACTAACATATTTACTTTATAATAGTTTTATCTAGTAGAATATTTATTATATTAATATATAAATACGTACTTAGGAAACTCAAGACTTTGTCCTATTATAATTTAATAATAGAATATATCTACTCTAACACAACTTATAATAGGTCTGTGAAACCAAGTTTGTAGACTCGTGGAAAATGGAGATACATAGGCAGTAGAAAAACAATAGCGAGATGCGTATATATATATATATATATATATATATATATATATATATATATATATATATATATATATATATATATATATATATATATATATATATATATATATATATATATATATATATATATATATATATATATATATATATGCCTGCTTGTGTTCACATATCATCATCAAAGCTTCCCAAAAATTATTACATAAACATGCACATCTATAGATACATATACGCATAATATGTATCTCTATATATCTATAGGGAAGGTTCATAAGTTGAATCTCCTAACACATGCCAATAACTATAGTAGAATAAGACTTTCTCATCAAATATGTATCCTCTCTCTTTTCTCATGGTTTCTCAAGTAGCTCTCAAACATTCAATGCTTTAACCAAGTATACTCACACATACTTTCATAGACATGTATGTATAGGTTTATGTGCTTATATATATGTCTATGTGCGTGTTAAGCAACAGGCTCTCCAGCAAAGGAAAACCCTTCAATTTTATCCTTCTAGTTAATAGTACTTGTAGATCTACGACGACTTTCGAACAAAGTTTCTATGTTTAAATACATGTGGGGGATGGAGAAAGGACAGTGCTCGATGTTAATGAAGAAACCAATGCCGAGATTGTCTGAAAACATGATTTTCCGGTCGTTTGGGGCGAGTTCAAGGGAGGAGAAAGCGTATGCTTTCTCGGCCGCGGAGGATTATAGCGGCTGCGTTTGGCCGCGGAGGACTTATACGTGCAGCTTCTGCGACAGAGAGTTCAGGTCAGCTCAAGCCCTAGGCGGACACATGAACGTCCACCGCCGCGACCGAGCTCGTCTTAAACACAACCAAGAAGCCAATCAGCTTGTTCATCATCATGATCATATTCTCGAAGCCAACACTTGCTTTGGAGCCAAAACGGGGATAGTTGTTGGTTCCAAGAATCTTCAAGAAGATTCAAGAAAGCCAGACGTGGCGAAAAGGGAAAGTAACAATGGTGATGCTGTTGTGGAAGATTCGCTGAAGAATCTTGGGGATGGTGAGATTAGGACAGATTTGTCAGTGGGTTTGAACTCGGAGTTGTGTCAGAAAATTCCCAAGAGATCTTCTTGCAAGAGAGCCAAAACGGATTATCATCATCATGATGTTTCATCAAGATTGCCACTGATGTTAGAGTTAGTTCTTGGAGTTCTTGAACCCACAACAACAGTGTCCAAGAACGATAATCATTATCATCATGAAGAATTGGATCTTGAATTGAGATTGGGGGCTCATGACCCGCAAAAGGCGAATTGATTATAATCGTTGCAATAATATGTTTGGAGAGGAGGAAAACAATAAATATTTAAATTTATATATTTTATATATCGATGTTCATTTAATTTCATGAAAGAGAAATGAGGGAAAAAGTAGTTCTTCCTGTAGTTTTGGCTTTATATGTATATCTCTCAGAAAGTCAAAAAACTTATACCATTTCCTCGCTAATTTGATTTGACATCTGAAAATTATATATATTCGAAAAAAATGCTAATTAATCAGACAATAAACCTCCGTCCGTATATATGTATTAGAGGTTATTTTATTATTACTTTTTCAAGTTGAACTTAATAACTTCAAAATTGTGCTAACTATAAAAAGTATAGTAATTTGATAATGTATGTATATATATTTACTGTATACCCCTTTGCATATGAAACAAGGGTTCATTTTACGCCACTTGTAAAAAAAACGATACAAAAACTGAAATTATATTTAGAATTATATTGGTTGGAAAATAAAGTATAAAAATAAACAAATTACTATCACTTTATTTATGGCCAAAATAAAAATACAAGGGAAGAGTCACGTTGAAATGCACTGCTCCCTTCTGTTTTGCATGGGGAGGTTACAGCGTCTCTACATGGATATGTGTGTCCCATTGTATTTGGTATACATATTTACATGTACCAACCCAAATCCATATATGCATATACATATACATATACATATACATATACATATACACACGTGTGGGGAGAGAGAGAAATCTAATTGAAGGAACTGACAGTGGGTCACTTCAACATCCCCAAAGCCCCAAAGCCAAACATAAGCATGTCAACGATGTGTAAACTGTTTACTTTAATTATTTTTTGTATAAGAATTTTTTAAATATAACCTGGGTTTTTAATTTTTTTAATATAACCTTGGTTGCTCAAATTTAAAGGAATTATATAGAAGAATACGTACAAGATATAATTTTATATTACGTTCGAGTTATAATATTATGATTTATTTTAATTCTATTCGAAATAGGAGTTTTGATATATCTCAAATTCTATAATTTTTGTATATTTTCAATTTTGTTTTAAACATTTTATGTATAAATACATTTGTTGAGTTAATTAAAAAAGATTCTTTTTTCAATCTTAACATGATATAAGAATCTATGATTTTTTATTGGGTTTGAGGTTTAACTAATGATATAACTTTTTAACGTAAAATTTCGAATAGACTATGAAAATCAATCAAGATCCCTAACTAATTTGAAAAAACAAACTAGAGTGACACACTCAACGGTGAAGACAACTGATATTAATCTCTAGAATATTTCATATTAACAACTTTAATTTGCTAAATGATGTCACAAAAGTTTATAAACAAACGTTTGATAAGTCAAAATGAAATTCGTGCATTGAATCACTCTATTTGATAAGTTAGTTGGATTAAAAAAGAACCATGTGCTCACAATTCACTCTAGGTGAAACTCAAATCACGATATTGTTTAACTTTTTAATCAAATGGTTTTGTCAGTTATAGACTATAAAATTAGAATGACATAAATATATTTCACTAAAAATCAAAAGATAAGATAAAAAAAATGTCGAGTTTTAAGGATGATTATGAATATTTCTATATGATTTTTGAATTTTCAATGAATTATCCATGCAAAATTAATGACAAAACTTCATTCTTTGACTAATTTTGGATTGTTGCTTGACCAAATGATTCGAATGTTCGATCCAAATAGATTGTCTGCTTAAGAATTCTTTGTTATATAATCTCATCATTTTGCATTTATTGGCTCCCAATCATGCTCACATCATTCTCTATCTCTTGAATTTTTTTTCTTCAAAGCTGAAAACAAACTATAGTGCTATCATTTTCAAGTTAAATATACACTATCAAGAGAAGACTCAATAGGTAATATTGATGTCAAACAACGAAAAATACTAATAATGATACAAATAGATAAAACACAAAGGATAAGATCTTGGATCCGCCATAATTCAAAAGAGGACAAACAACGAGGGTCGGGCAAAGGAGTTTCAAGATGTGTTCGTTGATATGGACTTGGAAGGATGGGCAACCACCCCATACGGACGTCAAAGAGCACTGAAATAAGACTACAAGACCTGCCTATAAGGAAAGAAGGTCGAGCAAGAACAAGAAGCTAGCGGAGCTAAAAACACGCTCGAGTCGAGCCGAGGGTCGCTCGATCCAAACGAACTCTCTAGACCAATATATGCATGATATCGTTGGTCATTCAATCCAAACAATATTGTATTTAACTCGAGCGAACATATGGTGGTCAAAAGAGCATTTGAACACATGGCCCGAACATCACATAGCTCCATCAATCAATGGTGGACTCGACTGAGAAGAGGAGATGCTTGGCTGGATGTATTTTAGTTTTGCAAATTTAAGGTTAAGATTTATGCGGCGCTCGATCGAGCGGTTATATCGCTTGACCAAGGATTCTTATTGTGTTTTATTAAGTTAACTTATTCTATTTTTTTTATTATTATTTGGTCCTTATAAATAAGACGCCCATTCTATGACTGTTAAACCAAGCATTAATAAATTGAAAGTGTATTTTTCTTGCTAATTCAAATATTTAGCTATTGAATTCTTGGAGAGATTATGAGTGATTATCGACTTATCAACACTAGATCACAAGTGTGGTGGTATTGTTCATATAGTCTGGGTTTTCTTGTCAGGTTGTATTGGCGTTTGGGACATCCTTCCTTAGAAGAGACATGTTCTATATTTTGCTATGAAGGTACTAGGAGGTTTATGTCTGATTCCATCCATCTAACAATATAACTTTAATATAGACTGCATAACAATATAACTTTATTCAATTTAGTTTGGTTTATTTTTGTGTCATTTTGGAAAAGCAGACAAAAAGAATGAAAATAAAAAAAGAAAAGCAAACAAAAAGAAAGAAAAGAAAAACGAAAAAACCAACAAAAAATAAAGAACAAAAGGAAAAGCAAAAAATGAAGAAAATGAAGGAAGAAACACAAAGAAAAAAAGAAAAGGAAAAGAAAACAAATAGGAAGAAAAGAAAAGAAAAAAACTTGGAATAGAGAAAAATCGGAAGTCTTAGAAAGAAAAAGAAGTATCTAGTAACTAGATTAGAAATCGCAGATATAGCGATAACGTTATACATTATAGCCTCAATAGTTTATTTGAATTTTTCACGAATTCATTTTGATTTACTTTGATTTCTAAACTAAATCCGAGGAAAGATAAAAAAGCGAGTTAAAATCGAGTGAAACACCTACTGAGATATTGTGAATTTCTTCCGGATTCCTTTCATTCATCATTTTTGTTTTTGCCTTGTAGATATCTATTTGATGTCTAATTAAGAGTACGATCACGAAAAATCATCGTGAGGTGGAGGGTTTGTTGCATACACAACTGCAATTCATGATGATAGACTTTTATAGGGTGTTGCGTGATGAAGTCCATATCATCCACCGACATCTTGATCGGATAGAAGGCACAACTCGTGGAGTTTGTCGAGCACGATCTAGGAGAATTTTAATCCCCGTTGGAAATTCATAACCTAAATATGGATGTAAACAAATATGTAAAACTCTAGGCACCAGTACATAGCCATCGAGTACAAAATCAGAAGACAATGATATCACACTAGATATCCCGATTTTCATGGGAAAGAGCAATGTAAAAACATACTCAGAGTGCGAGAGGAAATCTGAGATAATTTTAAATTTCCATCAATATTTCGATGTGAATAAAGTGAATCCTAATTTGGAAAATCTTAGCGAGTATGTGCTTGCTCACGTCGGTGGTACAGAGAGAAGTCAATAGTGACTTGGGTGTGTACACTCATGAGATATTGATTTGTACATACACGTTTTCATAGAGAGAAGAATCAAAGTCCATAAAAATTGGTGCAAAGAATTGCAATCGTAGATGACTTTTACAAAGAGACATCTAGACCGATAGCATAAGATACCAACAAAATCCCTATGTGTAACCGTGCTATAATTTGTCTCAAACATCAAGGTCGATGTCATTATACCATATTTTATCCAAACACTTGTATCATGTTGGTGCAAGCGGATGGCAAACATGTGGTAAAAGGGGATAACCATATGTTTCAAAACTCGAATTAGAGTTTCGAAGAACATGATGCATCAAAGGAAGAATCACTTGTAGCAATTACACAACACATAGGATACAATGGAGCAACTACTGAGAAACAAAAGGTGTGAGAATGTGAGTGACCATGAGGTAAATCACCACAAAAATAGTGAGATCTTGAGAGAAACAAAGACAAAGGCTTGTGAGAACACACCCGTGAGGATACTTTTTTATCTATGAGTGTGAGAGATAACGTGACCTTTTTACCTCAACCGATGAAAGTGATTACGTACAAAGATGGTTTGTTTCCTAAATAATTAATCCATTTTTATAGTATCATTCATAATTTATTGTAAGATTCTCGAGATGGTTTCCAGAATAAGCAACACCCGAATAAAAATAGATGAGAAAACAACAACAGGGCCTTGTACCATGTGGATAAGTAAGAGACAGAGATGACAATCTTCTAATCGAGATATGTGGTGTGGTGCATGCTCTCAAAAAGGCTCCTATAGAGGCATAAATTATAATTTCTGATGCAAAGTGATGGACTTTAATCAATCCTAACACCTACAAAAGCAAGTTACCAAGTGAATACATTGTCCATTTGGTATTCAATGCAACTGATGTGGCTGATTTTAATGGAGCTGAAAGACTAGATTAGAGGATAGAATCTATTAAAATAGTGAATGATGAGGATGAGATCTTAGATCCATCACAAGTTACACAAGTACCAACGAGGGTTAGGGCAAAGGATTTTTGTGATGTGTTTGCTCACATAGACCTAGAAAGATGAAAAACGATCGCACGAGGATGTCAAAGAGCATTAAAACAAGACTAAAAGACCAACCTATAAGGAGAGGAGGTCAAGTGGAAGCAAAAAACTGAAAGCGCTTGATCACACCATTTTCACTCTATAATAACTTGTATATTTCAATCAATCTGTACATATTTTTAATCTCTTTTAATTCATTTTTATGCCTTCATTTCGTGATATTGTAGGCTATAAGGAGAATTGTATATTTATGGTAAAACAACGCAAGTTATAGATGGAGACGTCAATGATTGAGATGTTGGATATGAATCTAAACTTTGAGAGAAGGTAGATTTATTGAGAAGGGAACATGTAGATAATTTCATGAAGATGTCAATGATTGAGATGTTTGATAGGAATCTAGGATTTGAAAGAAGGTATTTTTATTGATAACAACAACTCAAAGACCATAGCGAATTTGTTTGAGTGGAGCATTTTTCCAAGTTCAAAGACCTACGTATCATGATAAGTGATAGAGGTACATATTTTGGGAATTATATCATCAAGACTCTATTGAGAAAGTACGAAGTACACCACCGTGTTGTAACCCCATATCATCCTCAAATAAGCGGGCAAATTCAAGTCTTCGATAAAGAGATAAAGATAATATTAGAGAAGATGGTGTAGATGTTAATGAAGGATTGGGCGTAAAAGTTAGATGATGCACTCTGCGCATGCATAACTGCCTTCAAGATACCAATCGAGATGACACATTGAAATATGTATTGGGCAATTAAAGCTTGTCATCTCCCTATCAAAATCGATTTTGAACGTACACGGAAATTAAAGCCCTCAATTATGACTTAGAAATAGAAGCGGATAAGCATATGTTGCATCTCCACCATCTCGAGGAACTACATTTGAATGCCTACGGGAACAAGAAGATCTAAAAAGAACGAGCAAAGAAATGGCACGACAATGTGTATTACATCATTCCTTCAATGAGAATGACATTTTCCTTCTCCTTAATTACCGAGTAAAGCTATTTCCAGGTAAGTTCAAATCTCGTTGGTCCGTTGTTTTTTTGTATTAATAAATTTTATCTAATAGCGCAGTTGAATTGAGCAATGAACAAGGGCAAAAATTTATTGTCAATGCGTAAAGGATGACGTTTTACAATCAAAGTCAGCCCAACATAAGGAAATGATATTCTCGCTCTCATTAACAAATCCTCAAAAGATGATATATAATCTAGCTCAGCATTAAAACGAGTGTTTCTTAGAAGGCAACCCTAAATATTTTTAAGGACTTCTTTTTCAAATTTTTCTTTAGTTTATCTTTATTTAATCTAGGAATTTTTAGTGATGTGGCACTATATTGAATCATTATCCATATATGTTTATCACAGTAATGACTAGTAGAAACGTGCAATATTCGAGAAAAAAGCATGAAAATAGAGAACACGCGTGACTCGAGCGATTTTAAATCGCCAAATCGCTCCATATTGATAAAATATGCCCATTTGTTCTTGATTGTACCAAACCCTCAAGCGAAGAAACTTCTAAAAAATCTGAAAAATCATTGATTAGCCGAGATAACTTCTTTTTCCACAAAGTTGACCGCCTTTCGCTACTAAACCATCAACGAGGAGAATGAGGACCGATGATAAGAAGGAATTATGAAACACCCCCTTTCTCTCTCTAAATTTTTTTCATTTCTCTAACCTCAAAAGTATTCTAGGTATGCCTAAATCCAAGTTCTTCAATGTATTTAGCCAACACAAATGGAATTTTAGAGAGACAAGGACAAAAAAATTAAGATATTTAAGGATATTTAAGGTTTCAAAGACAAGGACAAAACCATATAGATCAGCTTATAGGCCAAAGATATGACATAGAGACAAGGACAAAAAAATAAAGATATTTAAGGTTTCAAAGACAACGAAATCGACTTTCAAAATTTTCATGTGAGTTTAGAATAGAAGATTTGGCAATTCAAAACCATATAGATCAGCTTATAGGCCAACATGGATGGAGACATTTGATGTAGATCATGATAAAAATGTATTGTCGTCTCACATTACAATTTCTCTGCTCTTTCCAGAGTTATTTTTCAGAAGACGGGAGTGTAGATGAATCTTTCAAGGATTTTCATCCTCGATGTGATTTTTGCACCTTCGTACAAACTAACCCAAGCATTTGAGGCACATGATCGGGGTATGGGACTACGCGAGCAACTGGACCAAAGCCACTTGGATTCGGCATCCAAATTTGGGGTACCTCCATTCCACCATCATGAGCTCAATCTTCCTTCGTAGCGCCTCCAGTACGATCAACTAGACCGACCTTCTACTATTACAAGTTGGACTTCAACGGCTACTTATATAACGATTAAAGACTCAGATACATCAATTGGCTATAATTCATAGGGCATGATATACAAAATCAATCGGCAAGAAGAAATCGAAGAACACACCCATATGCATTTCCTTTAACGCACAATTTCTCGATATTAACTCGCGTTATACAATGATGACGTTGTAGAGAGATCATACATGCTAGACCAATCTGCCCTCAAGACCAAGACACACATACATACAGAGGGCAAGTTCACTTATTGGATCTACTTCTAAAGGAACCGTGAGCTACGGATGGTTCTTCCCAACCGTTTCCTTATTTTCCATAACTGAACAGGATTGTGGCTCTGAATTATATAAGCTCAGAAGAGGGATGGGCCAACAAAACCAGATATCCATGTCGCCAGCCATCAGTACCATATTCGATGGATATCATGCTCTATACCACACCACTGCCACCACTACCCTTTTACCTTGAGTAAGTATATTAGATGCACCTCATTCTGACTCCATTTAGCACCAATAGCAGGGAAGAAGTGAGTACAGAGAGCTACGAGCCAATATGAAGGATATGTGAGATGCAAAATAGCGGATCATACAGACACATGAGGAGCTCACACGCGCTTTCATCAGTGACAAATCTTCTATCCTTTTTCTTTTTAACTTTTCATATTTTTAGTTTTTTATAAACTAAAGTAGGTTCCATGATGTTTGAAAATGTTAGCGGCCATGAGGTATATCTAAACAAAAATAGTGAGATCCTGAGAGAAACCTAGACAAAGACTTGTGAGAGCACACTCATGAGGATATCGTTTATTTCTATTGTGAGAGAGACATGACCTTTTATACCTTCGCCGATGAATGTACTTATGCACAAAGAGGTGTTATTTCTTAACAAATTAATTCATTTGGTATCTAGTATTGTTCCTAATTCATTGCATGGTTCTCGAGATTATTTCTAGAAGAAGGAACCATTAGATAAAGAGAAACAAGTAGATGAGGAAACACTGATACGGCCTCGCACCTAGAAAAAAAAAAGAGACACGAAAGATCAATCTTCTAACATGGAGATGTGGTGTGGGTTCATGTCTGCATAGAAAGGATCCTACAGAGACATTAATCATAGCTCATGATGCAAGGAGATAGACCTTTAAGAGTCCGCAAGAGTATCAACCTTAACACCTACAAATGTTAGTTACCATGTGAATACATTGTATATTTGATATTCAATTTAACCGAATTGGTTGATTTTTATGAAAATGAAAGAATGTATTTGAGGACAACTTCATTTAAAGGACAAGACAATGATGAGGATGAGATCATAGATCTACCATAATTCGCACGAGGACCTCCCAACTATGGTCAAGGAAAAGGAGCTTCGAGGCATGTTCTCTCATGGTACTTGGAAAGATCGGCAACGACCCCACGAGGACATCAAAGAGCACTAAGCAAGACTACAAGATTTATCTATAAGGATAGAAGGCCAAGCAAGAGTCACAAAGCTTTATCAGCAATGGTGGACTCGGTCGAACATACTTTACTTTTTCAAATTTATGGTTAAGACTTATGTGGTATTCGACCAAGTGTTTATACTGCTTCACCGAGCATTGTTATCGAGTTTTGCTGAGTTGAATTAATTTATTTAGTTTTCTATTTTTGTTTGGTCCTTATAAATAAGAGACTTGGTGTATGACTTTTAAACCAAGTTTTAATCAATTGACATTGTCTTTTTGTTGATAATTCTATAGATTAAGTACTGAACTGTTGGAAAGATTCGGGTTTTAACCAGCTTATTAACTCTAGATCACCAGTTTATAGTTTTGTTGTAATTAGGTTTTTGGGTGTCCTTCCTTAGGAGAAACAAGTTCTAGGTTCTACTATTGAGTTTCTAAGGTATTCACTTCAGTTTCATCAATACAACAATAGAATCTTAGTACATATTGAGATTAATTCTGATACATAAAACTCTAAATAGGTCGTGAAAATGTTTCAAGACCTCTATTCGAAGAGAAACAAAAAAGTATACCCATACAATCAATGCTAAAGATGATCGATCTTAGCTTCTCGAATAAATTGGATTAAAAATTTTGAATAATTGAATTACGCCATATACAATTATGAACTATAGTTCGATAAGTCAAACGAACACCACGAACAAAATCATTGAATCACATAAGAGCGTTGATTTAAAAAGAAATATGATTTACAAGCTAACAAATCACTCTAGGTGAAACTCAAATTACAAAACTTTATTTTCTTTAAATTAAATGTTTTTGCCTATTTATAGGCTACAAAAGTTTGAATAACATAAATATATGTTTCACTAAAACCATAAGATAAGTTAAAATTATAGATTTTTAGGGATGATTATGTATATTTTTATATGATTTTGGGATTTGGAATAAACTATCCATGCAACATTAATGAAAACTATTCATTCTTTGATCGGATTTGAATCGTTAAAGTGGTTTTGAAACTCGACCCGAGCGAATTGTGTATTGAAGAATTCTTCATAATATACTTTTATTGTTTTTCTCATTCTTTGGGTCCTTCTTTGTGCTCACATCAATTAGATTTCGCAATCATAATGATCATTGATGAGATGATTTGACGAAGACGAAAATCATTAAAAAAGATGATGTCATGGTTTCTTTTTTATTTTTTTATTTTAAACCTTTTATTTTGTATTCCTCATATCATTCTTTCGGAGCCTAATTTGAAATTAGAAAATAAATTCACTTCTTTATTTACATTTTCCAATGCAACATATAAAACAAGATCCTGATTGGCTTTATTATGATTCAGTATTTGGTTGATAAATGCAAGATGATTCATGATATAATATATAGACTCAAACGATTTAATATATAACCGTTTGAAAATTTTGAAGTGTAAGGGAGTGGTATGTCATAAAACTATGAAACATCAGTTCATAAGATAAACATTGATATTGGTTTAAAAATCATTCAATGTCTGGTACATGTATGAGATTATGAAATAATATGTGGAGAATACGAATGATTTAACATTATGTTAGAGTTATGGTATGGTTTACTTGGGGTAACTTCAAAAATACCCTTGTAGGGCTAAAAGACTTCAAAAATACCCTTCCCGAAAAAAAATTTTCGCTTCAAAAATACCCTTATAAATCTTAAAATTCCCAAAATACCCCTTGCAACCCTTCTATCCAGTTTGACCCAGCTTGACCCTGCGACCTAGTGACCCAGTGCGACCCTGTGACCCTGCGACCCAACGACCCAGTCCGACCCAACGACCCAGTCCAACCCAGCGACCCTGTCCGACCCTGCGACCCAGTCCGACCCTACGACTCTGCGCCCCAGCGACCCTGTCCGACCCAGCGACCTTGTCCACCCTGCAACCCTGCGATTCAGTCCGACCCAGTTGGACCCTGCGACCCAACGACCCTGTCCGACCCTGCGACTCAGTCCGACCCAGTTCGACCCTGTGACCCTGTTCGACCCTGTGATCGAGTGCGACCGCCGGAAACTGCCAGAAATCGTCGGAAACTGCCAGAAATCCCCGGAAACTGCCAAAAATCGTCGGAAACTGCCAGAAATCGTCGGAAAATACCAGAAAACGACGGAAAACGGTCGAAATCGCTGAAAGTAACCTACAAATCGCCGGAAATCGCCAAAAATCACCGGAAAATCGCTAAAAACGCTGGAAATTGGTGGAAATCACTGAAAATGGCTAAAACATTGTTGGAAATCGCTCGAAAATTGCTGCAAAACGCTCAAAATGGAAGGAAATCACTCGAGAATGGGAAGAAATCACTCATAAATTGAAGAAAATCGTTCGAAAATAGAAGGGAAACACTCGAAAATGAAAGGAAATAGCTCTCTACTTTGTTTCCCTCCTCTCAATTTTTGTTTTCCCTCCTCTCATATTTTTCTTTCCCTCCTTTGTATGTGTTTTTCATTAAGGGCACATATGTCTTTTCTCCAATTTTTTTATCAGATTTAAAAAAGTAGTTTTGAAGTGTTTTAGCCCTAGGAAGGCATTTCTGATATTCTCTCGGTTTATTTACATTCTATTAGAAACAAAAATTTGAAATATTTTAAATTTTATAGTTTTAATATATTTCCAATTTCCAATTCTGTTATAAAAAATTCCTACATAAGTATTTTCGCTGAATTGCAAAAAAATTATTATTGTTTTATCAAACAATGGTTCATTGGGTATGTTCGAGAAATTTTCATTTCGTTGAAGTTTCGTAATTTTGGTATTATATATGTTTTCCGACAAAGATAAAAATTCATATTAAAAATAAGTTGTTTTTATAAAATCTTTTATCCTAAAACTCGTGTGATACCTTTGGAATCTGAATTTCGAAGTGTGAGAGAAAAGTCATATGGTTGAAAACTAGGTTTTGATCAAAATAATTACCATAGACAAAAAAATATAATGATTTTATCGGATAATCTAATAAATTTTGTTTTTTCTCATACATATATACATATATATGTATATATATTAAATTTATAATATATATATATAGTCAATTATTTGGATCAAAATTTTTATTTTCTCCGCAAGAAAATTTTGCTTTCAGACCAATTTTTTTGGTACCAGAAGGAAGCTAGTTTTTTGAATTGCAAGGGAACAAACTTATGCTATAGAAGTTAGTTTATTGAATTTCAAGGGAACAATGATATGTTATGATATAAAAGCTAGTTTATTGAATTTCAGGAGAATAATAATTTTGTTCTATAATAGAACATAACGAAGTATTTCAATTTTAATTGCCTATTTGATATAAACGTCATTTGGAAACCCATTAATCTTCTATTTAGGCTTGTTACGTAAAATCTAAATTAATATAGGTAAAATTTATAAGGTTTATGAATATCTGTATATGCAAATATAAACATGTGGCCTTACAAAAAAAATATATGTAGATGAAATAAACTGAGAAATTAAACATAGGACATGAGTTCGACCAAATAAAAACATTACAACAAATTTAAAAACAAAATAAATTTAAAATCAAAATGAATAATAATAATAATAATAATAATAATAATAATAATAATAATAATAATAATAATAATAATAATAATAATAATAATAATAATAATAATAATAATAATAATAATAATAATAATAATAATAATAATAATAATAATAATAATAATAATAATAATAATAATAATAATAATAATAATAATAATAATAATAATAATAATAATAATAATAATAATAATAATAATAATAATAATAATAATAATAATAATAATAATAATAATAATAATAATAATAATAATAATAATAATAATAATAATAATAATAATAATAATAATAATAATAAACACAATAATTATTAAAAATAATTATTTTTCTAAAAGTGAAAGAGTAAAGGATTTCCACATGTGTGATAAGGAGAAAAAGCGAAGGAACAGAGGAATTTATGTCATATAACATATAACCACCAACAAGAACACTTGATTTTTTTTCCTATTTTGGGGACTGTTGCTTCAGAATATTCAATGTGTTTTCCCCTCATTTCGTTTTTGCTTTCCATCTTTGGTTCTTTTTATGTGTCTCTCCAATAATGTAAGCTTCGATTATCAAATATTATATTTTTTTATGTTATGAAATTATCATCCCTGTAAATTAAAATGCTGAATATATTTAAACTTTATTTTATGTTCACTTGATTTATATATTTTGAAAGTCGTTGTACTGGTTTAAAAATTTACCTAATGCACACTTAAAAATAACAACTGCAAATTGCTGCAATTATCAATATATATATAGATGAAAATGTCATAAACGACTTATTATGCGATCATTAATAATTTCAAAATATAGAAAAAGTTAATGTGGAGTAGTTAATGTCATCCCAACTTCATAGATTGCATTTTTTTAAAAAGAGATAGACAAAGGGGGGTTTTTGATTGTGATGTTGTATCATAGACATAGAAGAGGAGGATGAGGGTGTGGAGCATAGGGAGGCAAAGAGGTGACTTGTTTAGTGTAAGAAAAAACCCAAAAGGCCCAGAGAGACTTAAAAGATGGCACATGCTCTTGAAGAAAAGACAATTAATTTTTGCAGTTTTAGGGATTGCCCATGATATTTTTACAATTTCTATTCTCTTCTTTCTATGTGATTTCCTATTTTTGGTTATTCTTTTTATTTTATTTTTCAATTTTTTTTCCAATGTCAGTGTTTGTTATCAATATGTGAGACCCGAGTTCGAATTTATTTATTACACAATTTTATAAGTAAGGCAAACATTTATTAATTTATGTATAAACTGTGTTGGGCTATTTATGGGCTTTATTGACCACAGGCAAATTATGGGCTGGCTTCAAATTTCCCTCGGATTTTTCGGAGCCCTTCTGCACATCTCCATCGTCGCAGCACTCACGGAGAAGAAGCGCGACAATGGCGATCGACCAAACTAAGGAATCGCGGTGGTCCCTTGCCGGAAAAGCAATCTGGTCACCGGAGGAACTCGTGGAATTGTGTCCCTTTCTTCTGTTTTCAACTTCTTATTTACATTTTCTCCTGTTCGCAGAACTGCAACTTCTTATCTTGTTTTGTCCTTGACGTCAAAGTATCAAAATACAATCTTAATATGATATCAAAGTATAAGTTTTTTTGGGTTAGCTATAAGTTTTTATTAACTTTCGCAAACATGATCGTCATAATTATGATGAAAATGAAGACAAAAAGATCATAAATAAAAATTATATTGACTTTTTAGTTTAATTTTAGTTGATTATTTTATGTTATCTTTCTCATTTTTATCGTACAAAAAATAAATAAAATTTTTATCTTTCAACGTTGATCTAATCCAGATCTTGTACTAGATAAAGTACGAAGTAATTAGAATTTAGCAAGTAATATTGTTGGTTTTTTTGTTATTATCTGCAGATGTATATATATAACATATTTTCAACCTAAAAAATCTAAATTTATTTTTTTCCTTAAAAACGCTAAATTTAGAAATATAATATAGAAAATATCAAAATTTTTAATTTTTGTCTATAAAACATAAATTATTAGTTTGAACCTAAAAATTTTGAATTTTAAATTTTGTCTAAAAAAACACAAACTTATCAAATTAATCATATCCAAACACAAACACTAAATCATATTTTAACTCTTTGAATTTTTATGTGTTGTATAAAAAAATACAAATTTATCAAATTAATCATATCTATACACAAACACTAACTCTTGGTAAATCCAATTTCAACCCGAATTAGAAAAAAATCCAAATTTAAAAAAATTTCAACTCGAAATCTGAATTGAACTCAATTTCAAACCGATTGCAACCGAAAATCCAAATATCACTCAATTTGAACAAGAATTTCAACCCAGTTTCAACTTAAAATCCAATTTCAACCTAATTTCAACCGAATATTCGAATTTTATCCAATTTTAGTAAGCATTTCAACAAAAAAATTCCAAATTCGAATAAATTTCAAATCGAAATTTGAATTAACCTAATTTCAACCCGATTTCAATCGAAAATCTGATTGAATTTGGATTTCGGGTTGAAATGTTATTGAAATACTTACTAAAATTTGGTGGAATTTGAATTTTCGGTTGAAATTGGGTTGAATTCAGATTTCAGATTGAAATTGGATTGAAATTCTTGTTGAAATTGGGTGAAATTCTGATTTTCAGTTGAAATTAGGTTAAAATTGGTTCGAATTTGGATTTCTTACTAAAATTGAAATTTGATTGAAATTCTTTCTAAATTTGGGTGGAATTCGAATTTTCGATGAAAATTAGGTTGCAATTCGGGTTTTTTTGTTGAATTTGGATTTCGGGTTGAAATCGGGTGAAATTCGGATTTTATTTTGATACCGGTTGAAACTTTGTTGAAAAATAATTCTACATCGTAAACACTATAGGAAGTTTACCAAGAGTTAGTGTTTGTGTATGGATATGATTCATTTGATAAGTTTGTGTTTTTTTAGACAAAACCTAAATATTCAAAATTTTTAGGTTAAATGTAATAATTTGCATTTTATAGGTAAAAATTAAAAAGTTTGGTATTTTCTACACTATAATCCTAAAGTTGGTATTTTCTACACTATAATCCTAAAGCTATAATCCTAATAGCCGTCAAAAGAAAAATGAAGAACGAAAAATAGTTTTTGTTCTTCCCGAATCCCGTACCAAATGTTGAAAGCAGATCTGATCTCGGCGTGGATATGCGTAGAGGGCTTGTGCTATCAAGTCTATCATATTCGATAATCACACGTTCAACGTTAACAAATATGTTCGAAGTCATTTCTAAATTTGTTCGTCGTTGAAACCCAAAATTATTTATCGTTAGGCTTTTCCTTCATCGTAGACGTTTGAATAGGTTCTCGTTTACATGGTACAGCCTGACTACCAGGAGGCATGTAGTTCAAGAATTCGATTCGTACATCTATGACATCAGATGTCTAATGGGAGAGAACAATTAGTTTTTCTAAACGCCTAGACGACCTAGGGGACATGAACTTAATTGTTATCCGACCATGAGCTGAAGGATGAACTCAACTATATCGATAGGAACGACCTGACTACCAGGTGACTATGTGATATAGAGCCGAAGTTAATTCACTATAAATTTTATAAGGATAAAATTTATAAAGAATCTATTTTATATGTTTGGGAAACATCTTGACTACCAAGGGGCTCAGACATATAGTTATAGATTGATGCAAATTGGAAATAAGATTTCTAATGTTATTGTAACATTGATTAGTGAAAAATATCATATAGATGAAGTCCATGTCTTTATGATATTTATGATGTCTAACCCTCTGCTGTAAATTTTTCCTTTCGTTTTCAGATCTCCTGAAAATGTCTTAGTTTAACTTGCGTCCAATCCTCAAGACCAACAAGCTGGTTGGTGAGAACTTCGACAAATGGCAACGCAATTTGTGCCTGGTACTGACACATGAGAAGCTGATTGATGTGATCGACAAACCCGCTCCTCCAAGGCCAGACCCAGCGAATGACGAGGCTTTCAGTGAATACACCAAGTACGAGGAAAATTGTATCAATTTAAAGTGTCTCATCCTGGCGTCAATGAGTGGCGAACTCCACAAACAACACAAGAATATGGATGCCAAGCAGATCATGGAGCATCTTAAGAAGATGTTCAGTGAGCAGAGTCGAACGAAAAGGTCCAAGTTATCGGGGACTTTGTTCAAGTCCGCTCTGAGTGAGAGCTCTCCTGTGGGACCCCATGTTCTACGGATGATCAGTCTGAAAGAATAGCTTGAGAAGGTGGGGTGTACCTTCTGCAAGGAGATGCAGCAGGAGATGATCTTGCACTCACTTCCGAAGTCCGTTTCCTCGTTCGTTGTCAACTACAACATGAACAAGCTGGACGTTGAGTTGCATGAGATGCATAACATGCTGACAGAGTATGAGAAACAGATGTCCATTGGAAAGAGGGTATCAGGATCTGTGCTGATGGTTGGGCAGTCCTCTTATCAGAAGAGGAAGGGCAAGAAAAGGCTCAGGACCAGGTAGAGTGCGCCTAAGACTGGTGTGACCAGGGCAAAGGGCGACGCCACCAAGGCCGACCAATCAGATGCTGAGTGTTTCTCCTACAAGAAGAAAGGTCATTGGAAGAGAAACTGCAAGGAATACCTGCAGTCTCTGAAGGGCAAGAAGCCAGTTAAGATTCTCATAGAAAATGTTTTCATGATTTCCTTAACTACTAGTGATTCATCTAGATGGATATTGGATACCGGTAGCAGTTTTAACGTCTACAATATGTTGTAGGGACTGAGGATTAGTAGGAGGTTCAGGAAGGGAGAATTCAATCTGAAGGTTGGAAACGACGCAAGTGTTGCTGCTCTAGCTGTAGGATCGATTTCTCTTGTAATGCCTACGAGCAAGACTTTGTTGTTAGAAGACTATTACCACGTTCCAAAATTTGTTTCGAACATCATTTCTATTTCTATGCTTGATAGACGTGGATTTCGAACAGTCTTTAGTAATAACAAGTGATATATGTCTTACCTGATGTTAACATTGAACCAATTAACATGCATGTTTTAGGCCATAAAAGAAAGGTAGATGATCTTCAAAGACAGACGTATCTTTGGCATTGTAGACTCGGTCACATTGGTGAGAACAGAATAAACAGGTTGCATAAAGATGGTCTCTTAGCCCATTTTGATTATGAATCATATGCAACTTGTGAGTCCTGTCTCACTGGCAAGATGACCAAATCTCTGTTTAATGGAACCAGAGAGAGAGCTACAGAACTCCTAGGAATCATACATATCGATGTATGTGGATCTATGAGATTTCAAGCCAGAGGTGGATATTCATATTTCATCACATTCATTGATGATATGTCAAGATATGGATTTGTGTTCTTGATGAGACAAGTTTTTGGTATGATTTAATCTAAATTATTCTTATTCGTAGGATCACTACTCGGACTACAGTGATCCGGAAAAGAACAACATGTATGTGATACGTTTCTACGTTGATAGAAATCAGTAGATCTCTTTTACTGAATCACATATGTGGGTGATACACATGATGATGTGATCACTGGACTAACCTAAAAGGAGAAATGCTTAATGGTTAAATAACCAATGAACTGTCATTAAGATTTCTCCAGATAGAGAGACAGTTAGTTTTTCCTTAGACATGAGATCAGCATAGTAACTAACATCTTATCTATTATTCTTTGATTCTAGATACCTAGTATCTGAGAGTACTAGTTGAATAGATATTAGGAATAATTAGATATTTGCGTAGTTAGTGACTGATCAAGATGGGATCCGTCAACTCTTGGTAAGAGTTTGAGCTCTATGTAGTCAGTAATCACAATGACTGTATGAATCTCTGGTCAGAGTACATTGAATGAATGAAGAAAAGTGTTTCTTAGGTTATTCATCAGTCAGTTGTGATTGACATGAAACATAGTTGATGATCCGTAGGCTGACAGTTATGACCATGCCCAGGATGCAACCGGAGCTGTAAAGATGGAAGGAAATACTAACGTCAACTTCACCCTAGTTCGTTTTGGGTAAGATTGTTATTCAAATTAGTAAGGATGTTACTTCATGCTATCCAATCGTTGAGGAGTTGATCATCTCGTTTTCATACGTATTTCTTGCACGATTTTAGAGATGTTTACGATATAGATGCGATGTTTACGTATGATTCTGTATCCGTTTTACTCGTTTCTATGTTTTCATGTTCTTAAAGGTTTTGATGCAAATTCGGTTCATTTAGGAACTAAAGGACGTGCATGAGACAAAATACCAACATCGAGTATCATCACGGAACAAACGGGACGGGCCACGGGTCCAGCAAATTGAGCACGAGTCGGGCAAGTACTACACACGAGCGGGGCATACACCAGCCCGACCAGGGCACGCATCAGCCCGAGCGGGCACTCCCTAGCCCGCACGGGTCGCCTTGTTTTCCATCGTGATCATGCGCGATCATGCGCGCCGCACCCGTGCGGGTGACACACTTAGCCCGCGCGGGTCGCGTCCGTCACCTGCAACTTACAGATAAGTTAATTTGTCTAAAAACGAAAAGGAACTTGTTGGTGACTTATAAAATAAGAAAAACGACTCTAGAGAAGAGGAATAAGTGATATTTTGCTGGAGAAAGTAATGGAAACGTTGCCCAACTTAATCAAGAATGGAAAACTCATGAAAAGGAAAAATCGGTGGCTGCTGCAACATAAGGAAAAGAACGAACGACCAGAAGGAAAAATGAGTAGAAAAGGAAAGAAAAGAAGAAGGAAAAGGAAGAACTGGAGCTAGGGGTCGAGGGAGCTTTAGTTAGAGAGTGAGTTTGGAGTAGAGAGAAGGAGGAGATTCTTGCGAAGGAGATGTACAAGGAGCATTGGAGATCAACTCAAGATTTCGGTTTCGTTTGGTTTTCATGTTTCTTAGACTTTCTACTTCAATTATGTTTATTTACGGACGCATGAGCGAGTAGTTTGTTTTGTTCTAGGAGAAGGGATTAGCCCGTGGATATCCTAGAACCACTTTGATTTATCTTTGAATGCATCTTCCCGTTTTCGTTTATCTATTCTTTATCTAAGTGCTTCATTGACTTGTGTTTGCGATGAAAACGTAGATGCATGTTTTAGGAACTTAGGAGAAGGACCGAAAGGAGAATTCTAATTCCGGATAAAATCAGTTAGAACAACCGAGGTTAGGCCACGAAAGTAGGGTAGCAGCAGTTGAGGGTAAAACAGATGAATCACAGATCTTATGGGTTTAGTTTAAGGTGTCAGCCACGAAAGTAGGGGATAACTTGATTAGATCACGTGTCTATGCCTTAAGAGAGGGTATATATCATATTAGGATCGTCTGCCTTAGATAACTTGATTGGAATTGCATGATAGATAGGTTGATTGTTGGTTTCGGTAGTCTTGTGGTGAAACCGGATTCCTGGAACGTTTGTCTCATTGTTAGGAACTCGTTTGTTTATTTGTTTTTAGTATTTCATTCTCAAATTCCATATTCGTTCGTTACAAGTTTGATTCATAGTTTGAGTATAGGTTGTATTGCGTAGTCCCTATGGGATCGACACCTAAAGTACTACACACGTCCCATACACTGCGGGTAGTTTAGGTTAAATATTTGTTTAACTTTGATACGCATCAAGTTTTTGGCGCCGTTGCCGGGGACTATTGTCAACACGTCTTAGATTCGAACCTAGTGGCTTTCTTATTTTGTTTTTGTTTTTGTTTTCTTTTCTTTCGTTTTTTTCTACCTAATTCCATTCATTTGTCCTTTGTTGGTTTATGACCTGATCTCAAGGTGCTTCAAATCTACTCCAAAACGACCCCGAGATCAAGCAACTTGCAAACAACTGAAAAAGGGCAAGGAAGAAGGTAACTCAGAGCCGTCAGATCAATGAGATATGGATGATCAGAACGACCACGAATAGCTTCAATTACCTCTCGGTAATTTAGGGCACATGCAGCAACAACCACTCGTGCCTCAACTGCGAGAACCACAGGCTCCTCCACCACGTCGCCTCAGAGATTACGTGGTGTCGAACATGAACAACGTGCAAACAACCATAAGGATGCCTGCTGTTGCTAGGGAACAGTTTGAGATTAAGCCGACAATGATCAACATGCTTTATTAGAAGCAATTCATGGGTGGAAATCACGAGGATCCCCATCAGCACCTCAGAGAATCCTTGAGCTTTCCGGTACATTCAAGATACACGGAGTCTGAGAGGACACGATCTTACTGCGTCTCTTCCCCTTCTCAAATGGGGGAAGAGCGAAAACATGGCTGCAATCGCTTCCCGCTGGTTCAATCACGACTTGGGACAAGCTCTGCACATTGTTCTTATCACGCTTCTTTCCTCCGAGCAAGACGATTCAGATGAGGGGGAAAATCACAACCTTTAGATGCAGAGATGGAGAAACGTTGTTCGAAGCGTGGGCAGATTTAAGGATCTTCTACAGATGTGTCCATACCATGGTCTCGAGGAGTGGTACGTTATCCAAACCTTTTACAACAGAATTTCAGATGAACACCGAACAACGTTGGATAACATTGCTAGAGGATCATTTATGGATCTGAGCTTCGAAGAGGCATACGAGCTGATCGATAACCTTTCCATGAACCACACCATGTGGTCAACACCAAGAGGTATGCCTAACAACACTAGACACCTATATGAGCCGAATCAGGGCAGAGCAACGGATAATGCAGCAAACACCATGTACTACATGAATTGTGGAGATACAGAACACGTGGCTTACCAATGCACGTTGCAAGAGAATATGGAATACATGAATTATTCCTACCAGCAAGGAAACACTCAATTCCGGAATACCTACAACCCGAATTGGAGGAATCACCCGAACTTGTCATATCGAACGACTCAACCGATGAATTATTCGGGATTTCAGCAACCACAACAGCCATACCAGCAAAATAACCAGCAATCTCAGCATTCTCAGCAAGTTCTGCAAGCTCCTCAACCTCCTCAAACCCCTTCGTCAAACCTTGAGGGAGTGTTGCTCAAATTTATCGAGGAGCAAAGGCTGCAACATTCAACTCAAAGCAAATTCAATGCGGATGTGGGGACAGCGATCAACGAGCTCAAAACTCAGATGGAATCTTTGAGCAATCATGTGAAGAGCTTAGAGAACTCCGTAGCACAGCAAGCTGCCTCATCCTCTCGGAATCCCGGACAGTTTCCACGTAAACCCGAATTGAACCCGAGAGAGTACGTGAATGTTATTTCTGTGTGCAGCAGAGATATGATCGAGCATCCACCCTCCAAAGAGCGAGAGCAAGCTGCTGGTACGTCCATGAAAGGAGGAAAAAGTAAGTTTGCCAAAGGAGTCGAACCAGATTTAGACAAACCATACGTTGCTCCACCGGCATACAAACCTCCTAAACCGTTTCCTGAACGGTTGGTGAGCAGTAAGAATGAAGAACGAGTGGGCAGATTTGTAGAGGGTCTCAAGAAGCTTTACATCAACATCCCATTCGTGGAAGCCCTCCAAAAGATGCCTAATCATGCCAAACTCATCAAAGAGGTTCTTTCCAAAGAGAGGAATATCAAAGAGAACGAGACGGTAGCACTCACCGAGGAATGCAGCGCTATCCTTCAAAACAAGCTGCCCCCGAAATTGAAGGGTCCCGGAAGCTTCTCCATTCCATGCACAGGTAATCTTGATATTGAAAAATGCTTTGTGTAATTTAGGAGCAAGCATGAGCATCATGCCACACTCGGTTTTCAAGCGGATGGACTTTGAGAATCTCAAACCTACAAAGATGTCTCTACGCCTCGCATGATAGACGTACAACAAGGAAAACTTTCTTTACATGTCGGAAATGAGACGAAAGAATTCCACTTGTCCAGCCCCATGAACGGACCCTTATCCAAGGAGTCTTGCTTTACAGTCGATTCGCTGGATGAGTTAGCAAAAGACACGCATGATCAAGTAAGTATTTCCGATCCGCTTATGCAATGCCTAACACGAGTTTGCGATGATGCAGGATTTACGAACGAAGGAGCTGAGATGTACAAGAAATTCATGATTGCTATTGCAGCACTAGGAGACACCCCACATGAGGAGATACCACACGAAGTGCATGCTGGTTTCGCAATGGAGAAGACATCCAAACTTGAGTCCGAGCCACCTCCATCTTCTTTTCGGTATGAGCATGTTTAATGTGATAAAATATATCCTGCTGTTATGAATGCTAACTTGAATGCTGATGAGATGAGAAAACAACCCACACGCATAAAGAAGCGTAGGAGAGTCAGCTCTTCAGTATGTACGCACGAAACTTATACGGAAGACAGCCACGAACCTTCCATCGAAACTCAAAACAGGCTGCACCCGCACTTGCACGAGGTAATGGAAAAAGACGTCATAAAACTTTTCAATGCAGATACCATTTATCCAACCTCGGGTGGTGAATGAGTGAATCCCGTGCATGATGTGCCAAAGAAAGAAGTAGTGACTAAGGGATGGCACGACAAAAGACCCTACCTTATGACTTTTAGCCATGTGATTTAGTTCTACTTTTTAATTCTCGTCCTAAGCTTTTCTCGGGCAACCTATGGTCTCGTTGGTCTGGTCCTTTTTAGGTACGAAAAGTCTTCACACATGGAGACGTGGAACTATGGAGCGATTCGAGCGGAACGTTCAAAGCTAATGGACAACGACTAAAGCTCTACCAAGCCGCTCAACCGATCGAAAATGGAAACTCCATTTCCCTTTCTGATCCACTCGTTGCGCACGCATGAGGAATGGAGATGTCAAAGCTTAAAGACGTTAAATAAGTGCTTTCTGGGAGGCAACCCAGCTGTTTGCTTCTATTTTTCTTAGTTTTTAGTTTAAGACTCGGTTAATTTTTTTCAACAAAAAAAAAAGAAAACACAAAAAATACCACCACAAACGTGACTTCACTTCCCTTAACCTCCATCAGAGCTTCACGTCGAGGATGCCGTTCAATTCAAGTCTTGGGGAGCAGCTCACGTTTGTCAGGTGATTTCGTTTCATTTTCTTTCATTTGCTCTTTGATTTTGTAGTTTTTAGTTTGTTTTTGCTTTCATGAGTTAGAGTCGTCCCAGGCACTTGTCCAGTGCCACGTTTTGAGATGAACCCTGAACCTAGGTTACTTAAGAAGTTGGCCTTTTCCGTGAGATTTTGCATGTTTGAGCTAGGTTTTTCCTAAGCGTTAGAGCTTATTAGTCGGCTGAAAAACAATAGGTCATAATTCTTTGGGAATCCTAGTGTTGATTGTGGGGGGTTTAGACGAGGTTGCTAGGCTAGTTTATCGTTTATTCTCTCTATCCAGATGGTCATACTTCGTATAGACGATGATTTACTTCATTTTTATGAGGATTATTATATCGTATGAGATCGAGCTTAAATTGCAGATTAAGAGCGCACACTAACACTCCGCTGTCAATAGAAATAATGCCTAAAAGCATGATCTAAAATCGATATGAGTGCATCGACCTTGATACTCTTTTGATGGTTCGAGTCTAAGTGGTGGGTTGGCGATCATCTTTCTACGTCCTTAGGGCATGGCACAATAAAACGCCGCTTACTCCGCTGCACTCTTAAACGAGATGCATGAGTATACCGTCATCGGTAGTCTGGGTCTAAGTAGAGGCTGGATCCCTTCAAATCCGATGTGCTAGAAGCCTAGTGTGTATGCAAAGAAAAAAAGGGAAAAGAAAAAGAAGTAATAAAAAGAAAATAAAAAGAAAGAAAAAAGAATAAAGAAAGTAAGAAGCTCGGAAAGAAACATGTATCCTCGGTTGTTCTAGGTTTAGCATTGTCTAAAGTCTTGTTTGGTGGAGAGAGTTACGGTGGCTTGTCTAGTTTGCCTTCGATTTACTTTCTCGTGGGTAGCCATGGTGAACCTAGGATGAAGACTGAAAACTTAATTAGGCCGAATTTGCTCTTGACTTGCTAGTTGATCGGTTAGGTTCGCTTTAGCGGTGTTGCTAGGAGAAAGGGGAATTCCCGGATTTCGTATACCCCACGTGTTCCATGTTTACGTTTTCTTAGAGACAAGCAAACATTCAAGTCTGGGGGATTTTGATCATCTCATTTTCATACGTATTTCTTGCACGATTTTAGAGATGTTTACGATATAGATGTGATGTTTACGTATGATTCTGTATCCGTTTTACTCGTTTTCGTGTTTCATGTTCTTACAGGTTTTAATGCAAATTCGGTTCATTTTGGAGCTAAAGGACATGCATGAGACAAAGTACCAACATTTAGGATCGTCACGGAACAAACGGGACGAGAATCGGCGAAGAACAAGCTCAGCCCGTGCGGGGTACACCCTTGCCCGCGCGGGCATTTAGTTCAGAAATGTTACGGGAAACTGGTCCAACAAATTGAGCACAAGTCGGGCAAGTACTACACACGAGTGGGGCACACACCAGCCCGAACGAGGCTCGCATCAGCCCGAGCGGGCACTCCCTAGCCCGCACGGGTCGCCTTGTTTTCCATCGCGATCATGCGCGCCGCACCCGCGCAGGTCACACACTCAGCCCGCGCGGGTTGCATTCGTCACCTGCAACTTACATATATGTTAATTTTTCTTTAAACGAAAAGGAACTTGTTGGTGACTTATACAATAAGGAAAACAACTCTAAGAAGAGGAATAAGTGATGTTTTGCTGGAGAAAGTAATGGAAACGTTGCCCAACTTAATCAAGAATGGAAACTCATGAAAAGGCAAAATCAGTGCCTGTTGCAACAAAAGGAAAAGAACGAATGGCCAGAAGGAAAAAGGAGGAGAAAAGGAAAGAAAAGAAAAAGAAAAAGGAAGAACTGGAGCTAGGGGTCGAGGGAGCTTCAGTTAGAGAGTGAGTTTAGAGTAGAGAGAAGGAGGAGATTCTTGCGAAGGAGACGTACAAGGAGCATTGGAGATCAATTCAAGACTTCGGTTTCGATTGGTTTTCATGTTCCTTAGTTTTTCTACTTCAATTATGTTTGTTTACGGACGCATGAGCAAGTAGTTTGTTTTGTTCTAGGAGAAGGGATTAGCCCATGGCTATCCCGGAACCACTTTGATTTATCTTTGAATGCATCTTCCCGTTTTCGTTTATCTATTCTTTATCTGAGTGCTTCATTGACTTGTGTTTGTGATGGCCACGTAGATCCATGTTTTAGGAACTTAGGAGAAGGACCGAAAAGAGAATTCTAATTCCGGATAATCAGGTTTAGAACAACCGAGGTTAGGCCAGGAAAGTAGGGTAGCAGCGGTTGAGGGTAAAACGGATGATCACAGATCTTATGGGTTTAGTTTAAGGTGTTAGCCACGAAAGTAGACGATAACTTGACTTGATCACGTGTCTATGCCTTGAGAGAGGGTAGATATCATATTAGGATCGTGTGCCTTGGATAACTTGATCGGGATTGCATGATGGATAGGTTGATTGTTGGTTTCGGTAGTCTTGTGGTGAAACTGGATTCCTGGAACGTTTGTCTCATTATAAGGAACTCGTTTGTTTATTTGTTTTTAGTATTTTATTCTCAAATTCCATATTCGTTCGTTGCAAGTTTGATTCATAGTTTGAGTTTAGATTGTTTTGCGTAGTCCCTGTGGGATCGATACCTATAGTACTACACACGTGTCATGCACTTGCGGGTAGTTTAGGTTAAATATTTGTTTAACTTTGATACACATCAGGAGTGTTGCTAGACGCCAACCTTGATTAGTTAATTAGTGGAGACTAATTGTCTACCGGTTGAGTGATGAACCTACGAGGTCACACGCATACGAGTGTCTCGGTATCTTCTTGTGATTGTTAGACAATCAGTGTGGAATGCAATTATATTCATCCGCTTGCACCTAAGAATATAATTGTATTTGGTTTTCTTTTGGGGTTAGTACATCAGATGTACATGCAAGAATGTGAATGGAGATACATATATTTTGACTGTTTGAAATATTACATAAAGGCAAGTGGGAGATTGAAAGTGTTATGCATTTTCTGTAATATTTTGACAGTCTAGGCTTTAATTTGTAATTATTAAAAGTTAATAATTATTTAATAAACGAAAAAACGAGTTTTTGTGATCAGATTTCATTAGCAGAAAATCTAAACCCTAATAGCCGTCAAAAGAAAAACGAAGAACGAAAAACAGTTTTCGTTCTTCCCTAATCTCGCACCAAACGTTGAAAGCATATCCGATCTCAGCATGGATACGCGCAAAGGGCTTGTGCTTTCAAGTTTATCATATCCGACAATCACACGTTCAATGTTAACAGGTATATTCGAAATCTTTTCTAAATCTGTTCGTCGTTGAAACCCAAAAACCAATCCTTAAACATGACTAGATCTCATATTCGGGTTGACAAAACACGCTTTCGCACCCCAAATCAATCCAACAATATATATATATATATATATATATATATATATAATTACTAGAAAATGAAAATACTTAAGCAGAAAACTACAATATAATATAAAAGATGCCTAAACAAGAAAATGAATCCTTGCTAGACTACGCACACACGATATGTAAGGAAGAGCAAATTTTTCTTCTTGGTGAAAAATCCAAATAATATAGAAGTAGAATGTTTAGCATTCTCCCTGAAACTAGAAACGATTTAACCTGATGAGGTGATGTCCTTTTCAAAACCTTATGGGATAAAATTAAATGCGATGAGGTGATGTCCTTTTCAAAACCTTATGGAATAAAACTATGGTAAAAGAAAAAGAGTACACTTATGATTCATGTGTTTGAAGAGATTATTTGAGTTTTTTTAATGAAGATCTACAAGACCGATTCATTGATGTAGATCTGACATATACGATCGCTTGTTTCTTTGGTGAAAACTTCTACTAGTTGATTTGAGCTTGGAGTATATGTTGTTGTGATTATACTGTCTTTGGATTTTGCCTAGGATGAAATGACTATTTAACTCGATATTTGGTTCGTTCATGGAAGACATAGTTTGCTACAGTAAGAAGGGCTACTTGGTTGTCACAATGGAGATCCATGGACCGAGAGGTCTTGATCTCTAGTCGTTAGAGAATTGCTTTTATTCAGACTAGTGTGAAAGCCATGTTTGACATGGCTTTATACTCAGCTTCTACGATCGTTTAACCACGAAAATTTTCTTTTTGCTTCTCCATGTAACCACATTGTCTCCAACAAACATGTAAAATCTTGTGGTGGACTTCTAGTCATCTTGTCCCAAAATTAGTATGTACAATAGTTGTCTATGATTTTTAGGTTGTTGCACTTCATCTGGATTCATTTGTCTGATGATCATTTGATGTATTTGACAATTTGTGCCACCATATTCTATCTATGTTGTGTTGGTGTATGCATATAATTGCTAATATGGTTCATGGAAAAACATATATTAGACCAGGTATCGTAAGCTAAATTAACTTACTTACAATTCATTGATATCATTTCACATCCTTGAAGAGTTTCCCCTATCGATGATCTTTGAACTTTTCATCAATAGTGGTCCTGGACGGTTTAGCTCCTAATTTATCTATGTTACCTGACAAATCAAGAAATATTTACTTTGAGAGATATATAAACCTATAATCAGTATGAAAAACTTCATCCAAAAAATAATTTAGCTCACTTAAGTCCTTCATATCAAATATGGTTTTAAGATATGTATTGGTGTTTTTAATTTCTTTGTCATCTTTTCATATTATTATAATATCATCTACTAAACTAATATGACTGGTTCCTATTTCCCTTCAATTAAAAATTAGTAATGATTTTATTCACATTTACGTTAAACATATACTACTAAAGCATTATGAAGACTTTGATACCATTCACATGAAGACTGATTCAATCCACGAATTGATTTCTTCATCTGACACGTCATGTTTTTGTCGAGTTTATTTATCATGTTGTTGCATGATTATTTTGTCCTCCCGGTGTTCTTGTAGGAAGTCATTCTTGACACAAGGTTTGTAGCAACTAAGAATAGAACCATGTGTAGATTTTCTACTAAAGGAAAGGATTCTATGTAGTCTTCTCCATATGTTTGTATGAAACCTCTCACAACTAATCGAATTTTGTACTAGTAAACGTCGCCATTGCTATGGAATTTAACCTAGTTAATCCACTTGGAATTGAATGTCTTCTTTCCCTTAGGGAGTTCGACTGTATCCCAAATTCTATTCTTTTTAGACCTTTGATTTCATCATCATGGATTTTTTCCAGGCTGAGATAGATCAAGCTTATCAATTTTACTCACAACAACTTTATATTCATTAGGTAGATTATTCAAATCGTAAAATGATTGAAAAGTGATAGCAGAATTAGAGTAATGAACATGGGAAGATTTTTAACCGATTAATGTGTCTCAACCCATTTTTTGTTGGATTACAATCCTTGGTGATTTCTACATCCTTAGGTTCTTTTTGTCTTTCTTGATCTTTTATAATTTTTTAGATTGTTTGTTGTTCGATCTCCTCATAGTAGGATTCAAATCTTATTGAAGTCTTTGATTTTCGTTGTTTTCAACTTTAATTTGATCTAAAATAGACCTTAAAGAAGTAGACATATCATGTTAATTGATCATTTTAACTTCATACCAAATATTTTGTAAGCAAAAACTTTAAGTTTCATCGAATTTTACTTTCCTTGATACACGTACTGACGAATCTTAAGATGTTAAAGCATTTAAAGCCTTCTGTATGGATGAGTAGCCAACGACTTGATGCTTTTGAGCTCGATTTTGCTTCGTAATGCTTCATCTACAAACACATAATAAACACACCCAAATAATTTAAGGTAATCGAGATCAAGTTTGGTTTATTTAGTATCTCATAGGGGTGTTTTCAGTTAAGAATTTTATCGGAATTCTATTGATGAAGTGCCATGTTGTTATGATGACATCTCTCTAGAATTGGATGGGCACGAGTCGGTAGAAACATGATGGTTCGTGCAAGCTCCATTAAATGCATGTTCTTGCACTAATCCACTCTATTTTGTTATGAACTATATGAACACGAAGTTTGGTGCACGATGTCTTGGTCTTTCAAAAATGTATGGAACTGATTGAACATGTACACCCTTCCATTTCTGACCTCAGACACTTGATTATAGAATTGAATGTTATAGCAACAAAATTATAATTTTTTTTAAAATGTGTCCAACACATAACTTTCGATGTTAACAAACAAATTCATGTGTATTTTTATTTTTAATTTATAAAGGTCAAAAAGTATTTTCTAGAATCTTTAGTTAATCTAGGATATGTCCAAACATCCAAGTGAAATGAATCAAATCCAATATGCAAACCTCGAATGATTCATGATTATATTTGAAAGTAGGTGAAAAAATTCAGTGCTTTATAAAATAGATGTTCTAGTTTATCATGTCAAATCTGAGAATTTATATTAGTAGTAATGTCTGAACAAACATAAGACTAAAACATAGCATTAAAATGTTCTTAAACATAAAGCATGTTATTGAGACATCCTTTTCCAACGATCTTCTTCGTCTCAATATCAATCAAAAACTTGTTAGATGAAAAAAAAAACAAACGATTTAAATCTTGAGCTAGTTTCCTGACCGATAATAGATTATTTGAAAATTTCGAAACATATCGAGATGTAGTGTTTTTATTCAATATTCACTACTATTAGTTTTTAATTTAGGGACAGAATTTCTAGACGAATATTGATCCGTCTCTATATTCCAGTCGAAAATTTTGTCTCGTCCCTAAATTGCAAACAAATTTTAATCCGTTTGTAATTTGTAAATGGACTTTCTTTCATCCCTAATTTCCGGACGGATTAAAGACTCACCACTAATTTGTCTCTAATTTTCTAATGGATAAAGGATTCACCACTGATCCGTTCTTAATTTCCGGACGGATTATGGACTTTTTGTTTAAATTTTTTTGTTTAAATTTTTTTTGGGAAAATTATTCCGGACAACCGAAAAAATATCTGCCCTGAAATTAGGAATGGATTTTAATGGCTATACGTAATTTGTTTTACAAAAAATGTATTTTTTTTCAAGAAAATAATTTTTGAATAAAAAATAATTTTTGAATAAAAAATAATTTTTATTTTTTATTAAAATAATTTCGAGACAAACAAAAAAATCCATTCAGATTTTCTGCAAAAAAAAATAAAGATAAAAATTTAAAAATAGAAAAACTATTTTTAAAAAATAGAAAATTATATAATCTATCTGGAAATATGGATAGATTTGTTTAATCCATCCAGAATCAGGGACATATTTTGTTAATTCGTTAGGAACTTTTTACAAAAAAATGAGAAAAAAGGAAATTTATTAATAAATAATATAAAACAATTAGCATTTTTCCAGTATTAGAAACATATTTTTTTAATCCATTTGGAATTAAAGACATATTTATTTAAGACGTCCAGAATTAAAGATGGATTTTGTTAATCCGTGCGAAATTAGGGATGGATTTTTTTATCCGTCTAGAATTAGGGAAAAAATTTTAAATCTATCTGGAATTATGAAATTTAAGATTATGAATTGAGTCAAAATAAAGAAGAACAATAGAAAAGAAAGAAGAAGAGGAAAAAGAAAGAAAGAAAGAAAGAAGAGAGAGGAGGAGGTGACGACGACGATGTAGGAGGAGGAGACGATGATGGCGATGGTGCAAGAGGAGGAGACGATGACGGAGGTGGTGCAAGAGGAAATGACGACGAAGATGGAATAGCTTTTTTAATTTTTATTTTCTATTTTATTTTTTTGGAAAAAATTTCCGGACAAACCAAAAAATCCGTCCAGAATTTTTTTTACGTTTCGTAAAAAAATTTCATCCGAAATTTTTTATGAGAAAAATTAAAGTTTTCTAGACGGATTTAGCAGTTCGGAATTTTGGACATATATTAATTACCGATATTTATTTACGAACAAATAAAATTCGTTCAGAAAACGTCTTAAAACCGTTGTGAGACGAATTATTGATGGATTTTGCTGTCTAGAAATCCAATATTTCTAATAGTGATTCTAAGATTTTATTTGCCTTTAATTGGTATATTACTTACATTTTCAATTTGTACGTGCCCTGAATAAGGTTTTACATTCTTAATCATTTTCAATTTTTTTTTATCATGTGGCTATTAGCTACCAAATTGATTATAAAATGATTGTTACATTTGGAAAGTAGAGAGATGTTACCCGGATTAGGTGTTTACTAATGTGATTCAAAGTTAAACAAATATTAACCTAAACTATCTGCAAGTGCACGACACGTGTGTAGTAGTCTAGGTGCCGATCCCACTGGGACTACGTAACAAAACCTAAACTCAAAATACATATCAAACTTGCAAACGAGTGAATATTGAAATACTAAAAACAAATAAACTTCGAGTTCTTAACAGCGAGACAAACATTTTAGGAATCCGGTTTCACCACAAGAGTATCGAAACCAACAATCAACATATCTAATCATGCAATCCCAATTAAGTTATCTAAGGCAGACGATCCTAATATGATATCTACCCTCTCTCAAAGCATAGACACGTGATCTAGTCAAGTTATCCCCTACTTTCGTGGCTGACACCTTAAGCTAAACCCATAAGTTCTGTGATTCATCCATTTTACCCTCAACCGCTGCTACCCCACTTTCGTGGCCTAACCTCGATTGTCTAAACCTGATTATCCAAAATTAGGATTCTCCTTTCGGTCCTTCTCCTAAGTTCCTAAAATATGCATCTACGCGGCCATTCGCAAATACATATAAATGAAGCACTCAGACAAAGAATAGATAAACAAAAATGGGAAATTGCATTCAAAGATAAATGAAAGTGGTTCCGGGATAGCCAAGGGCTAATCCCTTCTCCTAGAACAAAACGACTACTCGCTCATGCGTGCGTAAAAAACATAATCGAAATAGATAGTTTGAGGAACATGAAAACCAAACGAAACCGAAGTCTCTGTTCGATGCCCCTTGAATGTCTCCTGCAAGTCTCTGTCTCTCTCTATGTATGTGTAACGTCTGTGTAATTCTCTGTAAAACGATTGAATATGTCTTATTTCCTCTTCTATTCTTTTTCCTTTTCTTCTCCTTTCCTTTTTTTCCATGCTTTTCCATTCTTATCTCGTCTTCTTCCTTTTCTTCTTCACGACTGAACGTTTACTTTTCTGCGTTTCAAGTCCGTGTGCCTCTATGCCCGGTCGTGCAAGATGGTGAGCCCGATCGGGCATATCCTTTAAAGAGTGCCCGGCCGTGCACCTTAGGAGCCCGGGTCGTGCATGAGATTCGGGGAAGTTTCTGTTTCAAACGCCCGGTCGTGCAGGAATGGGTGCACGGTCGTGCATTAGGTTGTTGGTTGAGTAGCCTGGGCGTGCAATTGAGTGGCGTTCGGACGGGCAGGTGTGTCCAATGTTGAGCACGGTCATGCTAGAGTTAATGCATGGTCGGACATTGGTGTTTCCTCCATTGAGCACGGTCGGGCATTGGCTGATACATTGTCGGGCATTCGCTGATACATGGTCGGGCATGTGTTTGTTTGCACAGCCCGGTCGTGCTATGCATTGTGTTGCCCGTGCACTTTGTTGTATTGCCCCATTTCTCGTCATGTTTGCTCCGTTACAATCCTTGATGATAGCACTTTTTCCCGTGTACGTTCCTTAGATTCGAAATGAGAAAAATTTGTATTTAAACCTGTAAGAACACGAAACCACAAAAACGAGTAAAACAGATACAAAATCATTCGTAAACATCGCAAGTATATCGTGAACATCTGTAAAATCATGCGAGAAATACGTATTAAAACGAGACGATCAAAATCCCCTAAACTTGAATGTTTGCTTGTTCCTAAGCAAACGTAGATATGAACAATGTGGGGTATATGAAAAAACGAGAATTCCCCTTTGTCCTAGAGATACCGCTAAAGCAAACCTAACCGATCAACTAGCAAGTCGGGAGCAAATTCGACCTGATTAAATTTTCAGTCTTCATCCTAGGTTCACCAAGGCTACCTACGAGAAAGTAAATCGAAGGCAAACTAAAAAAGCCACCGTAACTCTCTCCACCAAACAAGACTTCAGACAAATGCTTAAACGTAGAACAATTGAAGATACTTGTTTCTTTTCCGAGCTTCTTTCTTTCTTTATACTTTTTTTTCTTCTTCTTTTCTTCTTCTTTTTATGTCTTCTTTTTCTTTTCTTTTTTTTTTATGTTGACACACTAGGCTTCTAGAAAGTCGGATTTGAAGGAATCCAGCCTCTAGTTAGATCCAGACTACCGATGACGATATACTCATGCATCTCGTTCAAGAGTGCAGCGGAGTAGGCAGCATTTTTATTGTGTCATTTAGGACGTAGAACGATGATCGCAACCCACCACTTAGACTCGAACCATCGGAAAAGTGTTAAGGTCGATGCACTCATATCGATTTTAGGGCATGCTTTTAGGCATTATTTCTATCGACAACGGAGTGTTAGTGTGTGCTCTTTATTCTGCAAACAAGGTCGATTTCATACGATCTAATAATCCTCATCAAAAGAAGTAAAGCATCGTCTATACAAAGTATGACCATCTGGATAGAGAGAAAAAAGACGATAAACTAGCCTAGCAACCTCGTCTAAACCTCCCACAAGCAACACTAGGAATCCCAAAGAATTACGACCTATTGTTTTTCAGCCGACTAATAAGATCTAACGCTTAGGAAAAACCTAGCTCAAACATGCAAAATTTCACGGAAACGGCCAACTTCTTAAGTATTCTAGGTTCAGGGTTCATCTCAAAATGTGGCACCGGACAAGTGCCTAGGACGACTCTAACTCACGAAAGCAAAAACAAACTAAAAACTACGAAATCAAAGAGAAAATAAAAGAAAGTGAAACGAAGTCATCTAAAAAATGTGAGCTGCTCCCCCAGACTTGAATTGAACGGCATCCTCGACGTGAAGCTCCGATGGAGGGTAAGAGAAGTAAAGTCACGTTTGTGGTGGTATTTTTTGTGTGTTTTTTTTCCATTTTTTTGTGTTTTTTAAATTAACCGAGTCTTAAACTAAACAATTAAGACAAATAGAAACAAACAGTTGGGTTGCCTCCCAGAAAGCACTTATATAACTTCTTTAAGCTTTGACGTCTCCATTCCTCATGCATGCGCGATGGGTGGATCGGAAAGGGAAATTGAGTTTCCACTTTCGATCGGTTGAGTGGCTTGGTAGAGCTTTAGTCGTTGTCCATTAGCTTTGAATGTTCCGCTCGAATCGCTCCATAGTTCCAATTCTCCATGTGTGAAGATTTCTCGTACCTGAAAAGGACCAGACCAACGAGATCGTAGGTTGCCCGAGAAAATCTTAGGACGAGAATTGAAAAGTAGAACTAAGTCACCTAGTTGGAAGTCATAAGGTAAGATCGTTTTTTGTGCCATCCCTTACTCACGGCTTCTTTCTTTGGCATGTCATGCACGGGATTCACTCGTTCGCTCTTTCAAGTGCGGGTGCAGCCTCCTTTGAGTTTATGTGGAAGGTTCATGGTTTTCTTCCATAGAATTTCCATGCGTACATATTGAAGAGCTGACTCTCCTATGCTTCTTTATGCGAGTGAGTTGTTTCCTCATCTCATCTGCACTCAAGTTCAGATCCATAAACGATCCTCTAGAAACGTTAGCCAAGGTAGTTCGATGTTCGTCTGAAATTTCATTGTAAAAAGTTTGGATAACATACCACTACTCGAGACCATGGTGTGGACACATCAACAAAAGATCCTTAAATCTGCCCCACGCTTCAAACAACGTTTCTCCATCTTTGCATCAAAACTTCGTGATTTCTCCCCTCATCTGAATTGTCTTGCTCGGAGGAAAGAATCGTGAGAGGAACAATGTGCAGAGCTGGTCCCAAGTCGCGATTGAACCAGCGGGAAGCAATTGCAGCCATGTTTTCGCTTGTCCCCCAATTGAGAAGGGGAAGAGACGTAATAGAATCGTGTCCTCCGACACTACGTGTATTTTGAACGTACCGAAAAGCTCTAGGATGTCTCTGAGGTGCTAATGGGGATCCTCGTGATTTCCACCCATGAATTGCTTCTGATAAAGTATGTTGATCATCGCCGGCTTAATTTTAAACTGTTCCCTAGCAACAGCAGGCATCCGTATGGTTGTTTGCACGTTGTTCATATTTGGCACCACATAATCTCAGAGGACACGTGGTAGAGGAGCCTATGGTTCTCGCGATTCAGGTGCGAGTTGTTGTTGCTGCATATACCCCAAATTACCGATAGGTAATTGAGGTTGTGCATGGCCATTCTGATTATCCATATCTCGTTGATCTGAAGACTCTGTGTTACCTTCTTCCTTGCCCTTTCTCAGTTGTTTCTATGTTCGCTCGATCTCGGGGTCGATTTGGAATAGATTCGAAGCACCTTGAGATCTGGTCATAAACCAACAAAGGACAAATAAACGAAATTAGGTAGAAGGAAACAAAAGAAAAGAAAACACAAAGCAAAACAAAGCAAGAATGACTCTAGGCTCGAATCTAAGACGTGTTGACAATAGTCCCCGGCAACAGTGCCAAAAACTTGATGTGATTCAAAGTTAAACAAATATTAAACTAAACTACCGCAAGTGCACGACACGTGTGCAGTACTCTAGCTGTCGATCCCACAGGGACTACGCAACACAAACTAAACTCAAACTACGAATCAAACTTGCAAATGAACCAATATTGGTTTTAAGATTTAAATACTAAAAAACAAATAACTACGAGTTCTTAACAGTGAGACAAACGTTCTAGGAATCCGGTTTCACCACAAGACTACCAAAACCAACAATCAACATATCTAATCATGAAATCCAAATTAAGTTATCTAAGGCAGACGATCCTAATATGATATCTACCCTCTCTAAAGGCATAGACACGTGATATAGTCAAGTTATCCCCTACTTTCGTGGCTGACACCTTAAGCTAAATCCATAGGTTTTGTGATTCATCCGTTTTAACCTCAACTGCTGCTACCCTATTTCGTGGCCTAACATCGGTTGTTCTAAACCTGATTATCCAGAATTAGAATTCTCCTTTCGGTCCTTCTCCTAAGTTCCTAAAACTTGCATCTACGTGGCCATTCGAAAATACATGTAAATGAAGCACTCAGACAAAGAATAGATAAACAAAAATGGGAAATTGCATTCAAAGATAAATTAAAGTGGTTCCGGGATAGCCAAGGGCTAATCCCTTCTCCTAGAACAAAATGACTACTCGCTCATGTGTCCATAAACAAACATAATCGAATAGATAGTTTAAGGAACATGAAAACCAAATGAAATCGAAGTCTCTGTTCGATGCCCCTTGAATGTCTACTGCAAGTCTCTGTCTCTCTCTGTGTATGTGTAACGTCTGTGTAATTCTCTGTAAAACGATTGAATGTGTCTTATTTCCTCTTCTATTCTTTTTCCTTTTCTTCTCCTTTCCTTTTTTTGCCATGCTTTTCCATTCTTATCTCGTCTTCTTCCTTTTCTTCTCCACGGCTGAACGTTTTCCTTTTCTGCGTTTCAGATCTGTGTGCCTCCATGTCCGGTCCTGCAAGATGGTGAGCCCGATCGGGTATATCCTTTGAAGAGTGCCCGGCAGTGCAACTTAGGAGCCCGGGTCGTGCATGAGATTCGGTGAAGTTTCTGTTTCAAACGCCCGGTCGTGCAGGAATGGGTGCACGGTCGTGCACTAGGTTGCTAGTTGAGTAGTCCGGTCGTGCAATTGAGTGGAGTTTGGTCGGGTAGGTGTGTCCAATGCTGAGCACTATCATGCTGGAGTTAATGCACGGTCGGGCATTGGTGTTTCCCATTGAGCACGGTTGGGCATTGGCTTATGCATGGTCGAGCATGTGTTTGTTTGCTCAGCCCGGTCATGCTATGCATTGTGTTGGTCGTGCACTTTGTTGTCTTGCACTGTTTCTCGTCCCGTTTGCTCCGTTACCATCCTTGATTATATCACTTTGTCCGGTGTACATTCCTTAGCTTTGAAATGAGCCAAATTTGCATTTAAACTCGTAAGAACACGAAAACACGAAAACGAGTAAAAGGATACAAAATCATACGTAAACATCGCAAGTATATCGTGAATGTCTCTAAAATCATGCGAGAAATACGTATTAAAATGAGACGATCATTTACCTATGCAACGAACAAGGAGAAGTTTGATTTGGCGATTCCTTATTTGCTTGAGATAGGGATGATTCATCTGACACTTCTCCTTATAACGACCCCTCTTCTTGTAGAGCTCGCACCAGACAACCTTCCGCTCCTGCCTTGGATTAGCTTTATTGTAATGAGCCGTTTCTAGAGGGCCTCCACGAAATAAATGTAATGATCATTCCTCCTTCTAAATTTGCATTCTAACTTCGTCGAACGAAGGATTAAGATTTCGACGGAGGTTATGTTTGATGACTCTAGTGTAGAATTTATCCAATGTTTGAAGAAGCTCGATAACCTGATCTAGATTTTCTATATCAACAATCTCCTTAGGATGCAAGCTGGATCGAAGGTATAGTTGAACACCTCATTCAGTTCGTTACGTATGAGATGTGTGTTGCTCTTGTTCCCATAGGGCCTTAGAATATTAGGTGCTAAGGAATTTTGCAGCAACACAAAAGCTTGAATGTTTGCTTGTTCCTAAGCAAACGTAGATATGAACAACGTGGGGTATATGAAAAAACGAGAATTCCCCTTTGTCCTAGAGATACCGCTAAAGCAAACCTAACCGATCAACTAGCAAGTCGGGAGCAAATTCGACCTAATTAAATTTTCAGTCTTCATCCTAGGTTCACCAAGGCTACCTACGAGAAAGTAAATCGAAGGCAAACTAAAAAAGCCACCGTAACTCTCTCCACCAAACAAGACTTCAGACAAATGCTTAAACGTAGAACAATTGAAGATACTTGTTTTTTTTTTCCGAGCTTCTTTCTTTCTTTATACTTTTTTTTCTTCTTCTTTTCTTCTTCTTTTTATGTCTTCTTTTTCTTTTCTTTTTTTTATGTTGACACACTAGGCTTCTAGGAAGTCGGATTTGAAGGAATCCAGCCTCTAGTTAGATCCAGACTACCGATGACGGTATACTTATGCATCTCGTTCAAGAGTGCAGCGGAGTAGGCAGCGTTTTTATTGTGCCATTTAGGACGTAGAACGATGATCGCAACCCACCACTTAGACTCGAACCATCGGAGAAGTGTTAAGGTCGATGCACTCATATCGATTTTAGGGCATGCTTTTAGGCATTATTTCTATCGACAACGGAGTGTTAGTGTGTGCTCTTTATTCTGCAAACAAGGTCGATTTCATACGATCTAATAATCCTCATCAAAAGAAGTAAAGCATCGTCTATACGAAGTATGACCATCTGGATAGAGAGAAAAAAACGATAAACTAGCCTAGCAACCTCGTCTAAACCTCCCACAAGCTACACTAGGAATCCCAAAGAATTACGACCTATTGTTTTTCAGCCGACTAATAAGATCTAATGCTTAGGAAAAACCTAGCTCAAACATGCAAAATTTCACGGAAATGGCCAACTTCTTAAGTATTCTAGGTTCAGGGTTCATCTCAAAATGTGGCACCGGACAAGTGCCTAGGACGACTCTAACTCACGAAAGCAAAAACAAACTAAAAACTACGAAATCAAAGAGAAAATAAAAGAAAGTGAAACGAAGTCATCTGATAAATGTGAGCTGCTCCCCCAGACTTGAACTGAACGGCGTCCTCGACGTGAAGCTCCGATGGAGGGTAAGAGAAGTGAAGTCATGTTTGTAGTGGTATTTTTTGTGTGTTTTTTTTCCATTTTTTTGTTTTTTTAAATTAACCGAGTCTTAAACTAAACAATTAAGACAAATAGAAACAAACAGCTGGGTTGCCTCCCAGAACGCACTTATATAACTTCTTTAAGCTTTGACGTCTCCATTCCTCATGCGTGCGCGATGGGTGGATCGGAAAGGGAAATTGAGTTTCCACTTTCGATCGGTTGAGTGGCTTGGTAGAGCTTTAGTCGTTGTCCATTAGCTTTGAATGTTCCGCTCGAATCGCTCCATAGTTCTAATTCTCCATGTGTGAAGTCGTACCTGAAAAGGACCAGACCAACGAGACCGTAGGTTGCCCGAGAAAATCTTAGGACGAGAATTGAAAAGTAGAACTAAGTCATCTAGTTGGAAGTCATAAGGTAAGATCGTGTTTTGTGCCATCCCTTACTCACGGCTTCTTTCTTTGGCATGTCATGCACGGGATTCAATCGTTCGCTCTTTCAAGTGCGGGTCCAGCCTCCTTTGAGTTTATGTGGAAGGTTCATGGTTGTCTTCCATAGAATTTCCATGCGTACATATTGAAGAGCTGACTTTCCTATGCTTCTTTATGCGAGTGAGTTGTTTCCTCATCTCATCTGCACTCAAGTTAGTGTTCACAATAGCAGGATATATTTTATCGCTTTTAATGTACTCATACCGAAAAGAAGACGGAGGAGGCTCGGGCTCAAGTTCGGGCGTCATCTCCACTTAGAAACCAGCGTGCGTTTTGTGTGGTATCTCCTCACATGGGGCGTCTCCTAGTGCTGCAATAGCACTCATGAATTTCATGTACAGCTTGTGATAACACGTAATCCGTTGTAGTTTTTATATCATTCTTAGGTCTAGTTTAGAGTAGATTATTTATATTTCATTCATTTATTGAGTATATTCGAAGACTTTACCTACATTTCGTGTTTTGCATAGGAAACGAAGACATGAGGAGAAACACGAGTGAATATGGCAATCTAACCCCGAAAACGAAGTTGAGTAACAAGATTCGACTTGTGCAAGGCCATGGACTGAAAGTGAACACTACAAGGTACACGACCAGGGAGGTGTGCCCGCTCGGGTGCAATTGGGGTGTCCGCTCGGGCTCATTCATGTCAAGAAAACCCCGTAGGTTTGCACGACTCGGGCTGATGAAGTACACGGTCGGGCATGGTGCCCGCTCGGGCTCAAATGTGTGCAACATGGTCGGGCAAAGGGCTTGCACGAGCGGGTACAAGCTGTGCCCGCTCGGGTCCTTGATTCTCAACAAACTTTCCTAAGATCTAGAACGGCAAAATTAAAAGGAAAATCAGATCTGAAAGAGAGTATTCGAACCAGATTAGATCAGAGGAGATAGAGAGACATTAGAGCAAGAGGAAGAAGGAAGAAAAGACGGATCTACGGATCGGGAGCAAGGAGAATCTACCAAAGACATCGGTTTATGAATAGGGAGTCATCTCTTTCTATATCTATGTCGAATTTAGACTTCTCTCATGTTTCCTTTTCTGTATTTATGCCTGAGTAGATCATTTGCCATGGGTTAGAGAGATTTGCTATGTTGTAACGAAGTCTTACGCTTAATGAATGGTGGAACTTAATGCTTTCATTACCTGTACGCCACTTGAATGAATGAAATTGGTATCTATCATGTTTTCAGATTTCATGGTTGTTCTTAATGCTTTCTTTACTTGTACGCCACTTGATTGAATGATGTTAGGAGCCTAATAAACCAACGCCAGGGCATTAGACTTCGGAACTTAGCCATGATTTAGGGTTTAGCCGGTTTAGAATCTACGCCAGGTCAATAAGAGAGGAAGAATGAGTTTATGGAGTTGAAAACGCATCTAAAGATATTGGATACTCAAGTTTCACAGCTCGCTGCGAAATCCTCTCAACCGCAAGGAGTTCTACCGGCACGCCCGGAAGCGAATCCTCGTGCACAAATCAATGCCATCCACTTGAGAAGCGGTAAGACACTTGATCACCCAACTCTTCCAAAGTTTGAACAGGTAGAACCATCAAGCGCAGTAGAAAAAGAGAGCGACCAAGGCAAAGAGCACAAGGAGGAAGAGGAGCCCAAATACGTTAAACCCGAACCGAACGCACATCAAGTTTTTGGCGCCGTTGCCGGGGAGTTGATTACCGCTTAGGAGTTAGGAAACTTTTAGATTAGACATTAGTTTTTTAGGAGTCTTGTTTGTTTCTTGCTTTTTCGTTAGTTTGTTTGTCTACTTGTTTAGAGTCAAGTTCATTTGCTTCTCGGATCTCACGTGATCTTTGTGTTATTCTTCTTTTTCTTGTGCAGGTAGTTTGTGCATGAGAAACACCGGAAGTGCGGATCTAGTTTTCGACCCCGACATTGACAAAACGCTCAGAAAACTACGAAAAGAAACGAGAGCTAGTGCAAGCAATTCGGTTGATAACACGCAAGCACATTTGGACTTCAAAACCGAGGAAGTAATTGAACAACCATTTGAAGAAGAGCTAATGGCTGAACGTCGAGATATGAACGTTCAAAACGCACAGCAAGTGCAACCGGCACTGACCTATGGATCATACACGGTACCTAGGCACACGCAGCTCTTATCATGTATTGCAAGGAGAAACGCTCGCGTGGAGCTTCAACCGGCATTCATTCAAATGCTCGGTAACGCGGCGTTTAGAGGGAGNNNAACCATAAGAGCCGGAGATGGGGTATCGGATGAGGATGTCATGCTAGCTGCCTTCCCATTCTCGGTGAAAGATAAGGCACAAGATTGGTTGTACTCTCAACCAGCGAATTCTATTGCGTCGTGGGGACACCTAGAGGAGAAGTTCATGACACGATTCTTTCCTCAAAGTAAAGCTCAGCTAGCCAAGAATAATATCAACACATTCATTCAAGGGGCAGCCGAGAGCTTATACAAAGCGTGGGAGCGATTCAAAGGATACCAACGCCTTTGCCCACATCACGGCATGGATCAAAGTTACCTCATACACAACTTTCTCCAAGGACTCATGGACAACACGAGGATCTTGTTCGTAGCCGCTGCTGGAGGTTCTTTGAGCAACCTCACCTTTCCACAAATCGAGGATCTTATAGATCGTATGGCTGACGAAGGAAACCACACCGCCGGAGAGTACAATCGCAACGCTCCAGCAAGGGTAGCTAACGTGGATAATACACGTTCCGTATATGCCGAGCTAGCTGAAATGAATGGTAAAATCAA
>CM071873.1:31049669-31078548 GCA_036759665.1 Gynandropsis gynandra
TTTTTTTTTCATTTTTTCGACTCTATAGGAAAACAAAAACAAAAATGCAAGAAACAAATAAGACGTTTAAGCCGTTTAATCTAGATCTTAATCTAGCTATTCCTAGTCTAAGCCGTTCTTAGTCCCCGGCAACGGCGCCAAAAACTTGACGTGTGGAAACACGAGTTATAATTAACCTAGTCTACTTCACCGCAAGTATACGGATCTTGTAGTACCAGGGTCGATCTCAGGGACTAAAACAGCTAAACTAAGAACGAGACTAAACTAAGACGAGAGATGATAAGATGGGATATGGTCCTAATTTTCCTAAAACTATCCTAATGGTGACAACGAAACTAGGGTAAGAGTGAAACTAGATATGGTGAATACTACGGGTGTACGGGATACCGGGTATTGCATAGATGAACGACTAAGGATCATAGATCTATAACCTACTCTTGACGATGGGAAATTCATGCTCTACGGTGAGGAGTGATTCTTCCGAGCCTAAACCTCCTAACCATGGATACATGCAACCCTACCTTCCAGCAGTGATTAACATGTACCATGGCAGCTTTATGACCGCAATCACTATCCCTAAGATGGCTAACCGACCGGTCAGATTCTCATTAGCCAAAGCTTAATCTACTACTTAGCGGACCGGATTCGTTCCTTAACCTTCCAGCAAGGTTCGCGATCCTATGTTGTTGAGCGGTCAGCACTAACGTATGATTGATATTGCTAAGCGTAGAACCGTAAATCAAGAGTAAATAAATAAAACTAAGCATTAATGTGAATCATCGTTCATACATACAATTCTGATATCCCTACCCGCAGTAGGGACTCTACTCACTCATGGAATACATGAAAACAGAAGATAACACAGTTCTATACATGATAAACCCTAAGGAATTCGATGCCTCGACCTTCCCTATTGTGTTACCGGTGTACGGATTTGTGCTTCTCTTCTTCTCCGATGCTTCCTGAGCCTTCCCAGATGTTTTTCCAGTCCTTTCTTGCCCTGTTCGTCGCCCCCTTTGCCCTAGATCCATTCTGTTCTCTTTATTCGCTCGTTTGAAACTTAGATCTAGGTTGTTGCGAAGTTCGCGGCCCGCTCGGGCACATATGTTACCCGGTCGGGTATAGGCAGCCCGACCGTGTTGATTTGTGGACCCGATCGGGTGAATGTCGCCCGATCGCGTGACTAAGCGGACCCGATTCGCGTAAACTTACGGGGCTGAAGGATGGCTAGTTGCCCGAGCGGGTGTTCAGATTGCGCCCGATCGGGTGGTGATCACCCGATCCTCTTTGCTCGTATGCCCGGGTCATGTCAATTGCGTGGATAAACCCCGTAGGTTCTACCCGAGCGGGTGAAGGAATAGTGCCCGACTGGGCACCGGAATAGTGCCCGACCGGGCACACCCGTATTCTTGAAATCTCTCTTTTCCGCTCGTTGCTCGGGCGTTCCTTTGGGTTCTGGAGCTCTGAGTAGATGTGTCCTCAAATCATGTGGTTTTGCAAGGAATTCTTCATATTGAGCTCATTTAGGCCTTGTCGCCTAATACCTGAAATCCGAGAAAACGGGAATGTAAAACTCGAAACCGTATCGGAATAGTAAGATTCGATGTAAGAAATATGCGAAAATGATCTAAAAACCTATCCTAATAATGATACACTTTCAGTGTTATCAGTTTTCAACAATTCTCACCGGATATCTTACCGAATGATCCGCGAGGCGTAGAGATATATTTGTAGGTTTGATATTCCCAAAGTCCATGCGCTTGAAGACCGAGTGTGGAATGATGCTCACGCTTGCTCCTAAATCACACAAAGCATTTTCAATGTCAATATTACCTATTGTGCATGGAATGGAGAAGCTTCCGGGGTCCTTCAACTTTGGTGGCATCTTGTTTTGAAGGATAGCGCTGCATTCCTCGGTGAGTGCCACCGTCTCGTTCTCTTCGATATGCCTCTCTTTGGAAAGAACCTCTTTGATAAGTTTGGCGTGATTAGGAATTTGTTGGAGGGCTTCCACGACTGGAATGTTGATGTCAAGCTTCTTGAGACCCTCTACAAATCTTCCCTCTCTCTTTTCGTTCTTGTTGTTCACCAACCGTTGAGGAAACGGTATAGGAGGTTTGTACGCTGGTGGAGCAACATATGGTTTTGTCTAAATCTGGTTCAACTCCTTCCATAATCGCAATCGTACCTTTGCCTCTTTAGATGGACGTTCCAGCAACTTGGTCTTGCTCTTTAGAGAGCAAGCGCTTGATCATATCAGTGTTGCATACGGTGATAGCGTTCACGTACTCTCTTTTAATTCGGATTTTCTTGGAAGCTGACCGGATTCCAAGAGGATGAGGCAGTTTGTTGTGCTACGGAGTTCTCTAAGCTCTTCAAATGGTTGCTCAAGGATTCCATCTGAGTTTGGAGCTCGTTGATCGTTGTCCCCACATCCGCATTGAATTTGGTTTGAGTCGATTGTTGCTGCCTTTGCTCCTTGATACCGTCTCAAGGTTTGAAGAAGGGGCTTGAGCAGGTTGAGAAGCTTGTGGAACTTGCTGAGCATGCTAAAATTGTTGGTCATCTTGCTGGTACATTTGTTGTCTTTGCTGAAATCCCGAATACTTCATCGATTGAGTCGTTCGGTATGAAAGATTTGGGTGGTTCCTCCAATTCGGGTTGTAGGTATTCCCAAATTGTGTGTTTCCTTGCTGTTGGGCGTAATTCACATGTTCCACGTTCTCTTGCAGCGTGCATTGATAAGCCACGTGTTTTGTATCTCCGCAATTCACGCAGTACATGGCATTTGCTGCATTACCCGTTGCTCTGCTCTGATTTAGCTCATATAGACCTCGAGTGTTTTAGGCATACCTCTCGGTGTGGACAACATGGTGTGGTTCATGGCGAGGTTCTCGACCTGATCGTATGCCTCCTCCACATTCAGATCCATAAACGATCCTCTAGCAACGTTAGCCAAGGTAGTTCGGTGTTCGTCTGAAATTTCATTGTAAAAAGTTTGGATAACATACCACTACTCGAGACCATGGTGTGGACACATCTACAAAAGATCCTTAAATCTGCCCCACGCTTCAAACAACGTTTCTCCATCTTTGCATCTAAACTTCGTGATTTCTCCCCTCATCTGAATTGTCTTGCTTGGAGGAAAGAATCGTGAGAGGAACAATGTGCAGAGCTGGTCCCAAGTCGTGATTGAACCAGCGGGAAGCAATTGCAGCCATGTTTTTGCTTGTCCCCCAATTGAGAAGGGGAAGAGACGTAATAGAATCGTGTCCTCCGACACTACGTGTATTTTGAACGTACCGAAAAGCTCTAGGATGTCTCTGAGGTGCTAATGGGGATCCTCGTGATTTCCACCCATGAATTGCTTCTGATAAAGTATGTTGATCATCGCCGGCTTAATTTTAAACTGTTCCCTAGCAACAGCAGGCATCCGTATGGTTGTTTGCATGTTTTTCATATTTGGCACCACATAATCTCAGAGGCGACGTGGTAGAGGAGCCTGTGGTTCTCGCGATTCAGGTGCGAGTTGTTGTTGCTGCATATACCCCAAATTACCGATAGGTAATTGAGGTTGTGCATGGCCATTCTGATTATCCATATCTCGTTGATCTGAAGACTCTGTGTTACCTTCTTCCTTGCCCTTTCTCAGTTGTTTCTATGTTCGCTCGATCTCGGGGTCGATTTGGAATAGATTCGAAGCACCTTGAGATCTAGTCATAAACCAACAAAGGACAAATAAACGAAATTAGGTAGAACGAAAAAAAAGAAAAGAAAACACAAAGCAAAACAAAGCAAGAATGACTCTAGGCTCGAATCTAAGACGTGTTGACAATAGTCCCCGGCAACGGCGCCAAAAACTTGATGTGATTCAAAGTTAAACAAATATTAACCTAAACTACCGCAAGTGCACGACACGTGTGTAGTACTCTAGCTGTCGATCCCACAGGGACTACGCAACACAAATTAAACTCAAACTACGAATCAAACTTGCAAATGAACCAATATTGGTTTTAAGATTTAAATACTAAAAAACAAATAACTACGAGTTCTTAACAGTGAGACAAACGTTCTAGGAATCCGGTTTCACCACAAGACTACCAAAACCAACAATCAACCTATCTAATCATGCAATCCAAATTAAGTTATCTAAGTCAGACGATCCTAATATGATATCTACCCTCTCTGAAGGGATAGACACGTGATATAGTCAAGTTATCCCCTACTTTCGTGGCTGACACCTTAAGCTAAATCCATAGGTTTTGTGATTCATCCGTTTTAACCTCAACTGCTGCTACCCTATTTCGTGGCCTAACATCGGTTGTTCTAAACCTGATTATCCGAAATTAGGATTCTCCTTTCGGTCCTTCTCCTAAATTCCTAAAACTTGCATCTACGTGGCCATTTGCAAATACATGTAAATGAAGCACTCAGACAAAGAATAGATAAACAAAAATGGGAAATTGCATTCAAAGATAAATTAAAGTGGTTCCGGGATAGCCAAGGGCTAATCCCTTCTCCTAGAACAAAATGACTACTCGCTCATGCGTCCGTAAACAAACATAATCGAATAGATAGTTTAAGGAACATGAAAACCAAATGAAATCAAAGTCTCTGTTCGATGCCCCTTGAATGTCTACTGCAAGTCTCTGTCTCTCTCTGTGTATGTGTAACGTCTGTGTAATTCTCTGTAAAACGATTGAATGTGTCTTATTTCCTCTTCTATTCTTTTTCCTTTTCTTCTCCTTTCCTTTTTTTGCCATGCTTTTCCATTCTTATCTCGTCTTCTTCCTTTTCTTCTCCACGGCTGAACGTTTTCCTTTTCTGCGTTTCAGATCTGTGTGCCTCCATGTCCGGTCCTGCAAGATGGTGAGCCCGATCGGGTATATCCTTTGAAGAGTGCCCGGCAGTGCAACTTAGGAGCCCGGGTCGTGCATGAGATTCGGTGAAGTTTCTGTTTCAAACGCCCGGTCGTGCAGGAATGGGTGCACGGTCGTGCACTAGGTTGCTAGTTGAGTAGTCCGGTCGTGCAATTGAGTGGAGTTTGGTCGGGTAGATGTGTCCAATGCTGAGCACTATCATGCTGGAGTTAGTGCACGGTCGGGCATTGGTGTTTTCCATTGAGCACGGTTGGGCATTGGCTTATGCATGGTCGGGCATGTGTTTGTTTGCTCAGCCCGGTCATGCTATGCATTGTGTTGGTCGTGCACTTTGTTGTCTTGCACTGTTTCTCGTCCCGTTTGCTCCGTTACCATCCTTGATTATATCACTTTGTCCGGTGTACATTCCTTAGCTTCGAAATGAGCCAAATTTGCATTTAAACTCGTAAGAACACGAAAACACGAAAACGAGTAAAAGGATACAAAATCATATGTAAACATCGCAAGTATATCGTGAATGTCTCTAAAATCATGCGAGAAATACGTATTAAAATGAGACGATCATTTACCTATGCAACGAACAAGGAGAAGTTTGATTTGGCGATTCCTTATTTGCTTGAGATAGGGATGATTCATCTGACACTTCTCCTTATAACGACCCCTCTTCTTGTAGAGCTCGCACCAGACAACCTTCCGCTCCTGCCTTGGATTAGCTTTATTGTAATGAGCCGTTTCTAGAGGGCCTCCACGAAATAAATGTAATGATCATTCCTCCTTCTAAATTTGCATTCTAACTTCGTCGAACGAAGGATTAAGATTTCGACGGAGGTTATGTTTGATGACTCTAGTGTAGGATTTATCCAATGTTTGAAGAAGCTCGATAACCTGATCTAGATTTTCTACATCAACAATCTCCTTAGGATGCAAGCTGGATCGAAGGTATAGTTGAACACCTCATTCAGTTCGTTACGTATGAGATGTGTGTTGCTCTTGTTCCCATAGGGCCTTAGAATATTAGGTGCTAAGGAATTTTGCAGCAGCACAAAAGCTCCAAGGCTTCACGATCTAATGTGTCATCACCTTCCACATTCTTTCCATTCGAATTTGATGATGATTATGGCAGATTTATACATATGTCTTTGAAACAAACAAACGGTTTGAGGAAAAAGTTAGGTTGAAGTGAATAAAGAACCTTGTTTATTTGTAACCAGGCTCTGATACCATAAAGATATTTATGAAACAAAAGAGAATGAACAAGATGAACATGAGATTGATCAAGAATAAAAAGAGAATATATTAGAGAATGAATAAAAGAATGAGAGAAATACTAATAGAATGCTACGTTAATCTGGCAAAAGACCATATAGGAGAGTGATCATCTCGTTTTCGTACATGATTCTTGCATGATTATAGAAATGCTTATGATGATAGTTGCAATGTTTACGTGTGATTTTGTATATGTTTTATTTGTTTTTGTGTTTTTATGTTCTTGTAGGTTTTAATGCAGATTTGATTCATTTCGGAGCTAAAGAACATATACGGGACAAAATACGAGCATCAAAGATCACAACAGAACAAAGGGATGAAAAACAGATAAGGAATGGACCAGACATAGGCACATACGGCCTGGGCATGAACATAGCACGGTCGGGCGCTTGAAGAAGTTATTCTACAAACAAGGGCATGACTTGGTCAACCCTCCTACGTCCACTTTGAGTGGAGAGAAGCTCGGGAATGATTCAAAGTTTTAATAAAGAATTCGTTTTACGAACAAGAATATAATACCTAAAAGCATGCACGGTTAGGTATGACTTGGTAAACCCTCCTACATCCGTTTTGAGTGGAGATAAGCTCGGGAATGATTCAAATTTTGAATTACAAGAAGTCACGGGAAAAAACAGAATTCATTATATATTGGAAGGGTTCAAAAACTCATGATTCACCCATTATTCATCCATTCATTCACCATTCATTCATAGGAAAGCCCTCTTGATGGGAGACACACAAGGAGACGGAAAATTGATTCCAGACTACGCTTCGTTTGATATTTCTATGCTCCTTACTCTATCTATTCCATATGTGTTGTTTGGATTCAAACTCATGACTGGGTAGTTGATTTGTTCTAAGAGAAGGGATTAGCCCAAGGCTATTCCGGAACCTCTTCGATTTATTCTTTGAATGCATTTCCCGTTTTACTAATGTATTCTTCGTCTGAGAGTTGAATGTCTTGTATTTACGAAGGCCAAGTATATGCATCTGTTAGAGATTAGGAGAAGGACCAAAAGGAGAATTCTAGTCCTATAAAATTAGGCTTAGAACAACCGAGACTAGGTCACGAAAGTAGGATAGTGACGGTTGAGGGTAAATCGGATAAATCATAGATCGTATGGGTTTAGTTTGGGGTATCAGCCATGAAAGTAAGGGATAACTCAATTGAATCATGTTCCTATGCGTTGAGAGAGGGTAGGAATTACATTAGGATCGTCCGTCTTAGATATCTTGATATGGAATGCATGATTAGATAGATCGATAGTCGGTTTTGGAAGCTATGCGATGAAACCGTATCCTAGAACGCATGTCTCATCGTTAGGAACTCATTAGTTTACTGCATATTTATTATTGCATATCACAACCATAATTTCATCGTGGCAAGTTTGATTCTAGTTTGATCTTAATCTGTATTACGTAGTTCCTGTGGGATCGACACCTAGAATACTACACACGTGTCGTGCACTTGCCGGTAGTTTAGGTTAACTTGTTTAACTTGAATTGCATCACTATATGTTAAATTTGATTCATGGAAATTTAGAAAATCAAAATACTACAAGAAAGAAATTTCAATATACAAAATATCTAAATAAGAAAAGGAAACCCATACAATTTGGTGAATGATCCAAATATTCTAATAAAAGCAAAATGTTTAACACTAGTGAGCCCTGTCAAGTGCTTTTCTAGACAACCAAATACTAGATTCTAATGATAACAAAACATCTCCTTGTTTGACATTCACTTGTTGATCCATATTTTGTTAATTTTATAGGTAATCGTTGGAAAACAACTAATTTTCTTCTTCATGCTGAATTGTGGGCTTCAGGTGATATGGCTCTCCTTGGGCTGAACTGTGCAATGGGCTGCGTCTTCTCTCAATATTGGGTGTTTGACTTATGGGTATGATTCTTGCTTTCGGTCCAGCTTGTTCTAGACCTTAGGAGAATTGTCGATTTGCTTATTGATAATTCTTCTCTCTCATTCTTCCTTCGTCACTTTGAAACCCCAACCTTTACTTTGATCTCGATCCAACTATTGAAATTTTATATTATAAGTATAATTAGGATAATTAGAAGGGTCACTGGCAATTAATTAAAAGGTAATTAATTACATAATGATGATCAAAATATTTTTTTATTTATATGTGTATATATTATCAGCCACAATTAGATATAGAAGTTCCATAATTTCATAAACAATTTGATGATAGAGAAAATTAGAGAGAAAAAAAAAGAGAATAAGAACTCTTTGATTTCAATCATGTCAATAGTTTGACGGTAAAACTAATCTCAGTGTGAACGTCTCGTGAAGATTTGGTATCACGATATTATATTCTATCCATTCCAAACGTCACTGAAGGTTAATGGATTGATCTCATGGATACTTAGTTTTCATGAAAACCCAAAACCATAAATCAAAATTAATAATCAGACTAGATCTTATATTAGTTTGTTAAAAATAATGCTTCCTTCGCCTAAACAACGATGGTGTTTTTCACGAGTACTGAATGATACTCGACCGAGCAAACGGTTGTTTCGGCCGAACAAACGGTTGTTCAGGTTGAGTAGTATAGCTAGTTATGTAAGCTAACACGATGATGCCTACAACTCAGTAGAGTAATGAGACTACTCGGGCCGAGCAATCTCAGGGCAAAACTAGGGTTTCGATTGAGTGGCGCTCGACCATATGTTCGATCGAGCATCGAGACAGCATGAAAGTGAATCTATAGATTGAGTAATTTTTGAAATTGTTCGATCGAGTATTAGAACTTCATCTATTGACCAAGAAATATTTTGTTCGAGCTGAACAATATTACAATCAAATATGATGACATCTATTTTTTATAAAATGGTTTCAATGACTGCTTATCTGAAGGAGGAGGGTGATATGACCACCGCAAAGGGCATCATCTTGGCATCCAGGAGTCTTGAACTCCAACGTTAGCATCAGGACATTGAACCATTGAAAATCATCACACATATTAAGATGTATTAATCATACAATAGAAGTTTCCAAAAATCTATTTAAGTTAATGAAGGCTCCCAACTCACCCATTGGATCCCATGTTCTTAGGATGATAGATCTTATTGAATAACATGAGAAGCTAGGGGATCAAACTGGGTAAGGAGTTAGAACATGATTTAATCCTACAGTCACTCCCTAACACATTTTCATCGTTTATTGTTAACTTTAATATGAACACGATGGACACAGATTTGCATGAGATACTAAATCTATTGGTTTATTATTAAAATCAAACACTCAGGGGATGTCAAAGGTTGTTAGATCTGTGATGGTTGTTGAGTCATCTTATAAGAAGAGAAAGAGCAGAAGATGGCCCAAGAAGAAGCCTTTTGCAGCCAAGTATGGTACAACCAAAGAAAAAGTGGGCAAGGATAATCATGTTGTGCAAATGTTTCTTTTTTGAAGAAAAGGGGAAATTGCAAGGAGTACCTTGCATCTGTCAATGGTAAAAAAAAAAGTTATGACTTTCGTGAAAAAAATTTTTTTGATTTATGTTACTACTTTTCATTCGAATATGTGGGTTTGAGATACTGAAAGTAGTTTTAACATGTGTAATATATTGTAAAGGCTGAGGATCAATAGAAGGCTACGAGAAGGAGACTTCAACATACAAGTTGGGAATGGTGCAAGCCTTGCGGCATTAGCTGTAGGAACAATTTTGTTTTGTATGCTTATAGGTAAGATGTTATGTTGAAAAGATGTTTTTTATGCTACAAAATTTGTTTCAAATATAAGAAATGTTTCTATGTTGGATATATGTGTTATTTTCTAATAAAATTTGGTCCATATTTCATAAAGAATTTCTTTTAAAAACTTTTATAACAAGGAATTGATGTTTTATCCTATACGAATGTTGATATAATTAACATGTATGTTTCTGGTGATAAGAGGGAAATGGATTATCGTTTGAATCAGAATTTGTTGGCATTTTAGGCTCGGTCAAAATTGAGGAGAAATGGGTTAACGCGTTGCACCAAGATATTTATTTGAACAATATGATTTTCAATCATATGCGACTTGTGAATCTTACCTCCACGGAAAAATGACCAAGTCTCCTTTTATGGAAAATAAAAAATGGATAACTCTTAGGACTCATACATACCGATGTATGTGGTCCGATGAGAGTTTATATTAGAGGAGGATATTCTTACTTTATCACATTCATTGACAATTGTCGTGGTCACGGTTTATATATCTTATCAAACACAAATACGAATCTCTTGAAATGTTCAAAATATTTCACAATGAAGTGGAGAAACAAACGAGAAAAGTCCTTAAAATGTTGATATATGATTCTGGATGGGAATATATAAGTTACGAGTTCATAGATTATCTATGAAAAATTGGATTTTATCGCAGTGGACTTCTTCTAGAATGTCGCATCACAATCATGTTTTAGAATGAGAAATCTTACCTTATTAGATATTTTACGATCCACTATGAATTTCGTTGATCTTCTTATAAGCTTATGGTTTACACATTAGAAGTGGTTCTATACTTGCTGAACAAGGTTCCCACAAAAAAGTATCTAGAACTTTCTGTGAGATTTAGAAGGACATAAACTGATTGAAACACATAAGAGTATGAGATTGTTTGGCTTTATTAAGACATTGCAATGAGATAAGCTTGACGTTAGATTCGAGAAGTTTCATTTCATTAGATATCCCAAGAAAATAATGGGATATTATTTTTATGACCCCGTCGAGCACAAAGTGTTTGTGGCTAGAGGTACGACCTTTTCGAAAATGGAGTTCTTTATGAAAACAAAATTGTGGTAAAGAAGTGGTTATTGATGGGATTCAAGAACCAATACAACCAACACAAGCTCATGAGCATGAGATACCCCATGCATAGTATTTTCTGGATGTGTTGAGTATGAACAAAAGTATTCCATCTTTAAGTGTTCAAGATGAAAAACAAGTTTTGGAACTTGTTCAACAGCCAGTTTAGCAACAAAATTCGGATGAGATAGTACCTCCGATACAAGATCCTCTAAAAAGGTATATATGTTCTTGTGGTGCCCCTGACAGGTTGAATTAGAGGGTTCAATAGAATAAGGGAAATCATATTGATGATAACCCGTTGTTTTTTTAAGAAGCGATGCTGAGTGTTGACTCTGAGAAATGGTGAAAAGCTATGGAATTTGAAATGGATTTGAAGAAGATGAACAAAGTATGGACTTTGGTAGAACCTTCACTGAACTCTAGATAAATCGGTTGTAAATGAGTTTACAAAAAAAAAGATTAGATTGGATGGGAAGATAGTGACCAAAAAAGCCTATCAAGTAAAAGCGATATAGTCAATGCAAAGGCATTCACTATGAATAAATGTTCTTATTTGTGGCAATGCTCTGCGATTGCGGTTTACCATGACTATGAAATATGAAAAATGGATATAAAAAAACTATCCTAAATGGAGTATTCTAGGAAATGGTCTATATGACTCAACCTATGGGTTTCATTGTATCATCCATGGATAGTATGCTAGCTATGCAAGCTGCAAAAGGTCAATTTATGGACTTAAGCAAGCTTCTTGTAGTTGGAATCTTCTATTTAACAAGGTATTTGAAATGTAAACGTAATTAAATGGAAAGAAAAACCTTGCGTGTACAATTAGGTGATACAAACTAAGGAAAAGGAAAGTTTTTCTTTTATGACAAACTCATAGGTTTGTTATGGGTTTGTAGGGTCAATTTGGAAAGTTTTTATGACTTGGATTTCTATATAGACGGTAACCTTTCTAGGAAACGGTAGGAAAGAATAGAGTAGAATTTGGGTTTTCTTTTAGGAGTTGTGGTGTCTCCAGAAACCACCACAAACTTTTTTACCATTTCTATCATTTTCATATTTCATTTGACTGTTTGGTTCATTGTTCTTTCATTTTTCATTGTATTTATCAATTGGCGCTAGAAAGAGGGTTGGATCGGTCTATCGATGGTGATAAAGAAAGTTCAAGCGCTACAAAAAAATTCTAGCACCTTCAAACCTTTCAATAGAAGCAGATCAAGATGAATGATCGATGGAATCTAGACTAACTAACCTGGAGCAAGGGATGAAAAATCTGAAACATATTGTGGAATAGATGCTTCGTCACATGGAAATACTGGTCAACCCAGAAAAACGTCCACTGCAAGCCTCTCCACCCTCGTCGCCAAATGGAAAGACATCTATGCACAACCATCAAAAACATTTTTCCGGTAACACCTGAAACAACCCTCTGTACGAAGACAACGACATACCATTTAGACGTTTAGATCTTTTGAAATTTTCGAGGTTGAAACCTGAAGGTTGGTTGGTACGCGTGGAGCAATTTCTTGACCTCCATACTTCACATACCAGTGCCATATAGATATTGTTTTACTAGCGCTCGATGGTGATGCGCTCTCATAGTTTCGGTGGGAGAAGTCACCAAATCCAACCATGACTTGGCCAGATTTTCATCGCCGAGTGGTAGAGACCTTTGCACTGACACACCATTTGATGCACAAAGAGCATCTCTTCGCACTCTATCAGATCGGAACAGCACAAGAATTTTTTCATGATTTCATCACCCTAGCATCGCACCAACAAGGCTTCTCTGAGGATGTCCTTGAAAAGGCGTTTATGGTGGGTCTTCATCCGTAGGTTCATGTTGTCGTAAAACTATTAAAATCAACAAACCTTGAACAGATGATAGAATACTCTCAGGGGGCTAGAAAGTGCATTTTACATGGATGGTTCGTCGGAAGGATGTAGGAGAGTGGCTGCAGATTACTGTTCTCAACGATGGTATAATGAGAACACTAATATCAACCCTAATGCATTTTCTAGACTTTCCATGGAAGTTGGGAAAGCATTGGGCTGGTAATTTTAAAGGTGGGACTATGTAGAATAGGCTAAATTCTTATTCAACACAGCAGGCCCAAGATATTGTTGCTTCTAATTCTCATGGGCAGATTAGTAAATTGGCAACAACTACGACTTCAACAACGTCGACGAATTTTCTGATACGTTGTATATCCACAGCGGAGGAATAAGAAAATCGAGCTCGAGGTTTATATTTTCATTGTGACGAAAGGTACTCTCTTTCTCATCATTGCAAGAATAAACATTTACAAATTCTTATCGCTCAAGTGGATAGCTCGAATTCTACGGATGGGGATCAACAATATAACCCACCTTTACTAAAGGTTATTACTACTTTTGCAGAATTATCACTTAATTCAATAGTCGGTATAACTACCCCACGGACCATGAAGTTATGGGTCCATGTTAAGGGTCACGAGATGATTATTTTGATTGATTATGGTGCTTCTCATAATTTTATATATCTTCTGTTTATTCATCGTGCATTGATTAAGATGAAAGAAATTACGGGGTATGGAGCGATTATGGGCACCGGATTAGCCATTCATGGAGAGGGATTATGCCGCAAAGTCCCAATGAATATTCAAAATTTATCATTTAAGGCGGATTTTCTCCCAATCGAGTAGGGTAGAACCAATATTATCCCGGGTATGCAATGGTTGGAGGGACTAGGAGAAATGACGGTGGATTGTAAAATACAAAAGATGGAATTTGAGTACAAAAGCATTTCTTATACTATACACGATGACCTAGATCTTGGTAACTCTTCAACATCTCTTCAACAATTATGAGCTACATTGGAGCTCGCTGATTTTGGTGACGATGTTCCACTTTTGGTAGCCACACAGAATCAATTATGTGGAATTATTAAGGGACGTGGGATCTCACACTACTCTCGGGACGAGGAGGCATCACTAATTTTCAATGAGGACGGCTATCGGATACTCGTGGACAACCGCTTTCATCCTTGTTTCATATTTCCATCACCTTGAGGGCAAGGTGATTTTCGAGGCAGTGGGTATTGATACAAACTAAGGGAAATGAAGGGTTTTCTAGGAGCATTTTATGTTATAAAAAAACCCATAGGTTTGTTATGAGTTTGTAGGGTCAATTTGGAAAGTTTTTATGATTTGGATTTTTGTATAGACGGTAACCTTTTTAGGAAAAGGTAGGAAAGAAATGGGTAGAATTTGGGTTTTCTTTTGGGAGTTGTGGTATCTCCAGAAACCACCACAAACTTGTCTACCATTTCTATCATTTTCATATTTCACTTGAGTGTTTGGTTCATTTTTCTTCCATTTTTATTGTGTTTTCTTGATAAGATCATCAAAAAACCTTATAAATTGGTTAGTAGGAGTAATATGATTTTCCTCGTTCTATATGTTGATGACATAGTGCTCATAGAAAATTGTGTACCGTCTTTAAAAAAGACCAGAGGTTGGTTGTTCGAATAGTTCTCCATCAAACACTTGGGAGAGGTAGTATATATTCTAGGAAGAAGGACCTACAGAGATAGATCCAATAGGTTATTGGGACTCTTACAGTCTATATACATTGATACCATCATGTGAAGGTATAACAAGGTAAAGTCCAAGAAGGGCTTTAATTTGATAGGTACTGGAATTTCTCTCGCTCTCTCTTTATCTCTCTCTTTCTCTTTCTCAGAAGGATTGTTCTAAGACCCAGGATAAGAAAGAATGCATGTGTTGGATTACGTACATTAGCGTGATGGAAGCCATCATGTAGAACATGATGTGTACATGCCTTTATGTGACCTTTATGCCAAGTGTAACGAGTCGGTATCAGACGAATCTTGATGAGGAACACTGGAAATTAGTAAAAGACATTTTCAAGTATTTGATAAGGGCTAATGACCAATTTCTCATATATGAAGGCTCTAGCTTAGAGTTGCAGGGGTACACGGATGAGAGTTTTGCATCAAACGACAATAAATCCATGTTGGGTTATGTATTTTCCTGAAGGATGGAGAGATCAGTTGGAAAAGTTTCAACCAGGTTGCGGTAGCTAAACGAAAGTAGAGTATATCACTACATACGAGGCAATGAAAGAAGTCGTATGAATGAGGAAGTTCATGAGTGAAATTGATATGGTCCATTCCATCAAATTGTTTATTCCATTATTATATGATAATATTGGAGTGATAGCTCAAGCATAGAAACCAATATCTCCTCAAAGTTCAAAGCATGTTTTGCGAAAGTACAATCTAGTACGAGATATCATTAAATGTGGAAACATTCAAATTTTAAAATTAGACAGAAAATAAGACGTAATCGATCCTCTCATAAAGAATCTCAAGTCAAGGGAGTTTGACGAGTATAAATTAAGGATATGATTAAGAGATGTAACGTACTGAAACTAATTCTAGTCTAATTTCAAAGAATCGACCTTTTTTAGAACTACTATATGTTCATGTGATGTTTGAATGTTTATTTGAATAATACAAAATTAGTTTATTTTTCATGTGATGATTTGTGTATGTTTGTGTATTGTATATATATATATATATATATGTTGCATATGAGATATGAAATTTTCCATTATTAATACTGAAAACTCATCATCATGATAGATATCATGATAATGACATGAGTTTTAGTGTATATTAATCAGAATGTGTTCTAGATTATGGGACAACTAATGGACGTTACTCATCCAGATAAATCAACATATATGTGACAATTTATATTGGATAGAAATTAGTATATTTCTTTTAGTAAGTCGCATATATGGATGCTGCACATAGGGATATGATCTTGATCTAAAATGAGATGTTCTAATGGTTAAGTTGTCATTACTCTAGGAATGCTAAACATGATTTGAGTGTCAAAATGTTTCCTTTGAGGTCAACAGAGTAATTGACAAGTATTTGTCATTCTTAGACTTTGGGTACCGTGTGATTTAGACCATTTATTGGAAGGAAAATGGGAATAGTAGTTTGTTTGTGTAATTAATGCTTGATTAAGAAAGGGTCCATCAAATCTTGATAAAAGTTTCCGCTAGATTTTGTTATAGATCGCAATGACCTTGACCAAAGTAGAAGAATGATAAGAGAAAAGGATTTCTCGATTTTATTCAATAGACGGTTGCGATATAGAAACATAATTGATAATCTATTGAGAATTGACAATCAAACATATCTTAGGATTATTCAGATTATTAAACAACGCTTATGTCGCCCAAACCACATCGCTACACCGACTTCCTTTTCACCGACAGTGGAAGCTCCTGATAAGTTTCCAAATCCACCATAAATGACCATTCTCCTCTCGAACTCCTCTGAACACAAAATTGAGATGGTTTCACGAAGATTCGGATTAAGATTTAGATAAACCAAAGCAATCATCCAATACAAAAAGACATTACTCGAGAGTTTTTTTTCTTCAATACAATCCATGTAGTTTATGTTTTTGTGAAAATACCCTTGAAGAAGTTCATATATACTCACGTATAAGGAAACAAACATAAGTGTTATGTATTGCTGGCCAGTTATGTTTCAAGCATGTGGTAATAATGCATGGCGTTGGTTAGTTGGACCGACCACCGACGGTCTGATTATGGTAAATCACTTTTTTTTATTTTTAGTTATAAATTATTATTTTCTTTTTATTTAAACAAATCAGATGGATTTGAGACGGGATTTGTTTTCCTTAATTTCATACATAAAATTTCACTTCTAATTCAAGTTTCATAATTCTAAACGGAGATTTGAATCTAATTTCACATAAAAAATTATCTTTAATTCCGACTAGTTTTGGGTTGATGTCATTTATTCTTAATCCGTCTAAAAATATATTTTTTGATGGAATTAGAGATGAATTATGTCAACACTAAATTGATATTTTTTTCAGTAGTGTAAAAGCAAACAGAATAATAAAAATATTGAACGCAGAAAGATTTTTGTAGATCTAAAGTTATTTAAATCAAGTTGAACTAAACAATTCCAACCAATAACTCAAAATGTAAATCTCAATATTTTATTATAATATTGTATCCGATTTGATTTTTTATTCTGAATTATATATATATATATTATTTTTATAATGTTTATAATATAAATGTCGCCCCGTTGACCAATTCGTTTTTTTAGAATTTAAGTTGGATTGGATTGGATTAGAATAATTTTTTAACCTGTTTAGCAATAAATTATCTTATTTTTGTCCACGCATTGTGTGGACTAGGCTATTAACAGTGTTATACCTTTTTTTTAATATTTTGATAGTTTAGAGTTTAAGTTGTAATTATTAAAAGTTAAAAATTATAAATAAACCAAAAACGAATTTTCGTTATTATTTTTTTTTTAGCAAAATCAAATGAAATCCTAATAACCGTAAAAAAACCGAAGAACGAGAAAACGTCTTTCGTTTCGTTCTTCATCGGAAAATTTCGCACCAACGGTTGAAAGGCGGATCCGATCTCAGCGTGGATACGCGTAGAGGGTTTGTGTTATCAAGTCTATCACATCCGACAATCACACGTTCAACGAAAAGGTATTACGAAATCGTTTCTAAATTTGTTCATTGTTGAAACCCCGAAAAATCAATCCGAACATGACTAGATCTAATTATTCGAGTTGATAAAAACACGCTTCCGCACCCTAAATCAACCCAACAGTGGTATCAGATCGTCTGGTCGTATGTTTAGTATTAGTTTTTTTGGATTTTTGTGAAAAATTGGATGAAAATCGTGACTTGCAGCACGAGCGTAGCGCGCGCGAAGAACATCACGAACAGAACGCGTGACCCACGAAGGAGAAGCGTCGCACGCCCGAAAATCGACGGACGGGCGGTGGTCGAATCCCAAGTCGGCCACGCGAGGGTCGCGGGAGAGGGGCGGCGCGGCAAAGACTCCCCGCAAAGGTCGAGAATGGCGTCGTTTTGTGCAGTCCGATCGCAGTGACGTCTCACCTCAACCGCACGGTGCCCTCAGCCCGACCGAGCGGTCCGTGTGTTCCAGCTAGTCCGACCGATGCTTCTTCACGGCTGGAACAGTCATCCGGTGAGAGGGCGACGGCGGCTGGGTTTTCAGAAACCCTAGCGCCTCTTTCCCGAGCGGGCGCGTCGCGTGAGCCCGAGCGGGCGCGACGAATGAGCCCGAGCGGGCGCGCGTAACCCGCGCGTGCAAAATCGAAAAAAATATAAAAAATAAAATTAAAGAATTTTAATTTTAAAAATTAATAATTGCATTTTTTGACGATAAATTATTTATCATTAGGCTTTTCCTTCATCGTAGACTTTTGAATAGGTTCTCGTTTACATGATACTCCCTGACTACCAGGAGGTATGTAGTTCAAGAATTTGATTAGTACGTCTATGACATCAGATGTCTAGTGGGAGGGAACAATTAGTTTTTGTAAACGTCTGGACTACCCGGGAGATATGAACTTAGTTGTTATCCGCCCATGAACTAAAAGATGAACTCAACTATATCGATAAAAACGACCTGACTACTAGGGGACTATGTGATATAGAGTCGAAGTTAATTCACTATAAATTTTATTGGGATAAAATTTATAAAGAATCTATTTTATATGTTTGGAAAACGTCTTGACTACCAAGGGGCTCAGACATATAGTTATAGGTTGATGCTAATAAGAAATAAGATTTCTAATGTTATGGTAACATTGATTAGCGAATATATCATTTAGATGAAGTCCATGTCTTATTGATATATACGATGTCTAACTCTCTATTGTAAATTCTTCCTTTCGTTTTCAGATCTCTTGAGACTGACTCAGTTCGACTTGCGTCCAATTCTCGAGACCAACAAGCTAGTTGGTGATAACTTCGACGAATGGCAACGCAATTTGTGTCTAGTGCTGACACATGAGAAGCTGGTCGATGTGATCGACAAACTGGCTCCTCCAGTGCCAGACTCAGCGAATGACAAGGCTTTTAGTGAATACACCAAGTACGAGGAAAAGTGTATCACTGTGAAGTTCCTCATCTTGGCGTCAATGAGTGGCAAGCTCCACAAGCAACACGAGCATATGGATGCCAAGCAGATCTTAGAGCATCTTAAAAAGATGTTCAGTGAGCAGAGTCGGACGGCAAGGTCCAAGCTGTCAGGAATTTTGTTCAAGTCCGCTCTAAGTGAGGGATCTCCTGTGGGACCCCATGTTCTACGGATGATCAGTCTGATAGAACAACTTGAGAAGCTGGGGTGTATCTTTTGCAATAAGATGCAGCAGGAGATGATCTTGCACTTACTTCCGGATTCCTTCTCTCCGTTCGTCGTAAACTACAACATGAACAAGTTGGACGTTGAGTTGCATGAGATGCACAACATGCTCACTGAGTATGAGAAACAGATGTTCATAGGGAAAGGGGATCGGGATCTGTGCTGATGGTTGGGCAATCCTCTTATCAGAAGAGGAAGGGCAAGAAGTGGCCCAGGACCAGGCAGAGTGCGCCTAAGACTGGTGTGACCAGGGCAAAGGGCGGCGTCACCAAGTCCGACCAATCAGATTCTGAGTGCTTCTTCGGCAAGAAGAAGAGCCATTGGAAGAGGAACTGCAAAGAATATATGCATTCTCTTAAGGGCAAGAAGCAAGGTAAGATTCTCATGGAAAATGTTTTCATGTTATCCTTAACTACAATTGATTCATCTAGATAGGTATTGGATACCGGTAGCAGCTTTAACGTCTGCAATATGTTGCAGGGGTTGAGGATCAGTAGGAGGTTCAGGAAAGGAGAATTCAATCTGAAGGTTGGAAACGGCGCAAGTGTTGCTGCTCTAGCTATAGGATCAATTTCTCTTGTAATGTCTACGGGCAAGCCTTTGTTGTTAGAAGACTGTTACTACGTTTCTAAATTTATTTCGAACGTTATTTCTATGCTTGATAGACGTGAATTCCGAACAGTTTTCAGTAGTAACATTTTGCTTTATATATCATGGTGATGATTTATATGTGAATGGTTACTTGCAACAAAGAATTTATGTCTTACCTTGTTAATATAGAACCAATTAACATGCATGTTTCGGGCCATAAGAGAAAGGTAGATGATCGTCAAAGACAAACGTACATTTGGCATTGTAGACTTGATGGTCTTCTGGGCTATTTCGATTATGAATCTTATGCAACTTGTGAGTCATGTCTCACTAGTAAGATGACCAAATCTCCGTTTAGTGGAACCGGGGAGAGATCTACAAAACTCCTAAGACTCATACATACCGATGTATGTGGACCTATGAGAGTTCAACCCAGGGGTGGATATTCATATTTCATCAAATACAGTGATGATATGTCGAGATATGGATTTGTGTTCTTGATGAGACACAAATCTGAATCTTTTGAAATGTTCAAGAGATTCCGCAGTGAAGTGGAGAAATAAACTGGAAAGAGTATCAAGGTGTTGAGATCTATCTGGGGCGGTGAATATCTTAGTCATGAATTTGTCGATTATCTAAGGTAAAATGGGATTTTGTCTCAGTGGACTTCTCATGGAACACCACAGCATAATGGTGTGTCCGAAAAGAGAAATCAGACTTTATTAGATATGGTCCGATCCATGATGGGGTTCACGGATCTTCCAACAAACTTGTGGGGTTATGCTTTAGAAGCAGCTGCTTATATTTTAAACAAGATTCCCACTAAAGCAGTCTCTGAGACTCCATATGGAAGGGACGAAAACCTAACCTAAGACACATCAAGGTTTGGGGTTGTCCGACCTTCGTTAAGAGACTTCAGCCAGACAAACTAGATACTAGGTCTGACAGGTGTAGGTTCATAGGTTATCCCAAGGAAACTATGGGATATTATTTCTACCACTAGTCTGAGCACAAAGTGTTTGTGTCTAGAACGACAACCTTTCTTGAAAGGTAATTCCTTGAGGAAGGAATTCATGGTGGGGAAGTAGTTCTTGACGAAATTCAAGAACCTGACGAACCAACACATGCTCAGGAACATGAGATGTCAAATGAGCGATCTTGACTGGGTGATACGTTGTTAGGTTCCGGGGCTTCTTCTTCAAATGTTGAAGTGACAGTGCTCGTTCTAGAATAATTTCAGAAACTAGTTCAAGAACCTGTTCAGGAACAAGTCCAACAAGGTATCCTAGTGCAGGTTGAACCTGCTGCACAGATTTCCTTGAGAAGGTCAACACGTTCTCATCGTGCACCTGAGAGACTCAATCTGATGGTGCAGGAGGACGTGGTCGGTCATAGAGATGAAGACCCGTTAACTTTCCAAGAAGCTATACAAGGCCCAGATTCTGAGAAATGGTGGAAAGCCATGGAATCCGAGATGGAATCTATGAAGATCAACAAAGTATGGATTTTGGTTGATTCTTCACAAGTTTCTAGACCGATCGGCTGTAAAATGGTTTACAAGAAAAAGATTGGAGCAGACGAGCAGGTAGAGACTTATAAAGCTCGTCTAGTTGCCAAGGGGTATAGTCAACGAGAAGGGATTGACTATGAAGAAACGTTATCCTCTGTGGTAATGCTCAAATCTATTTGGATTCTGCTTGCGATAGTGGCATACTATGACTATGAGATTTGGTAGATGGACGTGAAAACAACCTTCCTTAACCGAGAGGTCTAGGAAGAGGATGTCATGACTCAACCTGAGGGTTTCACGTCACCGACTCAAGGTCATATAGTATGCAAGCTTCAGAGGTCTATTTATGGACTCAAGTAAGCTTCTTGAAGCTGGAACATTCGCTTCAACAAGGCAGTTGAAAGGTTCAACTTTGTTAGATGCGATGAAGAACCTTGTGTGTATAAGAAGTTTAGTGGGAGCACGGTTGTCTTCCTTGTGCTATATGTGGATGACATATTGCTCATGGGAAATGACATTCCGACGTTGCAAGAGACGAAGTCATGGTTGTCTGATCAGTTCTCCATGAAGGATCTAGGAGAAGCAGCCTATATTCTGGGAATAAAGATCTATAGGGATAGATCAAAGAGGTTGCTTGGATTGTCACAATCCCAGTATATTGACAGTATCGTGAGACGATACAACATGGAAAAAATTCCAAGAAGGGCTATCTACCGATAGGCACTGGAATTTCTCTTTCTAGGGAAGATTGTCCTAAGACCCCGGAAGAAAGAGAACGCATGAGGCGGCTTCCCTACGCTAGCGTAGTGGGAGCCATCATGTACTCCATGACGTGTACTAGGCCTGACGTAGCCTACGCACTAAGTGCAGTGAGTAGATATTAGGCAGATCCTGGTGAGGAACACTGAAAAGTTGTTAAGAACATCCTTAAGTACTTACGAAGGACTAAAGACTAGTTCCTCATTTATTGTGATTCTAACTTGGAGTTAGAAGGATTTACTGATGTGAGTTTCTCGACAGACAAGGATGACAGTCGGTCCATTTCAGACTATGTGTTTTGTCTGAATGGAGGCGCAGTAAGTTGGAAGAGTTCCAAGCAGGCTACTATAGTTGATTCGGTGACTGAAGCAAAATATATAGGGTGTGGTACCTTCGATAAAGGAAGTCGTTCCTTTATTGTGTGATAACACCGGAGCTATTGCTCAGGCGAAGGAACCAAGGTCTCATAAGAAATCGATACATGTTCTGCAGAAGTTTCACCTGATACGAGAGATCATAACGCGTGGAGACGTGCAAATCCAAAAGGTGGATGGAAAGGAAAATGCAGCAGATCCGTTCACGAAGGCGCTTGGGTCAAAGGAGTTTGACAAGCATAAGCTGAGGATCGGATTGAGAGAGATGACTAGTTGACATTAGTTTATAGACATGTAGCGAGTTGTAATTTAGACATCGTTTTCATTTTTAATAATATATGGCATTATTTTCATTTGATGAATTTTTCATAAGTGTATGATAGAGTCCAAGATTAAATCTGAAACTTGACATTATGATAGAGATCATAATAAAGAGAGTCAAGTTTTTGGTATGATTTAATCTGAATTATTCGTGTTCGTAGGATCACTACTCGGACTATAGTGATCCGGAAAGAACAACATGTATGCGATAAGTTTCTATGGTGATAGAAATCAGTAGATCTTTTTTACTGAATCACATATATGGGTGATACACATGATGATGTGATCAATGAACTAACCTAAAGGGAGAAATGCTTAATGGTTAAATAACCAATGAACTGTCACTAAGATTTCTCCAGATAGTTCGATTGTTAGTTTTTCCTTAGACCTAAGATCAGCATAAATAATTAGCATCCTATCTATTATTCTTGGATTCTGGACACCTAGTATCTTAGAGTACAAGTTGAATAGATATTGGGAATAATTAGATGTTTGCGTAGTTGGTGATTGATCATGATAGGATCCGTCAACTCTTGGTAAGAGTTTGAGCTCTATGTTGTCAGTAATCACAATGACTGCATGAATCTCTAACCAGAGTACATTGAATAAATGAAGAAACGTTAGTCTTAGGTTCATTCATCAGTCAGTTATGATTGACATGAAACATAGTTGATGATCCGTAAGGCTGACAGTTATGACCATGCCTAGGATGCATCCGGAGCTATAAAGATAGAAGGAAATACTAACATCAACTTCACCCTGGTTCGTTTTGGGTAAGGTTGTTGGGGAGTGTTGCTAGACGCGAACCTCGATTAGTTAATTAGTGGAGACTAATTGGCTAGCGGTTTAGTGATGAACCTACGAGGTCACACGCATATGAGTGTCTCGGTATCTGCTTGTGATTGTTAGACAATCAGTGCGGAGTACAATTATATTTTTCCGCTAGCACCAAAGAATATAATTGTATTTGGTTTTCTTTTAGGGTAGTACATCATATGTACAGGCAAGTATGTGTATGGAGATACATATATTTTGACTGTTTGAAATATTACATAAAGGCAAATGGGAGATTGAAAGTGTTATGCCTTTTCTGTAATATTTTGATAGTCTAGGGTTTAAGTTGTACTTATTAAAAGTTAATAATTATAAATAAACGAAAAACGAGTTTTCGTTATCATTTTTTTATTAGCAAAATCAAACGAAACCCTAATAATCGTCAAAAGAAAAACCGAAGAACGAGAAAACGTTTTTCGTTTCGTTCTTCATCGGAGAATTCCGCACCAACGGTTGGAAGACAAATCCGATCTCGCCGTGGATACGCGTAGAGGGTTTGTGCTATCAAGTCTATCACATCCGACAATCACACGTTCAACGAAAAAGTATTACGAAATCGTTTCTAAATTTGTTCGTTGTTGAAACCCCGAAAAACCAATCCGAACATGACTAGATCTAATTATTCGGATTGATAAAAACACGTTTCACACCCTAAATCAACCCAACAGATATATCGAACAATCAGATTTTACATCCTAAATTATTAGGTATTGTTGAACTAACCATACTGTTGTAATTTCCTGTTAGTTTACAAGTTGAGAATCTTCCAGTTATCATCAAGTATGTGTCTGTATGTACCTGTAAAGTTTAAAAATAATTAAATTATAATTCGATTTTTTTAAACTGCGGCTAGAAAAATCAAAGAGGAAAATCGACATTTATCTGGATAATCGTATTAGCTTTGTTAATAATTGAGGAGCATTGATTTTGTTATTGGTCCATACAAAATTGACATATGACTATAAACGGATACTGAAGATCTGAATAAAATTGACATTTCAATTTTGTAACTAAAAAATTGAAAAAAAAATAAAACGATAAATAGATACAGAAATTTCGATCAAACAAAAGTCATGGATGATAGCGAAGAGAGAGAAAAAATAATTGAGAGAGAGAGAGGTCACATCAAATCTCGAGACCAAATCTAAAAAACAAACAAAACAGATACGTGGCGATTAGTGGTTGAAACAAGTAGGCGTCTACTTTTATCAACTCCAAGACTTTAGTCCCAACTTGTCGACTCTCTCTATTTTCGTTTGGTAAGCTTTTTTATTTTTTAATTATTTCAAACTTTTCTAAAGTATTTTTATAATAAAATTTTAAATTTAATATTATATTATATTAAATATCATAGTTAAATTGAAGCGTAAATTTTAAAATTTTGTCCAAAGTTTATCCTACATTAATACATGGATGTTAAATGTTTTATTTGTATATTTACATATGAAATATCATAGAAAAGTTTTAAAATGTTTATTTTCTATAACAATATTAATATTTAATACACATGAAATAATATGTATTTTGTCTGAAAAAACTTTTAAATTTATTTTTTTCTAATAAAAGTTATCATAGAGATATTTAGATTTGTCTTTTGTGTATCTTTGTTTTTTAATTTAATTATTTATGTATTGTGTTAGGAGTTTCATTTTAGAATGCGTTAAACAAACACTAAATTTTATATTTTTCTGAAAACAAACGATATTTCTTATATTGATTTTTTTTTTTTAAATGAGAAAGAGGAATCCACTAAAACCAAAACGAATTTCTTTTATTTTATGACATAACAACGAGGTGACTAAAAAAAGACAAAAGGAGGTTGGTTAATTTGGTAACTGAGATAAGTGGTGTGAAGAATCAAGTTGTTTGGTCAAAGGAATGTGAATGTGCAGGATTTATTTTCCTAAGCTAATTATATAACTAAAGCATTACATTAAGGATTTGATTCCATCTTAACTGATAGTTATGTTCTTTTTCGCTAATAAAGTACTCTATTACATTTCCCTCCCCATTATATATAATATATATATTATATTTTCAAATATAATTTAAAATCTTGATAAAATATCTTCATATTTGGAGATAATTCAAATGCAATTGATTTGATCCGCGAAAATTGGTTTATCTTGGTTTATCTGAAATTGAGAAACAACTCAGAATTTTGGAATAGAGTTCATTTCAAGTGTACGGAGCCATCGGATTTAGAACAAGATGAAGGATGTTATGGTCCTAGATTGAATTGAGTATAAATGGGTTAGCTCGAGTTCGAATCAGGTAACTTCATATTATTTGTTTTTCCTCTTGTAACAATATATTGTAGAGAGAGATTTTACGGCGAGATTTCTGTCGTGTTTTTGGACGAAGTTTCTTAGTGGATTTGCTGGGTAACTTTACCCGCCGAGACATACCCTTACTCACATTGAGTTTGGGGAATTCGTTGATTGCATGATGTATCATTTTTGTTCGGTGTTTCTCACTTTTTCCAGTTTCTTTTTGCTAAATTCATTCGATAATCCTCAAGAATGCAATTCCAATTTAGGACTTATCTTAAACAAGTGGTATAAGAGCCTAGTTCCATGACTGAGGACAAGGAAGGAAGATATGAAGCAAATTTCCAGAATCCAAGGTTAGACAATGTTACTTCGTAGGGATCATCAAGATGATGGCTTGCAAACCCGAGGTGGAGAAGTACAACGGTAAAGGTGACTTCTCCGTATCGAAAGATAAGATCGTGGTTTGTTTAGCGATTTAAGACTCCATGATGTGTTATCGGAAGATTATGATCTTCAAGAACTAGAAACTGAAACATAAAAAAGTTTAAAGGAACTGACAAAGGAGAAACATGTTGCAATCAAGGGTTGACAACTCTCCTGCTCAAGAAACTAGATACGAGAGAAGTAGAAGAGTCTGGAACTTGATCCTTCTTGGCTTATCGGATTCAACCATAAGGAATGCAAGACATGAACAGACAATGGTTGATATATGGAATGCTCTAGAAGATAAGTTCTTGTAGAAGTCTTTGGCGAACAAAAAGTATCTCAAGCAACAATTATGAAATTCAATGGACACAACAAAATCTATTGAAGATAATTTAGATACGTTCAAGAAATCGATAAATGATATAGCGAATGTCAAATTGGAAGTCTCAATAGAAGACCAAGTTTTGATTTTGTTGAAGTCATTCTTTAACCAATATGAGCAACTTAAGGATATCCTAAAGTATAACAAGAGGGAGACAATATCAATCGATAAGGTTACCAATGTTGCTGCTACGAAAACAAAGTATAATCAGAAGGGTTATTTGCTAGAGGTGGAATAGAGAAAAGAAAAGACAGGCGAGAAAGGTGGAAGATCTCGTTCAAGATCAAAGAAAAAGATATGTTTATGGTAATGTTACTACGAAAATGAAGGTAACTTCAAGCAGGATTCCAAAACAAGAAAACACAAACTCGAAGGTAATGAAAAAGAAAATAGGGAATCAACCTGTAGGGTTGTTAACGGGGTAGCAGAAGCATTTTATAACAACCTGGATATAGATCTAGTCATGTTTCAGGAAGGAATCATGCGGGGTTTCACCAAAATATAAAGAATGATTCTTAGAGTTACTTGTTTTGGTGAATACGGACGAATGTAAGATGTGAAATCCGAACGTACGAAGCCTGAGTATCCACACTGATATCTATCTTTGCTTTCAACTTTTGATGCGAATCTGATCACGAACGGGAAATCGGTTCTTTCTCTATTCTTCGTCTCTATTTGGGGGTTAGGGCTTTGTTTCCGGGAAAAGTGAACTTTTATAAAACTAAACTTTTTAGGTATTTACAGAATAACCCCATGAATATTTAATATTACATTTTTGCATTATACTTTCAATCTCCCAATTGTCTTAATGTAAAATCTCAAATAGACGAAGTACATGTATCTCTATACATATACATGTTCGTACATCCGATTTACAACCCTTAGAGATAAAATCAAGTATGATAATATTCGTCGGTGCTAGCAAACAAATATAATCGCATTCCGCACTGATTGTCTTAGAATCATAAGCAAAGACCGAAACACTCGTGAGTGTGTGACCTCATAGGTTCATCACTAAACCAGTGGCTAATTAGTTTTCACTAATTAACTAATCAAGGTTGGCGTCTAGCAACACTCCTCAATAACTGGATAGCGTGAAGTAATATCCTTACTCATACGAGTAACAACTTTAACCATGGTGAAGATGATGTTAAAAATTCCTTCCGTCTTTCAGCTCCAAGTAAATCCTAGGCATGGTTTTACTGTAAAGTCTTAAGGATTATCAACTATGTTTCATGCCAATCATAACCGACTGATGAATGAACCCAAGAATCTCTTTTCTTCATTCATTTATGATGTGCGTAGACTCAAGTAATAAATTACCTAGACTAACGCTTCCGCAAGGATACGGATCGTGTAGCAACTAGGGTCGAACACAAGGAATTGATGCGACTTATAAGCTATTAAACTAATGAATAAGACGTGATGAATCTAATGTAGATGGAATGCAAATGCAAATGCAAACTAAACCTAAGATGGGAATGACTCAGTGACAAATCACCATAGGTATCAAGAGTTGCACAACGATGTAACGAAGTTCTAACGAGATAATTGGTCTTAGATACTATCATGAGTTCAGGGAATTAAGGCACTCCTATAGGAACTGACTGGCGTAGACTTGTCCACTATCTACCATGCATATACCAATGTATCCATTGCGTATCTTACATGGATAGACGCATTACGACCGCTATCCTAATCCCTAGATTTAACCGATTGACCTGGCGTAGATTCTAAACCGGCTAAACCCTAAATCATGGCTAAGTTCCAAAGTCTAATGCCCTGGCGTTGGTTTATTAGACTCCTAACATCATTCATTCAAGTGGCGTACAGGTAATGAAAGCATTAAGAACAACCATAAGATCTGAAAACATGATAAAATACCGAATTCATTCATATCGAGTGGCGTACAAGTATGAAAGCATTAAGATCCACCATTCATTAAGCACAAGACTTCTCTACATGTTGGCAATACTCTCTAACCTATGGCAATAGATCTACTTGAACATGAACTCAGGAAACAAAACACAAAAGAAATCTAAATTCAACATAGATAGAGAAAGAGATGACTCCCTATTCATAAACCGATGTCTTCGGTAGATTCTCCTTGCTCCCGATCCGTAGATCCGTCTTTTCTTCCTTCTTCCTCTTGCCCTAATGTCTCTCAATCTCCTCTGATGTGTTCTGGTTCGT
>CM071873.1:31108608-31126885 GCA_036759665.1 Gynandropsis gynandra
TCGAAATGTTTGCCAAATCCTCTTCTGCGCCATCTCCACGGACATTTTCAGACTCTGACTCAACCGGCTCTTCGTAAGGACCTGGATATGAACGTTGAAGGAATTCATAGTCTCTAACACTGCCGGAATATTGGTTTGCGGTGCTCGAATCTATCTCGGCAGATTTTGATTTTGCCTTTTCAGCACCTTTGGGATTTGCCGCCTCTGCTTTTGTATTAGGCAAATGAAACCCGGCATCCCTTAGAAGATCTCTGACAGCGTTGATGATTCTTTTCTCCGACTTCTTTATTTCCTTCACTAATTTCTGCTCCAGTGTCAGCCGGACTGGAGCTTCTTTTCCTTCAGCTTCATCTTCATCCTCGCCTTCTCTTTCAGCATCAGCTTCAGCATCACCATCTCTTTCTTCATCACCTTCAGCATCAGCTTCAGCATCAGCTTCATCATCTTCAAGCTCTATCATTTTTTCCCCCACGCTCTTTTTCCTCTTAGTCCCCTTCCCCTTCCTCTTCCCTTTCCCCTTCTTTTCATCTCCAAGAACTGCTTTCCGCGTCAGCAGTTCTTGCTCACGAATGTCCTCCCAACAAAGTCCCTTCGGATTTCTACGAATATGTTCCATCCATATCTGAACATCGGGATCGCATCCCTCATAGTCGTCCAGATCATAACTTGTAAAGTGTTCATCGCGATCAGCACAAAGAATACTTCGAATATCCTGAAAAACAAAAAATAGTCATTATTACCCTCTGTGACCCTTGTTTTCCTTGTGACCCTTGTATAATTGTTACCTTAGAATCTCCGATCAGCCTTATGACTTCTGCGTACTTCAGGTTAATACTGGGTTTAACCATCTTCTTGCACATTCTTGGGCATGATGGATCCGCATCCATAACATCAACATACCATCCCTTTCTGCCCAAACTAGGGATGGTTTCGAAAGGAAGTAACTGCAACATTAAAAAAAATCAGAATGCAAAAAGTATGAAAAAATTCAAGTTATTCGAATAATATATACAACTTACCATTAGTGGGATCATGAAACCGCCACAATACCATTTTGGTTTCGGTGATTCCCCGCTAACGTGCTTGCGGCAAGTATCCACAATCTTGTCGAATGTGTAACGCCCCCATGGAAAGCCTTCACAAAATTTCAAATCATCAACCATGTCAATGAGATCATGGCTGATAGAGTTGTCTGATGAAGGCTTGTGATCAATAACTTGCGCCAACAACAACAAAGTTGCCAACCTCTTTCGGTCCTCGTCATTCTTCGCCTTCACAAGCTTTCCAATGATTTGTACGGGGGTCACCTTTCCACGGCCGAAATTCTTCCGATTGAATGTATCACCCCTTTTGGACTCCCATCCTTTGGGGTATGGTCCGCAGTTCAATCCGGAAATTAGTGCGTGCTCCACTATAGAGTACCGGATGGGAACACCGTTTAAGACGAACCACAACTCCTTCTTGTCCCGTACAATCACGGAGTGATTTAGGAGGATAGACATTTGAACCTTAGTCAATGTGGAGTCACATTGGAAATGGAATAAATGCTTAAATTGCGATTCCTTCTCGAAGTAATGCAAGTCATATTCATCTAAGATTTCTCTTAGCTTCGTTATTGTCTCGTGAGGATAACATTTGGTGGTGATCTTTGGCATTCTGTCCATGTGTTTGAATTGATACACAAACTTCGGCTTTGGGGCCACCTGCAAAATGACCAATTAATTAAAGAATACATTATACTTCTACCGACTCAAGCGACCCATGCGACTCATGCGACTCATGCGACCTATGCGACCCATGCGACCCAACCGACCCTTTGACTCAACCGACCCATGCGACTCGACTGAACCATGCGACCCAAACCGACTCACTGAGACAACCGACTCAAACGACCCTTAGACTCCCTGCGACGCTCAAGCGACCAATTCGACCAAAATCAACTCACTCAGACTCAACAGACTCATTGACACTCACACCCTTTCAAATCAATAAACCATTCTGAGACTCGACAGCCTGCAAACCCTAGAAATCGACGCTCAACCGACCTTCGCGACCCAAACCGACTCACTGAGACAACCGACTCTTGCGACTCAACCGACTCACTGAGACTCAACCTACTCATTGACACTCACACCCATTTCAAATCAATAAACCATTTTGGGACTCGACATCCTCCAAAACCCTAGAAATCGATCTACTTACACTTATTGACGCCATTGAAGATTGACTCGTGCTCTCTTCTCCACCGCTGCTGATTCTAGCCATTTCCTTCTTGCCAACTTCGAATCGATCCCTCTCAAGTTCGAAATCACTTGTTCTTTCTTGGTTTTTACTCTCCCAGAATGCGGGTTTGGCTTTTACTCTTCCAGAATGCGGGTTTTTTCACGTTCGAAAATTAAGGGTAAATTTGTCTTTTCTCCAATTTTTTTTCGATTAAATAATTATTTTAGAAAAGGGTATTTTTGAAACGTTTTAGCCCTATAAAGATATATCTGATATTCCGCCGCATAACTATGCTATTTGGTTGCAAAATGTCAGGGTCTGATTTAGTTAGATTACTTTTTATTGATAATTATAAACCCAATACCTCGACTAGTGCTTTTCGAATTACAACTTATTGCATAACAAATTTTTAAACTCTCTTATATATATATATATAATTTGACTATTTAACTTCCATAATTTTTTAAAAAGTTATATCCTAAAACAAAATAATTGAAGCAAATATATTTGACAATCTAAACCCGAAATGATACAATATGCATGTTAGATCTACACACAGTAGAAAATTATTGATATAAAAAAATCAAAGATATCTAAATAGTATGATAGCTATAGATTTATAATAATCCTTATAATAATGGAGTTCTTTTCTCAAAATATAAAATTATGTTAATAATTTATAATTAAAGATCAATAGATGATAATTATTATTTCATTTTTTGAAATGTTTTTGAAGAGTTGATAAAATTAATTTAAACATTTTTTGAACAAATAAATTTATTGGATAGAGTTATTTTGTTTGTGACGCTTGTTTTGATTTATTAAACAAATCAATTTATTGGATAGAGTTATTATGTTTGTGACATTGGTTTTGATTTATCAAACACTACTCCATAAACGATAATGACATTATTAAGAGAAACAAAGTTCTAAACTGTGTTATTCGTAGGGTTAAGATCTCATATCTTCACTAGGAGTGTAAAAATTGAGTCCAGCTCGCGGTTCCGCTCGAAAAATACAGGTTTGGATTTTAAATATATAGATATGTTTGTATTCGAGTTTTCGGACTCAGGCTTTAAAAAAGTCCGCACAAATTGCGGCCCGGTCCGTCGGGTTTCGGGCCCGCCCATCGGATTCTAAACAAATTAGGTCAACACACACATCTCTTCTTCTTCTCCTCCTCCCAACACCGTGCGCCGTTCATCAGATAGTTCGCCTTCGATTGCTTCTTCACCTTCGGTTACTTCTTCGTCGTCCGTTGCTTTGTTTCTTCGCCGTCAATTGCTTCGTTTCTTCGTCGTCAATTGCTTCGTTTCTTCATCGTCCGTTGCTTTATTTCTTCGTTGTCGGTTGTTTCGTTTCTTCATAGTTACTTTCTTCGTTTCTTCGGCACCTTGCTCCGTTTCTCCGCCTTCGTATTTTCGCCGCCTTGCTTCTTCTCCGATTGCTAGGTTTCTTCATTTATTCATTGACTCCTTCGCAATTTCGGGTCGTCTGTTCCTTCGTAGTTTTGGATCGCCGGTTCTTCGTTTCTTCGTCGGCTCCTTTGCGGCTTCGGTCGTTTACTCTAGTCGTCGTTCCTTTGTAATTTCGGATGGATCGCCTATTGTAATTGCTCCCTTCTCTACGACTTGCTTTGCTCCCGTTAGAAACAAGAATAACACCGGCCCATGGGTTGGCCCAAGCCCGCACGAAGCCAACGGACCAGCCACGAGCCTAAAATATTAGGCATGTTAGATTTCGGACCTGGCCGCCCCAGTCCCATTTTCGCGGGGCCACACTCAGGTTCGGGTCTGCCGGCCCGTTTGACACTCCTAATCTTCACTATTGATTATGTGTCTTAGTTTATTTCTATCGCCTAATTAGAGTTCAACGATACAACACTATAAAAAAAAAAATAGAAACACAAACACACTGATTCCATTGGACGGATCAACAGAACCATCCATTAAAATAAAATAGCAACAAATTTCAATGGCATGTCAACGAATTGCTACCGTTGACAACCTTTACAAGAAATATTGAATTTCAAAACGCCAAAGTTTCTTCTTAATCCCTTTGCAAAAATGTTCCTAAACATATCCCGAACGTATCCTTTTATAATTTATCATAAATAATTAATATATTTAAGAATCCGTAAAAAATTATAGACAAAAAAAAACTTCATTAGAAAATATGGATATAAAACCCCGTTAAAAATTCCATACAGAAAAATTGTTAGAAAATCGAACAAAAAAATCCCTTAGGAAATCCAAACGAAAAAACCAACTCAAATAAGGGATGAAAAATCATATGAAATTAGAGATAGTTTTTTTTATCTCAAGTGTGTTCGATTTTTTTTAATAACAAAGATATAATTTAAAAAATGAAATTTTAAATGAAATTAAAAAACTAACATTTTAAAATAAAGTCCTCTTTGTCTTTCTCATTCTATGAGAAAAATTGTAATATTAAATTTTTTCCATTTTTTTCAAAAAATTACATTAAAAACAGATAAAAATTCGTCCAAAATTAAAGACTAACCAAAAAATTCGTCCACAAAATAGTTATGGACCAAAAATTTATCCATAAAATTAGTAACATAAAAAATTTGTATGGAATTAGGGACATATAAAAAATGTGTCCCTAAAATTTTGACAAATATATGTATGTCTCTGAATTGAGGGATATTTTGGTCCATCCTTAATTTTTGGATGATTTTTTATTTTGTCCCTATTTATGTGAAATTTAAGAAAAAAATAAAATCTGTCAAAAATTTCGAAATAAAACAAACGTTCAAAATTTAGGAACACACAAAAAAAATTTCCAGAAATTTTGTCCCGAATATTTATAATTTCTTGTACTAAACCATTGAAATAATCATTGAACATTCAATAGACTACCAACAGAAACAACTTGTTGAACATTACTAACGATGTATGTGTGTTGCAAATACTAACGGAAATCCGTTCATAATACCAACGGATGCATATTAAAAAGTTTCAATATTTGATACAACAGTTGGAAAAGTTTGATTGTTATATTTCAAACATCTGTTGGTATTGTTGATGGATGTTCGTTAAAATATTTTCTTTTGTATTGGAAGATAGTTTTGTCTATCATTACTTATTCAGATATAAATTTATTCTCAAACAATATCAAATAGAAATATATAGGTTGAGGCAATGGATGTATATAGAATAAAAGATCTGATAACATAAGAGATTACACAAGAAGTTTTACTAGAGTTGGAACGATTTATGAGTTTCACATCGATGTAAACTTTGAATCAACTATGTAGCATAATGTTATGCATGTGTTAAAGATGCAAGAATGTAAGATGGGTTTCGTGCATGAACCATAATTAAACGAACCAAATGATGAGGAGGTCTTTAAACTAAAAGCAAAGACCAATCTATATGTTGAAATGATGACATACACTTTTCCAGAACTTGTAGAGAAAATGTCGTAACACATCAAACAATTATACGTGATGATTTTTCAACCAATTAAATGCGTCGAGAAAACTATTGTGTTGGCCAATTATGTTCACAAATTGATACACGTTGCATAGATACGAGCACAAGAAGCATACAAACACATACAATTAATGTATTTACATTAATAGTGATTCACTAGAATATGATAGTTTTTACAGACTTTTATATCGAATTCTACAAGGTAAATATCTAGGCATAATTATATTGAAGATAATGCTTTTGAAAGTCTAATGGTTCGAATCAACTATAGTTTACAATAAAATAAAAGGAGGGGGGGGGTGGAAAATTGACATAAAACCTTCATGAAATTATACGAAGTATGATCCATTCAAAACAATATATCAAGACGATTATGCGTATTATGTTAAATATCCAATAACACTAAAAAATTTAAGAGCCCGGTAGATCCGTTAATCACAACATATCAAAACGATCATGTATGTTATGTTAATATCCAACAACATTAAAACATTTAAGAAAATCCAGGTGGACCATTTTGAATATCAAATCGAGTGAAATTTAAACATATAAAATAAAAAAGATCCATCGCAAGCAATAAACTCCGAACTAATATGGTAATTGAAGTCCATGATAGTGGAAAGATTCTTACAAGGACCAACGTATATGGTGAATATGTTGGCAATCATGAAGACGTTAAACGAGTAGATGAAGATGAACAAGGCAAAAAATTCAATGCATCATCAAAGGAAGATTCACAAATTGAAAAATCAACAGAAGAAGAGTTATAAATTGCGTAACTATAATTATGTGATTTAATAAAAAAAATTTATAACTCTGTCTCTTTATACTTTTATTGCTTAAAGCAATGGACATCCTTTTATATTGTGCAAATTGTCAAGTGATGTCTGTTGATTAAAAAGACATTTTAGTTTTAACTTAGCAATAGATGATATTTGGGTTATTTTATAGTTTAAAAAGGGTAAAACTCCTATTTCTCACTCATGTTTGCCTACTTTGTCTATTCCCCTCTCATATCTCGCACTCATCATATTCCCCCATGATGTTTCAACCAACATCCTATTCTCCCCTCATTTTTAAAAATTCTGCCTATATCCCCTCCATTTAAACTCCGTTAAATATTTTAATTTTGACCCTGTTCAGGATCAAATTTGACTTAGTTTAGACCTAATTTTGACTAGAATTTAGGTCCAAATTTGACCCGATTAAGACTCAATTTTGACCCGGTTTAGACTCAATTTTGACCATAATCTGGGTCCAATTTTTATTTTTATCCAAATACAATCCAAATCAATATGAAATTAAACAAAATTAAACCGAAATTTAAACAAAAACCGATTCTTATCGGTTTGTTTGATTTTTAACCCGAAATTAGTATGATTGTTACTCGAATTATCTACAATTTGACCCAATTTTGATTTTCATACCATTAAAAACTCGCATCAATATGAAACTCAACAATATTAAACGAAATTTAAACAAAAACTTATTCTTATCGGTTTGTTCGATTTTTAACCCGAAATTAGTATGATTTTTACTCGAATTATGTACAATTTGACTCAATTTTGATTTTCATGCCATTAAAAACTCTAATCGATATGAAATTCAACAAAATTAACCGAAATTTAAACAAAATTCGATTCTTATCGGTTTGTTCGATTTTTAACCCGAAATTAGTATAATTTTACTCGAATTGTGTACAATTTGACCCAATTTTTATTTTCATACCATTAAAAACTCAAATCAATATGAAATTTAAAAATATAAACCGAAATTTAAACAAAACTCGATTCTTATCGGTTTGTTCGATTTTTAACCCGAAATTAGTATGATTTTTACTCGAATTATGTAAATTTTAGCCAAGTTTGATTTTCATACCATTAAAAACTCGAATCAATACGAAATTCAACAAAATTAAATCGAAATTAGAATAAAAATCGATTCTTATCGGTTTGTTCGATTTTTAACCCGAAATTAGTATGATTTTTACTCGAATTGTGTACAATTTGATCCAATTTTGATTTTCATACCATTAAAAACTCAAATCAATATGAATTTAAAAAAAAAACCAAAATTAAAACAAAAATCGATTTTTGTCGGTTTGTTCGATTTTTAACCCGAAATTAGTATGAGTTTTACTCGAATTGTATACAATTTTACCCAAGTTTGATTTTCATACCATTTAAAACTCGAATCAATATGAAATTCAACAAAATTAAACTGAAATTTAAACAAAAATCGATTCTTATCGATTTGTTCGATTTTTAACCCCAAATTAGTAAGATTTTTACTCGATTTGACTAAATTTGGTTATAATTCTAATAAAAGGAAAATAATTTTTTTTTGTTTAATTTAAGATTAGTTCGGTTCAAATTTCATATTGATTCGGGTTTTAATCGGATTAATCAGTTCAGTTCAGTTGAAATTTCATATTAATTCTGGTTTTATTGCTATTTCGGTGTAATTTCGATAAGAATCAGTTTTTCTTTAATTAAGGTTTAGTTCGGTTACAATTTTATATGGATTCGAATTTTAATCGGTAAAAATTAAAATTGGATCCAAATTCTGGTTAAAGTTAGTTTTCAAATTACAGTCAAAATTAAGTATAAACCAAGTTAAAATTGGACATAAAAGCTAGTCAAAGTTGAGCCTAAACCGGGTCAAAATTGATTTCAAATTCTAGTCAAAATTGAGTCAAAACTAGGTTAAAATTGAGTGTAAACCAGGTCTAAATTAATTTTGGATCGAATCGGGTCGAAATTAGGTAAAAATCGGATTGATATTGAAAGATTTAATATAATTTTAAACGGAGGGGGTTATAGGCAGAATTTTTAAACATGAGGGGGAATAGGATAATGACCGAAACATGAGGGGGAATAGGATGAGTGCAAAACATGATGGGGGAATAGGCAAAATAGGCAAACATGAGGGGAAAATAGGAGTTTGTTCCTTTAAAAAATTATAAAATTTTATTTTCCTTCAAACTTTCAACGACTATCCATTGATAAATTTCAAAATTCTTTCCAATATATCAACATGCTATCAATGACTCCAATTGATATGGTTTCAACTATTGTCAACATATTTATATTATATGTGAACATCAACGAATTTTAATGCTTGGATCCAAAACTATTAATAGATAGCAATAGTTATCATCGTTGATAATATCACTGAAAAACATCATGGATTCCCGAAAAATATTTAACAGGCATATCCATTAAAACTCGTTGACAAGATATCAATGGTTTTGCTCGTTTCAATGCTATTGAAAAATGTAATGCGTAGATGTTTTAATAGTTTTGATCAACATGCTAAAATGAGATGAAATCCATTGAAAATATACATTTTCAATGGAAAATGGGCATCTTCGACGAGTTCATCCGCCAAAAACACTGTGTTTTTTTGTTTGTGCTGCATGATCATATAATTGAGTATCGATAAATTTTATTATGTAGAAGTTAAATTCTTTGTGTATTCTACTTTCAACTGGATTAGGTATTACTTTACATGTTCTTAAAAAATCATAATACAATTTTAAATTAAAATAAATTTATTATTTTGAAACTTCATATTAACCGCAAACAATTTATAATACCAAACAATCATAGAAATAAAATCACTCACTCATATTTCTGTTGTCACAAATATATAAAAAATGTATTTTTACCTTATTATTTTGTCCGATCAAGATATTTGGATCAAGTGTCTAGAAGTTCTAACATGTTTAAAAAATTATGTATGAAATTAATTAAAAAAAGTGTATAGGAAGAGTTTCTACTATAGAAAACAAATTGAGAATACATATACGACAAGTAAGGTTTCGGGGTAGGAACAGTTCAATCAAGGTTCGATAACAATGATTAGAGCTAAAAAAATTTATCGTTTGTCCATCATGATGACTCGAGAAAATTTCTCTAAAAAAATGGATTTCAAGAGGATCACAATCAAGTATTCGGATGTGGCTACGCTTAGAAGACATCTCAAACGACGTTCACTCAATCAAGCACAAGATTGTTTGACCCGAGCGTATCTTCTAAGGCTTATTACTCAGCCGACTGAGGTTACACTAGACTCGAATATACCTACTGTATGTGGAGCTTAGATTATGTTTGACCTAAGTGGATCTTTGAACACTGCAAAAACATTAAAAAACCAATGCAAGCTAGTATTAAAAAGATGTGATTAAGTGTTGAAACACTGATTCAGTGCAAGTTTTGTGTTGGTTAGAAAAATGTTGACAAGCGGTAATACATTTCAACACTAAGTCAACATATATTTGTGTTAATAGTGTTATATCAGTTCAACACAATCGCATCATCAGCTCGACGCAACCAAAATTTAAAAGTTTTGTTGAAATATTTGTAACAAAATTTAACTCAATGTTGTGTTAGACTATGTAACAATGTCTAAGGCAAATTTATATTAATCTTGTTGATCTCATGTCAACTCTAATGTTGCATCGGCCAATTCAAAATGTTTCAACGTAAATATTTAGATTGTTTGCGTTGGCAAGGGTTTGTAAAGCTAATGCTAATTGTGTTGGTTACCAAACTTTTATTTAAAAAATAATTTTTTATAAATAAAAATTAAAATATTAGAAAATTTTAAAGTTAAAAATAAAAAAATATTAAATATGTCAGAGAAAATGTTCTATATCCATAATATCTATATATGTGGATTAAGAAGTCAGCGATGGTGCTCTTACGGCTGCAGGTAAAGATTTCTTAAAATGGGGCAGATGGATATTTTGGTGCTTTTGCGAGTTCGAGTGTTGATTGACCTTCCAAATCTCGTGTGGATCTTAATTAGTGACTTAAGTCGTTTATCGCTTGATCCTTCCACTGAACGAGACTAAGTTATGGCTTTAGGGTTTGTAATACTAATCTTACTTAAATTAAAATAGAAAAAAATTAGTAAATAATATATAAAATACTTTAAAATAAAATGATAAAATATTATAATAAAACTTACCATGAAAAAAAAATCCACCAGTAATCTTTGACAAATTACAGGGTCAACTTCCAGCTTGTGGATGAGTAAAAATAATTGGTCTAATGTTAGATCTGACTATGTTATCTATATCAAATCTATAAAAAATAAAATGAAAATAAAATATAACTTTGTATTCTAATTTAAAACAAGGAATAAACTTACCACTACTTTGGTTTACAATACGAATTAAGCACCATCTTTGTATGTATCAAACATATCGAAGTGCACTCAAGACATTGTGTAGTTCATTGATATTTGGCTTTGAAAGATAAAAAAATGATCACCATTGGTAGCTCGTCAATGTTGCGAGAAAGCTTCATCAACTGTCGTTGTGATTACATCGATGGGAGCATAGGGATAGATGTTCCCAGTGATGAACTGTGTCGTTGTGAGTCTGTCGTAGTATCCGAGCTCCCTGCAAGACATAATGCCCATGATGGAAATGAACTTCTCGAGCTGCAGGCTTACGGATATAGTCAGACAAAATAAATAGATCAACCCTAAGCTAACCTTAAAAGAACCTAAACCCGCCCTATCTCATCCAAAGCCAACCATAACCAAACTAAAATCTAAATCAATAACCAATTACAATTTCTTAAAAATCTTTCACAATTCGAACCTAAAGACTAGTAAATACGTTGAAGTCCTTAAAAATCAAACCTCAATGAATCACAAATCAATGAAAATAATTCAAAATTCAATAATGTTACATTACCAAAATACACACAACTACCAACACAAATTTGCGTTGAACTATGTTTTCATCGTTAAAGCAACACTTCTTTAACTCAGGTCTACACTAATGGCCGTGTTACATTGGTTTAGACCTGACAAACACTTTTCTAACATAAGGCCAACAAAGAAGCAATGAAAGATAGTGCATTGAACTTGTGTCAACTAGTTTCACGATATTATAACTCAATTTATCATAATTTTAATCGAAAATATTGCAAATTTTTTACCATTCGCAACTTTAACGTTGTTTTAATCATATCGTTTGTATTATGATGATGTTATACAAATCGACTCATGAATAACCCAATGTAACACAAGATTAAAAAAATAGTTTGACGATATTTGTGTTGGAATTTTCAAATCTGTTTTTTAACATACATCCAACATAATTACGTAAATTAATAACAAAATAGTAAATGTGAACATGTTGTAAGTAGTTCATGATTACAATAAATTTCGATGCAATTGCATTAACCGTCATATGCAAGGCCACTATAATTGTATTGAAAACTATAGTTATATATACATACACAACATCAGACCTATTGACTGCACTAAGTTGGAATTTAACTTAACAAACAAAATAATTTCAACATACTCGTAATTTTTTTGGAGCGGTTCAAATATTTGGATCACTTCTAATTTCGTTGTATGAGATGTTCGATGCAGAAACAACTAATATTTTTGTTGAACTTTGCTCCGAATCTGGTTATATTGATGTCTTACGTCGCCATATGTGTTTGTGTTTCCTCCACAAACGCAGTACTGTCCCACCAGGCTCACGACATATCTATCGACATTTCATTGCTAGAAGTCCGAGTCATTTAGGACTTCAACGAGCTGGGACCAAATATAAACCTCCATAAATTTGGTTAGACGATTTCAAAAAATGAAAAACCATACGATACAAGTATTAAATATTTTGAAGTATATTTAAATTTTATTTAAAATATTTACATTTCTATATAGCTTGTCAAACATAGTTTGGATGATCTCTGGCGGTCCGAACCCTTCACCTTGACCCATTTATAAAAAAGGCAATTAGAATTACATATAAATATAAATATTTATATATACACATCTATATATATATAATTATATCTATGTATATCTTCTGAAAGTTTTGTATCTTTTTTTTTTCGATCTCCTCGATTGGTTCTTTAGCCTTTTCGTGGATTGATGTTTCGTGTTGTTTCTGATGGATCCTTCGGATAAGGTCCAAAAGACTTCGAGATCGATCGTACTCTCATTATTTCAATAAAAATATTATATATCACTATTGAAAAACTAATCACAACAAATTTATGTATTATACTTACCAAGTCGTAAGACTTTTGAGAACAACTTCAAACAAAATATATGCGTCAACATTGCAGGATATGTTACAACGGGTGTTTTTTGACTTCTCTTCACTTTTTCACTCCGCTTAAGAAATTTCGGACACGACCAATGGATGACAAGTGTCTCATAGATTTAAGAAGTGATGAAATCTGGAGGCCACTTGCTTGGTTGAGGATCAACAAGTTAATTCTGCTTCTAGCTTTTGTTCTTTGACTTAAGACACTTCGTGACTAGATCATTCCATTGACATAAACATATTATAGTATTGGGGTTCTCAATACCATTATTGCTGAAATATATAAAATTAAAACATTAGTGAACATAATTTATTTATAAATATTGATTCATGAATTTATAATTATTGCAAAACTTAATACAAACACATTCCACCAATAATTTTTGACATAATATGGTGTAGATATCCAGCATATTTACGGGCCATATTAGTTCATCTTGATGCATAGGATAATCCTCCCATTGACTATCTCATCTACATCAAACCATAATAAAATGAATTAGTTCAATTAAACTCAAAATAATAATATAAAATGAGTCATAAATTAAAATTATCAATACATTGGATTAACAACGAGATTCAAAACTTTCTCCAGATGTAATCGACGTGTACGATGTAATAGTTGATGTTAAAAAATATTGGGATAGAAAAAATATCATTCGTGGTAGCCCTTTGATGCTGTAGAATGACTTTTAGAGGAACGGTAAGAAATGGGACTATTAGAGAACCACATGACCGTGAGCCCCCACTCACCACACCTAAACTACACAATCGACGATTGTCAATCAAATACGAACCGCGTTTGAAAAAAATCAAAACTGCATCTAAATCAAATCCAAACCATCATCAGCCTAAATTGCACCTTAACAAACCTAAACCAATATTGACCTGACCTAAATTGATGGAAATCAAACATTATGTCAACATTCATAATCTAACCAAACCAATATAGATTTAAATACATACTTCAAAATCTATTAATTGTAATGAAACAACTAAATTGTATCTAAATTAAAATATACGTGAAAACAAAGAAACTAAAACTAATATAATCGGTGTTAAAGAATATACCTTTTAGTTTTTTTCATTACGGAAGGAAATACTAATAAACGATGCAAAACAAATTGAAAACGATGAAAAGTGAGAGAAATTGGGATTTTTGTTAGATTTTCGAAAATATGAGAGAAAGGACAGTCGATTCGTGTTTATCAACACTGCCAACGTAATTGTGTTACACCGACATTAGTTGGGTTTATGCAATTGCATTAGCATATCAACAAATCATTTTGAGATACCTCACCACAAAAGCGAACATCATGATGGCGCTAGTGTGTGCCAATTACTAATGTAGTGGCATTGCTCGCATCTGTTACTAATTCTAACGCCGCTGCGTTGAAAATTGTTTTTAACGCGACAATAAAACCCTAGAATTATGCGGGACAACATGGTGGCATTGCTTCATCTTTTTAAAGCAACTATGCTATTTAATGTCAATTACATTATAAATCATCATCATCATCATCATCATCATTATCATCACATTCATAATCTACATCATTGCATTCTTCATCATTTTTTACCTTTTATTTTGTATTAAATCAAACTCTTTTGGAGGTGAAAGTTGTTCAATACGTAATAATAATATATCAACTCAAGAACTGAATGTTCATTTTCGTCTAGCATCAATTTATCTCATATATCATCGTCAAAATTTAACAATTGCACTATAATTCTCACGTTGTCTTTTTGTCTCCCGATATGGAAGTAAAACCAACTAATTGGCTTGCGATGAAAAAATCATTCTTCTAAAATTGATGTGATGTATGAACATCATTGTGGAAATGTAATTCACCTTCATTCCAACAAATTTTTTATATTCTACCTAAAAAATCTTCTTAAGAATATAATGAAAGTCTAGTTCTTCAGATGAATAAAAAATAATTAGATCTTTTTACATAAATACTATAATTATTTGTCCTTATGTGTGAACTATGACTCAATGTAATCGTGTACCATGAATAAACATTATAAGCCAACATTTCACATTAATTGTAGGAATTCGTACTAAGTCATTCAACCAATCAAACGAGGAACTATTGTGTTATAATTATAATTCTGAAATAAATATGATAATTATGACTAATCATCATAATCATAACTACGTAATAAAACATTCAATATTATATATAGATGGGTAAAACTTTTATTTTCCCCTCATGTTTACCTACTTTGTCTATTTTTCCCTCATATTTCGCACTCATCCTATTCCTTTCTCATGTTTTGGTCAACATCCTATTTCCCTCCACATGTTTAAAATTCTGCATATAACCCCCTCCATTTAAAATTCTGTTAAATCTTCCAATTTAACTTCAAACCCCAAAAACGTATAAATTTTAACCCGATTTTTTACCTAATTTCGACCCGATCCGATCCAAAATTAATTTTGACCCGCTTTATACTCAATTTTGACCCGATATAGATGTAATTTTGACTCGGTTTAGTCCATTAAGTTTCAATTTCAATCAGAATTTGAAACCCATTTTGACCCGGTTTAGGCTCACTTTAAACCAGAATTTAGGTCCAATGTTGACCTGATTTATACATAATTTTGATCATAATTTGAAACCAATTTTGAACCGGTTTAGGCTCAAATTTAACCAAAATTTGGATCTAATTTTTAAGTTTTACCCGACTAAAATCAAAATCAATATGAAATTTTAAACGAACTAAACTTTAATTTGAATAAAAAACGATTCTTAACAGTTTTTGAATTTTGACCTAAATTTAGTCTAAATTTGACTTGGATTGGATGCAATTTTGAGACAATTAAAATGCATTTTTTAAGTGATTTGGGTTTTAATCGATTGAAAATCGAAATTAAACTAATATTGCAATCAAAATTGCATCTAATTTTTATTTTCACCCGATTAAAACCCAAACCAATATGAAATTTGAACTGAACTAAATCAAAATTTAAATAAAAAATTTCTGTTTTTTATTACAATTAGACCTAAGTTTGATCCAATTATGACTCGAATTTTGGTGTAATTTTGAGTGATTCGGTTTTTAATAGAGTGAAAATTAAAATCGAACAACATTTGTACAGAATTTGGGTCACAATTTCACACAATCTTGAACCGATTTTGATTTTAAACCGATTACAATCTGGATCACTCAAACTTGCATCAAAATTGGGTCAAAATTGTACTCAATTCGAGTGAAAATTATACCAATTTCGGGATAAAAATCGAACAAACCGATAATAACCAGGTTTTCTTTTAAATTTTTGTTTAATTCTATTTAATTTCATATTAATTCGGGTTTTAATTGGATGAAAATCAAAATTAGGTCAAAATTATATCCAATTCTAGTCAAAATTATACCAATTTCATATTAAAAATTGAACAAATCGATAAGAATCGGATTTTATTTAAATTTCAATTTGATTTTGTTGAATTTTATTCATTCAGCTTCTGATTGGATTAAAATCAAAATTGGGTCAAAATTCTACCCAATTCGAGTCAAAATTATATCAATTTTGGATTAAAAATCGAACAAACCAATAAAAATTGGTTTTTATTTAAATTTCGATTTAATTTTATCGAATTTCATATTGATTCTGGTTTTTATTAGATAAAAATCAAAATTGGACCCAAATTATGGTCAAATTTGAGTCTAAACCCGTCAAAATTGAGCTTAAACCAGATCAAATTTGAATACAAATTCTAGTCAAAATGTGCCCTAAACTGAGTCAAATTAGGTCTAAACCTGATCAAAATTGAATTTAAATCGAGTCAAATTTGGAAGATTTAACGAAGTTTAAATGGAGAGGATTATAGGTAGAATTGTAAAAGATTAGAGGAAAATAGGATTGGGCCAAAACATGATGGGAGAATAGGATGAGTGCGAAACATGAGAGTGAAATAGGCAAAATCGATAAACATTAGGGAAAAATAGGAATTTTACCCTATATAGATCAATGTTTACATTGTTTTGCAGCCATAGAGCATATGTTTAGTTTTTAATCGCGATTAGATCTTCATCCATCAAGTATGAATTATTTTTTATTGTTTCATTGTAAAATAAAATGCTATAAATATATGTATACACCACATGTTAAATAACTTTATATACTGAATACATTTTTATACAAAAAAAGTTTTGTATTTTGCCTTCGATATTGAGGGACCTTTTCACAATTTAAGAAAACATAAGTATGTGCATGATGAAACTTCTGATAGGTCAGAATATTTTGCATACCCTTCCATTCAACCGTCTAATTTCTTTGAACATATCAAGAATATCGGAAAATATTTCATCATATTCAAATAGATGGTTTTATTCGTGCTTAGTGTTGTGTGTTTCGATTTTATTGCAATGTGACGGTTGTAATAATATTCCTTGAAATGTGTATTTTTGTTTCACAACTGATCTCTCGGATCTATTTTTCTTTTTCAAATTCCTTTTAAGATATAAAAGAACCATTGAACGGATACGTCCATCGGATTGTATGGGACCACCAAACTCAATTTCATATGGTGGATGTGTTATCAAATGCACCATAACATAAAAAATGGGAGGAAAGGCATTTTCCAAAGAATGTAAGATATGCAAAATATTATCTTTCAAAATTCGTACGACTTTTGAATTATAATGTTCACAAGTAAATATATTTGAAAATGAACTAACACCACACAATAGTTCGTGAACAATTTTTTGGAGAAGTTTTACAACACCTATTAGAAGAATTCATTGCATGAAACATGAGAATCATGCATTTTCATGCCTTGTAACTTTCAAGCATTATGATCTAACATAACGAACTATGATTGATGCAAAACTGTCAAAATTTTTTACCTGGAGTTATACATTGATGGTTTTATATTATACAGTGCTTCTAGTAAATAATATTAATTATGAGTTATAATTATTTGACCATATAATTATATCATACTTGAGAACGTTAAAGTTGTTATAGTAAAATATTTTATTATAATTACTTATAATAAAAATTTAAATTTGTGGTACATCAAGAAATATTTATTTTCAAAACTAATACATTATATGTAAATAATAATAATATCATATATTAAAAAAAATAAAATTTTACTAAAAATGGTTGAAATGATCAACATAATTAGATTTAAATTATTAATGAATTAATGTTAAAAAACTCAATTGGAAGTATCCACACAAATCACTTGAAAAATCGGTTGAAACGTTTCAACGAAGATAACGCAAATGTCTGATGTGTAACAAAATTTTCCTTTTTTTTTAAAATTACACATTTTAACGAACTAGAGTTGGAACTTGTAATTCAATTGCTTTAGTAGGTTAACATAATGGTAAAGGAGTTAATAATTCACAAGTTTCATAAATGTCAAAGCAATTATGTTACCTTTTCTATGCCAAGGGTAACACAATTATTTTGACAAATATGGATATACATGTAACATGAGACCTATTTATTTAAACTTGGAAAATTATATCATAAAAAATATTCTATACA
>CM071873.1:31126891-31153279 GCA_036759665.1 Gynandropsis gynandra
TTAAATCATTTAGAACGTGAATATATGAGAGGTTTGATGTAAATTTTTTCTTCACATCATTTTCTTCCTCTTTAGGATGTTTTTCCTAAAAGCAATTTCCGCCACATTGTTTTTAAACAAACTAATAAAAAGTATAAAAAAACTAAATGAAACAAAATAAGAATAACGGTTTTGTAAGTGGTCCATAAACTCAGATCTTATAGCAAATGATATAAAAGCATGAGTCCACATATGCTTGCTCAGTTCATGCTTGAGGTACTCGATAGGCCAAAGGATTCTCGCCAAAGGATTAAACAAGAAAAGATAGTATGAAGATCGTGGTTGGCTAGGGGCGCTCTTCATATTCTCAATTTTGATGGAGATGGAGTAGAACATGGTTAGGAGCTTCTAGATTTTACTCCAAAACATGTGATGACGATATAGTGAAACAAATGATCCCATAAAAGGAGCATAAAATGTTTGATACACTCAAGAATGTTATCTGTAAGAAATTATTTTCCAACACTTAAGAGAAGAACAATAAATTTTCCATTAAAACAGAGGAGTTAGGAGTACGAGACTTCTTATTGCATCGTTTTGTATGCTTTAAAAATGGTTAGATGACATGCCTTTTAAAAGCTATTAAAAATAAGAAAAAATCATACATTGGATGCTAAATTAATGTTAGAAGATTTTGTACTTTAGATAATGAAAAAAAACAAGTGATTGATTAACTAAAATATCTTCTCATGATTTGACACTCTAAATAACGAAGGTTATGATGATGTTAGTAATCCTACTCAATCATGCATGGATGAGGTGTGTTTTTAGATTCAAATCATTTTCCAAATATTAGTGAACTTTTTTGTGGTAAGTTAATACTTTATAATTTATTTATACATATCAATTAACTACTTTTTTCCTTCTTAAAATTATTTAAAAAATATATTGAAAATTCTAATACAATAATTTTGTCCATACTATATGGAAGGATCTAGTCACAAGCCATTAAAGTCATTGATCACAAACCAGAAGTAGAAGTAGCTCACCGATCCACTCTTTGAAGAGTGCCCCTTTGGAATTCATTACTCTAGTATGTGCTCATAGTCTTCGGAGCTCATGTGGAAGACCCGCCATTAAAAAGTCATCACGTGGGTACAAAGAATTTCTAAAGAAATAACGGAAGAAGTTAATTATAAGGTAAACTAATTATTATAATACCTTTTATTATATAGTTAAATATTTTTTAATTAATATTTGAACAACATGGATATATAGGCAATCCTAAAGGGATCATTAAGTTAAAGAGAACGCTTGGGACCTCTCGAAATTATAAATGATAAACTTGATGAGTTAAACATGATTTTAAGTCTTTTTCATATTAATATTTTTTATTGCTTAACAATGGTTGGCTAATCAAAATATTTTTTTTCGTTACGGATCGTTCAACCAAATTTTAGGGGATGTATCTTCGTTTTAGGCTCACTGAAGTTTCAGATCACTGGAACTTCAGAAAACATAATGTTGATCGCTATTCATGAGTAGAGACTCATTATGCGCATATCAATAAGAAAAAAAGTTGAGATTTATTGTGCTCTAAAATCCCGCTCCTTAGACATTGGTAAAATAACAATAGGCAAAGATACAATTCTCAATCAATAAGGTCAATTAGTGAGATTTCATATTCGTCAAATTGTATGGAATTAGTAATATAGAATTGTTGCATTTATCGACGTCGTATTCCGATCTGCCCACACCTGCACATGGGCGCGCATCAATGTCTTTTTCATCATTGTTGATCGGTATTGTGGGTTTAGAAGAATTTTTTTAAAGAACAATTGTTTTTACTTAATATTTTTATTTCTAATATTTTTTTTTATTTTATCAACGTTTTAAAAAATCAAAATAAATGACCAACACAATGTATGTTAAAATGGCGTTGATAGTGTCAATGCAGTCTGCATAAGCATTTGTATTGAAACATTTTTTAGATTAACCAACACAATACTCTAGATTACAATTTCTTGGCCTTGTCAATGCAGGTTTGCCTTGGAGTAGGGTCACCAAATCTAATTCTACCCGTGTTACGCAAGTGTTACCATGGCTAACGCCAATTTTAGTTAATTTTTGCAAAACTTTTGCAATGCCATTGTCAACTCTAGTTGCATTAACCATGTTAACATGACTGTGTTGCAGCAACGTTGGCTTGTAAAATATGAGTTGATATTTTGAATGAAAAAAATTAAATGCTATAGTATTAATTTGTTAATTTAGCTTTAAATATGCCAATCCAATTTCGTTAATAGATAGAAATTTTTAATTGGATTTTCTCAATGTGTGAAGCTCAAAATAGTGTTATATGAAGTATGTAATATATTCTTTAATGTATCGCTTAACAATTGATCTTTCAAATCTACTTTTGTTCTTCACATTCATTTTAAGATGGTACAAGAATTATTCATTTTTATTTCTTCTTTACTTCATCTTATAATCTTACATGTTACAGGGTTAAGGAACACATATAAAAAAATGGTAAGTTTTCAACATAAAACAAGCATCAAGGTGAAAAGAGAAATCGCTTGACACGAGTACCAAATCACTCGACCGAGCAATAAATCGAACTTATTTAATAATTTAAATTTTGAAATATTGAAGTGTTGGATAATATTCCTATTAATTCCGAGGCTCATACTTTAAGAAAAGAAAGAGAGGAGAAGAAAATTGAGATGAGATCTTTAAGATCATGCAAAATAATGAAAAGACTATCGGATTTCATAAAAGGATCATGCTACTGGCGAAGACGAGTCAAAGGCGAGGTCATGGCGACGAATGATCGAGAGATCAACTAAACTTCCCTAACACTTTTCTCTTTACTTTATTATTATGTAGTTCTTTTCTAAGACATAGATCCATAATTTTGATCTATGCTTTAGGCTAGACATTTTTGTATTTGAACTCATCGTACTTATGAATGGAATCATGGTTCTTTGTTTTTACGGTTTGATGCATGTATTATTATTTTTATTCTTAATGGGCCTTTGAATTATTTGTTACATGGTATAACTAAGATGGATACATCGGATTAAACTAGATCATTTGCATTAAATAGAATGAATGATCATATCGAGAGGTAGATTAATCAGTTTAGAGGTGATGATATTGGACAATAGACAATAATACATTTAACACGTAGATCACTGAATGGAGATATCAATGGTTGAAATATTTAAATATGGGTTTATACTTCTAGCAAAGATAAATTTATTGACAGCATGTTCAGTGTGTAGGTCATTAGATGAAGACATCAATGATTGAAATGCGCGAATATGATCTAGACTTCAAGAAAAGGTAGATCTGTATAACATGATTGAATTCTCTGATAATAACAAAGTGAAAATTTTTTATAATTTTTATTGAGTTAATGTATGTAAGCGCAATTATCAACCCTAGAAACATTGCATCGCTTGTATATAATTGTAATTGGTCATGCCCTTAGTTTTCGTAAAATCAATAGTCTAAAATCCTCTTAGTCCCTGTCTTCGACCTTGGTATTACATGATATATATCCTTCCAGAATATATAGTCTAGATTTAAATATAAAAATTTGAAATGCATTAAATCGCGTCTAGGTTACACATAAGTGTTGCAAAACTAAACGTATAAATTGGTACGACTGTTTTACCATCTTTACTTAGTTAAACCTCTTTTTATGCACATAAATATTTAATATCAAATCCTTTTTTTTTATGTTGTCTTTCCACTTCATAGAAACATTCATTTTCATTTTAATAACGTTATCAAAGAAAATTTTCTCTATATACATCACATCATTATTACGGTAAAGGAGACTTTGTCGCCGATATAGAAGATCTAATAAAACATTGCATTTATACTAGTTGTGATCATCTCAAAATATTACAAGTTTACCATGTCCATTGCCAATCAATGATTTTTTTATAACACATCTATGAGATCTAACAGTTCAAATAATATATCATCTCCCATCAACATGCATTGTGCATGATCATTCGATGTCTTAGTCTTCTTAAAAAAATCTTCTATTGTATGTCAAAAGATTATTCAATGGAACAAAACATGATGAAAATCGAAACACAATTTTATATCGTGTTTAAGTATGCATTAAGCTATATCATCCATACAATATGGATAAGAAAGACGCATGTACGTAATCCAACAACACAATATGCCATAGGTAGAAAAATCACTTATTTTCCAGATTAAAACAATTTTCCTTTGGAATTCTTCGTTTCTTGAAACATTATATTCTCATAAATAATTCAATTCATCAATCAACAATTGTAAAAATATATCAAAAAATTTTTATGATCCAGAAAATGTATGAAAATACTCAAAATAATTATTTTTCTCATACGCATCGTTAGTGAAAAATTATAGCTGATATAATTACGAGTCACAATGAATATTGTTTATCAGATGGATCACACAATGTAAAATCAGCAGTGCATAAATACTTCCAAGCTTTTTCGTATGATGGATATTGTATTTTCCTATACTCGATTTGTGTTTTGCATGCACTATCATTTGTTGTGTTGTATGTTGTGATTTGTATATGATTATTTTTTATTTTTAAAAAATATAATATAGAATATCACTTTTAATGAACTATTTTTCTTTGATTTTATTTTGTAGGTTAAATCTTTTAACCTTGAAAAATGACAATTCAACAGATTTATATAGTCTTTCTAAAAGGTCACATAGTTGTTTTCACACACGTCAATCTTTTCATATCACTTTCTTAGAGATCTAATGAACTTCGATATATCATAAAAAGTGTGATATTATATTCACTGCAAAAAAAAGTACGTCAATTTCAACGCACGGATAAACAAATATGTTTCCTAAGTAAATTTTTATTTAATACGTTTATGTTATTATAAATTGGAATATTTAGTTATTTTATATATAAGACTATTACTTGAGATTCATATCAAAATGAAATGTAATAAGTTAAAATGTCTATAACTTTTAAAATAAAATATAAAACATAAAAGGAAAACTAATGTTCGATTTAATCAACACATTAAACATCGGAATAACATCACTTCTAAATTGATGTAATCTGCACAATGAGAAATATTTTTATAAGTCGTGTCATCGTTATAATGATTAATTGTTCATAAGATTAGTAACAAAGGTAAACATGGACATTACAATCATAAAATTTCTTTCAAGATCTTGTAAAAGTTTGGTTCGTTGCTTGAGTCGTAATAACTTTCGCCTTTTACCCACATATATAGGTGTTAAAATTGTAACCAGGAATACAATACATTGGTCAACTCATAACTTTCACAATGTGTCCTTTCACAAGATCTCCAGCCACAAAGGATGATTTCCGACTTCAATCTAAACAATGAATAATATTGTTATATTATTTCATATGAAACTTAATATTTCTTATATTTTATTAGAAGATAGATTACTTATATATTATCGTATCCATATTAAAAATATATATTTTTTTAAGTTCTTGAAGTTGAGATTTATTGATGTTCATATATATATATATATATATATGCTTCAAGATATCATAAAAAATCCTACAATTATTAAACACTATAGATATTCACAATTGAAATGAATTATATATATATATATATATACATACATTTAAGTGTGTTTCCTTTCAAAAGGCTTCATATATTCGCAATTTAATATGACATAAGTATGTACGATGTCTAGATCTCGTTGTGATAGTCATACAAATTTTCTCATTCCAAAAGCTCGATCAATTCTGCAAAATATGTCTTAACGATTGGGATTGGATATGAAAACGTCACACTACCATCAAAAGATCTGTCTTTATTCCTACATCGTATTTGAATGTGTGGATCGAATTAGTCTAATGTAAAGAATAATATTCATCATTCACATATTTCTCTACAATTGAACCCTTTGGACGAGCTTTTTATTTTATTTTTTTCTCTTTAGATGAAACATAAATTGCTAAAAAGGACACATCCGACATAATCGAACTGGACCTTTTAATGCAATTTCATGTGGTAGATGAAATATCAGATGTTCTATAGCATCAAAGAATGGTGGTGGAAAAATCATCTCCAAGTTACATATTATAGTAAATATGTTACCTTTCAATCTTTAGACCATATCCACACTTAATCTCGTCACATAAAATGAAAAAATAAACCAATACATAAAAATGAAGTATTAATAGTTACGAAACTTAATGGATTAAAATAATAAAGATAGATTCTAAGAATCTAACATACTTGCAATTTATTCATTTTCATTTTTTCCATCAATTTAGAAAAAGCTACCAAAAGTAATACTTGCATGAAGACATTACGATTATGACTTTTTATTCCCGATAACTTTACTCATTAATTCTGTATCCTTTAAAAAATTTTATCAACAATACTTCTATGAATACCCACAACAAGAAGTCACTCACACAAAATCTCTTCACCGGTCAACATAAGATGATACTTTTGCAAAACTACATTCTCGTTTAAGTTTTTCTTCTTTTCACAGTATATCATCAACAAAAAGAAAACAACGATGGTAATCAAACCAACTTGTATTGTTTCCATGTTTCAACAGGAAAATATATGTTTCATCCATGCAATACGAACGCGTCAATCGATCATGCATTATCCATCAAGGTAATATACCATAAGCTAAAAAATCATTTATGGTCCATATAAGAGCACCTTATAGCATAATATTTTATCGCGTTGAAAAACCGTATGCTTGAACCCCCTACCAAAAATATTTTAATTTTTCAATCAAAGGTTGAAGAAATACATCTAACCCTTTTCTAGGATTATTATTAGGCATGGGATTGAGTATTGTTAAGAACAAAACCTTTATTTTCATGCAAATGTGTGGCAGTAAATTGTATCGGATCATAATTACCGGCCATATTGAATAATACCTCAAAGATATTCCAAAAAGATTAAAACTATCAGTGGGAATGCATAAATAAAAATGTATACTCTCAGTTTTAAAGTCAATATATACCTTGTTAAAGTGTTTCTACATCTCACCATAAAAGTTATCACAAATTTGTTACTTACTATGAGTGCTCAACATGTCATCTCATGTCACTTGTTGTCATCTCATTTTTATTTTGATTCTATATGTACTTGAAAATACCACATACGAATATATGAAACAAAATTTCTTTATCTTGTTAAATAATATCGATCTTTTCTATAAAATCAATAATTAATCAAATTTGATGTCTATTTCCATATAATCATACAAATTTCTTGACAAATATCAATATTTTGATATGACAACAATCTCAAAGATGTCATTGTCTTCTTTGTCTCATCGTAGTAATCAATTGCATTGCTATCTTCAAACAAATGATCTCTCACTAATTAAGATATAGAATCCATTCAACTTTCAGAAGATTATTTTTTGTCTAAAAATTCATCATATGTGCAGATGAAGACATCTATGAAATACCTATTCTACAGCCGCCATAAACTGGATGTCTAACAACGTTTAACATCTCAAAAAATCTTTTTGCATCGTCGTTCGAATCTTCTTAAATATTTTTTTCATTTGTGTCACCAAAAAAAATCACAATTTTCGTATAAGGGTTTATTTCTACATCTTGACACATTTCAATTATCTCATTATGTGCAATACCCTTATTAAAATCTTCAGCAACATTACCACTTTGTAGTGCAAATTTTTTTCCCATGAGAAAACTAAACGAAATAATCGGGAGTAAAATCTCTTAAATAAAGATGATTCTACACAGTTCTCTTGTTCAAAAATTTGTTTTTTATTTTTTCATTTAACACACGAACAAACCAACTTACCGATTTCTTTGTAAAATTTTCGATTTTTCCATTGTCGTGAACTATAAACACCTTCCATAAACACCTTCAATACACCTTGATTTACTGAATCAATTCTTTTGTACATCTATTTTCTTGAAATGAAAAATATTCGATCTTGACGATTATGCAGGTATAATACGAAATAATAAGATTGTATGAAATATAATATATGATAATTTTGTGTTTGAAAAGAATGAGGGTGTAATGTGGTTTATATAAGTATTTTCCTTCAATTTTTTGATGGGATAAGGATGGATTGGGACACAATGATCCTCCTGAATGAACCTAATTTTATGTAAGAGTGTTATGTTTGTCCATAAATTATGGACGAACATAAATGATCGTTCCAAAATTTCGGACGAACATGTTATCCATTCGAAAATTACAGATGAACACAACTTTCGTTCGTAACTTTCAGACAATCTGTGTTATGGTTGGGACATCATCCAAAATTACGATTGAAATCCAAGCGGCAAGGTCATCTGTAAATTTATGGATAGATTACAAAAGAAGAGATCTTTACGTTAAAAACTTTACAGACGCATGTGATGTCTAGAAATTCCATCTGTAATAAAACATTTCTAGTAGTTATTGTGAATGCAAAATTATGTTGGTTTCAGTGGTAAACACTATACTCCATTTATGGTGTTTGGATCATTATCCATATAGTAATGATTATATTCCAGTTAGAGTGTTTTTTCTCCTCTCGTGCGCCGCCCACCAAGAAAAGGAACAAGGAAGTTTCATTTTCTCTTTTCCTTGTGTCGTCCACTCCTTGTGGAAATAAGAGAGTTTCTTTTACTCATTTAGACATCACGTATATTTAGTATTTCCTTCTTGTAATGGATGAAAATAATATGTAATACTAAACTCATAATGGAGCTAGTTTTATTCTCTTTTTCATTCTCACTTTTATTCTCTTGTTAATCTTTTCTCATGTTTTTCTTAAAACTTTTATGGCATTAGAGCTAGTTATGAATAAACTAGGTTCTTGATTCAATTTCGCTCAATTTTTTTTCTCTAAGTTGTGCGTTTTAAGAAAGATAACTTCAGTATCAATGGTGATAACTATCTTGTATGGTCGCAGCTCTCCAAATCTAGCCTTGGGAGTAAAGGTCTGTATTAATACGTGGTGAATCACTCACAGTATTTATCAAAGCTCGATGGGAAGTATGTGGTAGGTGATGAAATCGCAAATCATGAAGCCATGTAGCTTTTGTGCTGCTGTAAAATTCCCTAGTTATTCATATTCTAAGGTCCTGCCGGACTAAGGGCAGCGCCATCTGCATTTTTAGATCAATAATATGTTGAAAAAACTTCATCAAGATAACAATCCCTTCAACCATCATTTCAGGGACTTCAAAGATCTATATTTAGAGCTTAGTTCCGAAGAGATTTTGATAGAGATAATCAAGACTAGGTGTTCGAGATACTTCAAACTCTGGATAAATTTGACACTTGAATCATCAATCATATCCTTCGTCTAAATCCTATTCGCCATGCAATGAAGCTTGCATGAAAATTCAGAAAGAGGAATGATCATTATGTTTATTCCATGGAGATCCTCTCAAATAGGATCATTACAATAAAGTCAATCCAAGGTTGAGCGCAAAGGTTTTTGGTGCAAGCATTACAATAAAATCAAACTTCTTCTCGTTCATGGCATGGGTTAACAAACTGATCCGGATAATATCGCCTTACTTTCTAAATATAAAAATTTCATTATTATAAATTTTGGAGCCATGAGTCACATGATAAATAACTTGAATTTAATTCAGAATGTACAACTTTATTCAAGGAATGTAAAAATTGAAAACAAAAGGAAGATATCAATTAAAAGAATATAAACTTGATTCTTAATAAAAAACAATAACCCTATATATACTGAATTTCTCAAAAACTTATAATCTTCTAGGAAACTAGCTCAAGATTTAAATTTTGTCGTTTGTTTTGAATCTAACAAATTTTGGATTTAGGATATCGAGACCAAGAAGTTCGTTGGAGAAGTATCGCTTTAGCACGGGCTTTGTGTTTTAGAACATTTTGATAATATTTTCAAGTTGTATGTTTCACTTGACATTACTAATAATATGAATGCTCAACTTTGGCATACTAAATTAGGGCATTTACATTATAAAGAATTGAAAATTTTATTATCTAATGTCAAATATAGTTATCAAATATGTGAGGTCTACACACTACGAAAGCATTGTAGGATTGTTTTTCATGAAACTAATACAAATATGACAACTATTATTTATTTTAATTCACTCGGACGTTTGGATATCACCTAGATTAACTAGAGACTCTAGGAAATATTTTCTAATATTTATAGATAAAAAAAATACACATGGTTATTTGTTAACATCCAAAAGTGATGTATTTGATGCATTTAAAAAATTTAGAATTATGTTGCAACACAATTCCATGTTTCAATTAAATGCCTCAGGTGAGAAAATAGAGGAGAGTACACGAGTCATCAATCCGAACATTCTTGGAGGATCAAGGCATCGTGCACCAAATCTCATGTTCATATACTCCACAACACAATGGAGTGGTCGAGCGCAAGAACATGCATCTAATAGAGGTTGCTCTCAACATTATGTTCTACCAACACGTGACCATCCAATTTTGAGGAGTTACCGTCATAATGACATGTCACCTCATTAACAAACTTCTGAAAAATGCTTAAATGATGCCACAATATGTTAATTAACACCAAAATCGATCTCGATTACCTTAAAATGATGCGTTCATTATGTTTTATAGATAAAGCCTTATGAAGATAACTAGAGCCCAAAAGCATCAAGTGTACATTAGTTGGCTGCTCATCCACGCAAAAGGGGTTCAAATGCTATCATCTTGGTACTCGTCGAATACATGTATCAAGGAAAGTCAAATTCGATGAAATTTAAAGCTTTTATTTACAAAATAGTTAGATTTAACTTGAGAATATGATCCACTCATATGATATGTCTAGTTCTTTAAGATTCATTGTAGATTAACTTCAAGTTGAAAATGGTGATAAGCTCTGCACACAACAGGATTCGAACCCCCACTTTTGAGAAAATCTTATTATCAAAAACTCAATGGAGTACAAAATAACACGAAGTGAAAAAGAACCTGAGGTAGCACAAAGCATCGAGCACTATCATCCACTAACATATGGACTCAATTACAGTGATCGGTTAAAATATGTTCCTCGTATTCATTACTCTAATTCTTCTGTTACTTATCTTACTTGATCTTTTTACTATTTGACCAACCTACCTAATGAATATCAAGTCTTTATGATTCAAATTGATAGCATTTAGGAACCCACTTCATATGAAGAAGCTCGGTCCATCCCAACATGAAGAAATCAACGCACTCGAAAAGAATGAGACCTAGGATTTAGTCCAACTCTCTAAAAGAAATAAGGCAATCGATTAAAAGTGGTACTATAAGGTCAAATTTCATAGCAATTATGAAGTTGAGCGCTGCAAAGTCAGATTAGTGGCAATAAGATTTACACAAACATACAAAGAATACTACACAGAAACATTTGCATCAGTAAAAAAGCTATACACAGTACATATTCTATTGTCAATTGCAAAAAACCTTAAATTGAATATATGGCAACTAACTAGATATCAAGAATATGTTCTACATTGCGATCTGGAAGAAGAAATCTTTATGAAACCTCCTCCAGGATATACCCAACCCAACAACAACATGGTGTGTTGGTTGAAGAAGTGGATTTATGGGTTGAAACAATCTACTCGTGGTGAATTGCCATTTCATCTGAGGCAAAATAAAAGATGGCATAATAACCACCACATATATCCTAAACACAGGTCAACTCGCAGACATCTTCATCAAAGATATAAGTGATCGAATATGTTCACAGCTGCATCAATGAATTGGCCTTACGGATCTTTATCAAAGCTGCAAGCTCGAATGATCTCCTCAAACACATGAGTCGTGAATATACTCTTTTTCCTTCGCCAAGGTTTTATCCCACAAGATTTTACGTGTTAAGGTTTTGTTAAAGAATCATCTCATGGCGTTAAGACCGTTTCCAGATCGAGGGTAATGTTAAACATTCTATTCACTTAGAGTGCTCAGATCATTATCTATATGGTAAAGACTCTACTCCATTTAGAGTGTTTCTTCTCCTCTTGTGAAATATCCACCAAAAAAATGAAACAAGAGGGTTTCCTTTTCACGTTTAGGCATTATGTACATTTAATATTTTTTTGCTTGTAATTAGTGTACATTACTAGTATTTTCATTTATCATTTGTAACATATTATAAAATATAAAATATCCTACCTATATACATGTAGAAAACGAAAATAATATGTAGTAACCTCATAATTGAGTTAATAATTCTATATTTTCTTTTGCCTTCTCCATTTTATTCTCTTGTTACCTCTTCTAATATTTCTCTTAAATTTATTTATTTAGTGTCGAAACAAAGTTGTCAACACAAATTTGTGTTGATCTTAATATTGAAAGTTGTGTATTTTGGTAGTGGTATCCTCCACTCAACCTAATCATTAAGAGTTCGACCAATGCATTCTCTCCAAAACTCTAAGATCATTTGAATAAGTCAAACGCTCACCCCTGTGCGTAGTATCCAAACGTTTAGTTTCTTTTGTTTTCCACATCCAAACGGACGTGGTTTCAATAATTATGTTTAGGGTGTTATGTATTTATGTTAAAGGATGCCTCTTTTTGATGAGACAACTAGTTTTCTAAATGAGAAGTATTTTCTTACTAATTTTTGAAGACTAGTTAAAGATATCTTAGTTGTCTTATAAGCCTTTTTATATCTTATCAAACTAAATTACAAATGGTGTTCCATCTTTACATCGTTTTGTGTTTCTTAAACTTAGTTAAAGCAAGGTATATAGCCTTCAACGTCATCAAACAAATTTCAGATTTTGTTATTAAATTTTAATACTTTTAATTTATATCTTTATCATCCTAACACTACAAGAAAATTATTATTTCCAAACGAAATTTTCGGACTGAACACGTCGTCCCTAAATTTCGGGACGGGTTAAGGACAAAAAAGATAAATCCATCTTAATGGGTCCATAAATTTGCAGACCAAAAATTAGTCACTGAGTTGTCCGTGATTGCGGAAAGATTTGAGATGGATTTCATAGACATTGCGGATCAAAGACCCCATCCAAGTACGTCGTGGAGGTTTACGATGTTCAAAACATGGCATCGGAATGAGTGTCACAAATCCCACCGAGAGAAAACGGAATACAACCTTCTCTAACTCAAGAAGAATACAACGAGATGTATTTCGAGGTAAATTAACTATAATTAAAAAATAAATTTGTTATTTATAATCTTAATTAAATTTCTATGTTTCTTTTGCAGTAAGTAATACCGTACAAAGGTCACATAATTAGTCTTAGAGGGATGGCATCACAACATGCAAGTTCTTCCAAAGGCAAGGGAAAAGCCGAGACAGACGAACTTCGAAATATCGTCTCTAGAATGCAAGAAAAATTGGAAAAAAACGTTCAACATTACAAAGGGAAATTGAACGATAAAAAAGAGAACGCCAACAGTGGCTGAAAATGATGAAGGAACACATGCCTATATCAACTCTTGATACGGTCGAAAACAATGATTCTGACGATGATAATTCAGAAGTACCACCAACAAATCTGTAAATATATGTTAATGATGTAGAAACACAAATTAATTAATATTAATTTTAAATATTGTAATTAAAATTTTATTTTTTTTTAAAAAACATTCGAGACGGCTATTCCGTTCGGCAGCCGTCCGCAAATTTTACGCACGACTGAAGTACCGTCTGAAAATTTTAAGGACGGGTCGCATCCCGTCTACAAATGCGCGTCGTCTCGTCCATGGCCTGATCGCGTTTCCCGTTGCTTTGCGGATAACTTTGCAGTCCGGAATTACAGATGGTTTGCAGACTTTTTTTTCGTCCGTATTTGCGGACAGTTTTATTTTATCGATGCACGTTTACGAGCGGATTAGGGACGGATTTGTCAGTCCCTAAATCTTAAATTTCTTGTAATATAATCATGATCACACGAATGTAAATAGAGTCATATCACTTTTCTTCTTCGCTAAACTGTTATAGCCAATACCTACATAAGGTATTAACATCAAGCAAATTTTAAATATAGTGTCATATAAATAAATATGGAAAAATAGTGTCACATAAATAAATAAATATGAATATCATTGTAACAATTTATGATATTATTACCAAGTATATTTTAAATTATAATCACTTGTAATGAAAATTTATAAATCTATTATATAAAAGATGTGATTTTTCTTCCATTCAAGACGTGCCACTCAGCTTTATTTTTTCTAAAAAAATTAAAGTAAAAATCATCGTGAATTCAATCTCCTTTATCTTCCTTCTCAAATTATGAAACTTTTCCTCTCCCCACATTCTCCATTTAGCGCCTTCAATTAAACGCATATCCACATATCTTGAAATTCAAAATCCACAGAATCTTCATTTCTCCACAAACCCTAGCTAACCATTCATATCTATGTTGATCGACGCACACTATAAGGTTCACGCTACTAACCTCCCTCGAAAGCATTTTCAAGGTCTAGGAGACGACTCAACACTGAATGAGGTATGCGGAATGGATGAGGTGACTCAGCATATCTACCAATAGTCTAGCGTTAACTTTTATTTCTTTCCTTGAGAAGAGAGCGATAGGTGAGGACGAATTCATCAACCATACAACGTTGGTATTATCGTGGTGAAGGAGGTACGACAAAGGTAAATTCCTCTCTATTTGATTTTTCAATTTTTTTGGTGTCGATTTCCCTCACATATGGCCAAACTAACTGGTAGTTATGCAAACCCACTTACTATAATCTTTTTCTCTCTTTCCAATAGTCTAGCGTTAACTTTTATTTCTTTCCTTGAGAAGAGAGCGATAGGTGAGGACGAATTCATCAACCATACAACGTTGGTATTATCGTGGTGAAGGAGGTACGACAAAGGTAAATTCCTCTCTATTTGATTTTTCAATTTTTTTGGTGTCGATTTCCCTCACATATGGCCAAACTAACTGGTAGTTATGCAAACCCACTTACTATAATCTTTTTCATACTCTCTTTCCCTTAATGATTTCCTTTCTCTCTTCTTTTTCAAATTGTGAGTTATTGTCGAATGGTTCATTCTTCTCCTCCAAATATCTCTCGGGCAACTCCTTTGGAAAAAATTTCGAAAAACCGCAAAGATGTTCAAATGTGGAAAAAGTACGGCGAATGTTAATTCTTTTGGGTTTTCGGAAAACAAAAATTTTTGCCAAAGATAATCCTGAATGAGTTCTTACATTAGAGAATGTGAGTATCTTTATTTTCAGTTAGTATAGTTCCGTTAAATGGTTCATTCTTCTCTTCCATAGCTCTAGGGCAGCTCTTGGGAAAAACAAAAACTTTGGGTTTGCAACAAAGGTAAATTCCTTATATTTGAGTTTGCGAAAAATACAGATTTTTTCGACGATAATCCCAAATGAATTCTTGCAACAGAGAAAGTGATTGTCGTAATTTTTTTAGTATTGTCTTGTTTCTGATCATCTAAATGCATGTTTTTAACAATCTATGTAGTGGAGAACAGTAATTGTTGTACCTTTATCATAGTGGATTTTTTGTTTGTCCATGAATGAATAGATTGATATTGTTGTTATCGGTGTGAGATTTGTTGAGGTATCTCTCTAAAAAAGAGGAAGCGCCTGACCTGGCATTGTAGATATTTCTTTTTGTCTTCTATTTGTATTTCTAAGGAAGTTTTTATCTAAACTCCAATTCAACCTATATAGAGTTTAGAACTTTCACGTAATACTAATCATTTTTAAAACCTTATTTATTTCTCTTGATAATGATGCTCACAACCTTTTGTTTGGCCATTCTAATTGCATCCAATATTTTCATAACCACGCTACCATCCATGTTGGAAAAGTTTGAGGTATTATTTCCTTATTGAGTCAACCAAGATGATGAAATGGCTGTTGTAGGTAACATTTACATAAATTTTCAGTCGACCATACATTCTCTTTTTCATTCTTTTTTTTCTAGGTTTACTTTTCACTAGCTTTGCTTTTAAGTTGTGTTTCCTTGATATTCTTGATATTCATTTACAACAAACTGAAATTTTAATTGTAATATGTCATCTGAGTAACTTAGTGAAAAAATTGAATGTGATGGTATGTTTGCACTTATTAATATTATATGAGATGGTATGTATAAAGATTATGAATGAGATAATATGGTTTAGATTTCCTTTAATCGTTATGTTTTAATCGTTTGTTTTCCACTTACAAATAGGTGACAAGTTTATATGTCGCATGTTGATTCAAAGGCTTTACATAGAGCTATCACCGTTGAACTCCAAGTTTATGTGCACCAATTTGTGATTAGTGTATAGGGTTCTAATTTTTAAATCTAGTGACATGTGTATAGATTTTTGCAGGGTAATTATTGCCTATCGACCACATGTGAAACTAGCATCGCCTCGGTGGAGATAACGTCAAGGGGAAGGTGCCGGAACTTACATCCCAATCGGAGAGCTTGCTGCATTGGTCGGACTGTGGATGCCATGCTTACAACTTGATTCAAAACGTCTTTCTGGGCTTACAACTTACAAAGTGAACAACATTTTTCTTGAAATTTCAGATTTTGGAGCACCAAGACATGACCACGTACGAAAGATTGGTAAAACATGTCTTGTAATAAAGAGAACTTCTATTTTTTCCATTTTTCTATTACATGCATATATTGGATCTCTGATTATGTTCATTTTGTTGTCATTGACATGTTAGGCATTTGAAATAAGAGACGGGTTAAAAAAATCCTGAAAATGGAGAAGTATAGTCATATATGGTTGTGAGCTCAAAACACATGTGAGCGTAGTCTTACCTTAGGTATGCAATTCCTACCTAGTCGTGGAGATTTTGTAAAATCAGAACCTAGGGACTCAATTCTCATTGGGTGAATAATTCTAGGTCAAATTTATGAAGCTCGTCAAAGCTAATAGCACATCTATTTAAAGAGATCATGTAACTGTAAACCTTTCTATTAGTTAATAGATCAATTTTCTCAGCTCTATTCCGGTTACAGAGTAATTGGTTTGTTTTTTTGTTTAGATCTAATAATTGAGATTATCCAATATGGGGTATCACATGATGTTACTTTTCATGTGATTTTTTTTTAAAAAAAAATTGAAAACTACACGATGGAGGTTCGCTCGGTTACCCATTTAACACATGAAAATTAAGGTCTTAGGTTCATAAAAGCTGACATTCTTAAGAAAAGGGTCGAAGTGGTCAAGTTTGAGACTAAATCACTTTACAGATTCTTCAAAACAATGTACAAAACTAGATATGGTTTGCTCCATTTTACTTGCATTTATTCTATCTTATTACCAGAATAATTGAATGAAAAAAGCTTGTGCATTGAAAACCAATGGTCCATGATAGAATTTGGAGTCTCACAATGTAAACAATCGATGTCTTATATTTGAAATAAATTTTTAGCATTGGTGTTGTTGGGTATTTGTGCATATGCTTATAATTATAACATATGTGATTCCATTTTTTTCTTTTAGATTACTCCTATTTGGCCTAAAAATGAGATATCCATGTGCTCAAGTTTGTTGATAATACATTTGATGCCTTCTAATATATTTTCGAGCTAACATTACTTTTGCTAAATGGATTCTACTGGGATTAAGATTACTCAGATTGGTTGGCAAGTTAGAGATTTGGTCATTCAACTCTAGATTCAAAATATCTCTGGGTAAAACCGAAAACAATCAAACATTATCTCAAAATATTTTGAGTGAATATGTTTTTGGGAATAAATATTTTAGGTTTTCATATGGTAAAATTGCAGTTATATTAATAGTAAAAAGATAAATTTTTAGCAAAACATTGATTGTTTTAGCAATTTTCATTTATTATGATTGATATTAATTATATAATTTAGAGATGATATTGAATTGAAATAGATCTCATTATCTATTTCTTTGTACTAAAATAATAAAATATTCAAAAAACATTTCACAATGTCAACAATTTATTTGAGACTCTATTCAAATATACTAGTAATAGGCCCGCGCGATGCGCGGATTGACGATTTTTTGTATAAAGATGAAAAAAGATTTTAGTAAAAATTGTTTTGTGGATATTCTTTGTAAAAATAATATTATGTTGTAAAGGTTAATTTTTTTCAAAATAAATCATGGTAAGAAGAAGTATCTGACCTAATCTTTTGTTATATGTCATGACAAAATTTATTAATGAATATTTCTGGATCATATTTATTAATATATAATTTATTAAGCTAAAATAATAATAACATTTCTATTATCATGTATATTAGTATGTATTGATATAATGTAATAATATGTTTTGGTAATTGTCATCGATTTAGACGAAAAAAAAAGAGAAAAAGTTTGACAAATAAAAAAAGAAATGTGTTTGAAGAATAAGAAAACATATATTCCGCATAATAAATATTCAGACGTAACTCCAGTGCAGCTAAGTGATGCATTGACCCACCAAATTGCTTCGTTACACCCTATAAGAATAAAAAAAAAATCCAAACTTTCATTCAGATTCGCCGAAACTATAAAAAACAAAATAAATTTTCAAACTTCTGATCAGATTCGCCAAAACTATAAGTATAAAAAGAAAAGTTTCAAACATTCGAGCAGATTCGTCAAACTTCTCGCAACTCTTTGAGAGGTCGATTAGATTGCAATCTACTAAGATATACAAATATATAATTCTTATACAATTAAATACTTAAATTTTGAATTATCATTTCAATATATATCTTTATCAAACGAAAGTTTTAAGGTATTTAACAAATACTAACGTGAAATTGCAATAAATATTCTTCGTCTAAACAACAAATATATATATATATATATATATATATATATATATTAAGACATGAAACTCAACATAATAATATTGAAGATATTTTTCAACTACTTTTGTTTAACCCTTTATATTATTGACCAAAAGTTTTTATCTAAACATTAATAACTCTTTAAATAATTATTTATCTTTGAATGACTACTTCTATTATTTATTATTTATTAATTTTTAAGTTTTTTTATTTATTTACATATATAATAACTAAAATATTCTCTAAATTAATATAAATATTTTGTGTTTCTTTAAAATATTAATATTACTAATATATCATTCATTTAAAGTGATTTATGAATGGTAATTAATATAAAATAAAAAACAAAAAAAAATTTGATGATGTGGAAGCTTGAGAGAAGAAAATCTATGAGAAGCCTGTAAATTGTTGAACTTTTAATATATAGATTTATCACATTTAGTTTCAAAATATTATAATGATCTCTCCAATGTTAATTACATCTTCATTTTGATATAGTTATTGTATTTTTTGGATCTAAATAATATCATATAATAGAAAAATATTTATATAATTTCTAAACATTCGATCTGTTATATCTTTTTTCAATAATAACCAACTCGACGTTTAAAATAATCTTCATTATGAAATATATTTTGACTTATAATCTTTAATCTTCGTTTATGAAATATAGCTATAATGTATATTAATAATTTTTGAAAATATCCTACCACTAATTATTTTTAAGGATATAAAAAAATATGGTAACAAAAATATTTCAACGGTTTTGTTGGATAAAGATCCAAATATCATAAATCAAATTTAAGAAAATTTAAAATAGTATAAAAATATAATTTTAAAAAGTAAAGTATGAATTTTACAAAAGATACAAGTGAAAAAAAATATGAAATATGAAACAAATACACATTAGAAATTATTAGTAAATTTTCTAAGGATAATTTGTAATTTTGTTACTTGTCATTTATATATTAATATTTATTTAAGGATAATTTCGTTATTTAATATTTTTATGCATTAGATTATCAAGCTTGTATATTTAGTTTTTAAGAGTAATTTTGTAATTTTATTAGTTTCAAATTTGTTTAAATATTTAGATTTAGAGGATGATTTTATAATTTAATAATATTTTAGATACATATTTATATATTTTAGATTAAAGTTAAATCTGAAAATGCATAAATATTGATTCTAATACTCGAATTTGAACAATTGATATTCAATTTTTGAAACAAATTCGAAAAAAAATTCGGATAATCTTGCGGATTATCTATAACTTTCTTTAATTTATCAAATATCAATAGTTGTATTCAAAAATACTATCAACAAAAATGTATTATTTTTTATAAAATATCGTTATAAAAACCAAATTTATACATAAAATATAAATAAACTCTATTAATACAACAAAAGCGATTCTCAAATTAGAAATCAATTCGCATATTATACGGATCATAATCTAATTTATTATTACTCATAAAAGGTTCAGTTTTGATGTGGTAAAAATGTCTTTACAAATATATAGAAGTGTTAGAAAAAATATTTATAATTTTATATGTAGCTATTTATTTCACATATGTTAATAGATACAGTTTTAGAATTAAAAACATTTTAGTTTAATTAATGAATAAAAGACATAGAATATTTTTTTATCTGATTTAAAATTTTAATATTAAAGGGGTATCTGCATTAACTAAAATCCAGAGTAGAGTTAGAGGTATTTAATATTCACTAACCATTTTTTTAAAAGATAAATTTGAAAAAAATAATAAGTATGATGGATAAATAGCGAATATCCGAAAATATTAAATTATTTGTTTGTATTCAACGAATATTCAAAATTGATATTCGTATTCGTAAAATTTGGATATTCATATTTACAAATATCCGTAAAAATATGAATATTTATGGGATATATGTATTCGTATCCGAAACTAAAACCTGTTTAACAAAAAAATAATAAAAATCAATGAAAACCGATAATTATCAAATAATCCATAACTAAAATTCAAAAAATCAAACAAAATATATAATATAAATGAAACAAAAAATCGAATATTCATATTTATCTCTGCATAAGCGATCTAAATTTAGTTTCATCGATGACTCTACTAATTTCGCCACTTCGTTAAAAAATGAAACAAAGTGTTAGGTCATCCAATCAAACATCAAATACATTAAAATAAAACTCGCATAATAAAACCAAGTCTTACGCTAAGAGTTTATGAAACAAGAAATAAGAGTTAATTCTTTAGTATTTACATTTTATTACTCTCATAATAAATTTATTATACATTTGTCTATATATATATATATATATGAAATTTATAATTATATTAATAACTTTTATTTTACAATTTGATCTCTCAAATTAATTTTTTTATATTTATCTATATATTTAATAAATTATCTACTTAGAATTTATGGATACAAATAGTTCTCCTAATTGAACGTACTACTTTTATTTTCTAATATTTGATTTTTACTATTTGTATTTGTATTTGAATCTTTAGATATTTGAATTTTTAGTTCAAATTTGATCCAATATAGATCGAATATGAATACTTCGTATATTTTGCACATCCATAAGTGGTAACATCATAAACAACTTCGATAAATTTTACATTTGTTAGAACCAATGAGTTCGGATGTCAATTTATAAACAAATTATAAAACAATGATGAATGTAAAACAAAAATTAACATAAAATACCATATTATTAGTGAGTGAGGCATGCAGTTTGCAATGTCCTAACGTAAATTTCCCCATAGTTCGTCTTGAGGATTCAAAGATCTTCAAGAGATTTAAGTTTTAATCTCTTCACGAATCTACTTTATGGTCTGTAACTCAGAAATTTCGGACGATAATGAATGATTGAGGTTTTTTTCTGTTACATATCCAACGATCATCATTATAAGTATCTTCGGATATAAGTATACGGGTGTCATTCTCTCTAGAATGCATAATTTTGTAGAAGAGGCATGTGGAGTGTATGAAAAATACGTAATGCTCCATGTCTAACGATCAATTCAAAAACATCGGAAAATTAAAAATAAAACGGTTTGATGGACATTTATATGTCAATTTTAATGACTTTCTATATAGAAATATATTTATAATGTTAATTAAATATTCTCGTTTCGAATAAATATATATATATACATATATAAATATATATATATATATATTTCAAATACATATACACCTTACAACAATCATCTCGTATTGACAAAAAAATCTAGAGTGTTGGGTTGATTTGGATACGGAAGCGTGTTTTTATCAACCGAATATGAGATCTAGTCATGTTTAAGGATTGATTTTTCGGGGTTTCAACGAACTACAGATTTAGAAACAATTTCGAAAATACCTGTTAACATTAAACGTGTGATTGTCGGATGTAATAGACTTGATAGCGCAAGCCCTCTATGCGTATTCACGCCGAGATCGGATCTGCTTTCCAACCGTTTGTGCGGAATTCTCCGATGAACGAAACTGTTTTCGTTCTTCGTTTTTCTTCTATGACGGCTATCGTTTTAGGGTTTAGATTTTGCTAATGAAATCTAATTAACGAAAACCTGTTTTTCGTTTAAATAATTATTAAACTTTTTAATAATTACAACCTAAACCCAAAACTATTTAAATATTACATAACATGCATCATACTTTCAATCTCCCACTTGCCTTTACGTAATATCTCAAATAGTCGAAGTATATGTATCTCCATACACATACTTGCCCATACATCTTATGTACTAACCCCATATTCTTCGGGTGCTAGCGGATGAATATAACTGTATTCCACACTGTTTGTCTAACAATCACAAGCAGATAATGAGACACTCGTATGCGTGTGACCTCGTAGGTTCATCACTAAATCGTTAGTCAATTAGTCTCCACTGATTAACTAATTGAGGTTGGCGTCTAGAACCACTCCCCAACGACCGGATATCGTGAAGCAACATCCTTACTCATTTGAGCAACTACATTACCCAAAACGAACTAGGGTGAAGTTGACGTTAGTATTTTCTTCCATCTTTATAGCTCCGGATGCATCCTAGGCATGGTCATAACTGTCAGCCTTACGAATCATCAACTATGTCTCATGTCAATCACAACTGACTCATGAATGAACCTAAGAAACACCTTTCTTCGTTCATTTAATATACTCTGGCCAGAGATTCGTACAGTCATTGTGATTACTGACAACATAGAGCTCAAACTCTTACATAGAGTTGACGGATCCCATCTTGATTAGTCACCAACTACGCAAATATCTAATTATTCCCAATATCAATTCAACCAGTACTCTCAGATACTAGGTGTTCAGAATCAAAGAATAATAGATAAGATGCTATTTACTATGCTTATCTCAGGTCTAAGGAAAAGCTAAATATCTAACTATCTGGAGAAATCTTAATGACAGTTCATTGGTTATTTAACCATTAAGCATTTCTCCATTTATGTCAGTTCAATGATCACATCATCATGTGTATCACCCATATATGTGATTCAGTAAAAGAGATCTACTGATTTCTATCACCATAGAAACTTATCACATGCATGTTGTTCTTTCCGGATCACTGTAGTCCGAGTAGTGATCCTACGAACAAGAACAATTCAGATTAAATCATACCAAAACTTGACTCTCTTTATTATGATCTCTATCATAATTTCAAGTTTCAGATTTAATCTTGGACTCTATCATACAACTATGAAAACTCATCAAATGAAAATAATGTCATATATTATAAAAATAAAATCGATGTCTAAAATACAACCCGATACATGTCTATGAACTAATGCTAGCTAGTCATCTCTCTCAATCCGATCCTTAGCTTATGCTTGTCAAACTCCTTTGACTCAAGTGCCTTCGTGAACGGATCTGCTGCGTTTTCCTTTTCATCCACCTTCTGGATTTGCACGTCTCCACACGTTATGATCTCTCGTATTAGGTGAAACTTCCGCAGAACATGTTTCGATTTCTGATGAGACCTTGGTTCCTTCACCTGAGCAATAGCTCTGGTGTTATCACACAATAAAGGAACAACTTCCTTTATCGAAGGTACCACACCAAGTTCATCTATGAACTTTCTCATCCAAATCGCTTTTGTAGCTGCTTCGCAAGCCTCTATATATTCTACTTAGGTCACCGAATCTACTATAGTAGTCTGCTTGGAACTTTTCTAACTTACTGCACCTCCATTCAGACAAAATACATAGCCTGAAATGGACCAACTATCATCCTTGTCTGTCAAGAAACTCGCATTAGTGAATCCTTCTAACCCCAAGTTAGAACCACTATAAATGAGGAACTAGTCCTTAGTCCTTCTCAAGTACTTAAGGATGTTTTTAACAACCTTCCAGTGTTCCTCACCAGGATCTATCTGATATCTACTCACTACACTTAGTGCATAGGCTACGTCAGGCCTAGTACACGTCATGGAGTACATGATGGCTCCCACTGCATTGGCATAGGGAAGCCGACTCATGCGTTCTCTTTCCTCCGGGATTTTAGGACAATCCTCCTAGAAAGAGAAATTCCAGTGCCTATCGGTAGATAGCCCTTCTTGGAAATTTCCATTGTATCGTCTCACGATACTGTCAATGTACTGGGATTGTGACAATCCAAGCAACCTCTTTGATCTATCCCTATAGATCTTTATTCCCAGAATATAGGCTGCTTCTCCTAGATCCTTCATGGAGAACTGATCAGACAACCATGACTTCGTCTCTTGTAACATCAAAATATCATTTCCCATGAGCAATATGTCATCCACATAAAGCACAAGGAAGATAATCGTGCTCCCACTAAACTTCTTATACACACAAGGCTCTTCATCGCATCTAACAAAATTGAACTTTTCAATTGCCTTGTTAAAGCGAATGTTCAAGCTCCGAGAAGCTTGCTTGAGTCTATAAATGGACCTCTGAAGCTTGCATACCATATGACTTTGAGTTGACAACGTGAAACCCTCAGGTTGAGTCATGAAAACCTCTTCCTGGAGCTCTCCGTTAAGGAAAGTTGTTTTCACATCTATTTGCCAAATCTCATAATCATAGTATGCTATCGCAAACAGAATCTGAATAGATTTGAGCATTGCCACAGGGGAGAATGTTTCTTCATAGTCAATCCCTTCTTGTTGACTATACCCCTTGGAAACTAGATGAGCTTTATAGGTATCTACCTGCCCGTCTGCTCTAATCTTCTTCTTGTTAACCCATTTACAACCAATCGGTCTGGAAGCCTGTGAAGAATCAACCAAAGTCCATACTTTGTTGATCTTCATAGATTCCATCTCGGATTCCATGGCTTTCCACCATTTCTCAAAATCTGGGCCTTGTATGACTTCTTGGAATGTAAACGGGTCGTCATCTCTATGACCGACCACGTCCTGTTTCACCATCAAATTAATTCTGTCAGGTGCACATCGAGAACATGTTGACCTTCTCGAGAAAGCCTGTGTAGCAGGCTCAACCTGCACTAGGATATCTTGTTGGACTTGTTCTTGAACAGGTTCCTGAACTTGTTCCTAAACGGGCACTGTCACTTCAACATTTGAAGAAGAAGCCCTGGAGCCTAACAACGTATCACCTAGCCAAGATCGCTCGTTTGACATCTCATGTTCCTGAGCATGTGTTGGTTCATCGGGTTCTTGAATTTCGTTAAGAACTTTTTCTCCACCATGAATTCCTTCCTCAAGGAATTTCCTTTCGAGAAAGGTTGTCGTTCTAGCCACGAACACTTTGCGCTCAGACGGGTGGTAGAAATAATATCCCAAAGTTTCCTTGACCTATGAACCTACACCTGTCAGACCTAGCATCTAGCTTGTCTGGCTGAAGTCTCTTAACGAAGGCCGGATAACCCCAAATCTTGATATGTCTCAGGTTTGGTTTCCCTCCCTTCACTACAAAAAAATAGGCCTTTTCCAACGGACATATCCATTGGAAAAGGCCAAAAATCCGTTGGGAAGGGCATTTTGCAACGGACTGCAACGGATTTCAGTCCGTTGCGAACAGCGCGTTAGAAATTCGGATCCGTCGCAATTCGCAACGGATGGGCGACGGATAAATTCCGTTGCAAAGTGGTGACGGATGTTCCAACGGACAAATCCGTTGCAAACATTGTAACGGAAGCCCGTTGCCAGTATTGGTGACGGATGCCCGTCGCAAATTTGAAACGGACGTCCGTTGCCGTACACCGACGGACGTCCGTTGCAGTCGTTAACGGACATCCGTTGGAAAGGGAAATCGAAAAAGAGCGGGAATTGTAGGTTGCAACGGGCTTCCGTTGCAAATTGGCGGGAAGGAACAACGGACGTCCGTTGCTAATTGGCGGCAACGCGCAACGGATGTCCGTCACCGTTTGGCGGGAAAAAAGTTCCAACGGAAGCCCATTAGAAATTCTAACGGACGTCCGTTGGGATATTTGAAAAAAAAATAAAAAAATAAAAAAAATTAACAAAACATTTAAAATTTAAAAGTTTTAATATTTTACAAAACCATTCCAAATTTTACTACGCTACTAATTAACCTATTACATTTCAGCTAAATCTGCGGGGTCGATATCGTCTCGACGTTCGCTGTCACCTCTAGAAGGTGTAGCATCTGAATCGGGACGCGGTTCTTGTTGCGA
>CM071873.1:31154981-31183167 GCA_036759665.1 Gynandropsis gynandra
CGTCCACGCAACGGATGCAATAAATTGACCCGACGTTCTGTAAATTGACACGACATTCTTTATTCCTAACGGGCGTTCGTTAGAAATTCTAACGGATGTCCGTTAGTATGATCCGTCAGAATGGTTGCAACGGGCATCCGTTGGAAATATGGACAAATTTAAAATTTTTTTCTAAGTGTCGGGGCTCGAATTTGTGTTTCAACGTCTATATAATTCTAATTTTTAATACATCTAACATTGTATATATAACCCATTCGATTGTATTAACGTTTCAATTGATCAATTACACATCTAACATTGTATATATAACCCATTCGATTGTATTAACGTTTCAATTGATCAATTACACATCTAACATTGTATATATAACCCATTCGATTGTATTAACGTTTCGATTGATCAATTACACATCGTATACATAAGTAAACATCATGAATGTTACACTTAATTAACATAATGAAATCGATTGTATGAACATTTCGATTGTTTGATTACACATCATATACATTATTGTATTTAAAGTTCTTCTTCAGTAGATTCATCGATGGGCGAGTCTTCCTTCGATTGGTCATTGAATTCATCGCCGTTTTAATATTCAGCATCTTCCGGTTCATCTTCATCCCGTATAAGTTCTCCGTCAATGTCATTTCTAGCAAGAATGTCCTCGCGATCCGTATCAATCAAACGAAGCGGCTGCGGATAATCGGGTTGCAACGCATCTTCTTTATCATCAGAGCTTATGATCCCTTGTGGCTTGATCTTTACTACGACCCACTACTTCTCTCTTCGACGTTTCAATGTTGTTGGATATTGCACATAACAAACTTGATCTGCTTGATCTATTGTGATGAATGGATCATACTTACCATATTGTCGTGCCGGATTGACGTCAATCCGGTTGGGTCAAACCATTGACATTTAAAAAGCATCACCTTCAACCCAACGAGACCGGGATATTCCAGTTGTATGATTTGGTGCAAAATGCCGTAGAAGTTATCACCCTCTATATCACTATTAACGCAAACACCATAGTTGTATGTGCTTCTATGTTTTCCGTGTTCATACGTGTGGAATGTGTAGCCGCGAGTAAACAAGATTGGCCAACACATGACATTTCGTGTGGGACCATTAGCCAAATCTTTTAACCACGTAGGAAGTCTTTCATCAGAATTTTTCACCTGTATACGTATGACACAAAATAAATTAATATTTTTATATACAATTAATTTATATATATATATGAGTACTTACGTAATCTCGAAACCATGAGCTCAATTAATTTATATATATATATGAGTACTTACGTAATCTCGAAACCATGAGCCATAATGTTGAACTTTCATGTCAGTGAGTTCATTTGCATTTAGATGAGGATATGTACCAAGCACTTCGTCGTCAAATATCCTGAATTATACGATTCGTTACATTTTACTATATATATATAAAAGATTGAAATTGATATGTACCATGTATACGTACCTTTCGAATGGTAATAACTCTTGACAATTTAGTAGTATATATGTGTGGACGTGATTATATTCCTCTACTGTTAACCAATATTCATCGGATTTACCTCCTGTACGTCCAATCGGTGTAAACATTTCAGGAATTGTGCCAAACTGCGGATTATATTGATACATATAGTTTGTGTGATCATCCGCTGCACGACGTTCTTTCGTTTGAATATGCGACTCGAAATAAAATGAGCTGAAATATGTTATTTCTTCCAGCAAGTATTGTTTGACAATAGATCCTTCGACCGCTGCTTTATTGTTTACTTTTTTCTTTAAATGAAAGAAAAACCTTTCGAAAGGATACATCCATCTGAATTGAACTGGACCACCGAGTATTGCCTCATCTGGTAAATGTATCGGCAAATGCTCCATGACATCGAAGAATGAAGGCGGAAAAACTTTTTCCAATGCACATAATACTTCAGAGATATTGTTTTTCATTTCTTCCAAGTCAGCACCTTTTAAATTCCTTGAACATATATCTCTGAAAAATATGCTGATTCCGCATAACACATCGTGCACATTACGTGGTAACAGCTCAGCAAAAGCAATTGGAATGAGCCGCTGCATGAAAACGTGACAATCGTGACTTTTCAATCCAATCAGTCTCGACCCAACAATATCCACACACCGAGCAATGTTCGATGCATATCCATCGGGAAATTTAACGTCCTCTTTTAAACATTTTAATAATGCCGTTTTCGCCGGACCAGACAATCTGAATACCGGGATTGGTGACCTGCCATCTCTTAATTCCAACTCAGGTCGTCGGCATATTGACTTCAAATCTTTTCTAGATTGTATGTTGTCCTTGGTTTCCCCCGCCACATTCAAAACAGTATTTATGATGTTATCGAAAAAGTTCTTCTCGATATGCATAACATCTAAATTATGACGTAATATCAATGATTTCCAGTATGGTAGTTCCCAAAAGATACTACGTTTATACCAGTTATGCCATTCACCTTGACCTTTTGGTTTACGATGCCCACGATCTCCACCGCATTCTACTGATTCTTGTAAATCCTCCATTGTGTTCAATCTTTCGTAAAGGATTTGTGTTCCGGTTTGCATGCACGGCGCCTCTTCTTTTTGTACCACGTTCTTTCGAAAATATTTTTTATCTTTCCGGAAAGCATGGCCACGAGGAAGAAATCTTCTATGACAATCAAACCAACATGGTTTCTTACCATGGACTAGTCGAAATGAATCTGTATCCTCCATACAATATGGACATGCCATTCTTCCGTGCGTGCTCCATCCAGATAACATTCCATAGGCAGGAAAATCGCTAATTGTCCACAACAAGACCGCTTTCAATGTGAAATTCTGTTTAGTACTGACGTCATAAGCAAGGATACCGTCGTTCCACAACTGTCGTAATTCATGAATTAATGGCTGCAAAAAGACATCGAAACTTTTCTTCGGATGTTCTGGTCCTGGAATCAACAACGTCAGAAACATTACCTCTCTTTTCAAACACATCTCGGGAGGCAAATTATACGGGGACAAAATCACCGGCCACAGAGAATATTGGCTTCCAGATTGTCCATAGGGACTAAAACCATCCGTGCACAGGCAAAGATAAACATTTCTCATTTCACGCGCAAACTCGAAAAATATTACATTGAAATCTTTCCAAACCTGACCATCCGATGGATGTTGCATTACACCTTCGGTCGTGGAGTGTTCGGCGTGCCATCTCATTGCTGCAGCGGTTTTTTTTATTCATATAACCTTCTCAACCTGTTTGCTACAGGCATATAGAACATTTTCTTGTATGGTACATATTTACGTGAAGATGGTTTTTTAGGCCGAAATCTGCTTGCACCGCAAAACTTGCATTCCAACAAGTCTTTATCATTTCCCCAAAACAACATACAACTGTTTCTACAAACATCAATTTTCTGATGTGGCATTCCCAAATCTTTCAACACATTCTTTGTTTCGTAGTATGTCTCAGGAGCTTGATTATGTTCCGGTAAATACTCACGCATTGTTTTGCAAAAAGAATCCATGCAATTTTCAGCAACATTATAGTCTGTTTTAATACCCATCAATCTTGAAGATAAAGATAACCGAGACTGACCTTCACGACAACCTTCATATATAGGTAGTTTCGCCGAATCCAATAGGTTGAAGAATCGACGTGCATCGATGTTCGGCATTTCTTCATGCGTTTGTTCATTAACGACTCCAGGAAAAGCATCTGACAGCAGGAAAATCGTTAATTGTCCACAACAAGACGGCTTTCAATGTGAAATTCTGTTTAGTACTGACGTCATAAGCAAGGATACCGTCGTTCCACAACTGTCGTAATTCATGAATTAATGGCTGCAAAAAGACATCGAAACTTTTCTTCGGGTGTTCTGGTCCTGGAATCAACAACGTCAGAAACATTACCTCTCTTTTCAAACACATCTCGGGAGGCAAATTATACGGGGACAAAATCACCGGCCACAAAGAATATTGGCTTCCAGATTGTTCATATGGACTAAAACCATCCGTGCATAAGCAAAGATAGACGTTTCTTGTTTCATACGCAAACTCGGGAAATATTTCATTGAAATCTTTCCAAGCCTTACCATCCGATGGATGTTGCATTATACCTTCGACCGCCGAGTGTTCTGCATGCCATCTCATAGCCGCAGCGGTTTTTCTCGATTCATATAACCTTCTCAACCTGTTTGCTACAGGCATATAGAACATTTTCTTGTATGGTACATATTTACGTGAAGATGGTTTTTTAGGCCGAAATCTGCTTGCACCGCAAAACTTGCATTCCAACAAGTCTTTATCATTTCCCCAAAACAACATGCAACTGTTTCTACAAACATCAATTTTCTGATATGGCATTCCCAAATCTTTCAACATATTCTTTGTTTCGTAGTATGTCTCAGGAGCTTGATTATGTTCCGGTAAATACTCACGCATTGTTTTGCAAAAAGAATCCATGCAATTTTCAGTAACATTGTAGTCTGTTTTAATACCCATCAATCTTGAAGATAAAGATAACCGAGACTGACCTTCACGACAACCTTCATATATAGGTTGTTTCGCCGAATCCAATAGGTTGAAGAATCGACGTGCATCGATGTTCGGCATCTCTTCATGCATTTGTTCATTAACAACTCCGGGAAAAGCATCTGACACCATTTCCACATATGGATTGGTCGTCGTTGATTCTTCATAAATAACTTCTTCATTTCGTTGTACTTGTGCATCTTGCACACTATCTCTAACACCGCAATCTTCGCCGTGAAAAAACCAAATTTCGTAATTTTCAACGAAACCCACCTTATAAAGATGTTTGCAAACAATTTCTTGACTTCGATACTTCATATTTTTGCATCTTTTGCACGGACATAACATTGTTCCGCGTTCTTGACACAAAGGCTGCATCGACGCAAAACTCATGAATTGCTCTAATCCGTGTAAGAATTCTTGCGTAAACTCTTCGGTTATAGGATCCTTTCTTCTATACATCCACTCTCTCGATCTATATATATTTCGATTCGAAGAAGACGACATTGTGTTGAAAATATGTTTGTTGTATATGGTTTGCTATCGGTTTCGGTTTAGATCTAAATACTGTTCTTTCCAACGGATGCCCGTTGAAAAGTATAACGGATGCCCGTTGGACGTTCACGTGAATCGACCGGTGCCGGTGAACCTCGATATTCACAATTGCAACGGTACTCCGTTAACATTTCTAACGGATGTCCGTTACAAATTGCAACGGACGTCCGTTGGCATTCGTTGCGTCGGATTCTAACGGAAATTAACGGAGATTGCCAACGGAAACTTACCGTTAGAAACCCGTTACAAATTGCGACGGATTGCAACGGATAGGGCAACGGGCAATTTCCGTTGCAAATTCGTCGTAAATTGTAACGGATGGCAACGGAAATGGTCCGTTAGAATTATTCTTCGCTCCGTTAAAATCCGTTGCGATTTGTTTCCAACGGACGGATCCGTTGCCCCATCCGTTGGAAAATCAATGTTTTTTTTGTAGTGCTTCCATATCTCATACGGAGTCTTTGAGACCGTTTTAGTGGGAACCTTGTTTAGAATGTACGCGGCTGCTTCTAAAGCATAACCCCACAGGTTTATTGGAAGATCTGTAACCCCATCATGGATCGGACCATATCTAATAAAGTCCGATTTCTCCTTTCGGACACACCATTAGGCTGTGGTGTTCAAGGAGAAGTCCACTGAGACAAAATCCCATTTTGCCTTAGACAATCAACAAATTCATGACTAAGATATTCACCGTCCCGGTCAGATCTCAACAGTTTGATACTCTTTCCGGTTTGTTTCTCCACTTCACTAAAGAATCTCTTGAACATTTAAAAAGATTCAGACTTGTGTTTCATCAAGAACACAAATCCATACCTCGACATATCATCAGCGAACGTGATGAAATATGAATATCCACCCATGGCCTGAACTCTCACAGGTCCACATACATCGGTACATATGAGTCCTTAGAGTTCTATAGCTCTATCTCGGTTCCACTAAACAGAGATTTGGTCATCTTACCAGTGAGATAGGACTCACAAGTTGCACATGATTCATAATCAAAATGGCCTAGGAGACCATCTTTATGCAACCTGTTTATTCTCTTCTCACCAATGTGACCGAGTCTACAATGCCAAAGGTACGTTTATCTTTGATGATCATCTATCTTTCTCTTAAGGCCAGAAACATGCATGTAAATTAGTTCTACATTAACATCGGGTAAGACATAAATCCCTTGTTGCAAATAACCATTCACATATGCATCATCACCATGATAAACAGAGCAAATGTTATTACTAAAGACTGTCCAAAATCCACGTCTATCAATCATAGAAATAGAAATGACGTTCGAAACAAATTTAGGAATGTAGTAGCAGTCTTCTAACAACAAAGTTTTGACCGTAGGCATTACAAGAGAAATCGATCCTACAGCTAGAGCAACAACACTTGTGTCGTTTCCAACCTTTAGATCGAATTCTCCCTTCCTGAACCTCCTACTGATCCTCAGTCCCTACAACATATTGCAGGCATTAAAACTGTTACCGGTATCCAATACCCATCTAGATGAATCAATAGTAGTTAAGGAAATCATGAAAACATTTTCCATGAGAATCTTACCTGGCTTCTTGCCTTTAAGATTGCAAGTATTCCTTGCAGTTCCTCTTCCAATGACCTTTTTTCTTGCATAAGAAACACTCATCATCTAATTGGTCGACCTTTGTAATGTCGCCCTTAGCCCTGGTCACACCAGTCTTAGGCGCGCTCTGCCTGGTCCTGGGCCTCTTCTTGCACTTCTTCTTCTGATAAGAGGACTGCCCAACCATCAGCACAGATCCCAATCCCCTTTTCCCTATGGACATCTGTTTCTCATACTCAATGAGAATGTTGTGCATCTCATGCAACTCAACGTCCAGCTTATTCATGTTGTAGTTGACCACAAATGGGGATAAGGACTCCGGAAGTGAGTGCAAGATCATCTCTTGTTGCATCTCCTTGCAGAAGGTACACCCTTGCTTCTCAAGTTGTTCTATCAAACTGATCATCCGTAGAACATGGGGTCCCACAGGAGATCCCTTACTCAGAGTGGACTTAAACGAAGTCCCTGACAGCTTGGACCTTGTCGTCCGACTCTGCTCACCAAACATCTTCTTACGATGCTCCATGATCTGCTTGGCATCCATATGATCGTGTTGCTTGTGGAGTTCGCCACTCATTGACGCCAGGATGAGACACTTAACAGTGATACACTTTTCCTCGTACTTGGTGTATTCAGTGAAAGCCTCGTCATTCGCTGGGTCTGGCACTGGAGCAGCCGGTTTGTCGATCACATCGATCACCTTCTCATGTGTCAGCACCAAACGCAAATTGCGTAGTCATTCATCGAAGTTCTCACCAACCAGCTTGTTGGTCTCGAGTATTAGACGCAAATTGAACTGAGACATTCTAAGGAGATCTAAAACCAAAGGAAAAATTTTACAGCAGAGAGTTAGACATCGTAAATATATCATAAAGACATGGACTTTATATAAATGATATATTTGCTAATCAATGCTACGATAACATTAGAAATCTTATTTCTTATTAGCATCAACCTATAACTATATGTTCGAGCCCCTTGGTAGTCAAGACATTTCTCAAACATATAAAATAGATTCTTTATAATTTTATCCCAATAAAATTTATAGTGAATTAACTTCGGCTCTATATCACATAGTCACCTGGTAGTCAGGTCGTTCCTATCGATATAGTTGAGTTCATCCATCAGCTCATGGTCGGATAACAATTAAGTTCATGTCCCCCGGATAGTCTAGGCGTTTACAAAAACTAATTATTCCCTACCACTAGACATCTGATGTCATAGACGTACGAATCGAATTCTTGAACTACATGCCTCTTGTAGTCAGACCGTACCATGTAAACGAGAACCTATTCAAACGTCTACGATGAAAAAAAAGCCTAACGATAAACAATTTATTGTCTAAGAACTCAATTATTAATTTTTAAACTAAAATTCTTTCATTTTAATTTTAATTTTTTTAATTTTTTAATTTTTTTCATGTGCGGGTTACGCGCGCCTGCGTGGGCTCACGCGTCGCATCCAAACGAGCCGGAGAGGGCCGTTCGGTTGGCTAGCAGAGTGCCCGCTCGTGCAGCGGACGAGCCCCTGCCGAGCTGCCCGCTCGTGCAGCGGACGAGCCCCTACCGAGCTAGGGTTGCATCGCCCCACGTGCCGCCGCCCCTTGCAGAAGCTCGCTCGGGCTCGACACCTTGCTCTTTTGGGTTCCATCGATCGGCTAGGGTTAGGGTTTCTGAAACCCTTCACCGGTGGCATCCGCCCTCAGCACCGGAATCCCGCCGCCGATTCGCCCCTTAGCGAAGGGTCATCGATCGTCGCACCCCTTCCTTATGCCCGTTCGATTCTCGCCGCGACTGCTCCCTCTCGCGCCTGCTCGACTCGGCCTCTCTCCTCGCGCATAGGCATCGCGTTGGCCGTTCGTATTCGCGCGACTGTTGCACTTCTATCGATGTTTTCGGCCTCTCCTGTGCGGCGCCAGCTACCCTAGGACGCGCCGACCCTTCACCGTCGACCGTCGACCCTCGTGCGGTCAGCTAGGGTTACGGTCGCCGCTCAGGGCCCCTCCTTCTCCTTCACGGTTCTGGTTTTGTGCGCACGCGCGTCTATAAGTTTTCGATCCGATTTTTCACAAAAGATCAAAAAACTAATCCTAAACAGACGACCAGACGCTCTGATATTACTGTTGGGTTGATTTGGGTGCGGAAGCGTGTTTTTATCAACCAAATATGAGATCTAGTCATGTTTAAGGATTGGTTTTTCGGGGTTTCAACGAACTACAGATTTAGAAACAATTTCGAATATACCTGTTAACGTTGAACATGTGATTGTCGGATGTAATAGACTTGATAGCGCAAGCCCTCTATTCGTATCCACGCCGAGATCGGATCTACTTTCCAACCGTTGGTGCGGAATTCTCCAATGAACGAAATTGTTTTCGTTATTCGTTTTTCTTCTGTGACGACTATCGTTTTAGGGTTTAGATTTTGCTAATGAAATCTAATTAACGAAAACCTATTTTTCATTTCTTAAATAGTTATTAATTTTTTAATAACTATAACCTAAACCCAAAACTATTTAAATATTACATAACATGCATCATATTTTTACAATACTTTCATAGAACAGATAACAATTTGAAAGGAAGATATGGCACTAAAAGATTTCAAACTGGTCGTTCATTCGAAACTCGTTCTTAGCTCGCTTACTAAACAAACCTTAACTTAAAAACATATTATTTTAAAATTATATTAATATCTAAATTGGATTTAGTATCGAACTCGTTCTTATCTTTCGTAACATGCATTCACGTCAGTTTCCAAAACAACCTAAAACCTAATTAACAGACCTATCCTAAGATCAACGTGGGATAATAGTTTTCGTTTTCTGTCTCATGGAAAACTCTTTTTGCTACCTTGGTCTCAATTTAGGACGTGAGACTCCATCTCCATCCGCGAGAACTCCATCGCGATCAATTCTCTCATCAAGAAAGGCGTATAAATCCTAAATTAGTTACTTGCAATAATCACTTGTATCAATTTTCTTTTACTATAATGAGCTTATAATATATAGTTAATAAATCGATACTGTTTATTGTAAAATATGTCCACTTTTCCGCAAGTGGAAGAGTATACTTTTTTGGTTTTATTATATTTTTTTTACATCACTCTTTTTGATCTCCAGTGATCTAAAATAAGATTAATATTTGTAGACTGTCTTATATAAAGTGATACTCATCTATAACTTTATTCATTTTAAGTTTTTAGTGTTCTGCTGAAAATCATTATAGAAATTAGGTTTGGAGTGTTATTAATACTATTTTAACATAAAAAAATTCCATGGAGAAAATACTCAGTAATTAATTGACTAATGGAGTTTTATAATTTTTTATATTAGAGACTATATATGATTATGTAAAGAGGATTGATAATCCAAATACTATTGAAACTAAAATAATAAAAAATACTTCAGATTTCCCAAATAATTCTTTTAGTTATGTAGTATTTGAAAATTCAATCTTTGTTTAAATTTAAATAAATGTGAAAATATAGAGCATGTGATACACACTCAGTCGAAGGCGCGTGGATGAAAAAGGAGGGGAGAACCTTTCAGTAGGACCCATCTTGCAGCACTACACTGACTCCCTACAATTTCCAGCTGTAGTAAATAAATGCGTCTACGTAAACATCACAGAGAGTGTAGAACACGCGCCATGTATTGGGTCCCACGATCAGACCCACTTTGAACTGACACTTGCGGAATATCTTATAAGCCTCTGAGACGCTGTCTGAATAACACGTGGATAATCTGACGTGGATATATGAAATGCTTCGCCGTCCCTTCTCACGGACTCGTGTATACGGCACCCGTCCACGTTTCGATCGTATAGACACTCACGCATGGAATATTTTGTGATCGCACTTTTTACAATATACTTTGAATTATTATTTGAAAAAACAGTTTATTCCACTCGAAAATACCTAATCTCCCACAATTTTGATTTATATTCTATTTTTTTCAATTTTTAGTTTACATCTTAATTCTATCTTAAAAATATTATTTTAGTTATATTTTTCTTTTATTTTGACCACATCTTATTCTCCCTCAACTATCAAAAATCTGTTTAAAACTCATTATATTATTTATTCGTTAATTATCTATTAATCGACTAGAATTTTACCCGAATTTGATCCAATTTTAACTTTAATTTTGATCCAAATTTTACTCAATTTTGACCTAATTTTGACTCGATTTAACTCAAATATATACTTAATTTTGACCCGGATTTTTACTTAAATTTAACCTAAATTTTAACAATAAATCAAGTTAATTATTCAATTTAATTGTTTTACTTGGTTTAATTGATTTCGAGTAAAATTGAGTACGGTTTTTTACTTGAAATCAATTTTTACTCAAATTCGACCGCAATTTTGACTCGATTTAAACTCGAAGTTTTACTTAATTTTTACCCAAAGTTTACTTAATTTTAATCCGAATATCAATAATAAACCAAGTTAATTATTCAATTTAGATGATTTTGAGTCAAAATTAATTAAATCGAATAAGTAACTTGATTTTTACGAAATTATCTAAAAATTAACATTTATTATTTATGTGTGTAGTAAATTCACATCTAATTTACTAAAATATACAATTTAACATTATATCGGGTAAAAATTAAGTAAAAGTTTGAGTTAAAATCGAATCAAAATTGGGATCACAATTTGGGTCAAAACTGAATCGGATTTGGGTCAAATCGGGGCAAATTGATTAAATCGATTTGATCCATTTTTTATATAATTAACAAAACCGTATTCAACTTTAACTCGAAATCAACTAAATTGAATAATTAACTTGATTTATTGTTGATATTCACGTTAAAATTAAGTAAAATTCAAGTCAAAATTAAGTAAAAATTCGAGTTCAAACCGAGTCAAAATTGAAGTCACAATTTGGGTCAAAATTGGATCGGATTTGGGTCGAAATCGGGGCAAATTGATTAAGTCGATTTGATCCAATTTCCATAATATTAACAAAACTGTATTCAATTTTAACTCGAAATCAACTAATTTTAATAATTAACTTGATTCATTGTTGATATTTTAGGTTAAAATTAATTAAGTACAAAATCAGGTTCAAATTGAGTCAAAATTGAGGTCACAATTTAGGTCAAAATTGGATCGGATTTGGTCAAAATCGGGGCAAATTGATTAATTCGGTTTGATCCAATTTTGATAATATTAAAAAACTGTATTCAACTTTAACTCGAAATCAACTAAATTTAATAATTAATTTGATTTATTGTTGATATTCGAGTTAATATTAAATAAAATTCGAGTCATAATTAGGTGAAAAATCGGGATGTCACAATTTGGTCAAAATTGGATCGATCTTGGATTAAAATCGAGTCAAAATTGGGATCAAATTTGGGTAAAAAATGATTTCAAGAAAAAAAGTTGTACTCAAAGTCAAATAAATCGATTAAATTAAATAATTAACTTGATTTATTGTTAAAATTCGGATTAAAATTAAGTAAAAATTTGGATCAAAATTAAGTAAAAATTCGAGTTAAATCGAGTTAAAATTAGGTCAAAATTAATGTAAAAAAATGGTCTAATTCCGGTCAAAATCGGCTCGATTAATGAATAATTAACAAATAAATAATAGATGGGGTTTTAAGAAGACTTTTGATAGTTGAGGCGGGTAATAGGATGTGATCAAAATCAAAAGAGAAATATGATTAAAACAATATTTTCGAAAGGGAAATAAAATAAAACTAAAAATCTAAAGAGAATAGAATGTGAATCAAAATGGATGGAAAATAAAACTAAAATAATATTTTTAAAAGTGGAATACACTGTTTTCCTTATTATTTATTATCATTTGTACCGCCATACCCACATGTTTTTAAAATTGTAATATGTTCCCTTATTTATATAAAATCCAGTTTGATATTCTCCATGAAAAAATGATGGTCTGAATTGCTTGTAAAATTTTAATGTAAAATTTCATGAACTTAATTTTTTGGCGAAACAAAATTGCAACTTAAAAAATTAATGGTTACGTGTGTTTGGGAAGATTTGATTAATGTAGTTATTTTCGTATTATTGTTTTATTGTGGATGAAATTTTATAAAATTAAATGTTAGCAACATTTATGTAAATTTTATCAATATATATATATATATATATATATCATGCAAAATTAAATCAAAATATATATTATTCTCAAAATTGTAGTCAAATCATATATTTATAATATAATTTTATTGAAATAATATTATTCTCAAAATTGTAGTCAAATCATATATTTATAATATAATTTTATATATATTGAAATATGTTATAAGAAATGCAATATTTTTTTAACTATATTGTAATATTTATATTTTAATTAGAAATATAATAAGTTATTTATTAAATCTCAAAATTTTGACATAATTTCTATAGGGTTGTTGCTCTTAGAAGCATATTTTTAACAATTCAATTATAATTTTAATCTGTTTCCATATATTTTTTATTGTTTCACTAAATACACATTATATAAATAAAATTTACATACTTTAAAATAAAATTTGGACATTTAGATTGAATGATCATAGTAAAAAATCTCCACAAAAGTCCACACCATATTCTGAATTTTGCTATCACACTTTGACGTGGATTAGAAGCATGAAAAACTCGGTTTTCTTTTCATCTTATTTTGTATACTTGTTTCCAAATTTTTTATTTTGTAATAAAATTGTTAGTTGATAAATAAATCGGATTAACCCTATTATTTAATATATCACGATGAATTCTTTTAATTATTTATGAAAACACGGAATATATTTTTCTTATGTATACTCGAAACCACGGAATATAAAAAGACATGGAATCATGATCACACATCCACACAGAAAACCAAAAGTGATAAGCCATGGGAATGCTGCTGACACGCCCTCTGATAGAAAAAAAGAAAAATGAAAACCCTCTTTCGCTATTATCACCAAGGTGGGAACAGAACGACATCACAAAAAAGCAATATGATATTGCCACGTCAGACTTCTGGCTGTCAAGAAGTAGACATATGGCCACGTGTCAGAAGCCAAAAGGTCGGGTCACTTGCACGAACCTAACGCATCGTGAACATAACCGGTCTCATCCGACACGTCCGCTTAACCTTTATTCTTCTCTTCTTTGTTTATTCTTGGAAAATAAAAAAGTTTTTTAATTAGGTTTCGTTGATTAGCTTAATTAATTTAAGGGACTAAAAGAAAGATTTAATTTAAAAATTACGTAATTTCTTTTTACACGTAAACTTTGTGCTCCTATAAAACTTCTTTCTCACGTGTTTTTATTTTTCTTTCACGAAAATTTTAAATTATTTATTTTATTCTACTTTAAAAATTGATTTATTTAAAAAATGCATACACTAATATTTAATATATTTTAAACTACTAAAATAATATATAAATCAATGTTGTAAAAGTCGTTAGACGTTAGTCGAATGATCCGTCAACGCTAATGATTAGTCAATTACTCGACGATTAAACGTTTTTTATTTTTTTAATATATTTTAATTTTTAAAATTATAAAATATATTAAAAAAATAACATAAATATATAAAATATTAGATAAATTTATTAATCATATTATTAACATAACAAAACATTAATAAAGAAATTAATATCTAATATCTGCTGTATATTAAAGAAATTTATATATCGTTACCAAAATGATTTTAACTTTGAATCATTGAGTTAGAGCTTTGCGGGATTGCTAAGATAGACGAACAAACCAAATAAAATTTGGTTTATTTTTTTAAAACAAAACGATCAAAATAACGTCGTTTGGTCCCTTCCAACAAAAAAGACATCGTTTTGAGAGAAACCAAAACAACAACGTTTTGGTCTATTTTCTTTTTTTAAAAAAAAGAAGATCCACTTAGTTGATCGATTTCCACCTAATCGGTCGCCCAAACGGTCGACTAATAGAGCTTATGTTCCATTAGACTGCACGGTTGGGAACCGTCGTGCGTCTACGCATCATCTAGTCGACCACCTAGACCGAATTTTATAAGATTGATATAAAGTATTATATATATATATTGACAAATCTATATCATATTTTACAATAATATATTAATTTATAATTTTTTCCCAAATCACTACATAAACCATAACAATGTTAAATGATTCTAAATGTTTACAAAATGATATTGTTGTGTTCGTCACATCTTGTTTAATAACGAAATGAAATTTGTTTTATATTTTAAATAACAAATTGTTAATTTTTTTTAGAAATCAAATAACAAAAGTCACAACAATGTTGAAAAGTTCGAGAACATCTCCGACATGGTGGTCGAATGCATAATAATCGCCAATGAAAGTTGTAAGATATTTTTGGATCATAGACAAACTTATTATATAATAGTTGTGTTTTTTCGTCCCTTCTTGTGCTGTCACGTCATCAAAGAGAGGAAAAAAATCACAAATCAGAGAAAAAACCTTTCCTCTCCTTTATTGATACAATGCAACAATTAAATCCTTATGTGATTGATGGTTATCCGCACATCATAACCTCTTTGATTCGTCTTTCTCTACTAATTGCGGATGCCACCGGGTTATGTTCTGGTGTGTGTCTTCTTCTCGCTGTCACTATGGGATGTTTTCGCGTCCATCTTCTCCTTCTCGCCGACAGTATGGGATGTTGTTGTGTCCATCTTCTTCTTCTCGCCATCGGCCATGTCTTCAACCCCATCTCTTCCCTAGGAAGGTTCAGAACCTCTTCGATTCATCCTTCCATCAATTCATTGAATCAATCGATTGTTCTTCTATCGTGGGAATTTTTCTTCTCGTCGTCGGTATAGGATGTTGCTGCGTCGACCGGAGAAGAAATCATTGGTGGGATGGACAACGATGCCCCGACGTGGCAGTGACATTGTGTGAACCAATTTAGTGCTCTTTTTTTCCTCGAATTTCTTCAACCCCATCTCTCCCCCAAATAGGTTCAAAACATTTTCGATTCCTTCTTCTATCGGTTTACATATGCCGTTGATTATTCTTATATTGTCGATCTTCTTCTTCTCATCGTCGGTATAGGATGTTGCCACGTCGACCGAAGACACATCATTGGTGGAACGGACAATGATACATCGACGCAACTGTGAGATTGCGGTGAGCGAATTTGATGCTCTTCTTTTCCTTGGATCATGGACCATCGGTGATGTCTTCTTTGCGTTGATGAACCCTCATCTATGTAAGTATTTCATCTTCCAAATTACAGATTTTGTTGTTCGATTTTCAACTAGACATGTCATTCTATTTGAAAAACTTGGTGGTGAATTTTTGGGCTTTAACTCTAAGAAATCTTTGCATTTTTATAAAATCAAACAGCTACAACAAGAGTATCGAATCAGATACGAGGGAAGGAGGTAAACCAAACTAATAATTCTTTATCCACGACTGTAACATGGTTGTTGGATTTTGCTAGATAATCCAAGCTAAACCAAACAAAGTCAAGCTAATTGTTATTCATCGATGTAAGTATTTTATCTCCCAGGTTACAGATTTTACTTATGGTTTCTCATACAAACCACACTTTCATTTTTTGTAGCTGGCTTGAAGGGATTTTTTAAATTCTCTTCTTTTCCTCGGAATATATTGGTTAACATCTTCTCTCCATGAAGATATTTTAAAGAATCACACAAAGCCACCTATTAAAGGTGCTTCTATAAGAAGAAAAAAAAAACAGACACTGGCAAAGCTAAGTACAAGGCATCAAACCATGGCTGCAACAAATACAAGGGAGGGAAGTAAACCAAGGACCAGCGAACCGCCGTAAAATTATAACTACAAACACGTATGTAAAAGATTTGATGGTAATTCAAAAGTTTAGTTTCTCAATTATGTTGCTTACTAGAATTATTGCAATTAAATGGAATACGTTGTTGGTGTTTTTCAGCCATAGACACGTAGACAGTTCCTTATAAAAAGAGAGAAGAAGAAGTATAAACCACAGCTGGAACAAGAGTGGCGAATCAAATGTGAGGGAGGAGGTTAACCAGGAGCACAACGAATTCGTTCAATACATATCACCAAGCTAATAATTGTTTTCCATAGATGTAACATGGTTGCTGGATTGTTGCTGGATAATCCAAGCTAAAGCAAACAAAGTCAAGCTAATTGTTGCTGGATATTCTATAACATGAATGTTCGGTATTGGAACTCCACTATTGTTGCTGATTTTTTTCGGTTCCGAAGAACCTGTTTGTTGTACCTATTTTTTTTATTTTAGTTCATATTGTAATCTATTGTAGTTCATAACATTTGTTGCAACTCAACAGGATGTTACAATATATCTTTAATGTAATCTTGTAACAAAAATTTGTCCATTCTCATTTATGTATTATGTAACTAACTATATTCAACCAGCAAGCATCTCACGTTCACACCTCCAATCATTAAGCGTTAGTTAGGTGATCCGTGAAGGCCTGATGATTAGTCAAATTAGTCGGCGATTAGACGTTTTTTATTTTTATTTTTTTAATATATTGTAATTTTTAAAAATTATAAAATATATTAAAAAATAACATAAATAAATGAAATATTATATAAATTTATTAACTATATCATAAACATAACAAAACATTAATAAACATTTAAATATCTAATCTCTACAGTATATTAGAGAAATTTATATATCGTTACCAAAATGATTTTAACTCTGAATCATTGAGTTAGAACTTGGTGGGATTGCTAAGATAGACGAACAAACCAAATAAAATTTGGTTTATTTTTTTTAAAATAGAACGATCAAAATGACGTCGTTTGGTCCATTCCATCCAAAAAGATGTCGTTTTGAGAGATACCAAAACAACATCGTTTTGGTCTATTTTCTTTTTTTTTTAAATCCGCCTAGGCGATCGATTTGCACCTAATCGGTCGCCCAGACGGCCGACTAATAGAGCTGATGTTCCATTAGATTGCACGGTTAGGAACCGTCGTGCGTCTACGCATCAACTAGTCGGCCATCTAGACCGAAGTTTATAAGATTGATATAAACTATTATATATATATATATATTGACAAATCTATATAATATTTTACAATAATATATTAATTTATAATTTTTTTTCCAAAATGACTACATAAACCATAATAATGTTAAATGATTCTAAATGTTTACTAAATGATATTTTTGTGTTCGTCACATCATGTTTAATAACGAAATGAAATTTGTTTTATATTTTAAATAACAAATTGTTATTTTCTTTAAAAAAGATCAAATAATAAAAGTCACAACAATGTTGAAACGTTCGAGAAAATCTCCGACATGGTGGTCGAATGCATAATAATCGCCAATGGAAGTTGTAAGATATTTTTGGATCATAGACAAATTTATTATATAATAGTTGTGTTTTTTCGTCCCTTCTTGTGTTGTCACGTCATTAGAGAGTGAAAAAAATACAAATAAGGAAAATTATCTTTTCTATCCTTTATTGATACAATGCATCACTTAAATCCTTATCTCCCAGGTTACAGATTTTACTTATGGTTTCTCATACAAACCACACTTTCATTTTTTGTAGTTGGCTTGAAGGGATTTTTAAATTCTCTTATTTTCCTCGGATTATATTGGTTAACATCTTCTCTCCATGAAGATGTGTTAAAGAATCACACAAAGCCACCAATTAAAGGTGCTTCTACAAGAAAAAAAAATATACAATGGCAAAGCAAAGTACAAGGCATCAAACCATGGCTGCAACAAATACGAGGGAGGGAAGTAAACCAAGGACTAGCGAACCGTCGTAAAATGATAACTACAAATATGTATGTAAAAGATTTGATGGTAATTCAAAAGTTTATTTTCTCAATTACGTTGCTTACTACAATTATTGCAATTAAGTGGAATACATTATCGGTGTTTTTCAGCCATAGACACGTAGATAGTTCCTCATAAAAAGAGAGAGGAAGAAGTACAAAAGCACAACTGGAACAAGAGTGGCGAATCAAATGTGAGGGAGGAGGTTAACCACGAGCACAATGAATTCATTCAATACATATCACGAAGCTAATAATTGTTTTCCATAAATGTAATATGGTTGCTGGATTGTTGCTAGAATTGTTGCTGGATAATCCAAGCTAAACCAAACAAAGTCAAGCTAATTGTTGCTGGATAATCTATAACATGGATGTCCGGTATTGGAACTCCACTATTGTTGCTGATTTCTTTCGGTTCCGAAGAACCTGTTTGTTGTACCTATTTTTTTTTCTTTTAGTTCATATTGTAATCTATTGTAGTTCATATACATTTGTTGTAACTTAACATGTTGTTACAATATATCTTTAATGTAATCTTGGAACAAATTTTTTTTTCATTCTCATTTATGTATGATGTAACTAACTATATTCAACCAGCAAGCATCTCATGTTCACACCTCCAATTGCAAAATTATAACTAACAAAATATTTGATCTGCAATTGGTTAACTACTTGGTCCACCTACACACTCCGGAATGTCGTAATACACTTTGCAATGCATCCCATACTCTGCAATGCACTCCACACTAGATATTTGCTAAACCAATTGCAGAGTTGTTCCACCAATATCGACAATGATCTCTCACATTCTTTACACACTTTACAATGTTGCAATACATTTTGTTTTTACCGTAGACCCTACCTGTTGCATCTGCATAGAGAACCTCAATCTGTAACGAACAATGTATAAAAGATGAACTTGTGCCATCAACTAAGGCACCAACCTGCACAATACCAAAATAGAGGCTATATGAAAATTCTGATATACATGTAAAATTGTGAGCTCATAGAAGAATGGAAAAAAAATATAGAGAATTTTTAGGGTCTCAGTACTTTCCATAAAATACTTATCAAAGAACAACACAAAATTTAGTTCAATGCAATTGACTAACACAAGTGCAGTTCTTTTATAGGAAAAATGATATCCAATTACAAACAATTACTACAGTGCACAAATTCTATATCCTTTCCAAGAACCGAAGACAACCATGTTTGTCATGAATTAATCAAATACAAGGAAATGTCGGGAGGCGGTATATTATATGAGAAACATTTACATGATACACATCATTCAAAACTTCAGTTCAAATTAGAGTTTAATAGGAAAACTTTTAATTTAGCCCACAAACCTTCTCCATATTATAGAGTCATAAAAATGGTAAGACCTACGGTGCAAAAGGTTTAATAAAAACTACGTGATAGATGACATTGTGCTCAAAGAAAAGTAATCATTCCAATTCATATCAACCTATGGACAACTCAGCGACTCCAATAGAGCACTTCAATGCTTTCTAGAATGAGATTGATTTTGTTTGATGTTGATAAACATAAAGCATCCACATCACGCTAAACCAACAGAAAAATGTCAAATTATCAACTTATGAAAGTTTAGAAATTATTAGCAAGTTATGTAAGTAACAACATGGTGCATCTAATATTAAGGTGGCCACAATTTGCTCATTAGCTCCTACAATTTCAAGTTTCTATTTGAATTTCTAGAACATTTCCAATATTTTTTTCAGTATTTTCAATGTGTTTTCATGACAAGTTGCTTTCAAAAATTTAATCTATTACTTTTTGTAATATAATTTCCCGTTTAATATTTTAACAAACATACTCTCATACCATGAAAACACATAACAAGAGAATGTTACATAACTTTTTTTACCCTTTGGAATTCATGTACTACGATTTCTTCCATATAGGCACCAAACAAGTACCTAGAATTAGATATAGAATTGAATATATCAAACTTTTGCAAAAAAAAAAAAAAAAAACTTAAAAGAACTTGTGGATTGAAAAACATGATTCAGAATGTTAGCGTGAATCTATTTTACAGGTTCCATTGAAGCATGGAAAGAGCATATATCGAGGATACTAACTATGACTAATGAGTACTGGCAGTGAAAACCATATAAAATATGAACAAATTTTGTATACTTCATTCTTCCACACTTGTAATAAACATCAACGAGTCCACTACTCTTAGAATGATTAGATTATAATCCATGTGACCTTGCTTTCTTTCATACTTATAAACATCCTCAAAGCTTCTTCTACATATCATTCTGAGCATAACCTGAAATCATGGAATTCCATGAAACTGCATCGGAAAGTTCTGGATTTCTCCCAAATATACTTGAAGCCGTTTTGAATTCACCTCCTCTAAAACATGCAGTTGACATATGTCAAAAAATATTCCATAAAGAGACATATAACAAATGTTAGAAACACCCAGTTCTGGTTATATTTTTGTTTGTTGATGCAATCATACAAACATTCCTAAAAACCGGAAGCATAAACACTTAAATATAATTATAGATAATGTTCATCTAGCTATAATTTGTGTGCCCATACAGTGCATTGAAAATGAAAAGCAAACAAACCTCACCACTGAGATGGTTTAGCACATGATGTGATATTTGATCATAGAGATTAAAGTTTGACGATTCAAAATTTCTGCAACCTTTTAAATACACAAGTCCAGAGTCTGTAATATCAGACCCAGAAAAATCATTAGAAAACAACAATTTACTTTCAGTTGACATCCATCCAATCCTCTTTTACACTAGGGTATTCTCCCAAGTAAATATCCTACTTGCAAAAATCAAAAGTCAGCCAAATACATCCATCACACCAACTGGACTTGAACTAAAAGGAACACAATGGACATTGAACAAAGTCAATTTGAAGGAACTGGACTTGAACTCGAAGGAACTCACCGTGTATGGAGAATGGTGTTTGTAAAAGAAAATATCTCAGTCCATTCGTTGATTATACAATATTGGAGATTCTAGCTATATCCTATATAAACGAAGGCAAGATGAGACAAAGTATTCAATGAAAGGGGATACAAAGTTAGAGAATAGATATGTTGTTCCACATAATTTAAACATCTTAAAAAAATATAACTACATAACCAAATTCGTTAACAAAGCATCGTTATTGACGAAAGAGGTTTGAGTAGCGACAGTTCCACAAGTATAAAAAAAGGTTCAATTGTCGATATGAATGAGATAAAAAACTACTTTGAGTGTAGGTACTTATCTTCTTACAGTTGTTTGGTGAATCTTAGAATTTCACATCCATCACCAAAAACCCTCAGTTCTACAGTTATCATTGCATCTTGAAATCAACAAAGTTTAACCTTTGAGGACACAACAGTCTTGGAAAATGTTATGACGAGACTAGGCGGAGACGCCATAATGTTTATAGACGGATGAAAACGAATAGATTATACGAAGAAGCTCGAGAATTAACATATTTCAATTTCTAACAATGTTTGTATGGAACCACTTAGATAAGTTTTGATCTAAGAGAAAAAAGGCTTGACACTCGGAAGAATTATCAACATTCACTCGGCGTCGGGAGAATTGTATTACGTTCGAATGTTGCTAAACGTTGTCAAAGGACCTACGAGTTATGATGAAATTAACATAGTTGATAACGTCAAATATACTACCTTTAAAGATGCATCCACGGCGTGAGGATTGCTTGATGAAGATAACAAAATGGCGTCAAGCTATGGTAGAAGCAACGAAATGGGTAATGTCCACAAAATTAAGGCATTTATTTGTGACATTTTTGCGGTACTGTGAAGTTAGTAAACCTTCCAAACTGTGGAATAGTGGTTGGAAATTCTTTGGAGAGGATATCGTATTGAAAAAACATAAAGAATTTCAGTTTCATGATTTACATTTTTTCTGATAAACAAATTGAGGTACACACTCTTATTTACATTTTTCTGATAAACAAATTGAAGTATACACTCTTATTAAGATCGAAAAGTTATTAAGAGAGAATGAGAAGTCATTGATTGATTATCTGGATATGTCTACCCCATACGAACAAATTCTACATAAAATAACTAATTCTTTTATAAGTCAATAGATGTAGTTTGATGAGGAGTTTGAACGGGAAGAGTATGCAAAATTATTCTCCACCATCAATGAGAAACGAAAAGAAATCTATGAAGCAGTTATTGATTCAGTTGTATAGAAAAAATGCAAAATTTTTTTTGTTTATTGGTCTGATAGAACTGGGAAAACATACTTATACAATACAATTATTTCAAGACTAAGATCAGAATGCAGAGTTGTAATACCAGATGTATTATCCAGCATAGCCACACTTCTGTTGCCCTGTGGCAGAACAACACATTCTCACTTCAAAATTCCCTTAAATGTACATGAAGCTTCAACATGTGACATAAAACGAGGCTTGATGGTGGCCGACTTACTTATATAAGCTAAATTAATTAAATAGGATGAAGCACCTATGACACATCAGTACACCTTTGAAGTGCTAGATCTTACTTTGAAAGACATTGTCCCAATGAATGATGAACATGTGCAACAAAAGACGTTTGTGGGAAAAAAATTTCTATTGGGTGACGATTGCATTCCATTTTAGAACAAACAACCCATTGCATTCCATTTTAGAATAAACATATCCAGATTTCCATGGATTGTTTATGAACCATGAATATCTTAGAGAAAAAGGGTAATTCTTACCCTAAGAAATAAAGACGTCGATGAAGCAAATGATTTCTTGTTATCAAAGCTTCCTCAGAAGGATGTTGAATACTTAAGCTCAGATTGAATTGGAATTGATAGTGCTCTAACAACTGATTGACACTCATTGTATCCTATTGAATACCTAAATTCTCAAGAATTCTCTGGTTTGCCAAAGCACAAACTTTGTCTTAAAGTTGGTGTCCTATAATGATGTTACATAACCTTAACCAAAAGGAAGGTCTATGCAATGGAACGAGCTTAATCATTAGGGATGGGCAAAATATCCGAAGTATTTGTATCGGATTCGTATTCAAACCGTATTCGATCCAAAAAAGCAAATATCCGTTGGAACAAATACAAATACCAGGATTTAGATATTCGGCAAATACAAATACAGATACAAATAGTATAGTCAATTATTTGTAAGTATTCGTATCCGTAAGTACTAAATAGATAATTTATTTAATATATAGATATATATATATATAATAAAATTAATTTTAAGTATCAAATTATAAATAAAAAACATTATTATAATTGATTTTCAGATCAAATATAAAATATATAAGAAATAGTTATTATATTTCAAATTTAAGGACTAAAATGTAAATTATAAAATTTTTAACCTAATTTAAGGACTAAAATGTAAATTATTTAGAATTTTTTTATTATTATTTTTTTAAATTTATTTTATTACGGATACGGATATCCGACGAATATCCGAATATTTTTGGATATTCGAATTTACAAATATCCATATTTACGAATACGAATACAAATAGTAAAATCAAATATTCAACGAATACGAATACGAATAGTCAAATATTTACGGATATTCGCTATTTGCCCACCCCTATTAATCATGACTCAGTTAGCCTCTCGAGTATTAGAGGCAGAAATAATCACTAGGACACATATTGGAAATAAGGTCCTTATTCTTAGAATTGTTTTATAACCATCTGATTCAAGTCTACCATTTATGTTACATAGTGACAATAAGGGAGAGTCAAGGCCAAAGTTTGAAATAAACCGATTTGTATCTACCGAAACCAGTCTCCAGTCATGGTCAATTATATGTTGCCCTATTGCGTGTTATTTCAGCGCAGGGGTTGAAAATCATAGACTTGGCTCTAAAAAAGAGGCAACCATGAAAATATTGTTTATAAAGAAATTTTTAAGGGTCTACAATCTGTTTAAGGCAAGTATAAATTTTCATTTTTAGAATTTATTTTTCACATGCATTTTTTTTCAAAATAAATATTTCTAAAACAAATTTCAATTTAACCTTAGTTGACTACCTATTGAACCATCTCACTCCGATACCCATGAAGTTTAATCTATAACTCAACCATTATATCATGAGATATTAAAAAATCAACTTTAACATTCTTAGGTCCATTCGAAAATGTGTTATCTTTTCATTTTCTCAATGAACTCGAACAACTTTTTTAGAATGTGAAATACAAAAAAAGCTTTGACTTACATCAAATTGCATATTTTAATAACTATTATTATTATGTCGGTTTATTTAACACTTTCTAGGACCAGTTGAAGCTCTCAAAGCGAAATGAACGAATTATTCTCTCGGCAATCTATTTTATCGTATACTAGAGAACAACGAATTGTTGGGAGATGTTTACGGGTTTGTGTGAGTCGGAATTCTTTTCTTGAGAATCTTTTGATCGTCCTTGGGTTTTTATTTGTTAGTGAAAAGGTAAATAACGTTGAAATGTTTTTTTATCTAACATTCCTAAATTATGTTTCAACGTTATATGTGTGATATCTTACAGCGAACAACTATTGAAGGAAGTATTTCTCTTGCTAATGTTGACAAGTACAAATAGACTATAAAAGAAGGAGAGATATTCATACTTAAAAATTTATCCATACTGCCAAATATCCAGAACTACAAGTTAACCGATAATAGTATACGAATATGTTTTAAGGAAAATACAATTGTCTAAAAATTCACAAGTCATATTCACGTAATTCTAAAATACAGATTCAAGATACACTCATATTGAGCATTAATTGAATTAGCTGACCGCAAAGAATATCTATCTGGTAAGCAATAGTTTCATTACCTCAATAATTTTTTTGCTACTTTGCTAACTTTATTTATTTTATCATATTTTTTTATGTTATTCGGCTTCTCATCACTATGCAAAGATCAAACTTACATTTTCAACTTTTGATCAACTAATTAAAATTTGATTATTATTAAATAAATAAGTGTTTTATACTATGAATCCATGAAAATATTATTTTAATTTTTCTTAAAACAATTGGTCCAGCCACCGACCTTTAAACTGACGCATTGATATCCCACCAAGGAAGACCAAACACAGATCGTCTCCATCTTTCGTTCTCTAACATACCATGCATCGACAGACTCCTTCAATTGACGACCCACTACTCGGACGACCCGATCTGTTTCCACCATATCCGAACTTGCAAACGACAAGTTGACATTTCCTCCTTAGACCACGTCCTCCATATGCTCACTGGTTCCTCTGAACACGTGCGACCTGTCACTAACTCGATGCAACATTCCGAAAATCAGATCATCGAATTCGCCGAAACATTGACCAAAGCTGATGGATCTATCTCACAGAGCTTTCTCGTCGGAGCGTGTTGGTGTGAGCTCTTGGTTGTTGGTGGTTTTCATTCACCACATGGTTAAAACACTTTCATGTGGAGTGCATTAATATATTTAATCTAAAGGAAATAATTCAAAAAAATCACTAAAACTTCTTTCTGACTCCGACCATTCCCAAAAACATAAACCTCGGCCGAACCCAGACGCTCTGACATATTGACCTTCGACTGAACCTAGACGCCCTATGGGGTACTGACCCCAGTGCCCTTTGGCATATCAACCTTTAACCGAACCCAAACTGATCTGACAAACCTCTTCGGTGGACCTCCTCGACCGACAACCACTGAAGAACCTCCGATTGAAAATCAAAAATCAAATCAACCAGAAACTTGATATGATCATTCTTGGAAGTTATACTTGGATGGAAAATAGACTACCAAACCCAAACAATTGTGTGATAGGCCACTGAAAATCGATCGACTTGACAAACCAATTCAACCCAACAATCGGAGACAGGCCACTAAACCAGAATAACAGCGCGTCATGCCACCGAAACTCGCGAACATCTTCCCAAAGCACTAGGACAGAAAGGATTTTTATTACGTTTAATTGTTAAGTTGGCATTCGTAATATACACATACCAATTTGAGGAAGGAACTTAGGGGAAATCGGATTCAAGATTTCGCATGAATCCTCTTCCGGATTCTCAGCCACTGAACCATGATTTCCGGGTCCTTTCTAAATATACAGCCCCTGAAGCTTCCCCTTTTCACCGACTCGAATCCACCGAAGAGAGATTGATCACAATCTCATTTTTGTATATAAATATCATTTATGTATTGATGTATAGACAAGGAAGTGAAGTGAAGAAGATTGAAATACTTGATTCATATCACATCCTTTGTGTTTTTGTAATTGTCTAAGTAAAATGTGAATTGGACTTCAAGATACATTGATGTCTACTTTTTCAAGCGTTCTTGTTTTACTAACAATTTTAAAATATAAGATTATGATAATATTTTAATGTTAAAATTAAAATTAAGAAACTAAATCAAATAGGTAATAATATTTAAAATTAAAATGTATATTACAATAATTTTAAATTTTTTGCAAACTGAAATGTATTGGTAAAAAATTTATATATATATATATATATGTAAATAAGAAAGGAAGAAAAAGGATAAAAGTGTGAAAAAGAATAGAGTTTACACTTTTTTTGAAAAAATGTCTAGAAATTTCTAGATTGCCATTTTTTTAACAATAACATCCTTAAATTTAAGTTTCTTTAAAAATATATATCTATTTTTTTATCTATAACATCTCCAACTGGCGGAATATCAGAAATATCTTTATAGGGCTAAACCGCTTCAAAAATACCATTCCCTAGAACAATTATTAAATCGAAAAAAACTGAAGAAAAGACAAATTTGCCCTTAATGTTCGAATGTGAAAAACCCACGTTCTGTAGTTTTTCGACGTGAAAACTGTCAAAAGCGAGAAAGCCGAACAATTTTTCGATATGAAACCTGTTTAAAAGTTTATAGCAAGAAGGAATAAGTTATGTCGAACTTGAGAGGGATCGATTTGAAGTTGGCAAGAAGGAAAATGGATAGAATCAGCAACAACAGTGAAGAAGAGAGCACAAGTTAATCTTCAATGGCGTCAATAAGTTTAAGTAGATCAATTTCTAGGGTTTTGCAAGCTTTCGAGTCACAAATGGTTTATTGATTTGAAATGGGTGAGTGTTAGTGAGTCGGTTGAGTCGCAAGAGTCGCACGAGTTGCATGACCATCCTCGACTCAGTGAGTGGGATGGGCGGCAATGGTCGTTTGAGGGGCGTGGGTCGCTTGATATTATGCCCCATGGGTCGGTTGAGTCTCAGTGAGTCGGTTGAGTGTCGCAGAGTGTCTGAGGGTTGTTTGAGTCGCATGGGTCGGTTGAGTCTCATGGGTCGCACGGGTCGGTTGAGTCGCATGGGTCGCACGGGTCGGTTGAGTCGCATGGGTCGCTTAAGTCGGTAGAAGTATAATGTAATCGTAATTGGTCATTTTGCAGGTGGCGCCAAAGCCGAAGTTTGTGTATGAACTCAAGCACATTGACATAATACCAAAGATCACCACCAAGTGTTATCCTCACGAGTCAATAACGACACTGAGAGGAATCTTAGATGAACACGAGTTGCATTACTTCGAGAAGGAGTCACAATTTAGGCAATTATTCCATTTACAATGTGACTCCACATTGACGAAGGTTCAAATGTCTATCCTACTAAATCACTCTATGATTATACGAGACAAGACGGAGTTGTGGTTCGTCATAAACGACATTCCTATCCGGTACTCTATAGTGGAGCACGCACTAATTTCCGGATTGAAATGCGGACCATATCCCAAAGGATGGGAGTCCATAAGGGGTGTCACATTCAGGCTGAAGAATTTC
>CM071873.1:31183179-31195115 GCA_036759665.1 Gynandropsis gynandra
GGATTGAAATGCAGACCATATCTCATAGGATGGGAGTCCATAAGGGGTGTCACATTCAGGCTGAAGAATTTCAGCCGTGGAAAGGTGACCCCCGAACAAGGTAGTGAAAAGCTTGTGAAGGCGAAGAATTCCGACGACCGGAAGAGGTTTGCAGCTTTGATGTTGTTGGTGTAAGTTATGGCTCACAAGCCTTCAGCAGAAAACTCTATCAACCATGATCTCATTGACATGGTTGATGACTTGGAATTTTGTGAAGGCTTGGGGTCGTTACACATTCGAGAAGATTGTGGATACTTGCCGCAAGCACGTTATCGGGGAATTATCGAAATCAAAATGGTATTGTGGCGGTTTCATGATCCCACTAATGGTAAGTTGTATATATTATTCGAATAACTTGAATGTTTTCGTACTTTTTGCATTCTTATCATTTTGTTTTAATGTTTCAGTTACTTCCATTCGAAACCATCCTTAGTTTGGCGGAAAGGGATGGTATGTTGAGGTTGTAGATACGCATCGATCATGCCCAAGAATGTGCAAGAAGATGGTTAAATCCGATTTTAATCCGAAGTATGTAGATGTGATAAGGCAGATTGGAGATTCTAAGGTAACAATTACACAAGGGAAACAAGGGTCATAGAGGGTAATAATGGTTCTTTTTTGTTTTTCAGTATATTCTAAGTATTCTTCATGCTAAACACGAAGAGGAAGCTTTACTTTCTGATCTGGAGGATTACGAGGGATGTTACAATCCCGATGTTCAGATATGGATGGAACATCTTCGTAGAAATCCGAAGGGTATTTGTTGGGAGGATATCAGTAAGCAAGAACTGCTGACACGAAAAGCAGCTCTTGGTGATCCAAAAAAGGGGAAGGAAAAAGGGACTAAGAGGAAGGAGAGCGTGAGTGAAAAAATAATAGAGGTCAAAGATGATGTTGATGCTGATGCTGCAGTCCCTCTGACACTAGAGTAGAAATTAATAGGGGAAATAAGGAAGTCGGAGAAAATAATCATCAACGCCGTAAGAGACCTTCTAAGGGATGCCGGGATTCATATGCCTAATCCAAAATCAAAGGCTGCCGAGAAAGTTGCGATCACTGAAAACCAATCTTTTGACATTGTTAGTGATTTTGGTTTTGATTTCCTTCGACGTCCAAATCCAGTGTCAAGAAAAGAGCCATGTGAAGAGCCGGTTGACTCTGGAGATGGCTCAGAAGAGGATTTGGCAAACATTGCTTGTGATGGAGTTCCACCAAGTAAGTAATATTTAGTGAAAAGGTCATTTGAGTGTCAATTTCCATCGAGAGTCGGCATGGGTCGCAAGAGTCGGATCGGTCGCAGGGACATATAAGTTGTAGGGTCGCATAAGTCGCAGGGTCGTTAGAGTCGCATGGGGTCGCATGAGTTTCATATGTCGCATGGGTCACTGGGTTGCTAAAGTCGAATGGGTCGCATGAGTTTCATATGTCGCATGGGTCACTGGGTTGCTAAAGTCGAATGGGTCGCATGTGTTACATAATCAATGTAACGAACGATGATTCTAATGAATGAAGTAATTTTATGCAGATGCTCCAGTGGGTCATGTCGAAGAGGTGCAAACTAAAGATACTTTAGTGGGTCTTTTCGATGACGTCGCCGACGAGGTTCCTGCCAAGGATACTCCAGTAGTGGGTCCTGTCCAAGAGGTCGTGGCTATTGTCGAAGTACCACCAAGTAAATACGGTCATTTGAGGTCGCATAGGTCGCATGGTCGCATAGGTCGCATGGGTCGCATTGGTCACATGGGTCGCATAGGTCGCATTGGTCGCCATATGTTTAATGAAGTAAATTTTATGCAGGTGCTGCGCCATATGTTGAACCTCCGCCGGTGAAAAGAGCAAGAACAGTGCGAGGGAGAGGGCGATGGAAAGATGTTGGTGGAGTCCAAGAACCCGAAAAGAAGGTTGTTCAAGAACCCGAAAAAACGGTGGTTCAAGAACCTGAAGGGGAAGAGGAGTTTGTGTGGATTCCCAAGGGATTATTAAAGGGCTTGATAACCCGATTTCCTTCCTTCATTGACACTAGCGGTGAAAAGTTGACTGATCTATATTGGTTCCTGAAGACACATCGACATGAGCGGTGGTGGAAATCTAAGCTAGATATTCCCCGTGGGCCAAAGTTTTGGGAGACTATATTAAAGGCCAACGTTTGGCTTGAAGATGAGGTAAGTTTTTTTAAACCCTTAGTCTCACAGAGTTTTGTGTCGTATGTATTCATGTGTGTTAATTTTTTTTGCAGCAATTGGATGAGGCGTTGATGGTGTTGTCTTCTTGCTCGGCATTGAATCCCAGCACGAATCAGAATTATTACATTTGTCTTATTGCTTTCATGCAGACGCTCTCGCTGTGGATGTACGAGGATATGGAAACTTTTCTGGAAATGCTTAGTGATTTTTTGAATGCCAAGTATCCATTCAGAAGTACGAAGACACCAATTAGTGATTATGAAGGTTTTGTCTCGGTTCTAAATATTCCATCGAACAAAAATTGATGGGTAGGATGTCATTGGGTAGCCATCAAAGCGGATTTAAAAACCCGATGTATCACGGTATACGACTGCCAGATGAGGCTTAAGAAAACGCATATCGATCCAGTGGTTGAGAAGATAAGAAAATCTGTCCCCAAGATGCTCATTCTCGGGGTTTCCTTCTTTGGCTTCTGGAGAAGATGAATAGAAGTATGAGTATTATGAAGGTCTGTCACAGAACCAAAGCGGGAATGACTGTGGTGTTTTCTCCTACAAATTCGTAGAAGCCTCGTTATTGAGTAGGAGGAATGTGTTTCACTTAATTTGCGACAAAAATGTTACTTCCATGCGTGAGAAGATGCCAACTGATATATTTAGTAATGGAGAACGTATCTATTCACCCCAATAAGACTAACTTGATATTTGGTACATTGTTTTTTTTTGGAATGGAAGATGTACATTGTTTTTTTAATATTTGGTACATTGTCGCAGGGGTCAAAGGGTCGCAGAGGTACACGGGTCGCACGGGTCCAAGGGTCACAGAGCCTCATGTGACCCTTGCGACGCTTGCGACCCATGTGGACATTGCGACCCTTCCGGCCATTGCGACCCTTGCGCCCCTTGAGACCCATTTGACCATTTCGACCCTTTCGACTAGTCTTTTCAATGTCAGACTGCTAGATTTTCCAGGTGCTAGCTATGCTTTTTATTTTACCAATGCCACATTCAAGACCATTTCGATACGTCTCTGTTACCCCTATATTAAAAGGTTCATCAAATTTTCTAAGTCTCACCATAACACCCATTTGAGATGAGAATGAATCCGGAGAATCCCATCTCTCTCCTCTCTTCGTCTAAGTCTCTAATGTTGGATGAATCTTTGTGTAAGAGTTTGTGTCCAATTTAATTTGGTCAATACATGCACCTTGGTCATTCTTTGTATTCAGTGTCTTTGTGGAATTTTAGGAGTCTTGTAGCATTTATTTTTCGTTAAATATGAGTTTATAAATAGAGACGAAAAAACTGAAAAGCTACAACAGTTTGTAGCACCAAATCATCTCTTGTTTTGAGTCTTTCATTCTCTCTAAAGGGCGATTTCTAACATCTAACCCTAAATTCTCTGAAAAATCTTTGTTACCTTTGTGACCATTTTGACCTTCGTTATGAAGGTCACATGGTCGACCCAGGGCATCATGCTATCTATTTGTTACTCGAGGTCTTGGTAATCGTCGGACTCGATCTCTATGCAGTTACACACAAGTACTTACAACGTGGATGGAGGACTTTGTGTTGTATCTGCACTACATAAGGTCTTGGTAATCGGCGGACTCAGACGTCAAGCTGAATCCACGTTACCTAAGGTCACGGTTGGAGGTCAACTTGGAGAAGGCGTTGAGTCACACACGACTCTCTTTGCGGGGAAAGGCTCCGATGTGTCTCTAAAGTCGGCAAATTTCACATTTCTTTCTTTTCTTTTTTTTGAACTTCTTTTTGCCTTTTTTTCTTGAACTTCTTTTTGCATTTTTTTAACCGTTGTGACCTTTGAGACCTTATGTAACCTTATGTAACTTTTGTGACCTTTGTAACCCTTTTTACCTTATGTAATCAATATTTAAACGTAGAAAATGTCTTATTTTGCATCTATTGTTCGTAACGTTATGACTCATCCGACTCATGCGATCCAATATGACCCGTTATGCGAACCTCAATCGGATTAAATTAGAATCAAGTTTAAACGGGAACCCATCCGATGCATGCGACCTCATGCGACCACATATGACCATGTACGACTCATGCGACCTATACAACTCATGTGACTTGTCGTTTTGCTGTCTGAATCCTGTCATCCGACCCATGTGACCCTTCCGACTCATGTGACTTATCGTTTTGCTGTCAGACTCCTGTCATCCGACCCATGTGACCCTTCCTACCCATGTGACTTGTCGTTTTGCTGTCAGACTCCTGTCTTCCGACCCATGTGACCCTTCCGACCCATGTCTATAAGTTAACATCTACGTCGCTACTCTTAGTATGCATTTCTAATCCCAATTTCTACGGAGAATCTTTTTTACCTTTTTGACCTCCGTACAGCAGTCACCATTGTCGACCCAGGGCATCGTGTTGTCTATGTGTTACTCAAGGTCTTTGTAATCGGCGAACTCAGTCTCTATGCAGTCGCTGACGAGTTGTGGGGGTGACTTGGGTGACTATGTTGGCTTACCTTGAAATGTGACTAGAAGACGAAGTACATGGCAGGAGATAACTCTGGACTGCAATACCAAATAAGAAGAATGTAGAAGACTGGAAGATGGAGACGGACTGCGACCAAGCGACCCATGCGACCCACGCGACCCTCAATTGGCATTAATTAGTTTGGCGTTGTAGATGTATTGTTTAGATTTGTTTTTGTCATTTTATGATTACAAACTAGTAAATTCGTCGATTTCGCATCTATTGATCCATATATGCGACCAAGCGACCCATGTCATTATCAATATGCCATTATCAATATATTTGAGTTGTATATTTCTAATTTAGAATCACTATAGATAATAATATAAATAATATTGACATTTGAACAAAATGTTAAATGTGTTTTTTAATCATCCGACGAGTTCTTCAAACACTACTATCACTTTTGAAACACATGCATTGGTTATACACAACTCAACTAGGTACACATGGGTCATAATCTGTTTAATCCGTTGATTGGCATTGTAAATGTATTGTTTTGATTGGTTTTTGTCATTTTATCATCATAATCTCGTAAATTCGTTGAGTTCGCATCTATTCATCAATATATGCGACCAAGCGACCCATGCGACCCATACGACCCTCAATTGGCATTAATTAGTTTGACGTTGTAGATGTATTGTTTTGATTGTTTTTTGTCATTTTATCATCATAAACCGTAAATTCGTCGAGTTTGCATCTATTCATCAATATATGCGACCAAGCGACCCATGCGATCCATGCGGCCCTTATGTGAACCAAAATTCCTGCCGAAATTTTCACCAAATTTGAAAAACATATCAAATTCCATCTAGCGGTGATTCGATGTCAGAGTCATGTCTTTTCGTATTCCAGCTATTTCCTTTTTTCGAATAACGACACTCTCTCTCTCTAGCTCATCATATTCCATCCATTTTTTTGCCGAAAATGCAACATTTCCCTACTTTAGTCCATATCATTCTTCCGAGCTTTCTGGAGAACTACCTCGTAATATCCTTCATCTCTCTCATTCGGTATGTTAATGTAGAGAATGTAAAGATTTGACTTTTTCTTCAAGTTTTGTTACAGGAAATTCCGACGAAATTCTTCAATGAGCATATTTACGGGAAAATGAGGGACAACAACACGGAAACACTTTAATCGGACGTGTCTAACAAAACATGGGAAGTCAAGTTGGATGGCTCAAAAGTCACTGATGGATGGAAAGCTTTCTCCAAGGACCATGATTTTCGTATTCGGGATTTCTTAGTTTTCCGTCACGAAGGTGACATGGTTTTTCACGTCACTAGTTTCGGAGATGATATGTGTAATCTACAATATGCATAGTCTATATCATCATCATCATCCGTAGAAGCAGGGTCATCTTCTTCTGGTGAGAGGATTTTCACGGTACCAGTCACGCGTTCAAATCTAGCCGTAGATGAAGTGGTAAGTGAACTCAAACTGATTTATTCGATTCATCAAATCTGACCGTATATGCATTAGTTTGGCGTCGTTTTAAATTTATTCGGTTATCGCAGACACTTCCGATAGAGTTTGCAAGGTCAAGTGGTCTTTGCGGTAGATGAAGTAAGATTGATCTGGTAATCAATTACGAACGGATTTGTGAGGCAGATCTAAGGCCCGTGAAACGCGGTGGCACGAGCATCACCAGGGGTTGGACGAAGTTTTGTCACGATAATGGCTTTAACGTGGGTTGTACGCTCAAAGTCGAACTGGACACCGTTCTTGATGATGTAGCTTGTCTACTGTTTACCCCTCGATCAAGGCCTATAATCAACATAGATTGAATTCGTTGATTTTTGATTGCTTTGAACCTCATTTGAACAAATTCATGTTTGTATTTGGTTAGTTTTTTTACTATTATTCAATAGAATGTATTATTATTAGTATCAATGTTTTTTATGGATTTACTATTATTGTAATAAGGGTTGTAGTGTGTCCAAGGGTCACAGGGGACAAAGGGTCACAGAGGTACAAGGGTCGAAGGGAGATAAGGGTCGTAGAGGTCCAAGTGGTCGCAGAGGTACAAGGGTCGAAGGGAGATAAGGGTCGGAGGGGGACAACAGTCGCACGGTCTAAGGGTCTAAAATAATTCAACTTTGTACATTATTATTTTTTAAAAATTATTCATATTATTTGTAAATAATTATTTAATAATAAAGCGTAAAGGGTCGCAGGGGTCCAATGGTCGCAGAGGTACAAGGGTCACACCATTTGTCCCTTGCGAACCTTTTACCCGTTCGCCCTTGACCAATACGAAATCGATTACGAAACGTTCGATTTTTCGCTAGCAGCTTTAAGGCTCGTGAACTTCATTTGAACCCAAGGGTCGCGAGGGACAAGAGTCGCACGAATCCAAGGGTCGCGAGGGACACGAGTCACACGGGTCCAAGGGTCGCGAGGGACAAGGATCGCACGGGTCCAAGGATCGCGAAGGAAAGGGGACGTACAGGTCCAAGGGTCGTTGTTTTGTGGATTTACTATTATTGTAACAAGGTAGAAGATAGACAAGGGTCGATGAGGGACAGGGGTCGCACGGGTCCAAGGGTCGCGAGGGACCAGGGTAGCACGGGTCCAAGGGTCGCGAATGTACAAGGCTCGTAGATATTTGAGTCAATTATTTGTAAATAACTTGATAAATTATTATTTTCAAAATTTTATTCATATTATTTGTAAATAATTATATTTGTAAATTATAAATTATTTTTACTATGTTGTTAGTATTGTTGTTTGGTTAGTATTACTGTAACAAGAGTCAGAGAGGGACAAGGGTCGCAGGGGTCCAAGGTTCGCAGAGGGACAAGGATCGAAGGGGTCCAAGGGTCGAATAGGTACAAGGGTCTCATGGGTCCTAGGGCCGAAGAGGTCTTTCTGTGACACTTGTACCTCTGCGACCCTTTTACCTCTTCGACCCTTGGACCCCTGCGACCCTTTTACCCTCTTCGACCTTTGGACCCCTGCGACCCTATCCTAAACCATGCGACCCTTTTACCTGCGACCCTTTGACCACTTTACCCCTACGACCCTTGGACCCCTAAGACTCTGTGACCCAGTGCAACAATTTTTCTGCGGAACCTGCTTAATTGCAAGCTTCTTTGTTGCCAACAAACGATTTCAACTTATTGGCATCGAATCTGATGCCGATTTCAAGCTACTCTCGCCGAATCTGTCGTGGTGTGGGAGAACAGTTATTTTCGCGCCACAGTAGAGAGAGAAATCGAGGTGCTCTGGAGGAGAGAGAAAAATTATCGACAAGGGTAATATGGGATTATCAATATTTTAAGGGTAGATTTGAAGTTGAAACTTTTTTTTTTGGGAAGGGTATTATTGAAGCACTTTAGCCCTACGAAGGTATTTTTGAAGTTCTCCCTCTCCAACTTTCAAAATTTTCCTAAAATCTCCCTTTATGCCATGTCAAACTAACGATAAATTTAATGTTGTCTCTAATTGTTTACGTGACATCAAGGGATATCAGGAAAATTTTGAAAGATGATGAACTTCTTGAAAATAAAATCTAAATTTATATTTTTCGATAATGACAAGAGTTTATGGGTTTTTGTTTTTTTAACAAAAACAATTTAAAAATTTCTAAATGTTTTTTCGCTTTTTCATAGGGCTATATTTATTTTATATAAAAAATATATAGTTGTTTATTTTATAAATGCAAATATGAAAAAACCAATCTTATGCATTGGATCAAATTAATTCTAAATAATATTTTTATAACTATAAATCTAAATATAATTTTTTTTGTATTTTATCTTCAATAAAATAAGTATACAAAAAAGGCATTAGGGCATTAGACCAAATTCTTTAAATTTGTCTACGCCCATGTCATCTGGTTTCAACTACATCCTGGAGGATTCGTCGACAGAGAACGGTTGCTGATAGTTGTGGAGAAGATATCATCGACGTTGTCCGGCGAAGGTTTCTTGTCTTTGTCGTCATGTGCAATAGAGGAGCTTCGACCTCGATAGAGGAGCTTTGGCCTTTCCATATGATGTACGTCTCATGTAATCTAATTTCATATTAATTTATAATAATTTATATTTAAACTGGATATTATTGTCACAACAAAAACGAAATAGACGAATATCAATGAATGGATCAACAGATTGTAACGAAAATTGAGAAATTACCAATAACCAGAAGTCCGTTGCAATCCATCGGTACTTCCAATGGATGATCAATGGATAACATACGTTGTAACTTTGTTGATGCATCCGTTGGAAGGCCGTTGGAAACTAACAATTTAATCTAACGGATACCCGTTGGAAAGGTTTAGAATTTTGATGCAGTCGTTGGAATAATCGAACATTGTATTTAAACGGACATTCGTTGGTATTTTAAACGGGAATCCGATAAAATAAACTCAAACTCTTACCATCAAGCCATCAACACAAAATATATTTTCAAACAATGATGTCTTCTTCAAATAGAGATATATATAGATCGAAAGAGTGAATTTCTTGAAGAAACGATCTCGTAACGAGGGAAGTTACCCGAGATTTCTTACACGGATAGAAGCAGTTCATGAGTTTTGCGCCGATGCAACATTTGTGTCAAGATCATAAGACAATGTTATGTCCATGTAAAAGATACCAAAGTCAATAAATTGTTTGTAACCACCTTTATAAGGTGGGTTTCGAAGAGAATTACTAAATTTAATTATTTCATGGCAAAAATGATGGTGTTAGAGGTAATGTGCAAGAAGTAAAAGCAATGAAAAGAAATGAAGAGGTTCATTGTGAAACGTCGATGACCAATCCATATGTGGAAATGGTGTGATATGCTTTTTTATGGAGTTTTTGAACTACAAAAAACATGTCATTTCCAATGCATATATCCGTTGGAAAAGGCTATATTTCCGTTGAATATGACGATTCCCAATGGATTTCAATGGATTCTAAGTAGTTGGCAATCGATCGTTTAAAATCCACATCCATTACGATTTGCAACCGGGAATGCAACAGATAATATGTATTGATAAAGTTCAATGGGTGTGTAACGATATATTCGTTGGACAGTGGCAACAGATGCCCATTAGAAAAAGTCCAACGGATGCCTATTGAAAGTTTGTAACGGATATTCATCGCCCATCCATTGAAAAATAAAAATGGCGGAAGTTAAATGCTTTCAACTGATATCCATTGGTAAAAATGGCCGAATTGTCAACGAATTTCCGTTGCCAAAAAAGGTAGGAATTTTTACATTCCAACAGATACACGTTGAACTTTTCAAAAATATCAATGGGCATCCGTTGAAAACTTGACGAAAAAATTTAAAAAAATTAAAATAAATTGGTAAACAAAAATTTTAAAAAATTTAATTAAAAAATTTTATTCAAATTTAAAACATAATTTATTGCAAATCATCTAAATTAGTAGCACCATCTTCATCCCTATGATCACTAATACCTCGTGAAAGGGTTTCATCAGAGTCGATTATCGGGTCTTGTCTCGGCGTTGTGATGCATCTTTGCTCGAGTTTATCGAAGCTCCAATTGCGTTACCTGAAGAGCATCTTGCGTTTCATGAAGAGCATGTTGCGTTGTTCGAAGTGTGGTTTTGAGATGCTCAATACGCCGTTCTTGCGTGTAACTTTCTTGAACTACGGGGTACCATCGAGGCGTCCTCGACGATATCCTTTTGGAGCGAAGCGAGACTGTATAGATGCCCTTTATATGGTCTAACAGACTAAAAAATAAAACATGTTAAAGTTAGCATCGTCGGAAAATATTTTATTTGAGTAAAGAATTACAAACAATAATCTTATTATTTACCTCTAAATGAATTTTGTCCTTTTGTAAAGGACTGAGATCGTCGGGAGTTGAACCGCACGCTTGTGATTGATGTGTGAATTTCTTCGTCAAAGCATTCACAGACCATTCCGCCCGAGGGTTGACAGGTTCAGGTTCGTTTCTCTCTTCCCTAACGACGGACTTCTTCTTGGCATGGGTTTCTACAACCACCTCAAGAAGAGTTAGTGCTCTTCCTATCCTCTGCATCTTTAACATTATAGTAATATACTTAGGTTAAATTTTTATATAACAATAAAATTTAAATAATTAATCAAAATAAATTTTACCAAATCTTTCTTCATTTTGGGAATGATTTCGATCCCGAAGTATGGCGATGCAGACCATCCCCGGGAACCTTCTCGCCGTACCGACATTTCTTGGTCTTTTTGCTCTTGGTCTTGAAGTCCTCTGACTCCCAATGTTGGACGAGTTGGTTAAATACCTCGTTCGTTTCTCATGTCGGTTTGGCATTCTTCTTGTAATAGTTTCGCTTGGCGTTGTTCATCATCAAGCGCAACCAGGCTTGCATGTCATGCATCCAAGCTGTGTAGATGCACTACGTATCCTTATTCCGCCATCTATATGTGCTCTGGAAAATTAAATTAAATTAAATTAGTTTATAAATAAAAGTAAATAATAATTTAAAAGGAAAATTTTATATTAAAATTACTTACGATGAATTTACACTACCATCAGCGGCGTATAACTTCCGGCGTCACCTACTATGAATAGTAGAGTCGATCTTGTAGCGATCCCTAGATGCTGTTGTTGTTCGTATATTTCAAAAAATCATCCACATCAAACCTACATGTGAAAATGAAATGATTATATAATATTAAATACAAAATGAATTATATAATTAAAATCTTACCATAACGTCCCGTCAGGACATTCAGGGTCAATCATTGGGACAGAAAAACGCTCGTCGAAATTATCGATCAATGTGTCTGTGTCCACCATATCATTTTCTTCATCAAATATCGCAGTACGAATTTAGGTGAAGGAGGTCGATATGTGATATGATCCCGGAGGACGCCGAAGACGCGACCAACAACACTGAGGAGGACGCGACCCGCAGAAAGGAAGAAGAAGGAATCTCCGCGACCCGAGACGCCGAGACCGCGACCCGAGACGCCATCCCTGCGACCCGAGACGCCGAGAGCGCGACCCGAGACGCCATCCGTGTGACCCGAGACGCCGGTTCCGCGACCCGAGATGCCGTTTCCGTGACCCGAGATGCGACCACCTTTAGCGCGACCCGAGACGCCACTAGGTCAAAATATGTCGGTCATGTGACCCGAGCCCGAGCTCTAGAAGAGGAAGCCTTGATCATACCCGCTGGTCCCATGACCCGAGCAAAGGCCGCGAAGCTCAAGGAAGCTATTATCGGGATCCTCA
>CM071873.1:31199110-31220999 GCA_036759665.1 Gynandropsis gynandra
AACAAATTAAGGATCTATATGCAACTGACCTAGAATTCGGAGAAACATATAAAAATTGCGAGAAATTTGAGTCATGACATTTTTATAGGCATGAAAATTACTTATTCTATGATAATCGATTATGCGTGCCTAACTGCTCTTTGAGGGAGTTGTTTGTTAGAGAAGCCCACAGTGATGGACTCATGGGCCATTTTGGAGTCGCCAAGACTTTGAAAACATTGCAGGATCATTTCTACTGGCCACACATGAAAAGAGATGTGGAACGTATCTGCGAGCGATGTGTCGCTTGTAAACAGGCTAAATCCAAAAGTCAGCCTAACAGTTTGTATACTCCACTCCCTATCCCGACTCATCCTTGGATAAACATATCAATGGATTTCGTGATTGGGTTGCCTAGGTGTAAAACAAGAAAGGATTCTATTTTCGTGGTGGTAGATAGATTTTCTAAAATGGCACATTTCATACCTTGTCATAAATCAGATGATGCATTGCATGTAGCAGAATTATTCTTCAAAGAAGTAGTACGATTGCATGGCATGCCTAGCACCATAGTTTCCGATAGGGATACCAAATTCCTTAGTTATTTCTGGAAAACTTTGTGGTCCAAGTTAGGAACCAAGCTTTTATTTTCTACAACTTGTCATCCACAAACCGATGGTCAAACCGAAGTAGTAAACCGAACCCTAGGTACCTTACTACGTGCACTAGTTAGGAAGAATTTAAAACATGGGAAGAGTGTTTACCGCATGTTGAGTTTGCATATAATCATGCTGTACATTCTGCATCAAAATTCTCTCCTTTCGAGATTGTGTATGGGTTCAATCCTGCTTCACCCCTGGATCTATTGCCTTTACCATCAAGTGACCGAGTCAGCCTGGATGGAAAACGAAAGGCCCGGTTGGTCAAACAAATTCATGAAAAGGCAAGGAAGAACATCGAGGAAAAGACCAAGCTTTATGTTAAGCAGGCGAACAAAGGACGGAAGAAAATGACCTTCAAGCCCGGTGATCAAGTTTGGATTCACCTGAGGAAAGAGCGTTTCCCGAATGAGCGCAAGTCAAAGCTCATGCCCCGGATCAACGGTCCATTCACTGTGACCAAAAAGATCAGCAACAACGGCTACCGGCTGGATCTGCGAGGTAAGTATAATGTAAGTTCTAGTTTCAACGTTTCTAACTTAATTCCTTTTGTTGCAGATCAAGCGGATTTGAGGACAAATCCTTTTGAAGAAGGGGGCATGGTATGATCCCGGAGGACGCCGAAGACGCGACCAACAACACTGAGGAGGACGCGACCCGCAGAAAGGAAGAAGAAGGAATCGTGACCCGCGTGTACTCTTTTCCCCTCGTCTGTTTTGTCCCACCGGATTTTCCGACGATGGGTTTTTAACGAGGCCGCGAGTCACTTATTTCCCGCGACCTAATTAATGACCCGACACAAGACACGAGAAGGATGCATCCCCATGTGCACGGCCAACAAGGAAGTTATCTTCTTGTTTGAAGAAACCAAGGCATTGATTAGGGCTTTTGCATGAAGACCTAGCCTTGATCATACCCACTGGTTCCATGACCCGAGCCAAGGCCGCGAAGCTCAAGGAAGCTATTATCGGGATCCTCATGTCCGTCCACGCTCATGAGGAGTATGCTAGCTCACGTGAAGTCACGAGCCTAAAGAACATCATTCAAGCCGAAGCTCAACTCGCAACGGTCATTGATTAGGTAAAGTGACCCGCGTGTACTCTTTTCCCCTCGTCGGTTTTGTCCCACCGGGTTTTCCGACGACGGGTTTTTAACGAGGCCGTGAGTCACTTATTTCCCGCGACCTAATTAATGACCCGACACAAGACACAAGAAGGACGCATTCCAATGTGCACGGCCAGCACGAAGTTTATCTTCTTGTTTGAAGAAACCAATGCATTTATTAGGGCTTTTGCATGAAGACCTAGCATTTATTGTAATTTTTGAATTTTCTTCTTGTTTGTATCTACATATGGCCGGCCACCCATGCATGAATAAGAATCGAACTTTTGAAAATTTACCTTTGAATCAATATTGATTTCTTTTTTTGAATTCCTTTGTGAGTTCTTGGTTGTTGGTGAGTAATATCCAGCTTCCTTTTCGTTGGTGTGTCATATCCAACGAATTGTTCGTTCTTCCTTGGTGTGTCATATCCACTGAAGACAAACTCGGTAAATCGAGAGCCTTCCGCAACTCTCGTGTGACCATTCGCCCCACACACCCTTGTGCAATCCATTGCAGCAAGGCATATCCTTCACTAACCAAGTCTAGAGCGTCGATTCAGTCGAAATCGCGTCAATATGGTGGCAAAGGAGGCAGTGGCGGGGCTCCTGTCAAACCCGCTAGCAACCCAAAGTCCTCGCATGCTAAGATTGGCCTTAGGAATCTTCGTCCAGATGGAATAATTGTTTCCATTGAACGAGATTGAGATGCTTTTGGTCGAGTCCATGACGAGAGATCCGAGAAAACAAAGGGAAACAAAAAACAAAGAGAGATTAAAAATATTTTATCGAAAATAGCTTTTGAAAGAGATTAGATTTCAAAATAAACAAAATCGATCAAAAGAATTTCGAGATTCGATCACCACTCTAATACCATGTAGGTTTTGTAAACGAAAGATAAATCTGCGAAAGTAAGATTAGTAAGATTGAGAGCGAGTGAAAGATCCAGAGAATTAAAGAGAATAAGATTAATTATTCTCTTATTATTTGTCTTAGATACATAGGCACATATATATACAACAATCCTAAATAATAGAAAAGAGGAAAAAACAAGAAAAATACAAGTAAAAATACAAAGTACAACTTTAGATGTAACATGCATGAGCTAGAGCGGTCACTGAGACATAGAAGAGTACAGAGCTCATAAATTGGCTTTGACCGGATGACTTGAGCGAAGAGAGCCAGATGGGGAGAGCGAGACACATGATGCAAGACACGGGCCACAAAGAGTGGGACTCAAAGAGCGAAACACAGAGAGGGGGACACGGGACGCGACCAAACGTGAAGACGAAAAAAACTCGGATTTTCTTAACATTCCCCCTAAGGCTTAGGATTTCAAGAGCAACATAAGTAGAGCCTCATTAAAACCTTTTCGGGGAAAACCCAGTGAGACAAAAAACCCGAAAAAGGAAAAAGAGTACAACCACTTATGAAGGACGATCGACTAAGCTTGAATTCGATGCCTTGGGACTGAAGATATCTACGAGTCCGATCCGATTATGGAGATCATTGCATATTTTTTCACTTATAGCTTAGGTGAAGACATCAACCAACTGATCTAAGCTTCTTGTGTATGTGAATTCAATGACACCATCTTTGAGCTTCTCACAAACAAAATGACAGTCAACTTTAATATGTTTTATTCTTTCGTGAAACACCGAGTTGGAGGAAATGTGAATTGTCACCTGATTTTCGCAATGGAGCACAATGGTCTGCAAGGGTTCGAGGCCAAGATCTTTGAGGAGAGCTCAGATCCAAACGATCTCACATGTTTTATTTTCCATAGCTCGGTACTCAACCTCAGCTGGAACGAGAGACCACCAATTGCTTTTTGCTTCTCCAAGTGACGAGGTTCCCCCGACAAAGGTACAAAACCTCGTCGTTGATTTTCGGTCTTTGCGATCACCGGCCCTATCTGCATCACAGTATCCAATTTTACTAGTATCGTTGTTTTTATTCATTAGAATACATTTTTCTGTAGCAATCTTGATGTATCAGAGGATTCGGTCCACCATTTTCCAATGTTGTTCCATCCGAGCATGCATATGTTGGCTCGCTGAGCTTATTCACAGAATAACACAAGTCAGGTCTCGTTATGGTGAGGTATATTAGCTTACCGACAAGGCATCTATATTGTTCTATTTTATGAAATGGTTCCCCCTCACGCAAGTCTTTGAATTTTTCTTGATGGAGGTCTTGCTTGGCTTACATCCGAGTTTATCTGTTTCATTCAAAAGATCTATAGCATATTTTCGTTGAGAAAGAAATAGATTAACATTATAATTAAGTTCACCTAGATCCTTTATATTAAAATTTTCTTTTAGAAAACGTTTAAAACTTTTTCTTCCTTTATTATCATCACCTGTTATGATTATATCATCGACATAAACTAAGAGAACGATGACACCACATTTTGTTTTGAATGATGACCATGGAATGATCAGCCTCACTCCTCTTAAAATCATACTTTCGAATAGCATCATAGAGCCTAGTGTACCAAGCACGTGGGGACTGTTTAAGTCCATAGAGAGCTCCCTTTAGTCTGCAAACAATTCCTTTTTCGGTTTGGAGGCACGAGGGAGGTTTAATATAGATCTTTTCCTTTATTTCCCCTTGAGGAAAAGCACTTTTAACATCCATCTGCCACAAACTCCAATTAGGTTAATAGAAACAGAAAAGATAATGCAAACAAAATGTAGTTTAGCAACAAAGGTAAAAAGTCTCTGTATAATCTTCTCCATACTTTTGATTATACCCTTGCGCTATAAGGCGAGCCTTGTAACGTTCTATCTCACCATTACTCTTATATTTGATTTTGTATACCCATTTGTTTCCTATGGGCTTCTTTTCTTTAGGAAGAGGGACACAGTCCCATGTTTTATTCTTTTCTAAGACTGCCAGCTCCTCGGCCATGGCTTCCTCCCATTATGGCTCCCCTTCAGCTTCTCTATAGGTTTGTGGCTCGATTTCCCTGTCAATTTTACTAAGAAAATATTTGTGATCAGTAGATATAAATGCTAAAGAGAAAAATTTTGAATAGGGTGCTTGGTTGCCACGCCATTGAAATAGGGTGTTTGGTTGCCACACCATTGAATAGAATTGTGAATCCAATCTGAGATTGGTCTCCTTATTCTAGTGCTTCTCCGAGGCACTATCTCATTTAGAATCCTTCCTTTGACTTCATCGGTGTCATGATCCTCATTTTGGTTATGATCATGGCTTTGTTCTTCGTTATCATGATTTGAGGCCCTAGTTTCATCCTCATGATTTTGCTCAGAAGATATGATCTCATCATGGCTTTCTTGTTCTTCATTTTTTGATATTTCTTAATCATTTTTGTCATCATGACGCTCAGGTACACTTGGCAGGGGACCTGTTTCATTGTTAGTTTCCAAAATTGAATTTACTAATTTTTTAAGGGACAAACATATATCATTTGGTTCCGAGATTCCTTTAATCTCTTCCTAGGTGATTTTATCATGAAAGCTCTTGTCTTCGAGGAACATAACATCTCGAGACACCACTACATGTTGAGATTTTGGATCGAAACACTTATTGCCTTTTTTATTTACTGAGAATCCAATGAACATGGCTTTAGTGCTCCTTGGTTCCAACTTGTTTCGTTGAGATTCAAGAACAAGAACAAAACACACACAAACAAAAGTTATAAAGTACTCAAGATCAGGTTTTGTAGAGTTTAATACCTTATAAGGTGATTTGTCCTTTAGAACCTTTTTTGTAATTCTATTAATGATGTGACATGCGGTCATGACCGCATCGGATCAAAAAATTTTAGGAAAATCTCGATCAAACATGGTAATTCTCGAGACTTACATTAGGTGTTTGTTTTTCCTCTCGGCCACTCTGTTTTTTTACAGAGTATAGGGACACGAGGTTTGGTGTGTAATGCCTTGTTCTTCAAGATACCTGCGAAACTGAAGACTAGTATACTCTCCTCCATTTTCAGTCCTTAGACACTTTATTTTAGCAACATATTGAGTTAAAACATGCTTATAAAACTCCACAAACACATCATAAATACAACTCTTAGACGAGAGAGTATAAAGCCGTGTAAACTTTGATTTTACATCGATGAAGGTTGCAAAATATTTTTTTTTATCACGAGAAACACATGGAGTTGTCCAAACATCTAAATGGATCATCTCAAAATAGTTTTTATAAACCAAAACAGAGTTTGGAGATACTTTTTTTACGTGCTTTCCGAAGATGCAAGCTTCATAATCTCTAAGATCAGGAAAAAAGATACTTAGAACTTTGCTATGAGGGTGTGCAAATCTTGCATGCCACATAGAAACTTTATTAATATTTGAATTTGATAAAAACACGGACTCGGGATCACAATTCATAGACTTGAGAACATAAAGACCTTTGAAGAGCTTTCTGTTGCCGATTACTTGTTTGCTTTCAATATCCTGCATCCAAAATGTGTTATAATCGAAACAAACGTAGAAATTAAGGTCTTTTGCAAGCTTTTGGACAAAGATAATATTATTAGAAAATTTTGGAACGAAGAGAGCCCTTGTATCATGACCAAGAAGCTTAAGCTTCCCTGTTCCTTTAATTGGAGCACTCTCTCCATTCGCAATAGAAATAGAACCACTATGAGGTTTTAAATCTTTAAGCAAGTCATGATTTTTTATCATATGATTTTTAACTCAAGAATCTAATATAATATGGGTTCGAAAAATAGAGAAAACAGAGATAACATTACCTCCCTCTTCATCATCTTTGTTTGTTTGATTTTCTGCCAAAATCATTTGAAAAAACCCCTCGAGGTCTACCTTGGATACAAATTCAGACTCAGAGGCCATATTAGTTGTACCTTGGTTATCACGACTTCTATTCTTTGTATGACCTTTCTTTTCGCAATACTCACAAGAGCTTTTATTTTTGAAAGGCTTGATAGTAGTGGCTTTCCCAGAGGTGCTTTTGGAGACATTAGCTTCCTCGATCATTCTTTTAAAGAGACGGTTTCCCCCTTCCATCCTTTTAATCATCATACAAACTTTGTGAAATGGGGGAAACTCGTTTTGGCGAAGTATGTGATGAATAAGGTCGTTGTATTTGTTGTCGAGGGAGAATAAAAGGCAAAACAACTGATCCTAGTTTACTCTCTGAGCTATTTCCACAGGATCTGTAGTATGAGGCCTTAGAGAATCTAGTTCTGACTATAATTCCTTAAAATCACCCAAAGCCTTATTAAACGGTTTTTCCTCACACCTTAGAATATTAAGGGTTTTCTTTACTTTATACACAAGGTTAATATTGGATTCATTGCCAAAACTTGTTTCAGCTCTTCCCAAAGCTCCTTAGGAGATTCTATGTGCCCATATGTACGAAGTATATGAGATTCGAGGGAATTTTGTAAAACAACCAAGGTAATTAGCTTATTCTGTTCCTATTTTTCAGATCTGGTACTTGAATCGGCCGATTTCACATCCGATCCTGTTACAAAACCCCAAAGACCTCGCATACCAAGATTGGCCTTAGCAATCTTCGTCCAGATGGAATAATTGTTTCCATTGAACGAGATTGAGATGCTTTTGGTCGAGTCCATGACGACAGATCCGAGAAAACAAAGGAAACAAAAAACAAAGAGAGATTAAAAAGGTTTGACCGAAAACATCTTTTGAAAGATATCAGATTTCAAAAGAAACCAAATCGATCAAAAAGTTTCCGATATTTGATCACTACTCTGATACCATGTAGATTTTGAAACCAAAGATGAATATGCGTAAGCAAGACTAGAAAGATTGAGAGCGAGCAAAAGATCTAGAGAATTAGGGAGAATAATATTAACTATTCTCTTATTATATGTTTTAGATACAGAGGCACATATATATACAACAATCCTAAATACTAGAAAAGAGAAAAAACAAGAAAAATACAAGTAAAAATACAAAGCACAAGTTTAGATGTAACATGCATGAGTTGGAGTAGTCAACTAGGCATCGGAGAGTGCGGAGCTCATAAATTGGCTTTGACCGGATGACTTGAGCGAAGAGAGCAGGATGCGGAGAGTGGGACAGGGGAGAGCGGCACGCGAGACACAACCGAACGTGAAGACAAAGAAAACACAGATTTTCTTAACAGAAAGTACGTTAGCACATATATTTATAAAGATATATATTTGTGTTTAAAAAAATGATTTTCATTGTTTTGTACATTTCGAAAGGTAATAGCTCTTGAAAATTTAGTAATATATATGTGTAGACGTGATTATACTCCTCGAGTGTTAGCCAATATTCTTCGGATTTACCTCCTGTACTTTCAATCGGTGTAAACATCTCAGGAATTGTACTAAATTGCATATTAGATTGATATAGATAGTCTGTGTGATATTCAGCTGAGCGTCTTTGTTTCGTCCGAATATATGACTCAAAATAAAAAGTGTTGAAATATGTGATTTCTTCCAACAAGTACTGTTTAACAATAGACCCTTTCACATCTGTTTTGTTTTTTTTTTCTTTTTTCTTTAGATGAAAGAAAACCTTTCGAAAGGATACATCCATCTGAATTGAACTAGCTCACCGAGTATTGCCTCATCTGGTAAATGTATTGGCAAATGTTCCATGAAATCGAAGAAGGAAGGCGGAAAAACTTTTTCCAATGAGAATAATACTTCGGAGATATTGTTTTTCATAAATTCCAAGTAATCCTTTTTTTTAAATTCTTGAACATATATCTCTAAAATATATGATAATTTCGTATAGCATGTCGTGAACGTTTCATGGTAAGAGCTCAATAAATGCAATTGGAATGAGTTATTGCATGAAAACCTGACAATCGTGACTTTTCAATCCGATCAGCCTTGAACCAACAATATCTGCACACCAAGCAATGTTCGATGCATATCCATCTGGAAAATTTAACGTCTTCTTTTAACATCCTTAATAATTTGATTTTCGCTGACCCAAACAATCTGAATACTAGATAGGTGCCCTTCCATCTCGTAATTCCAACTTAGTTCTTTGACATATTAGCTTCAAATCTTTTCTTGATTGTATATTATCCTTAATTTTCCCTATCAGATTGAAAACAATGTTGATGTTATCGAAAAAGTTCTTTTCCATATGCATAACATCCAAATTATGACTTAATATCAGTGATTTCCAATATGTTAGTTCCCAAAAGATACTACGTTTATACCAGTTACGTCATTCACCTTGGCCTTTCGGTTTTCGATGCCCACGATATCCACCGCATTCTATCGATTCTTGTAAATATCCCATTCTGTTTAATCGTTTGTAAATGATTTGTGTTCAGGTTTGTATATTCGGTGTCTCTTCTTTTATACCATGTTCTTTCGAAAATGTTTTTTATCTTTTATGAAAGCATATCCACGGGGAAAAAATCTTCTATGAAAATCAAACCAAAATGGTTTCTTCCCTTTTACTAGTCAAAATGAATCTGTATCCTCCATACAATATTGACATGCCAATCTACCGTGTGTGCTCCGTCCAGATGACATTCCATATGCAGGAAAGTCGCTGATTGTCCATAACAAAACCGCTTTTAATATGAAATTTTGCTTCGAACTCACGTCATAAGCAAGAATTCTATCGATCCACAAATATCTTAATTCATGTATTAAGGACTACACAAAGACATCAAAACTTTTCTTCGGATGTTCTGGTCCTGGAATCAGCAACGTCAGTTACTTCTCTTTTCAAACACATATCTGGAGGCAAATTATACGGAGATAAAATCACCGGCCACAGAGAATATTGAGTTTTAGATTGTCCATATGGACTAAAACCATCGACGCATAGGCAAAGATAAATTTTCTGATTTCATACGGGAACTCAGGAAATATTTCATTGAAATCTTTTCAAGCCTTACCATCTAATGGATGTAGCATTATCCCTTCGCCCGTCGAGTGTTTTGCGTGCCATATCATTGTCGCAGTAGATTCAAATAACCTTATCAACTTGTTTGTTATAGGCATATAGAACATTTTTTGTATGGTACATATTTACGTGAAGATGGTTTCTTTCGACGAAATCTGCTTGCACCGTAAGATTTACATTCCAACAAGTCTTTAAAATTTCCCCAAAACAACATGCAACTATTTATACAAACATCAATTTTCTCATGTGGCATTTCCAAATCTTTTAAAACATTTATTTATTTCGTAATATCTCTCGAGAGCTTGATTATTTTCTAGAAAATATTCACACATGGTTTTACAAAATGAATCCATGCAATGTTAAGCAACATTGTATTATGTTTTTATACTCATCAATCTTGAAGACAAAGACAAATGAGACTAACCTTCACGACAACCTTCATATATAGGTTGTTTCGCCGAATTCAATAGGTTGAAAAATCAGTGTGCCTCATTTTTAGGTATCTCTTCATGCGGTTGTTCAACAAATCCAGGAAAAGCATCTCACATTGTTTCCACATATGGATTGTTCGTCGATGCTTCAAAAATAACTTCTTCATTTCTTTCGATTTCTTGTGCTTCTTGCTTAATATCTCTAATACTACAATTTTCACCGTGAAATAACCAAATTTCGGAATTCTCTACGAAACTCACCTTGTAAAGACGTTTGGAAACAATTTTTGACTTCGATACTTCATATTTTTGCATATTTTGCAAGGAAATAACATTATCCCGCGTTCTTCACACAAAGGTTGCATCGATGCAAAACTCATGAACTGCTCCAATCCGTGTAAGAATTCTTGAGTAACTTCCTTGGTTACGTGATCTTTTCTTCTGTACATCTCATCTCTTGATCTATATATATATATATATACATATATCTCTGTTTGAAGAAGATGACATTTTTTGAAAATATATTTGGTGTGGATGGCTTGACGGTAGAAGACTTGATTTCGATCAATAAATAGTGAATTTTTCAACGGACATCCGTTGGAACCCTCAATGGATGTCTGTTGAAATGTCATGTTGAAATATTCCAACGAAAAACCTCGAAATTTAAAATTTATCTGTTTCCATTATCCACGGAATTCCGTTGCACAGTGCAACGGATCCGTTGACCAGTTCTTTTTTGGGTTTCCAACAGAGTTTCAATGGATTAGTGCAACGGATTTTTTTATGTTGCTAGTCCGTTGACAATTGCAACGGATTGCAATAGATCTGTGACCATTGAACATTCTCGGGCATCCGTTGCAATCCGTTGAAAATTCCCATGAACGGACGGATCCGTTGATCTGTCCGTTGATAATGCAATGTTTTTTATAGTGTTGAGCAAACACATGAAGAGATGCTGAACAACGAGGCATACCGATTTTTAACCTATTGGATACAACAAAACAACCTATATATGAAGGTTGTCGTGAAGTTCAGTCTCGTCTATCATTTTCATCAAGATTGATGAATATAAAAATAAACTACAATGTAGCTCAAAATTGTATGGATTAGTTTTGCAAAACCATGCGTGAACATTTAAAGAGAAATAATTAAGCTCCTTAGACATTATAAAATAAGGAATGTTTGTGGAAATAATTGCATGTTGTTTAAGGGAGATGATAAAAACTTATTGGAATGTAAATTTTGCGATGCTAGCATATTTCGTCTAAATCAACCATCTTCACAAAAATATGTATCGTACAAAAAGATGTTCTCTATACCTGTAGCAAACAGGATGAGAAGGTTATATGAATAACAAAAACTGTTGTGGAAATGAGATGACATGCAGAACAATTTACGGACAAAGGTGTAATGCAATATCCATAGAATGGTAAGGCTTAAAGGATTTCAATAAAATATTTATTGAGTTTGTGTATGAAACGAGAAATATACATATTATCTATAAATCGATGGTTTTAGTTCATATGGACAATCCTGAAGTCAATATTCTCTGTGGCCAATGATTTTGTCTCCGAAAAATTTGGCTCTGAATATGTGTCTGAAAAGAGAAGTAATATTTCCGACGTTGCTGATTCGAGAATCATAACATCCGAAGAAAAGTTTTGATATCTTTTGCAGCCCTTAATTCATGAATTAAGAGACTTATGGAACAATAGAATTTTTGCTTATAACGTAAGTACGAAACAAAATTTCACATTGAAAGTGCTCTTATTGTGGACAGTTAACGTCTTCACTGTCTATATAATGTTATCTGGATGGACACGAACGGGAGACTCGTATGTCTATATTTTAAGAAGGATACATATTCATTTCTTCTAGTATATGGGAAGAAACCATGGTTGTTTGATTGTCTTTGAAGATTTCTTCTTACACATACATTCAGAAAATATTAAAAAAATATATTTTTGAAAGAATGTGGTACAAATAGAAGAGACACCATGCATGAAAATAGGAATGCAAATAATTTATGAACGATTAAACACGATGGGAGATTTAAAAGAATCGGTGGAATATGGTGGACATCGTTGGCACATGAAACTCGAGATTACTCTTTGAGCAACACAAGATACTCTTCAAGAAATGCGAGCGTAGATACGTCACATGTAGAGTATCATCAGTTGATGACCGATCGAGCATATCAGCCAGCACCACCGATGATGGCAACAATGCCGAGACAAAAATCGATCATCGACTCCGATACAACCTCTTCATGAGGCATTGATGGGTATGGGGATGAAGAAGATGATGTCGTTTCAGATGAAATGTAGCGAATCCATTTTTTTAATTGTGTATAAAATACTATATATAGTAAAATTCTCGTCATTTCGATTCCAACAGGTATCCATTGAAATATTTTCAAATTCTCTCCATTTCGACTCAAACAGGTATCCATTGCTAAGTCTTGACAACAAATTCAAAAGATGCATGTTCCAGATTTCCAACGGATGTCCGTTGCAACGGGTATCTGTAAAATTTTGTAACGGACATATGTTGCACTTTTCAATGGAGATAATTCTTTACAATCCCTTGATACGTCTCAACAGATATTATCCGTTCAAATATCGTTGTAAATCGCAACTGATGTAATTTTTCAACGATCGATTTCCAACGGCCATAAATCTGTTGGAATTCGTTATGAATGGTCATTTCGATTGGAAAATTAGTCATTTACAACGAATATGGTCGTTGGAAATTTGTTGTTTTTTATAGTGTGTAAGGATACAGATTATGTAGTAGCAGATTCAAACACAATGACTAAGAGAAATTTAGATTATTAATCTCACAGAAACTATAGTCATGAGTATAAAAAGTGTATGTTGGCTTATATCTAATATGTGCACATTAAATAAAGTATGATCACCAGTACTTACAATCGAGACAATGCTTTTAGACTCGAGATTTGTTTTCGCACATAAGAGTTCATTAATGATTTCAGAAAATATGATACTTTGTTTATTCGGGGAATTCCATTTTCGTTTATCGATCTATCTTCTCTCAGAGTCTAGATCCCTATTCAATCACTTTGAAAACTTGTAGAAGATAACTATTGAACCAATAACCAAAGAGATCAGAAAATATCAAACAGTATTCGTTTATTTACTTGTCAATCTTTAAGTACACTTGCCAGTTTATACAATGTACTAAAGATCTCCACGGATAACTCCCCCTGAGTTAGACGTAAATAAACCCTCAACTGTTTCTTCGCTCAGTACAGTATCCAACTAAGTACACCTAAAACCTTAGAACTCTCTCTTTCTCTGTTTTGTGTACTCCAATGATACTTCTCAGAATGGTTAACCTTCTTTTTGTTTTCCAGGTCAACTTATCTGTCTTTCGCTCGGCTCAGCAACCACTCCTGGTTCTTCAGTCGCGCCGTCATGCAGATCTTTCTTCAGCATTGAATTCGCTTGATTCACTTTGACTCCTCCTTCTTCTCCTTAGTCTTCTCGTTGACTTCCTCCAGTCCTCCTCGATTTGAATTCGTGCTCCTTAAATATCTCAACTTCCTGAAATAACAATTTTAAACTGCAATCCTATTTTTATTGCATTCACAATCTCCCCCTTAGAATTCTTATCACAAAACATACGTCAATCAAACATATAGAATTCAAAACAATGCAATAAAATCATTCAGGCACAGAAAAATCACAATATGAGATCAAACAACATAAAATGAATTCACGCAACTAAGTCCATACCATTTTAAGTTCAAGCATGGAAATGTAAGTACACTTAAAAAATTGTCTTTAAATGCACTTAAAAAATGAAGAACATATAGAACATATCAGTTCCTCTTCCTTTTTCCTTATCTTCTCCTCGAAGTAGATTCCCCACAAATCTCTTCAATCTCTTCATCCACAGCTTCCTCGTCTTCCTGCATTTCTCCCCCTGTTTATATGATAAGATTTCAAACCAGATTAGACACAATATAGTTAGAAACAAATCACACAACAATATAAGTGCACTTGATTACTCTGAAAATGCAAGATCAGTCCATCGATGGTTCGGAGCGCTGCACCTAAGGCTGCACTTAAGGTTTGTCTCAGTTCAGTGAGCTCCTGAACTGTGCTATTCCTGGAAGTACCAGCTGCTGAAGCAGATTGCATCTTTGCCATATAACGCTTTTCTAGTATAATCCACGATGGAGTAATCTCTCGTGGATTAGGGGTAGGGTTAGGGTTTCAGAAATGGAAGCGAAATGTGAAATGGAGCAGTTTAAGAGAAGTTAAGTGCAGTTGCAGAGAAAATTTAGGAATTTTGAAAAAAATTTGAATTAACTGCACTAGTCACATCAGCCCACAAAAATATCCCATCACATTAAAAAAACTGTCGGACAATTTGAAGGAGAAAAACACTCAAGTGTAGTTATTGCTCGTCAGATCAATGTGAACTTCTTGACATAAAACATGATAAAAGGAATCAAAGCAGAATCAAACCGTTAAGAATTAGTCAAAAACTGTAAACGGCTGATTGTTTAAGTACACTTACTGAAAATTGTTCTTCACTTAAAAACAATCTGTTCTATTGCATTTCTTCTTATCATTTTTTTATTTTCTTCTTTTTTATATTTATTCAAACTACTCATTTACAGCTTCTAGGACGTTGTTTAGATATTTTTTTGTTCATATAACAAGCTCCTTGACTACTTTTTTTTAGGTATACTCTTATACACGCATAGAGGAGTATTTATGCACAAATTTTGGCTTTGTGTCATACGACGTTATAGCTGAAACTGAATATCTCCCAACTTAGACCCGAGCATATACTCATGACAACCAATGTTATTTTTGCATATGAATGCGCATAAAAGTTATCAGAGGAGTAAGTAGAGTTTTAAGTGCACTTAGATCATCAGATAAAAGAACTGTAACTTTCAGATATAGAAACAGTGTTCAAACACAGAACAAAGATCATTTAAGTGTACTTAAATCAAGCAGACATTGCAGTAGTTTCCCTCTTCTTTGTAAGATCATCAAACACTCCAAAACACAATTTCACCAATGTAATACGCAAGAAACGATCAAAGCTCACAAACACCAAGTGATTTTCTCAGAGATACAAACCGATTTAAATCCAGGGGTTTTGTAAAAATATCTGCGAGCTGACGTTCCATAGGCACATACTCCACTTTCATTTGTTTCTGCTCAACTTTTTCTCTCAAAAAATGATGTCTTATTTCTATATGTTTCGTTGTAGAATGTTGAACATGATTTTTTGAAATGTCTATGGCACTAGTATTATCACACCATGCATTAAAAGTTCTGGATTTCATACCGTAGTCCATAAGCATTTGGTTCATCCATACCAGTTGAGTGCAAAAACTTCCCAAGGCAATGTATTCAGCCTCAGCAGTAGAAACTAAATTGTTTCCAAGAAAGAAACAGCCTCCAGATGTACTTTTACGATCATCCGCATTTCCTCCCCAATCAGCATCACTGAAACCTGCAAGTTCACAGTTAGTATCTTTGGAATATAATATGCCATACTCTGCGGTACCTTTGACATATTTGATAATTCGCTTAACAGCAAGCAAGTGGGATTTCTTTGGTTTAGCTTGATATCTCGCACAAATCCCTACACTTAAACATAAATCAGGTCTACTGCAGTGAGATAAAGAAGACTACCAATCATGCTTCTGTATAATTTAACCTCTACATCTTCACCATCTGCATCTCTTGTCAACTTTGTTGTTGTTGACATGGGGGTACTTGCTGATTTACTGTGATCTAGTTCAAATCTTTTTACCAGATTTCTGGCGTATTTACTTTGAGAAATGAACAGCCCATCGTCGAGTTGTTTGACTTGTATACCAAGGAAGTAGCTTAGTTCTCCAAACATGCTCATTTCAAACTCCCTCTTCATAGTTTGCACAAACTAGTTCACTTTTTCGTGCGATTTCGAACCAAATACAATGTCATCAACGTATACCTGTACAACCAATAAAATACCATCTGAATCATGAATGAACAATGTTTTATCAACTCCCCCTCTTTCTCCCCCTCTTTTGTAGCCGTTCTGCACAAGAAAGCTTGTGAGTCTTTCATACCAAGCACGGGGTGCTTGTTTTAGTCAGTACAGGGTTTTCTTAAGCTTGTAGACATGTTCTGGATTATGTGGATCTTCAAATCCTTTTGGTTGTTCTACATATATTTCATCTTGAAGTATTCCGTTAAGGAAAGCACTCTTCACATCCATCTGAAATAGTTTGAAACCAAAGAAACACGCAACACCAAGCAATAGACGAATTGATTCTAGTTTAGCCACGGGAGCAAAAGTTTCATCGAAGTCCACTCCTTCTACTTGGGTATATCCCTGTGCTACTAACCTCGTTTTATTCCGGACAATCTCACCTTGCTCGTTTATTTTGTTCTTAAACACCCATTTCGTGCCTATCACATTCAGGTACATTGGTCTAGGGACTAAAATCCAAACATCATTTCGAACAAATTGCTCTAACTCCTCATGCATAGCTTTGATCCAGGATTCATCATCTATCGCATCACGAACACACTTTGGTTCTATTTGTGAAGTAAAGCACGCAAATTTTACCATGTCATGATAGTTTATTCGTGGTTTATTACGTGTGCGTATTCCATCCTCAAGATTACCAATAACATCCTCTATAGAGTGATTTTTGTATACCGTTATTTGCTCCATATTGGTTCGAGGGCTTTCATGTTCCGAGGCATCTCCATCTGTTTCACTTTCAATCGTATAATGGTCAGCAGGTGCACTTAAATGTTCATGAGTTGAGTCTGTTTGTTCTTGCACAGTTTCTGACGAAAAAGGAAAAATAACACTATCAGTTGAATGATCCTCATCAAAAACAACATTTACTGATTCAATAACTTTCCTTGTTCGTAAGTTGAAAATTCGAAAGGCAGTTGTGTTATTTCCATAACCGAGAAAAATTCCCTCATCACTTTTTGCGTCGAACTTACCAAGACATTCTCTATCGTTGAGTACAAAGCAAGTGCACCCAAAAACATGAAAGTAACTCACATTTGGACTCTTACCTTTCCATAGCTCATATGGAGTTTTCGACATACCTGGATGAAGGTATACACGATTAATGATATAACATGCTGTGTTTACCGCTTCTGGCCAATACCTGATAGATATGGACTTTCCATGCAGCATTGCTCGAGCCATTTCTTGCAATGTCCTATTCTTCCTTTCAACGACTCTGTTTTGCTACGGTGTCTTAGGTGTTGAGAATTCGTGAATGATACCATGCTTTTGAAAAAATTTGTTAAATACGCCATTCTCGAATTCTTTTCCATGATCGCTCCTGATTCGCTCAATGCAACCTTTAGTATTTTTAAATTGAAGAAACGGAAAATGAAACAGCTCAAACGTTTCAGATTTTTCTCTCAGAAATTTTACCCAAGTGTATCGAGAAAAATCATCTACAATGACAAAGATGTATCTTTTTCCTCCGAAACTCTCTGTTCTCATTGGACCCATCAAGTTTATGTGCACCAGTTCCAGGATTTTTTCTGTCTTCACTTCGGGCATTTGTTTATGATGGACTTTGATTTGTTACCTAGCTGACAAGGTTTACACGTTTCTGATTTATCTAACTTTAGCTTAGGCATACCTCTTACTGCTGCAGAGTCGGACAGTTTCACCAAGGATCTGTAGTTTACGTGTCCTAGTCGCTGATGCCACAGTGATAATACATCGTCTGTTGCTTTAAGACACACTTTCTCTTCAGTCCACACGTAACAGTTATTTGAGGACCGTGACCCTATAAGCACACATTTATTATCAGAATTCATCATTAAACATTCTTTGTTTGTGAACTTAACCTGGTGATGACTGTCACAAAGTTGGCTGATGCTAATCAAGTTAGTCGTTAGACCCGCAACAAATTGAACATTTGTTAATGTTGGGTGAATTGAGATCTCCTCTGCCAAGAATTTTTCCTTTGTTCCCATCTCCAAACACTACACTCCCTTCTTTCTTAATTTCAACAAAATTTGAGAGTAGTTCTTTATTACCTGTCATGTGTCTCGAGCATCCACTATCAAAGTACCAGGTATTAGACTTTTCATTTTGGGCAGAAATGTATGCAACATTGCAGTATAATTCACTTTTCCTTACCCAGATTTGTTTTACATTTGATGACTTACCTGCATCATACTTGTGTTTCTTGTAGCACGTACGTTGCTTATGACCCTTAATTCCATAGAAGTAACAGACAGACAATTGAGTTCCACTTTCTATTCTTACCATAATGCGTTCTCCAATGGTGATGTCCGTGGTTATGTGTTGACATACTTCTTCTCTGATTGTAGTGTTGGTAGGATTTCTGATATTGTTCTCTAGGTCTGTAATCAACAGTGTGATCATACCAAATTCTTCTTCTGTCAAAATTTTGTTTGTTCTGACTGTTCTTTGGAGCGCTATGAGTTAGCTGTCTTTCTTTCCATTTTCATACTTTCTTTCAGATCTCCTCCAGAAACAAACTTGTTTTTTTATCTTGCTTGTATTCCCAACATAACCGATTCCATGATTATCACCTTTCATTTTTCCAATCGAAAGTAAGCGATCCAATTTGTCAGTTCCATTTGACAACATCTTCAGTTGTTTGTTTATCTCCTCTAGCTGCCTTTTGACAAAATGCACTTCCTCTTCTTTAAAGAGTACTTCTTTCTTCATGTTATGAATCTGAGTTTCCATAATCTCATTTTCTTTTATCAGTTGAACATTCAACTTTCCCATCCTGATCCACTCATTGTATATCATCTCTACATCAACTTCATCTTCTTCTTCAATTTGATCTTTTTCACTTTCTTTATCGTCCTCATCAATAATGCCAATGAAAGAAACAAAGCTCGACTGTTCTTCTTCAGACTCTTCTCCGGATTCTGAACTGGATTCACTCAACATGATTAGTGATTTTCCTTTTACTAGATTATTATCAGCACATTCATTCTTTGTGTGACCAAATCCCTTACATTTGAAACACTGTGTTTCTCTGAGATTCTTCAAAACATTTTCCCTTTTCGTGATGCTAGGGCAATCTGATTTAAAATGACCAAAACCTTTGCACTTTCCCTTTTCGTGATGCTAGGGCAATCTGATTTAAAATGACCAAAACCTTTGCACTCATGACACTGAGAACCAGACTTGTTCTCCTTTCTGAATCCAGCATCTTCGGTTGATGGTTTCTTCATTCATGACCTTCTCTTCATGAATTTTCCAAATTTTCTGGTCAGTAACACAATGTTTTCTTCAATATTGTCCAACCTGGTGTTTTCTGAAACGGCTTGTAGTACAACTCCCTTGCTTCCATGTTTGGCAATATCTCCTTGTTCCAGTTCCAATTCAAGTTCATATGTTGCCAGGATTCCAACTATTTCTTTGAAACTAGTTGTATCCGTGTTTAGTGACATATTCATAGCGACCTTCTGTGCATGAAATTTCTTCGGAAGACATCTCAGTAACTTTTTGACCAGTTTCTTATCATCCAAGTTCTGTCCAAGTACACTTACCTCGTTTGCGATTGCATTCATCCGACCACTGAATTCTTTCACACTTTCATATTCTCCCATCTCCAGCTTCTCAAATTGATGTTCCAATATATCTAGGCGTGTTCTTTTAACATTCGTTGTGCCTTCATGGATAGTTTCTAGTGTATCCCATGCCTCCTTAGCATATTCACACCCTTGAATCTGTTTAAATTCATTTATATCTATTGATGAAAAGATAGTTGTAAGGGCCTTTGCATTGAACGTTGAACTCCTTTTTCACTAGGTGTCCACTGATCTGATGGCTTTTCCTTTTCTTTTCCATTTTCATCGATAACTGTCGGTGGTGTCCATCCATTCTTAACTGCACTCCAAGCATCTTCGTCAATTCCTCATATGCTCGCTCTCATCTTAACTTTCCAGTATCCATAGTTAGATGAGTCTAACATGACAGGTTTTCCAAACGAATACATGTCTCTTGGTCCTTCCATTTTAGTCGTCTTCTTGGATCTCCAACTAGTTTTTAGATTTACTCTAAATGTTGGTTACCTGCTCTAATACCAAATGAAAACTTGTAGAAGATAACTATTGAACCAATAACCAAAGAGATCAGAAAATATCAAACAGTATTCGTTTATTTACTTGTCAATCTTTAAGTACACTTGTCAGTTTATACAATGTACTAAAGATCTCCACGGATAACTCCCCCTGAGTTAGACGTAAATACAACCTCAACTGTTTCTTCGCTCAGTACAGTATCCAACTAAGTACACCTAAAACCTTGGAGCTCTCTCTTTCTCTGTTTCGTGTACTCCGATGATACTTCTCAGAATGGTTAACCTTCTTTTTGTTTTCCAGGTCAACTTATCTGTCTTTCGCTCGGCTCAGCAACCACTCCCAGTTCTTCAGCCACGTCGTCATGCTGATCTTTCTTCAGCATTGGATCCGCCCGATTCACTTTGACTCCTCCTTCTTCTCCTTAGTCTTCTCATTGACTTCCTCCAGTCCTCCTCGATTTGAATTCATGCTCCTTAAATATCTCAACTTCCTGAAATAACAATTTTAAACTGCAATCATATTTTTATTGCATTCACACACTTCAACCATCAATATCACTATCTAATGACTTAAAAGTTGAACTCAGTAACAATCGAAATCATAATTCCTAAATCGAGTAACCTACATCTCGATATCATCATCCAAATTTTATTATTGAATACGATATAAAAAGACTAAAATCATTCAATATGCGATATAAACAGTTTATATCGTGCAAAAAATAGTTAAAATGCAATGATCACCACAACATCTTGTTGTCATATTTCGTCTTGTCCTTATTTTTGTCTCAACTACATTAATCATCATGGAAAAGGGTTTGAAAGCAAAAAGAGATTTATATGTGATTTTCTCTTGTATATTTATTTCAGATATCATGTACTGTTCTAAGTAAGAAATCAATATAATGGTCATATCCTCCATCTGGGAAAAGGAAAGGATATTGTAGATAAAGATATGTAGATGAAAAATCACTGATTCATTTAAATTTCTTACTTTGAGACCATCGTGGAGATTCAATGGTCATTAGTATAACTAGGGTTCAACTTGGACACAAGAGCTTCGTCATCATGGATTGTGATATGTTATATATATATATATATATATATATATATAGTTTTATTCAATTTTTAAATTTATTATTCTATTTTTAATTATAAGTTGTATTAATTTTTAAATTATGACGGATTTGGAATGACATTTTTTTATGAAACTTTACGTCCCTAATTTTAGATTAAAAAGAATCTACGGTGGATTTGGAATGAGTTTTATATGGAAATTGTCCGTCCCTAATTCTTGAAAGTCCTATGCCTAATATGTAATATTGGATAGTTGAGGGTTTAGTTCCAATTATTAAGAAGTCTTAATAATTATTTAAAGAACGAAAACGAGTTTTCGTTATTAGATTATCAAAAATAATAATCTAAACCCTAATAGCCGTCAATAAGAGAAAAACCCGAAGAACGAAAAACAGTTTTCATTTTTCCGATTTCCACATCAGAGCAATTTCGATCTCTGCGTGGATACGAGTAGAGGGCTTGCATCATCAAGCCTTGCATCCGACAGTAAGACGTTCAACGACAGGTATTACGAAATTGTTTCTATAAATTGTTTATCGTTGAAAACTGAAGAACTAATCGTTAAACATGACTAGATCTTTATTCGGGTTGATAAAAACACGTTTCCGCAATTGAAATCAAACCTATAGTGGTATTAGAGCGTCTGGATGCATGTTTAGGATTAGTTTTTCGAATTTTT
>CM071873.1:31225864-31259030 GCA_036759665.1 Gynandropsis gynandra
ACTAGAGACCAATTCCTCGTTTATGGAGATTCTAACTTAGAGTTAGAAGGGTTCACGGATGCCAGCTTAATGTCCGATAAGGACGATAGTAGATCGACATCGGGGTATGTCTTTTGTCTCAATGGGGGTGCAGTGTGTTGGAAAAGTTCCAAACAAGCTACTGTAGCTGATTCGGTTACTGAAGCGGAATACATAGTGGCTTGCGAAGCTGCTAAAGAAGCGGTCTGGATGAGAAAGTTTAAGGCGCTTGGTTCAAATAAGTTTGACAAGCACAAGTTGAAGATTGGATTGAAAGACATGGCATGCTGGAATTAGTTCTAGGAATAGTACAACTGTTGTAACTATTTGAGAGCTATTTTATGTCTTAGATTTTGAACACTTATAAATAAATAAAATGGTATCATTTTATCATTTTGATGATATTTGTAAATATATATGTGTATATATTTTCATAGCTACTATGATAGAGTCCATGATTAAGTTTAGAAACTTGTCATCATGATAGAGATCATGATAAAGAGAGTCAAGTTTTAGTAAAAACTTAATCTAAATCGTTCTTGATCATAGGATAACTAATTGGACGTTAGTAATCCGGATAGATCAACATAGATGTGATGGTTTCTATTTGATAGAAATTAGTAGATCTCTTTTACTAAATCACATGTATGGATGATGCACATAGAGATGTGATCATTGAACAGGCCCAAAGGGAGAATTCCTAATGGTTACATTACCTTTGAACTGTCAATAGGAATTTCTCTGGAAGGATTGGAATATTATAATTTCCTTAGACCTGAGATCATCATGGTAACTGACAAGTTATCTATCATTCTTTGATACTGGACACCTTATGCCTTGGGATGTAAGTTGAAAGGATATTGGGAATGATTAGATGCTTGTGCAGTTAGTGATTGATCAAGATGGAATCTGTCAACTCTAGGTAAAGAGTTTGAGCTCTATGTTGTCAGCAACATAATGACTGAAAAGACCTTGGCCAGGGCATTTGAATGAGAGAAGAAAAGAGTTTCTTGCGATCATTCACCAGTCAGTTATGTTAGGCATGAAACATAGTTGATAATCTATTAGGACTTGACGGTCAGACCATGTCCTAGGATTATCCGGAGCTATAAAGACGGAGGGAAATAATAATATTATTCTTCTACCATGGTTCTACAGAGTAAGGATGTTACTTCACACTATCTGGTCGTTGAGGAGTGTTGCTAGACACCAACCTCGATTAGTTAATTAGTAAGACTAATTGACTACCGGTTTAGTGATGAACCTACGAGGTCACACGCATACGAGTGTCTCAGTATTTGCTTATGATTGTTAGACAATCAGTGTGGAATGCAGTTATATTCATCCGCTAGCACCGAAGAATATAATTGTACTTGATTTTCTTTTGGGGTTAGTACAGCAAGTATGTGTATGGAGATACATGTACTTCAACTATTTGAAATATTACCTAAAGGCAAGTGGGAGATTGAAAGTCCTATGCCTAATATGTAATATTGGATAGTTGAGGGTTTAGTTGCAATTATTAAGAAGTCTTAATAATTATTTAAAGAACGAAAACGAGTTTTCGTTATTAGATTATCAAAAATAATAATCTAAACCCTAATAGCCGTCAGTAAGAGAAAAACCCGAAGAATGAAAAACAGTTTTCGTTCTTCCGATTTCCACATCAGAGCAATTCCAATCTCGGCGTGGATACGAGTAGAGGGCTTACATCATCAAGCCTTGCATCCGACAGTAAGACGTTCAACGACAGGTATTACGAAATTGTTTCTGTAAATTGTTTATCGTTGAAAACTGAAGAACTAATCGTTAAACATGACTAGATCTTTATTCGGGTTGATAAAAACATGTTTCCGCAATTGAAATCAACCCTACAATTCTGTATGTAAAATTATACCCCTAGTTCAAGATAGATTTTGAATATATATCCATTATAGATGCCAATTAGGAATGGGCTTCTAAAAATTCTTTTCTAGAGAGATTAGGGATGTATTTTGTCATACATTAATTAACTTTTCTATAATCTATAATGCAATTACACCTTAAACAACTTGAAATATATCTTAGACCCTGGGTAAATTTCGGGCATCTCTTAACTCAAATCTCACAGTCTCTCCCCTATGGTTTGTCATACACACTTTATGCTCGAACCACACATATGAATTATTTCCAATTTACTCGTCACATAAACACACACAATCTTTTCAAATGAATCACCGCATGCATTTTCTTTCCAAATGTTCTTTCCTTTTCAATTTAGAGACACGACTAATCCTTTAAGCTCCATAAAATATCTTCTCTCCAAGAGCAACGTGATATCCTAATTTTTGCAATTCGAATGAATCTTTCCGAGCTCAAATACAAGATTTGAGAAAATCCCTAAGCTAAATTTGAGTAGTGTGAGAGAAAGAGAGTAGAGAGAGAGATTGAACACAGTTATTTACGAGTTCGATTGAATCGTTGATTCAATCTACGTCTCGGAGAAAGAAAAGGGATTGATTCGTTAGAGTGTTTGTTTTTCGGTTACAAAAGAAAGAGAGAAAATATGTGAACTAAGAAGATGATCCCGAGCTGTGCTCTCTTTGATCTGTTTCGATCTTTGCCATATTTATAGGCTTTTCCATCAACATTTCACCCGTCCCAATATTAGCCTCTTAAATCTGTAGTTTGCTTAATAGCCCGATTTTAATCCAGTAAGTGCACTTAAAACCCCAGAGTCTTTTCTCTGCCAAGTACACTTAACCCAACAAGTGCACTTACAACCCCAGAGTCTTTTCTCTGCATCAAGTACACTTAATCCAGCCAAGAACTAGATTACATGACATCACTAATATTTAGGAGTTTGTTATTTGATATCTCATGTTCTATCCAAGAACATATATTCTTTCTTAATATTAGGAGTTCTGTTATTTTATCTAATCTTAAAATACTTTTAGCACAATCCATGACATAGTGCAATCTAAGGCATAGTACAACATGAAAAAAAATGCACTACAATGAGAGACTAGTTTTTCATTGGCAGGGTCTTCAACATAAATTCAAAATATATCAGTTAATTTATTCAAGAAGAATAAATATGAGATAAAAAAAGATATATTTTATGACAAAATTTCTTCACTTTTGATTTTGGTGGAGTTGATTTCTTCCTCGGTGTGGCTTTAGCTTTCCACATTGCATCAAACTTCAATTTTTTTCATATTTGATTCTCTTAGACGAATTTCTCTGTGGAAAGTTTATCGCGTTGTAAATTGTAGATGTGATATGAGTTGAAGGGGAACACAATGGATTCATGCTCAGTTGTCCAAGAATTGAAACTTATTCTGGATGGTAAGCAACAAGCTCGCACAATCGCTTTTTTACGACAGTAGTGAAAGAGAAAGAGACACAATTACTTAATTGGAAAATCATAGTATGTGGTACCAAAGTACTTGTTGAAAAAAGATCGTCGTAGTTGACACCAACCTTGAAAAGGTAATATTAATTTTATTGATCTTAAGGCCAATATCGTATTAAATTTCTCAAAGAACTTCATGACAGTGTGGAGACACTCAAGAGAATCGTATGTGAAAACAAACATAAATGTGTAACAAGGAGGTTCTTATAGTTTTTTCTGGATGGAAATTGACTGTTTTAAGTTGTGTTGCTTAGGAGACATGAAAGATATCCATTCTCATGAAAGGTAAGGAGAGAGAGGTTCCCTTTGACGAAGGCATTTCATCGCTTTGAAACCCCCATGTGAGCTCCTTGTTGAGATAAATCGAGAAATTAATACTACATAGCATAATCTAACTAATGAATGTACTAGAGAACTTCGTAGCTTCCAAACTAATAAATAAAAATTCTAAAGCTTTAGATATGCCTAATTTAAGGGCAAATCTCCTAGTTGTGTTTGGTTTATGGAAATTGTTATGATAAGTTCTCCCACATCGGTTAGAACATGAATTTTGAGACCAATGGTATTGGATAACCCTAAATTCTTGAACTAGATTTTGGAATTAGTTAGGTTCAGCCCATATTTGACAGAAATTGACAATGGATTGCAATTCAAAGGAAATTAGCACGTTCTCTACAAACTTTTGACAAGAATGGTCAATAGAATTGACTAGATGGAGTTGGTCAAAACAGACTTTAGTCTGTATGTCAAAATCATCGAGAAAATCTTGTAGGTAGTGCTACAACACGAGAAAGGTGTGAAGTTGATTAGGAATCTTCATTTCACACTTTGAGAATCAGAGAGATATGTCATGTTCCGCTGTTTTAGTAATTTTTCAGATGCAAAAAATTTAACAGCAAAAACAAGATCTCCACCCACGCTTTCCCAAAAAGAAACAAAAAAATGTGCAAGATAATCATCCATACTATATACTTGTTTCTAGTTAGAGGTGTAAAATGAGTTGGATCGGTTCAATTCGGTTCAACTCGCCAAAAAAAGAGTTTGGTTCAGCTCGATTCATTTTCAAAATGAGCAGAAAAATTCCAGTTCAGCTCATCTTTAAGTCGCCAAAAAACAAGTTGACTCGTGAGCTAGATTATTTTAATTTATAAGAAGTGTAATATATTAATATTATATATTTTTTATCCTCAAACCAAATAAAATATATAAAATATAAAAATATTAATTTGAATATAAAATTATTAAATATCAAAATATTAATTTGAACAAATTTCTCGAATATCAAATAAAATATGGATACATAAACATATTTTTTATAATATTTTTAAAAAACTTTATTTTTAATAAAAATATAGTAATTTGATAGATATATGGATAATAATATAATATGTAAATAATATATTATTTTTCCTTAAATAGTATTTAATAAATGCAATAGAATATGTATAATATCTAGAAATAGGAAAACATGTGATTTGCATATAATTTTGCATTCAGCTTGCGAGCCCGCTCGTCTAAGCTCGAATTCGTTTCTGGCTTAGCTCATCAGTTCAATTTTTAAAAGATCTAAAAAATAACTGGTTCGGCTTATTTAAATATGATCCAAGTTAGAGATGGTCCGCGAGTCGACTCTTTATTTTACACCCCTATTTTTGGGCATAGAGAACATTTGCTCGCTGATTTCAAAATCATAAAGCATGCAGGTGAATACGAAACCAAGATCTGCGGGAAAAAAAAAGATAGCAACAATGAATACTAAGCAACGAACAATGTACATAAGGGTTTAGAGAGCCAAAATTCTTTGGAAATGCCCCCATTTGTTTCATGACAGAATTGTCATAGATTTTTTTCAGTATAGAAAAAATGGGATGTTTCCCTCGATTATCAAACCAAGATGGATCCTAAATTTTTTATGCAAAAAGAATTGTGATTTGATCACCCTCTTTTTGTAATGGATCCTAGATTTTTGCTTCAGAAAAGTCTCTACAATAGAAAAATGGGAGGCCCATATTTCCTTAACCTTAGCCTTTCGGTAGACGTTGTGGAGAGAAAGAGAGGAAAGAAGGTTATAATGAATATGTTTTAAGGAGGAAAAAGTTTGACTAGTGAGAGAGGATATATTCCTACAACGAGAATGGTTTAGGTGACGACAAGGGTGTTTTAAGGCCTTCAGATTCCTTGATAAGAACATGGAAGAACTCGAAACATTAATATGTTTGGTAAGATATAGTGGAGATATAAGAAGGGTATATATGTAAATTATGTTAGCTAGGGTTATATATAAATATATCTCTTGTAATACTTTGGAGGTTAACACAGAAAGTGTCGTTTCCTGCGATTCTCTTTTGATGCTTTGTGACATGGTATCAAAGCTACGAATCCATTGATTTCGTGCTTTTGATTTGTGATTTTTGATGTGTACAATCAGTACTTCATACGTGCGATCGTTCTTGTGTTTCGGTGACTCTCGTCCTCTGAAGTTAGTATCTCTCGTGTGTATTGTCCCTGATTTTCTCTCCACCGTGCACTCATGGTTTCAGACAGACAAGTTCCCGCGACGGACACCGGATCTGCATCGTCGAACATGCCTCAACATCGCACGATCCCGCCATATGACCTTTCGGCTAGTGATAACCCGGGATCTTTGGTTTCGCGGGTTATTTTGAATGATCATAACTATGTAGACTGGGCACGGGAACTTCGTACCGCGTTACGCTCCCGCAAGAAGTTCGGATTTGTTGACCGCTCTATCAAACAGTCGGTGGCAGACTCGGATTTTCTAGAAGATTGATGGGCGAATAACGCCATCCTCTTCTTGTGGATCCGAAACACGATGTCTCCGGATCTGCGTTCTCAAGTGTCCCATATCAAGATTGCAAAGGAGCTGTGGGACGACATTACTCAGAATCATTTTGTGAGCAATGGACCGCAGATTCTCAAACTGAAATCTGAGTTGTATTCGTGCAAGCAACATGGACTTACTGTCCAAGCTTAGTGCAACAAGCTGAAACGATTGTGGGAGGATTTGGCAGTGTATGATTCGTTGCCTTGCCTGTATGTGAATGTGATGCATGTATGTAAAACTCGAAAAGAAGCGTGAAGATGATAAAGTGCACTTGTTTCTTCTTGGGTTGGACGATGCCTTGTATGGGACAGTACGTTTGAATCTCTTGGCGATGGACCCTCTACCGAACATCAAAAGGGTTCTAGCCACTATGGTGCAAGATGAAGATGCCAAGAAGACTGTAGAGACACGTCCCGAGGTTATGGCTTTTTTGGTTCAAACGAAAGCCAAACTAAAAGTTCGTATCGATGCTCGTGATATGTCCTTGTTGTGCTCTCACTGTGGCCGTAAAGGCCATCTGGTTGATCGTTGCTTCCACCTTCACGGCTACCCAGGTGTGAAGAACGTAATACCACACGCTCCTCTGGTCACGGCTCCAACAGAGGCTGTGGGTCTTGTTCTGCACTTTCTTCTGCTGGCCGTGGTCGAGGAAACATTGTGTGTGTCAATGCGGCTCAAACACAAGCTAGTGGGACTTCTACTGGAGTTGTGCTAAGCAATGAGGACAAGTCTGGCCTCTCCAGTGTATCTTCCAGTCATTGGAATTCCTTTCTTGATCTTTTCTCACAGAAGATAGGTGCAATAAAAAATGTCATGGGTAAGAATACGCAAGTGTCTTAGCTCTTGGACTCGGGCGCAGGTAATCATATGACGGGACGACGTGAGATTATTTCAAATCTCACGGACATGCCCACTTGCTACGTGGGTCTTCCCAATGGTAGAAGCATGGTCTCAACGAAAAAGGGGACAGTGGTCTTGTGTGATGCTCTCACACTTCATAATGTCTTTTATGTGCCCGATTTGAGTTGCAATCTGATATCTATTTTCGACCTTCTCCAGGATACTGATTGCACCGTTCAGTTTACTGATAAGCTGTGTGTTATTCAGGGCCGCACTACGAGGATGTTGATTGGAGCGGGTGAACAATGATCATCTCGTTTTCATACGTATTTCTTGCACGATTTAGGAGACGTTTTTGATACATATGTGATGTTTTACGTATGATTCCGTATCCGTTTTACTTGCTTTCGTGCTTTTCATGTTCTTACAGGTTTTTACGCGTATTTGGACTATTTTGGAGCTAAAGGAACATGCACGGAGCTAAGGAGCAACTTGGGGGATCATCACGGGACAAACGGGACGAGATTGAGCATGGAGAAGCCTCCACCCGGTCGGGTACAAGTTTCGTGCTTTTTATGTTCTTACAGGTTTTTACGTGTATTTGGACTATTTTGGAGCTAAAGGAACATGCACGGAGCTAAGGAGCAACTTTGGGGATCATCACGGGACAAACGGGACGAGATTGAGCATGGAAAAGCCTCACCCGGTCGGGCACAACCCTTGCACGATCGGGCAAAACCTACGGCCAATTGTGTGGACCATTTAGCACGACTCGGGCAAGCATTTAGGACCATTTTGCCTTGTGCCCGAGCGGGCACACATGCCATGCCCGATCGGGCACCATTCCAGCACCACAGGACGCGCACGAACTGCCCTAGCCGCACCCGAGCGGGTACACTCATTACCCGAGCGGGTAGCGGCCCGAAACTGCTCAAAACTTAAGTAAACTTAACTTAAAACATAAGGGAACTCGTGGGGCAATTAGGGCAACAATTGGACCGACTTAGGAGGCTTAAAAGGAGGCAAAAAGACGTGATTACAGCAAGCATACAGAGGAGAAGAATTCAGCGAAGTTAGAGCAGATTCTTGCGAGGAGATAAGCGAGGAGCATTGGAGATCAAGCACCGCCACTTCGGTTTTGTTTGGTTTTTATGTTCCTTAGACTTTCTACTATGTTTATGTTTCTTTACAGACGCATGAGCGAGTAGTTTGTTTGTTCTAGGAGAAGGGATTAGCCCTTGGCTATCCCGAGACCTCTTTTGATCTATTTTGAATGCATCTTCCCGTTTTAGTTCATCTATTCTTTATCTGAGTTCTTGAATTTACTTGTGTTTGCGATGGCCACGTAGATGCATGTGTTAGGGGTTAGGAGAAGGACCGAAAGGAGAATTCTAGTCCTAGAAAGTCAGGTTTAGAACAACCGAGGTTAGGCCACGAAAGTAGGGTAGCAACGGTTGAGGGTGAACGGGCGAATCACAGAGTTTATGGGTTTAGTTCATGGTGTCAGCCACGAAAGTAGGGGGCAGCTTGTCTAGATCACGTGTCTATGCCTTGAGAGAGGGTAGATATCATGTTAGGATCGTCCGCCTTAGATAGCTTTAACTGGGATTGCATGATAGATAGGTTGATCGTGTGTTTCGGTAGTCTTGTGGTGAAACCGGTTTCCTAGGACGTTTATCTCATCGTTAGAACCCAAGTAGTTTAGTTACTTTCAGTATTTCATTCCTTATTCACCTTCTTTCGTTAGCAAGTTTGATTCGTAGTTCGGGTTTAGGTAGTGTTGCGTAGTCTCTGTGGGATCGACACCTAAAATACTACACACGTGCCGTGCACTTGCGGGTAGATTAGGTTATATTTAACTCTGATACGCATCAAGTTTTTGGCGCCGTTGCCGGGGACTATTGTCAACGCGTCTTAGATTCGAACCTAGAGTCCTTCTTGCTTTGTTTTTATTTTTGTTTTCTTTTCTTTCGTTCCTTCTACGTAAATTGTTCTTTGTTTGTCCTTTGCAGAACTTTCAGGTCGACAAAAGATGGATAATCAGAACGGCAATGGACAGATGCAATTACAGGCTCCTCCACCACGTCGTCTAAGGGATTACGTGGTGCCGAACATGAACAACGTGCAAACGGCCATAAGGATGCCTGCTGTTGCAAGAGAGCAATTCGAGATTAAGCCAGCAATGATAAATATGCTTTATCAGAAGCAATTCATGGGTGGAAACCATGAGGATCCACATCAGCACCTCAGAGATTTCCTCGAACTTTCAGGTACGTTCAAAATTCATGGAGTCTCTGAGGATGCAATCTTGCTGCGTCTTTTCCCTTTTTCAATTGGGGGAAAAGCGAAAGCTTGGCTGCAATCACTCCCCGCGGGATCTATCACCACTTGGGATCAGCTCTGCACACTGTTCCTTTCACGTTTCTTTTCTCCGAGCAAGACGATTCAGATGAGGGGGGAAATCACGACATTCAGGTGCAGAGATGGAGAAACGCTATTTGAGGCGTGGGGTAGATTCAAGGATCTTCTACAGTCATGTCCACACCATGGACTTGAGCAGTGGTACGTTATCCAAACTTTTTATAATGGAATTTCAGATGAGCACCGCATGAGGTTGGATAATGCTGCCAGAGGATCATTCATGGATCTGAGCGTCGAGGAGGCATTTGAGCTGATTGATAACCTCGCCATGAACCACACCATGTGGTCCACTCCAAGAGGTATGCCTAATAGCACTCGTCGTTTATATGAGCCTAACCAGAATAGAGCCATGGGTAATGCAGCGAATGCTATGTACTGTGCGAATTGCGGAGATACGGACCATGTAGCGTATCAATGCACAGTACATGAGGATTACGAACAGATGTATTATGCCCAGCAGCAAGGCAACACGCAATTCGGGAACACCTACAACCCGAATTGGAGGAATCACCCGAACTTGTCATATCGAACGACTCAACCGGTGAAGTATTCGGGGTTTCCACCAAGGCAGAATAATTTCCAGCAAAACAACCAACAACTCCAGCAAGCACAGCAAGCTCCGCAAGCCTCTCAACCCTCTCAAGCACCTTCATCAAACTTTGAGGCAGTGATGCTTGAATTTGTCAAGGATCACAAGGAGCAACAATCGATTCAGACCAAATTCAACGCAGATGTGGGGACAGCGATTAGTGAGCTTAAAACTCAAATGGAGTCTCTGAGCACTCATGTGAAGATGTTGGAAAACTCCATAGCACAACAGGCCGCCTCATCTTCTCGGAATCCCGGACAGCTTCCCGGTAAGCCCGATCTTAACCCGAGAGAGCATGTGAATGCTATTTCTGTGTGCAGCGATGATGAGGCCGAGAATTCGCCCTCAAATGAGCGAGGGGATGCTGCTGGTACGTCCATGGATAGAGGAAGAGGTAAGGTTGCGATTATGGAAGGAGTCGAACCAGATTTAGATAAGCCATACGTTGCTCCTCCGGCGTACGTACCTCCGATACCGTATCCTCGACGATTGGTAAGCAGTAAGAACCAAGAGAAAGTGGGCAGATCTATAGAAGGTCTCAAGAAGCTAGACATCAACATGCCATACGTGGAAGCAGTCCTAAAGATGTCTAATCGTGCCAAATTCATCAGAGAGGTAATGTCCAAAGAGAAGCACACCGAAGAGAACGAGACTGTAGCACTTACCGAGGAATGCAGTGCAATTCTTCAGAACAAGCTGCCACCTAAGCTAAAGGACCCCGGAAGCTTCTCCATCCCATGCAAAATAGGTAATCTCGATATTGAAAATGCTTTGTGTGATTTAGGAGCAAGCGTGAGTATCATGCCACAAACAGTTTTCAAGCGGATGGAGTTTGGGAACCTTAAACCGACGAAGATGTCTCTACGCCTCGCGGATCGTACGGTAAGACATCCGGTGGGAATCATTGAAAACGTTCCCACCATGGTAGGTAAGCTTTGCATTCCCACTGATTTTGTTGTACTTGAGATAACGGAAGACACTAGGACACCTATTATTCTTGGTAGGCCGTTCTTAGCTACTGCAGGTGCGATGATAGATGTACAACAAGGAAAGCTGTCCTTACGTGTCAAAGACGAAACGATCGAATTCATCCTGCCCAGCCCCATGGACGAATCACCACTCAAGGAGTCTTGCTTTACAGTAGATTCGCTGGACGAGTTAGAGAAAGACACACACGATCAAGTAAGTCCATCCGATTCTCTTTTACGGTATTTGACACAAGTTGGCGATAATGCAGGATTTGCGGACGAAGGAGCTGAGGTGTATACGAAATTCATGAGTGCAATTACAGCACTAGGAGACGCCCCACATGAGGAGATACCACGTGATATGCATGCTGATTTCATAGCGGAGAAAGCATTCGAGCTTGAGCCCGACCCGCCGCCTTATTCTCGGTATGAGTACGTTGATTCCGATAACATATATCCTGCTGTTTTAGATGCTAACATGAGTGCAGATGAGATGAGAAGACAGCCCACACGCGTGAAGAAGCGTAAGAGGCTCAGCTCTTCAATATGTATGTACGGGAATTATAGGGAGGACAGCCACGAACCTTCACTCGAAATTCAAAGGAGGCTGCACCCGCACTTGCACGAGGTAATGGAAAAAGATGTCATTAAACTTTTCAACGCAGATACCCCTTATCCAACCTTGGACAGCGAGCAAGTGAACCCCGTGCATGATGTGCCTAAGGGATGGCACGATAAGAAGACCCTACCTCATGACTTCCAATCAGGTGATTTCGTTCCACTTTCTAATTCTCGACCTAAGTCTTTCTCGGGCGACCTACTGCCTTGTTGGTCTGATCCTTTTCAGGTACGAGATGTGGAACCATGGAGTGATGCGGGTGACACGTTCAACGCCAATGGACAGCGGCTTAAGCTCTACCAAGCCGCTCAACCGATGGAAAATGGAAACTCTATTTCCCTTTCCGATCCACCCGTCGCGCACGCATGAGGAATGGAGACGTCAAAGCTTAATGACGTTAAATAAGCTCTTTCTGGGAGGCAACCCAGCTGTTTGTTTTTACTTTTCATGTTTAAGACTCGGTTATTTAATTTCCATAAAAAAAACAAAAAAAACAAAAAAACACAAAAACAAAAAAAAATATAATAATAACACCACAAACGTGCTTCACTTCCTTCATCCTCCATCGGAGCTTCACGTCGAGGACGCCGTTCAATTCAAGTCTGGGGGGAGCAGCTCACGTTTGTCAGGTGATTTCGTTTCATTTTCCTTTGATTTTTAGTTTTTAGGTTATTTTTGCGATTTTTAGTTTGTTTTTGTTTTCATTGAGTCAGAGTCGTCCCAAGGCACTTGTCCGGTGCCACGTTTTGAGATGAACCCCGAACTTAGGAATGCTTAAGAGGTTGACCTTTTCCGTTAGACTTTGCATGATTGAGCTAGGTTGTCCTATGCGTTAGAGCTTATTAGTCGGCTGAAAAACAATAGGTCGTAGTTCTAGGGAATCCTAGTGTTACTTGTGGGGAAGTTTAGACGAGGTTGCTAGGCTAGTTTATCGTTTATTCTTTCTACCCAGATGGTTATACTTCGTGTAGACGACACTTTACTTCGGTTACATTGAGGATCATTGGATCATATAAAATCGAGCTTGTTTTGCAGATTAAAAAGCACACACTAACACTCCGCTGTCGATAGAAATAGTGCCTAATAAGCATGATAAAAAATCGATATGAGTGCATCGACCTTGTTACTCCTTCGGTGGCTCGGGTCTAAGTGGTGGGTTGGCGATCATCTTTCTACGTCCTAAGGGCAAGGCACAAAAAGCCACCTACTCCGCTGCACTCTCACACGAGATGCATGAGTATACCGTCATCGGTAGTCTGGGTCTAAGTAGAGGCTAGATCCCTTCAAATCCGACGTCCTAGAAGCCTAGTGTGTATGCAAAGAAAAAGAAGAAAAGAAAAGAAAAAAAAATAGAAAAGAAAATAAAAAGAAAACAAAAGAAAAGAAAAAAAAAGAAAAAGTCATAAAAAGAAAACAAAAAGAAGAAAAAGAAAAAGAAAAGAAAAAGAAAGAAAGAAGCTCGGAAAGAAAGAAACAAGTATCCTCGGTTGACCTAGGTTTAGCATAGTCTGAAGTCTTGTCTGGTGGAGGGAGTTACGGTAGCGCGTCTAGTCTCCTTTGATTTACTTTCTTATGGGTAACCGTGGTGGACCTAGGATTAAGGCTAAAAGAAAAAAAAGAGAAAAAGTCATAAAAAGAAAACAAAAAAAAGAAGAAGAAAAAGAAAAAGAAAAGAAAAAGAAAGAAAGAAGCTCGGAAAGAAAGAAACAAGTATCCTCGGTTGACCTAGGTTTAGCATAGTCTGAAGTCTTGTCTGGTGGAGGGAGTTACGGTAGCGTGTCTAGTCTCCTTTGATTTACTTTCTTATGGGTAACCGTGGTGGACCTAGGATTAAGGCTGAAAACTCGAGTAGGCCGAATTTGCTCACAATATGCTAGTTGATCGGTTAGGCTCGCTTTAGCGGTATCTCTAGGAGAAGGGGGATTCTCGTATTTTCATACCCCATGTATTCCACGTTTACGTTTGCTTAGGGACAAGCAAACATTCAAGTCTGGGGGATTTTGATCATCTCGTTTTCATACGTATTTCTTGCACGATTTAGGAGACGTTTTTGATACATATGTGATGTTTTACGTATGATTCCGTATCCGTTTTACTTGCTTTCGTGCTTTTCATGTTCTTACAGGTTTTTACGCGTATTTGGACTATTTTGGAGCTAAAGGAACATGCACGGAGCTAAGGAGCAACTTTGGGGATCATCACGGGACAAACGGGACGAGATTGAGCATGGAAAAGCCTCACCCGGTCGGGCACAACCCTTGCACGATCGGGCAAAACCTACGGCCAATTGTGTGGACCATTTAGCACGACTCGGGCAAGCATTTAGGACCATTTTTCCTTGTGCCCGAGCGGGCACACATGCCATGCCCGATCGGGCACCATTCCAGCACCACAGGACGCGCACGAACTGCCCTAGCCGCACCCGAGCGGGTACACTCACTACCCGAGCGGGTAGCGGCCCGAAACTGCTCAAAACTTAAGTAAACTTAACTTAAAACATAAGGGAACTCGTGGGGCAATTAGGGCAACAATTGGACCGACTTAGGAGGCTTAAAAGGAGGCAAAAAGACGTCATTACAGCAAGCTTACAGAGGAGAACAATTCAGCGAAGTTAGAGCAGATTCTTGCGAGGAGATAAGCGAGGAGCATTGGAGATCAAGCACCGCCACTTCGGTTTTGTTTGGTTTTTATGTTCCTTAGACTTTCTACTATGTTTATGTTTCTTTACAGACGCATGAGCGAGTAGTTTGTTTGTTCTAGGAGAAGGGATTAGCCCTTGGCTATCCCGAGACCGCTTTTGATCTATTTTGAATGCATCTTCCCGTTTTAGTTTATCTATTCTCTGTTTGAGTGCTTAAATCTACTTGTGTTTGTGCTGATCACGTAGATACATGTGTTAGGGGTTAGGAGAAGGACCGAAAGGAGAATTCTAGTCTTGGAAGATCAGGTTTAGAACAACCGAGGTTAGGCCACGAAAGTAGGGTAGCAACGGTTGAGGGTGAACGGGCGAATCACAGAGTTTATGGGTTTAGTTCATGGTGTCAGCCACGAAAGTAGGGGGCAGCTTGTCTAGATCACGTGTCTATGCCTTGAGAGAGGGTAGATATCATGTTAGGATCGTCCGCCTTAGATAGCTTTAACTGGTATTGCATGATAGATAGGTTGGTCGTCGGTTTCGGTAGTCTTGTGGTGAAACCGGTTTCCTAGGACGTTTATCTCATCGTTAGAACCCAAGTAGTTTAGTTACTTTCAGTATTTCATTCCTTATTCACCTTCTTTCGTTAGCAAGTTTGATTCATAGTTCGGGTTTAGGTAGCGTTGCATAGTCTCTGTGGGATCGACACCTAAAATACTACACACGTGCCGTGCACTTGCGGGTAGATTAGGTTATATTTAACTCTGATACGCATCAAACAACGTGAAGAGCTCTATTACTTCAAGGGGGTAGTGAATGCAGCCTCCGTACGCACCAAAACGTCTTTTGATTTGTGGCATTCTCGACTCGGGCATCCTTCATCTGAAGTTTTGGGTTTGGTTCCTGTTGTTGGGGTTGAATTTTCCAAGAATTATTTGTCTTCGCATAATAAGGCATGTGATGTTTGTCTCCGTGCCAAGAAAACTCGTGATTGTTTTCCTCTCAGTAATAAATAGAGTGTTCATCCTTTTCAATGGGTGCATTGTGATGTGTGGGGTCCTTACCGCACTCTATCTTATTCGGGTGCCAAATACTTCCTTACGATAGTAGATGATTTCTCTCGGGGTGTGTGGTTACATCTTATGCGGACAAAATCTGAGGTTGCTAAATATCTACAAGCTTTCCTTGCCATGGTTTAACGTCAATTCAATACAAAGGTTCTTACAATTCGGAGTGACAATGGAACAGAGTTTATGAGCATGTCCGATTATTTTCTACAACACGCCATTCGACATGAGACATCGTGTGTTGGTACGCCTCAACAAAATGGACGTGTAGAACGCAATAATCGTCATATTCTTAATGTCGCTAGGGCACTTATGTTTCAATTCGGGCTTCCTATTTGTTTTTTGGGCGAAAGTATTCTCACGGCGGGATATTTGATCAATCGTACCCCGACTCCGATTTTGAAAGGGAAGACACCTTTCGAAGTTCTTAATGGATCTCTTCCAATTGTGGCTCATCTCCGTGTCTTTGGGAGTCTATGTTATGTTCACAATCAAAAACATAGTGGAGACAAGTTTGCTTCTCGCAGTTGTCAATGCGTGTTTGTGGGTTATCCTTCGGCATAGAAGGGCTGGCGGTTGTATAACGTTGAACGCAAAATCTTCTTCGTTTCTCGAGATGTTGTTTTTATTGAAAACGAGTTCCCTTTTCTAGGGTCGTATGTGTCGGATTCGACTGATCCGAGCCCGTCATCCTTCGCAAACTTGCTTCTCGTGCCTACTGTGTTTCCCGAGGATGAATTAGACCACTTTGTGCCTTCGGGGCGAGGGGGGTATTCGGTTCCATTGAATCCTCCTTCATCTACGCCAGATATTTCGCCTGAGATTCAACCGAATCAGTCATCGGATATGCTAGACTCGGGAGCTCTCCCTAGTGCGAACCCACATGATCAAAACGTTGAACTAGGTTGTGGATTGTATTCCAAAGTGCGTTCTTCACGTCTTCTTGATTATTTGATTCATACCGTCCAAGTTATGAGCCCTTCACCACCCATCTCCGTTTCGTCTGCATCCTCAGGTAAGTCGTTTCCGATTGCTCACTATGTTTCTTGTGACAAGTTTTCTGCAGCGCATCGCACGTTCCCAGGTCGGTGACAACTAACATGGAACCTACGCTCTACACGGATGCCGTACGGGACCCGAAATGGCAACGTGCGATGGCAGATGAGATTGCGGCTCTTGAAAAAAATGGGACTTGGTCATTAGAACATCTACCTCCGGGAAAGAAGGCAATCGGGTGTAAATGGATCTACAAAATCAAATACCGCTCATATGGCTCTGTTGAATGATATAAGGCATGCTTCATTGTTATAGGAAATCGACAAGTTAAAGGACTTGATTAGACAGAGACCTTTGCCCCGGTTGCGAAAATGACTACAATACGGGTGTTCCTTGGTATGGCGGCTTCCTTGAATTGGGAGGTTCATCAAATGGACGTTCACAATGATCTTCAAGAAGAAGTTTTCATGCGTCTTCCTCCGGGTTTGGGATTTGAAACCGAAACTCGTGTTTGTCGTCTTCGGAAGTCTCTTTATGGATTAATGCAGGCCCCACAGTGTTGGTTTGCAAAATTGACCTCCGCACTTCAGAAGTATGGTTTTAGCCAATCCTATGCCGGCTACTCATTTTTTACGTACCAACGTGATCGCGTGCATCTACTACTTCTGGTGTACGTGGACGATCTCATTCTATTGGATAACTCTCCTTTGGATTTTCAACGTTTTAAGGATTACTTGAGCTCTTGCTTTCATATGAAGGACTTAGGTATTCTTAACTAGTTTCTTGGTATCGAAGTCCTTCAGGTATCTACTTATCCCAATGTAAATATGCCATTGACATAATTTCGGAGGTCGTGTTACTTGGAGCTCAGCCGGTGCGGTTTCCTTTGGAGTGGAACCACCGGTTGGCCCTGTCTGATGCAGAGCCGTTCTTGGAACCGGAATAGAATCTTCGTCTAGTTGGACAGCTGGTCTATTTAAGTGTTACACGACCCGATTTATCGTACAATATTCACATTTTATCACAGTTTATGCAGTCTCCTATGGTTGAGCATTGGCAAGCAGCTTTACGTGTCGTTCGATACATCAAGCTTAATCCGGCTCAAGGCATCTTACTACATGCTAAACGTGATCTTATTCTTTCCGCTTGGTGCGATTCCGATTGGGGTGGTTGCCCGGTTTCGCGGAAATCAATTACAGGATGGTTTATACAGTTTTCTAGATCGCCTATATCTTGGAAAACGAAGAAACAACCAACATTGTCTTCCTCCTCCGCTGAAGCCAAATATCGTGCCATGGCCATGACCGTTCGTGAGCTATTGTGGTTGAAATCTCTTCTTCTCAGCCTTGGTGTGTCTCATTTCCGACCAATACCACTTTATTGTGATAGCCAAGCAGCTCTCCACATCAGCTCCAATCTCGTCTTCCACGAACGCACAAAACAAATTGAAGTGGATTGTCATCTTGTCCGCAATGAACTTCTGGCTGAAACTATCTCCATGCGGCATATCTCCACTCGTCTACAATTGGCCGACATTCTTACGAAGGCTCTTGAAAAACAAGAGTTCGATTACTTCATTTCCAAGTTGAACTTGCACAATTTGCATAGTTCAACTTGAGGGGGATATAAGAAGGGTATATATATAAATTATGTAAGCTAGGGTTATATATAAATATATCTCTTGTAATACTTTGGAGGTTAACACAGAAAGTGTCGTTTCCTGTAATTCTCTTTTGGTGTTTTGTGACAGGAGATAAAAGAATTTTTTGCTATCAAGTGATTAAAGGATATGAAAGGCCATTTTCGATGATTTTAAGTCTCATCAAGACAAGAGATAAGGCAAGAACTATTTTCTAAAAGGCTTTGGATCTTCAAAGTATCTTGAGGATGTTAGAGACGTTTATGTCATTAGTCTCACAATTACAATCGTATAGCCTGATTCACATGAGCCCCGAGCACCTTATGTAGTGATCAACCCTATTGTGCTGCTCACATGTTCCAATCTGGATTTTCCTAAGCAATCTTGTATCATACAACATGGCTCGTAAAAAAATAACCAAGCAATTATTATGTTGAATTAATTCTGCAACTAATATCAGTGTACACTTTAGTCTCGAGATAACAATACATCATGTAGTCGATTGTATTCATTTAATTCCAATTCTCCAAATCAAGTAGCATATGTTTCTCCAATTTTGGGGAAGCTAAACGGACATGTATCAATTGTCACTATGTTATTCGAAGCTTGTCATGATTGGAAGCATCCAAATCAAGAAAGTATCAGGTTTGGTTTAGCGGAAGATTTCTCATTACCAGTCGGGTTTTTTAAATGACATCTGACAAAACCGCTACCCACTCGAAATAATTTGGTTTTTTTCTAAGCCCAAATGACAAAACCGCTACCCACTCGAAATAATTTGGTCTTCACCAAGAAACCCATTCATATGAAAGTATAATTCTCCAAGTCCATACGGCTTAGTTATTGGGCCACCTACATGAAGCCCAACATCATGTGAGTCAAAACTAACATCGACCCATTCTGCACGCGAGGCTCACTTGAAAATCCAATAGTTTTCTTAGGGTGTAACCCTAGTGCCGCATTCGATTTAATAGGTGTTGTCACTGTTCTAAATGCCCTTAGATTTTCGGCACCGCTCCCAATGCAAATGAATTGTGGTAATCATAGTTCCGAGGCCTTGTGACGGATAAAAATAATATTGTAAATTTATCGGGATATTCCGTGTTAGAAGGAATTAATTGAAAACTATGTGTAAATGAACCACTCCCTTTAAAGTAAATGTTGCACGAATCGAGGTGCAACCGTTTATGGTCACACGTTCTCTAAGTCAAGGTTAACATGACAACCTTCACTTTCACTCGTGTACACTCGTTAGAGAAAGGCTGGAAAAGAAACCAACAAAACCCGATTAGAAAACAAAAAGTTTTTCATATGGTGTAAACGTTGTCTACAAGAACCAGGTCAGAATTTAAATAGGACAAACTAACTTTGAAAATCCTTCATAAAAACAAGTTAATGACCATACACATTTCTCGTCGGGTTTGAAAAAGTCCTGACGGTGTTGTCACACACATGTGGTATTTGTCCAAAACCCTTCCCTTAACTCTTTTTCATACGGGAGATTTTATAAATACAAGAATAAATTATGTCTTCTAAGCAATGTGGGACTAAATATGCATAGCCATTTTCCAACAATCCCCGCATATAAATATCAAATTTCATTAAAAACGAAAAAATAGGCAAAAATTAATATCATTCTATTAAATTGATATATACTGAAATGAGGAAACAACTTTTCTAATGAAAACGAAATCATTCTTGAACTTTATAAATATCAAGTTGAGATCTCCAAATATTAATTTCTTGATTTTGACTATTTCGCGATGTGGTTAAAGCGTTATTGATGACCATGTACATTTACTTTGGTTCTATGAGTATTCTAGAAAGAAAATTCTACATTCTTTCATAGAAGGCGACTCCCCTTAACACTTGATCCAACAATACATCATCAAGAATGTCACAATTATATACCACTCAATAAAAAGAGCTATGAAGTTATTAAGTCTTTTAAACTTGCATCTGAATAGTCCATCATTTCTTTTCTGTGACCACCCAACAAATAGAGTGATGAGAACGAGTGCAAGAATGAAAAAGGTTCAGAATGTGCTTGTCACATTAACGCAAAAGAAGTGGTAATGGCTCCACGAGGACGTTAAGATGCGTCGAGTCAAGCCCACCTGATTTGTCTACAAGTAAGGAGACCGAGAAGAGCAAGAAACTGGATGAGCTAAATGCGTTCGACCCGAGCAAAGAACCACTAGACCCAAGCGATTCTCGTGAATTGATGTCCGCTTGACACACTTTGATCGCTAAAATCGAGTGATTCCTCTGTATCGAAGATCACTCAAAGATATGGACAACTCAGCTTGACCAACACATTGTTTGACTGAGCTTCTATTCCCGACTCGACCCATCAGAGGAGTTGTATGATCGAGTATGATATTCTAGAAATTTTTAAGTTTAAGACTGTATAAGACGCTCAACCAAGTGGTCACCCTGCTCAATCGAGAACTTTCTCACATTTTTTTCTTTATGTCTTTATTTTACCTAGTTTGAGAGCTATGTTTTGGTTCTTATAGTATCTTGGGAGAGCTAGCTAAAGAATTTTTGGAGTGATTGAGAGTGTTAAACCAATTTATCAACACTAGATCGAAAGTGTTGTGGTGCGTTATTGGATCTGAGGTTCATTAGTTGAGTCATAATAGGATCTAGAGCGTTCATCATTTGAAGAACAAGTATTAGGTCCTCCTAACAGGTTATTAGTGGATTTTGATTCTCTTTCCAACCTTACACACAATAGAACGACAGTCTAGGTTCATATTAAGTGACATCTGAGTCACTTTCTTGTGTTATAACTATGTTTTTGTTTAATTAAGTTTATTTGTGTTCATTGTTGGTCTTTTATTGTAGGATTAACCAAAAAAACAAAAGAAAAATAAAAAGAAAAAAGAAAACAAAGAATTGAAAACAAAAAAGAAAAGATAAGAAGATGTCGAACAAAAACAAATGAGAAAAAATAGAGAGTTTTTATGACTAGGCTTGGGAATTAGGATATTGTTGATACATCAAACACTTGTACCATCAAGACTTAGTTTAATTTTTGGGGAACTAACATGTGAATCTGAATTTTTAAGATAAGAGAGCGAGTGAAATTGAGAAACAAACACTTTCTTGAGTGGTTGTGAAATTTGTTTATCTTCGTTTATTTCGTCTTTTCTGTTTTTACTAACAAATTTTCTATTTTGTAGCATATTTGATGTCTAATTCAAGAAATCATTACGATGAACCACCATAACATGAATGAGAGATTCTGTTGCAGACACAAGTGCAACTCATGATGGTAGAGTTTCGTAGGATGTTGTGGATGAACTTACTATGTTAACCAATGGCTTGATAAGCGAGGAGAGCACTACCTATAGCTAGAAATCCACAACCTAGGATGGACATGGACAAGTAAGCCGAAATAATGGATGCCAAGGAGATTTGAGCACCACAAAAAGTCCATCGAGTGAGAAATTAGGAATATGAGGACATCAATAACATTAAACTAGAGATCTTGACTTTTATTAGATAGAGCAATGTAAAGTCATACCTAGAATGGGAGTGAAAAACTGAGATGGTTTTCGGTTGCTAGCACTATTCTAATTGGAATAAATTAAAGTTGGCTTCGGAAAAGTTTAATGAGTATGCGCTTATATGGTGGGATTGGTTCACTCTTTCACGAAAAAGGAATGGAGAGCGACATATAGTGACATGGGAGGATATGCATGCAGTGATGAGACAATGATTCATATATACTCATTATTATCGAGAGGTAAATCAACGTCTACAAAAGTTGGTGTAAGGTAGTCAAAGCGTACATGACTACTACAAGAAGATGGACCTTCTGATGAACCACGTTAGCATAGAAAAGGATCGAGAGGCCACCATAGATCGATTTCTTGGCGGTCTTAACCCAGACATTTAGAACCACGTATATACTCATTTCTACGTGCATATGGAAGACCTTCTTCATTTAGCCTTTATAATTGAAAAATAACTAAAATGCAAAGGAAGGGTATAACTCAAAGGCATGTGAGAGCATACACTAGCGGCAAGATCAAACCAAGTAAGTGAAAACAAGGCCAAAGACGCAATGTGCCAACAAAGTCCCTACACATACCCGTGATGTTTAACATGTTGTAGATGTCAGAGTTAAGGTCATTATGCTAAAAATTAACTAAAGAAGATGACCATGTTGGTACGAGCGGATGGCGAATATGGGATAGATTCGAACGATGAAGTGGGTCATGGGTCTGATAACATGTCTCACAAACTCGGATGGAATTTACGAGAAGTATGGGGCATAAAGGGAGAATTGTTTGTAGTGCGATGACTCCTAAATTTACGCACCACATAGGGATATAATGGAGCAGTAGCAACCACAGAATGATAAGAGGTGAATAATCATGAGGAAGATCACTTTAAATAGTGAGATCTTGAGAGAAATCTAGAAAAGACCTATGATAGTAATACAACGTTTCCTTATATGAGGGCAGAGAAAATATGATAGTTTTATTGTTACCTCAATCAATGAATGTTCTCATGCACAAAGAGGCATTATTTTCTAACGAGCTAACTTATCATGTGTTTAGTATTGTTTCTAAGTTTTTGAAGGGTTCAAAAGATGGTTTCCTAAAGAAGGAACACCGGATGGAGAGAAAGAGCTAGATTAAAATAATGCAAATGGAGCCTTGCGACCTGTAGAGAAGCATGAGGCATGAGAGGAACATCTTCCAATATGGGAACTTGGTGTGGGTGCATGTGTGTAAAGAAAATTTCTCATGGTGGAAATTGCAGATTCTATTGTAAGGAGAGGGATCCTTTAAAGTCCTAGAATGCATCAACCATATTGCCTAAAAATCCAATTATATGGTTAGTACGTTGTGAGTTCAATGTTAAATATAGCTGATTTGACTCGTTTTGATGTAGCAGAAGGTTAGAATTTGAGGTCAAATATTTTAAAAGAAATAATGAATGATTAGGATGAGACTTTAGATAATTTTAAAAGGCATGCAAAACAAAGATCAATCATGAGGTGAGAGCAAAGATTCAGAACATGTTCCCTCATATGTAAGGGTGGGCACGAGTCGGATATCTATATTTTTTAAGGTGCCCGAGCCCGAATAGGTAATGCATTTTGTACTCCAAGCCGAATCCGTGACACATAGGTACCCGAGATTCAGACCTTAACCATAAACTGAATACCTGCGGTACCCAAACCCAAATTAAAAAATTTATCTATGGTCTCCGTGGTAAGAAAGGTTTGGCAAAGGCAGATGGTGCACTAAAGACGTCGGAAAACAAAAGGAGAGATGAGAGGATTGACTAGTGCACTAAATACATCGTAAAACAAAAGGAGCAACGAGATGAGCGGCGAGAGGAAGGAAGAGAGAAGCAACGAGGGGAACAACGAGAGGAGTGGCTAGAAGACAAATTTTAGAGAGACGAAATGAAGGTTTCTCTCTCAGACGACTAAGGAAGAGGAATGAAGGAAAAGAATGATAAAAGATTTAACCTAACATAACAGTAATTTTTATAAAAAATATCGATATTTTGATAATTTGTGCATATACCCTTGGTTATCCAGTTTAGAAATTTTAAAACCAGAACCCGCGGGTAATCAGATTTTATTATTCGAACCCGACCTGCGGGTTCGAGTAATTTTTCGTGGGTTCGAGATAGGTTTCGGATCGGAATGGGTTTTTCGAGTAATTTGCCCACCCCTTACTCGTATGGATGCTATAGAAAAGGCAATGTCTCCACGAGGATGTCAATAGATTCGAGTCAAGCCCACATGACTTGTCTACAAGTAGAGGAGGTAGAGAAAATAAATGAGCTAGGTGAACTAATAGTACTAGATATATATTGGATTTCCGGACAACAAAATTCGTCCCTAATTCGTCTAAAAAAGTATTTCAAAAGACGTTTTCTTGAAGGATTTGTCCGTCCGTAATTGAACGTCGATAGTTAATATTTGTCTAAAATTCGTTCGAAATTCTGGACGGTTAAATCCGTCCACAAAATGTTAGGAATTTTTTAAAAAAAATTCAGAACGAATTTTTTCATCCACAAATATTTTCGAAAAAAATGAAAAAAATTCTCAACGAATTATTCCGATCAAAATTTTTTTCAAAAAATAAAAATAAAAATACTCCTCCTCCTCCTCGTTGTTGTTGTTGTCGTCGCCTCCCATCCCCCTCCTACTCCTTCTCATCCTCCACTCTCTTTTCTCTCTTTCTCTTCGATATTCTTCTTCTTTCTTTTCATCTCAATTTATAATCTTAAATTTCCGTTTCCGTTGTCTTTATTCTCAAACATATTTAAAAAATTCCATAAATCCTAACAAACAAATAAAATTTGTCTCTAAATTCAGATGGCTTAAAAAATCATCTCTAATTTCGGACGAATTAAAAAAAATTGTCTGTAATTCCGGACGGATTAGGAAAAGATTCTATAATTTTTTTATTTTTTTTTTAAAAAATGGCCGACAAAAAATCGTCTAGAAATTATTGATGAATTTTTTTGGCCGTCTAGATTTTTTTCCCGAAAAATACGAAAACATAAACATTAAAAAATTTTAATTTTTTTTGTTTTTCTCGGAAAAAATTTCAGACGAGCAAAAAAATTCATCCTTGATTTACGAATGGATTTTTTGGCCGTCAGGAATTTTTTTCCAAAAAACAAAATATATATATATATATATAATACAGAATACATCCCTAATTTATCAAGAAATTAGGGGCGGATTAATGATGCATCCTTTATCCATCCAAAAATTAAGGGTGGATTGATGATGCGCCCTTTATCCGTCCGGAAATTAGAGACTGAAAGAATTCTATTTGTATATTATTGACGGTCCTAAAATCAGTCCGAATTTCAGGGATGGATCTAAAATCCATCCGAAATTGAAGGACGGATCAAAATCCATCACAAAATTTCGTCCATAAATTAAAAGTTTCTAATAGTGTAAAGGTGCTCGTCCTCAGCAAGGAACCGCTTGATCCAAGCGATTCCTCTAGACTAATGTATGCTTGACACCCTTTATCGCTCGTTCGAACGATTCCTTTGTATAAGCACTTGAAGATTTAAACCACTCAGTCTGAACAACACACTGCTCGATTTAGTATAGGAGTTGTGCGATCGAGCATATTATTCTAGACATATTTTAGGTTAATACCTTTTGCAGCGCTCAACCAAGTGATCACCCTACTCAATCGAGCTTCCTAATTTTTTCTTTATGTCTTTATTTTATCTAGTTTTCAGTTATGTTTTTGTCTTTATAAATAAGACACGTATTGTAGAACACTTTAACTGAGTTTTTTATATTGAGAGTTTTTTTCCTTACTATTTCTTGAGATATCTAGCTAAATAATTCTTGGAGCAATCTCGATTTTTCAATTGGCTTATAAACACTAGATCAAAAGTATTGTTGCATTGTTTCTTTGTCTGAGGTTCGCTAGTCGAGTCATAGGATGGTCTAGCATCATCTGAAGAATTTTTTAGATTGTGTTATTGGGTTATTATTAAGTTTCATTGTTACTAACAAGAGGCGTCAGTCTAGGTTCATATCATAGAGTTATAAACAGATTAAGTCTTTTCTACTTACATTTTCAATAATCCGTAAAATCTTTTTTAGGATCACTCAACAACTAGAGTTATGGATTTATGCAACTACCACAAAATAAAGATAAATTATATTGGTGTACAATATAATTCAAGCCAAAGGCTTAAGTTCCATTCCCTTATAAGATTCCTAAATAAGTTTTTCTAGTTAATCATGCTGTCAAAGAACATGTTAAGCTTTTTTCTGATATCACAAACTCTGGGGAAATTACTTCTTTCTTTGAAAGTTGCTTAATTGCACCATGTCCATTGCGAATGTGTATTCTTTTACCATTATACACATAATTCCTTACAACTCTAATAACAGTTATGAGTCACAATGCAATGCGATAAGAATAGAACATCCCCACAATGAGATGTCACCTAATAGGTTTTCAAGCATTCATCTTCTTGACAAGCTTAATAGCGATAAATTCAAATTCCATAGTAGAGCGAGTAATAAAAGTTTGTTTGGATGATTTCCACGAAATAACCAATCCACCTAGAATGAACACATACACACTAGTACAACTTACTTCTTCATTATTAGTCCCATAATTTTCATCATAATAACCTTCTAAAACAATGGAAAACTTGTTTAAATGAAAACATAAATTGTAGTTCCCTTAAGGTATTTGATATTTGACAAAGTGCATTCAAGTGTTTACTATTAGGATTATAAATGTATCTATTTAGTCTACTTACAACATAAACAACGTTCGGTCTTTTGTAGTTCATGAGATACATAACACTTTGTATAATCTTAACATATTGAGCTTGTGAAACATTATCACCATTGTTCCTATTAAGATTCATGTTATGATAATAAAGAGTTCTAACAGGCAGTTCATCAAAATAATCAAATTTCTTGGGTATCTTTTGAACATAATGCGATTCGCATAATGAAAAACCATTTTAAGTTTTTTATTCTAACACCAAAAACAATATGAGCCTGACCTAAGTCTTTCGTGTAAAAACGAAAAAAAACAAAAACATCTTGGTATAGTTATTACATTTATGTTGGAACCGAAAATAAACATGTCATTAACATATAAGCATATGATCACGAATCATATCCAAAAAAATGAGTAAACACATGAATCATGTACATTAAATACATAGCCATTGTTTACCAAAGTACGACCAAATTTTTCGTACCATTTTTTAGGAGTCTGTTTGAGACCGTAGAGAGATTTTATAAGCTTACGTGCTTTCTTTTCTTGTCCGATCTAGTTGTACCATATAAATTTCTTCATCAAGTTCTTCATTGGAAAAAGTCTCTTTTTTTTTACATCTATCTGATGAATTATCAGGCCTCGAATAGCTGAAAATAAAATCAATGATCTAATGGTAGAGATTTTAGTTATGAAAGATATCTATCAAAATAGTAGATGCATTTCTTTTCATTGTATCCCACTACCATTAATCATGCATTCAAATTTTTGACTCCACTAGTCTCGTTTTTCTTTTAAAAATCAACTCCTTTTCATTCAAGAGCTTGATCCATTTACACCTAATATATTTACTTCATATAGGAAAATCAATCAAATCCCAAGAGTGATTCATCATAATAGAGTCTAGCTCATTTTTAATTAACTCTTTCTAAAAGTTATAGACTATATATTTTAGAGTCTCTTCACAAGATTTAGGATCATTATCAATCAAGAATATAAAAACAAATTGGTCATTGATTTTATCCAAATTTTCGACAAAAAATGCAGTGATAGAATTATATTCAATTCTCAATTCTTTTCATTTTACTCCTTCTAGGTTCATTCACATGCATATTGAAAGATAATTGATTATTCAAACCATAAATTAAAGGAGCATGTTTTTCAATATTATACAAATATATGTTTCAAAATTTCAACATCTCCATAGTCACATATGGAGTTATTATTCAAGCGCATAAATCTATATGTAGAACCATTTTGAGCATATCCAATAAATGCACAATCAAAGGTTTTAGGTCTGACGTTAGATTTTATAAATTATGGGTGTGTAGCCTTAGCAAGACAACCCAAAGCTTTGACATAATTCAAATTGACCATCTTGATCTTTTGACTTTGATAGACAAATTTTAGTGCTTCTATAAAAGGCATTAATAAATCGGAATGTATCAATTCAAGTACTTGAACACTTCTCAAAGTAACATGGTTAAAGGATTTCTTAGCATATTTAGCGTCAACACAAACAACACATTTCGAACATTCATTTTCATTTTACCTATTTATGAGATTCATATTTTCAACCTTTTATTTGAGCCAAAGTTCACATGTCCTAACCTTTCATACCACAAATTGACACATTCAAAAATACAAGAAAAATCACAGTTACTTTCATTAGAAATAACATAATTAGTGTTCAAGACAAACAGACCATCATAAGAATAATCCATCCCACGAAATCCCTAATTTTTGCTAATATCACGTTATCACCCTTAAACACGAGTTCCACAATAGCCTTATTCAGCAAAATACTAGAAACTAGGTTCCTACGTCGGGATGAAATATATACAACACATCACTCAACGCTAAAGATTTTCCATATGTGAGTTTGAGGAGAATTTTTGTTTTACCAAGAACTACAGCGGTGGAAAAAATTTCCAAAAAGATATGCTCACCGTATGCGACTTATTTTTATTTAGTAATCGTATTTTTTGTCCTTTAAAGTTAAAGGAATACTTGTTGTTAAACCCATCTTACTATGCTCGATTATCGAATTTCCATCGTCCCAACAAGAGGTGACCCGCATGATGGTACGCATCTCATCCTAAGTGGTGAGTACATGTTCTTTAAGACACTTTCGAGAAAGCATTAGTTGATCCCACCACGCCAGTGCTTAGTCGTTGAACTTGGCGTCTGTCGGTTTCACCTTCTTTGAGTTCGTATAATGATGGCATTTGAAAACAATTTCAGTTTTTCGTTCCCATTGAACATATGAATTTCTATCTTGATGCTAATGATTTCATCATCGAGCTAATCTCATGCGCGTTGATTATTCCTCACGAGACAGTCATACTTTTCATAAAACACCCTGTCATACTCGTCTTCATCCATGTCAGGTATGGATTACGAGTTGTGTTTGGTCTCCATTGTGGTTGTTCAAGATGAATACCATGTGTTGCTTCTTCCATCTGACCAAATTTTTGGTTGACGATAGTAAACTCTTTCTTGATACGTCTGAATTCATCCATCGACAACTACATCGGGGTGACTCCCTCCCCATCTGGTGGTTAGTCGTGATGGTTTACAGAACTAGACATCAGAATGTTAAAACATAAAAGGTGAAAAAAAAGAAAATGAATGAATGTCATAATCTCTCATAATCTCATAAAATTGTTTCGTTCAATTTCTCTCACTCGCTCGCCTCTCTTTTTTTTCCGAATTCTCTTTGATTTAGTTCAAAACTCAAGAATGAATCGAAGTGAATTCTCAACACTCAAATTAAATCTTGATGCTACAAGTGTATAAAGTCGACAATAAATTAAATTTTCTAATATAAGTTACTGCTATTTCTAATTAAGGACTTTTTCTATTTATATCCTAAGTACATTTTCTAATTTTTATGCCCTTCCTTTTTTGTTTTTGTGTTTTTTCCTTTTTTCCTTTTTTTTTTTGTGATTTTCCTTTTGTGTTTTTCTTTTCTTCTTCTTTTTTTCCCTTTTTGTGTTTATCCTTTTTTATTTTCTTTCTTTTTGTGATTTTTCCTTTTCTTTTATTTTCTTTTTAGAAAAACGAGAAAAACTAATAAGCTAAACTAATATCGAATTAAATGACTGAAAAAATGAAATTGGATAAACTAACTTAAAAACAAGGCTTTGATACCACTTGATATGATCCTAGACCGACATTCTTTGTTAGGAGAATAGGAATGGACTAAAATCCACTTGAAACTCAATAGTAGAACCTAAAACTTGTCTTCCCAAAGAAAGGACATCCTAAACTCATCTACAACCCGATTGTAGAACCTCAGACTTGACGCCACAACACTTGTAATCTAGGGTTGATAAGTCGGTGAACAACCCAAAAATTCCCCAAAAGTTTGGTAGCTAAATCTCTAGTATTAACAAGAAAAAAATGAAAATCTTTATTAATCAGACTTAGTTAATAATGTAATACAAGGGATCATATGTTTATAATGACCAAATAATAATGAAAAGTGAATAAAATAAAACAACTTAGTTAAACCCAGGACATATGCTCGATCGAGGGTTGGCATTACACAATCGAGCGTCGTTAAGTCTTAAAATATAATTCCACAAAACTTTAAGTATGTTTAACCAAGCAACACCTGTGCTCAGTCGAGTCCTCTCACGCTCGATCGAGTCTTATCATGCTCGGGTAGAGTGATTAAGTCTTCTCCATGCTCCATTTATCCATAGGATTCACTCGGATCGAGCCAATCTCTGCTCAGGCTGAGTGTATCGACCTTCATTTATCCAGTGAGTTCATTTGGGTCGAGCGGAATTCCGATCGAGCCAAGTGCTTTTGCCTCTCCTAGTTTTTTTTCTCCTCCCAGCCTCGTCTACTTGTAGGTAAGTCATATAAACTCCCCTTGATGTCTCTTGATTCCCTTCTGGTGTCTTTGTACATTCTTTCACCACCATTCAAGCAAACAAGTTTTGCATCCTCTTAGCTTAAGCTCTTGTGACCGGTCCTTGTGTTATCAGTATCTTGGACAGAGTCTCATCCTCATCACTTTGTCATTCAAACTCTTTTCGCTATTACCTTTAAAATTCTTCAAGTTTCAATCTTTCTTAAATTTTCTTTGGCCTTGAGCCTCTATTTATGAGCAACAGAAGATTCAACTAGATTAGTCTTAAAAGAATTTGAGGTGACAATGTTTAACTTATCTTTCTGTCAATTAGTCTCCTCGAATGGTTAGTCTTTTTTCTTGTGTTTGAGACCACATATGTACTCAGCCTGCGAAGGTGAAAACTTCTCCAATAAGAAGTTAGCTTCTAGAGTTTTACACATTTTTATACTTTCGCTTAGCACATCTATGACCAAGTTTCTGTACTCATGAATTTGATCCACGATAGGCTTGTTAGCCACCATTTAAAATTGTATCAATTTCCCCACCACATACTTCTTTCGGCCATTGTCGTCACCATCGTATCTTGTTTCCAAGATATCCTCTATTTCAGTTGTGCGCTTATGTTTGACAAAGATATCAAACAAAGCATTCTTTATGTGGTTACATAGATGACCTCATACAGTTTTTTTGTTCCTTTCGAATTTCGCTTGGCTCGTCTTCTGTTTTCTTAGTTTTTTCAGTTAAGGGCGTAAAGGAGTAGTTTGAACAATTGGATGTGGATGATCTTCTACGATGTTGATTAAGAGGATGCAATCAATTCTCAATTGTTCAAAGAAGATCAGCAACTAAAAGGACAAATTCTAAAAATTCATCACGTCAAGAGGTTCGAGCTTGGAGTGATCAGATAGTGATTATCGTTGATGTAGTGAATTCGCTTTCAGATGATTAGAAGAAATGAATTGAAAGTTTTCATACATGAAACATTTCCATGAAAGTGAGTTTCGACATGACCGAGGTGGACCATTTACACTCGAACCGCTCCCCAAGGTTAGCACAGATACCTACACCTTCATGTGTACTTGTGAGAGGAAGGTTACAATAGCAAACAATAAAACTCAATTAGAAACAAGGAAAAATGTTTTGCATGGTGTAAAAAATATAGCAAGTTTCGAACCAAACCAGAAATTAAATAGGCCAAATTAATTTCGAAAAACCATCTTGAAGACAAGCTCATGACCATTCACCTTTCCATCCACATTGAAAAAGTGTGAGAGAAATATTCAAACTAAAAAATTAAAAACAATATATATATATGTGTGTGTATGTGTGTGTGTGTCAAGGATAGTGAAAATTTTGGTTTAACCCAGACCGGTTAAAATTTTAGTGTCGATGTTCCGGCAGAATATCAGATATACCCTCATAGGGCTGAGCCGCTTCAAAAATACCATTCCCTAAAATAATTATTAAATCGGAAAAACTAAAGAAAAGACAAATTTTCCCTTAATTTTCGAACGTGGAAAAATCCACGTTCGGCAGTTTTTCGACATGAAAAAACTGTCGAAAAATTGAAAACTTGTTTCAAAATTTAGAGCAAGAAAGAATAAGTGATTTTTGAACTTGAGAGGGATCGATTTGAAGTTGGAAAGAAGGAAATGGCTAGAATCATCAGTAGCAGTGAAGAAGATAGCACAAGTAAATCTTCAATGGCGTCAATAAGTGTAAGTAGATCGATTTCTACGGTTTTCCAAGCTTTCGAATCACAAAATGGTTTATTGATTTGAAATGGGTGTGAGTGTCGGTGAGTCGGTTGAGTCGCAAGGGTCGCAGGAGTTGCATGACCATCTTCGACTCAGTGAGTCAGTTGTCTTAGTGAGTGGGTTGGGTCGCAATGGTCGTTTGAGCGTCACAGGCGGTCCAAGGGTTTTTGAGTCGCATGTATCGTTTGCGTCGCATGGTCGCTTATGTCATTGAATCGCAAGGGTCATTTATGTCATTAAGTCGCAAGGGTTGTTTGAGTCGCATGGGTCGTTTATGTCATTGAGTCGCAAGGGTCGTTTGCGTCGCATGGGTCGCTTATGTCATTGAGTCGCAAGAGTCGTTTGAGTCGCATGGATTGCTTGAACATGAGTCATGGAACGTATCATACTCATCTAGTTCAATCTATGAGCTTGTGACATTAGTCATGTTATATAGGAGGGAAAAATCATTATCTCGATCAAACAACATACTATAAATTGCATACCCAATCACTATCTTGTTTGTCAACCCATTTACGAGTGACGTTTGATAGTGTCAAAGCATGTAATTACTTATGTTAAGATCTCTGGAGATCTCAAGTCATAGAATTACCTATATCATAATCATTATGAGAATTTCTATGATACTTTTATAACAATCTATGTAGCAATCTCATGGCAGATCGTTCCAGTACATTGTTCTCTAACATGTAGCTACGTGTTAAATTGATATCTCATATCAATTTACACATACCAGTCTTCATGCAATATTGATATCAGTTATCCTCAATGATGCTCGACTATTGCTGTTAGATCCCATTATTTACAATGATAGATATTTGCATTGTATTCCGATTAACCGAGAATCGATAGATACCGTCTTAAGGATTTAATAGCCGCTAGTATACACCATCCCAACGCTCGGGTCATTAACGGAGAAGGCTCGGGACATATGGACGGTATCGGGTCACAGCCACGCGGTCCGCAAAATTGCGGACGGCCGAGCTATCCGTCCGTAAAATTTGCGGACGGCCACGATAGTCCGCAATTGCAGACGACCGTTTTCTTTCCGTCTGCAATTGTGCACGGTGTTTTCTTTCAATCCGTAATTACGGACAAATGTTTTCTTTCCGTCCGTAAATGCGGATGGTCGTTTTCTTTCCGTCTGTAATTATGGACGGTTTACAAACGGTTTTCTCCACCGTCCGGAAAAAAATCTATAAATTTCATCCCACCCCATTGTTCATTTCATTCAATCTTTCTCTCCACTCCTTTC
>CM071873.1:31259083-31275960 GCA_036759665.1 Gynandropsis gynandra
CGCCCATCCCGAGTTCTGCCGCCCGACCCAAGTTCCGATGGTCGTCCCAAGTTCCACCGCCCGTCCCGAGTTCCAACACCGTCCCGAGTACCACCGTTATCCTGAGTTCCGATAACGACGATTACAATTCCGATAACGATGATTCCGAGTTCCGATGGTCGTCTTGAGTCTAATTAATTATTTTTATTTATAAAAACATTTAAATTAAATTAAAATAAAATAAATTAAATTAAATTAAATTAAATTAAATTTTTAAAAAATTACGGACTGGCGACCCGTCTCCATTTGCGAACGCCCCGCGTGTCCGTAATTTTTTTTAAAAATTCTCCGAATTTTCCCATCGATTTGCGAACGGCTTGGTGGTCTGCAATTACGGACGGTTTGCGGACGAAAATTTCCGTCCTTATTTGCGGACGGATTAAGGACAGATATCATTTTGTGACGCTCGTTTGCAGACGGATTTTGCAGTCCCTAAATCTTTTTTTTTTTAGTGTCGGTTGAGTGTCATAGAGTGTTTGAGGGTCGTTTGAGTCGCATGAGTCGCATGGATCGCTTAAGTCGGTAGAAGTATAATGTATTCTTAATTGGTAATTTTGCGGGTGGCGCCAAAGCCAAAGTTTGTGTATGAACTCAAGCACATGGACAGAATGCCAAAGATCACCACCAAGTGTTATCCTCACGAGACAATAACGACGCTGAGAGGAATCTTAGATGAATACGAGTTGCATTACTTCGAGAAGGAGTCACAATTTAGGCATTTATTCCATTTCCAATGTAACTCCACATTGATGAAGGTTCAAATGTCTATCCTACTAAATCACTCTATGATTATACGAGACAAGAAGAAGTTGTGGTTCGTCTTAAACGGCATTCTTATCTGGTACTTTGTAGTTGAGCACGTATTAATTTTAGGATTGAAATGAAGACCAAATCCCAAAGGATGGGATTCCAAAAGGGGTGACACATTCAGACTGAAGAATTTCGGCCGTAGAAAGGTGACCCCCGCACAAGTCAGTGAAAAGCTTGTGAAGGCGAAGAATTCCAACGACCGGAAGAGGTTGGCAACTTTGATGTTGTTGGCGCAAGTTATGGCTCACAAGCCTTCAGCAAGAAACTCTATCAACCATGATCTCATCGACATGGTTGATGGCTTGGAATTTTGTGAAGGCTTTCCATGGGGGCGTTACACATTCGAGAAGATTGTGGATACTTACCGTAAGCACGTTAGCGGGGAATCACCGAAACCAAAATGGTATTGTGGCGGTTTCATGATCCCACTAATGGTAAGTTGTATATATTATTCAAATAACTTGAATGTTTTCATACTTTTTGAATTCTTATCATTTTGTTTTAATGTTTCAGTTACTTCCATTTGAAACCATCCTTAGTTTGGACGGAAAGGGATGGTATGTTGATGTTGTGGATGCGCATCCATCATACCCAAGAATGGGCAAGAAGATGGTTAAATCCAGTTTTAGCCTGAAGTATGTAGATGTGATAAGGCAGATCGGAGATTTTAAGGTAACAATTACACAAGGGTTACAAGGGAAACAAGGGTCACAGAGGGTAATAATGGTTATTTTTGTTTTTCAGGATATTCGAAGTATTCTTCATGTTGAACACGAAGAGGAAGCTTTACTTTCTGATCTGGAGGATTACTAGGGATGTGACGACCCGATTTTCAGATATGGATGGAACATCTTCTTAGAAATCCGAAGGGTATTTATTAGGAGGATATCCATAAGCAAGAACTGCTGACACGAAAAGTAGCTCTTAGTGATCAAAAGAAGGGAAAGAAAAGGGGACTAAGAGGAAGGAGATCGTGAGTGAAAATATAATAGGGGTTGAAGATGACGAAGACGAAGGATGGGTAGGTGTTGCTGATGCTGATGTTGTAGTCCCTCGGACACTAGAGTACAAATTAATAGAGGAAATAAAGAAGTCGGAGAAAAGAATCATCAATGCCGTAAGAGACCTTCTAAGGGATGTCGGGATTCATTTGCCTAATCCAAAATCAAAAGCTGCCAAGAAAGATGCGAACACCGGAAACCAATCTTCCGGCACTGTTAGTGATTATGATTTTGAATTCCTTCAACAGCCAAATCCAGTTCAAGAAAAAGAGCCAAGCAAAGAGGTGGTTTACTCTGGAGATGGCTCAAAAGAGGATTTGGCAAACATCGATCCTTATGAAGTTCCAAGTAAGTAATATTTAGTGAAAAAGGTCATTTGAGAGTCAATTTCCATTGAGAGTCAGTATGGGTCGCAAGAGTTAGATCGGTCGCAATGACATATAAGTCGTAGGGTCGTTGGGTCGCTAAAGTCGCATGGGTCGCATGGGTCGCATGCGTTTCATATGTCGCATGGGTCATAGGGTTGCTAAAGTTGCATGGGTCGCATGGGTTACATAATCAATGTAACGAACGATGAGTCTAATAAATGAAGTAATTTTATGTAGATGCTCCAGTGGGTGATGTCGAAGAGGTCCACACTAAAGATACTTTAGTGGGTCTTGTCGATGACATCGTCGAGGATACTCTAGCAGTGGGTCATGTCCAAGAGGTCGCCGCTATTGTCAAAGTACCACCAAGTAAGCACGGTCATTTGAGTCATAGAGGTCGTATTGGTCACAAGGGTCGCATAGGTCACAAAAGGTCGTATTAGTCGCATAGGTCGCATGATCGCATAGGTCGCATTGGTCGCCATATGCTTAATGAAATAAATTTTATGCAGGTTCTGGACCTTTATCGCAGGAGTCTACGCCATATGTTGAACCTCCATCGACAAAAAGAGCAAGAACAATGCGAGGGAGAGGGCGAGGGAAAGATGTTAATGCAGAACCCGCAGAAAATGTAGTTCAAGAAACCCGTAAAGAAGGTGGTTCAAGAACCTGCAGGAAAAGAGGAGTTTGTGTGGAAGCCCAAGAGATTAGTAAAGGGCGAGATAACCCGATTTCCTTCGTTCTTTGGCGCTAGTAGTGAAAAGTTAACTAATCTATATGTGTTCCTGAAGACACCTCGCCATGAGCGATGGTGGAAATCTAAGCTAGATATTCCCCGGGGGCCAAAGTTTTTGGAGACTATATTAATGCACAACGTATGGCTTGAAGATGATGTAAGTTTTTTTAAACCCTTAGTCACAGAGTTTTTTGTCATATGTATTCATGTGTGTATATTTTTTTTATTTTTGCAGCAATTGGATGAGACGTTGATGCTGTTGTCTTTTCGCTCGGCAATCATGCCCGTTGTGTATAATAATTATTACGTTTGTCATGTTGCTTTCATGCAGACGCTCTCGCTATCGATGTACGAGGATATGGAAACTTTGTCGGAAATTCTTAGGGATTTTTTTAATACCAAGTATCCATTCAGAAGTACGAAGACACCAATGAGTGATTTCGAAGGTTTTTCCTCGGTTCTAAACATTCCTTCGAACGAAAGTCGATGGGTAGGATGTCATTAGGTAAACATCAAAGCGGATTTCGTGACCTGATGCATCACGATATACGACTGCCAGAGCAGCATGAAGAAAACAGCATGAAGAAAACACATATCGGTCCGTTGTCCCCAAGATGGTCATTCTCGGAGGATTTCCTTCTTTGGCTTCTGAAGAAGATGAATGGAAGTATGAGTATTATGAAGGTCTGTCACAGAATAAAAGCGCGAATGATTGTGGTGTTTTCGCCTACAAATTTGTAAAAGCCTCGTTAATGAGAATGAGGGATACTTTTTACTTAATTTACGACGACAATGTTACTTCCATGCGCTAGAAGATGGCGGCCGATATATTTAGTAATGGAAAATGTATCCCTCCACCCCGAGACTAACTTGATATTTTGGTATATTGTTTTTGTGGAATGGAAGATATAAATATTTGGTACATTGTTATTTTTTAAATATTTGGTACATTGTCGTAGGGTTCAAAGGGTCGCAGGGGTACAAAGGGTCACAGGGGTACAAGGGTCGAAGGGGTACAAGGATCGCAGAGGTACAAGGGTCGCACGGTCGCACTGGGTCACAGAGCCTCATGCGACCCTTGCGACCCATGTGGATATTGCGACCCTTGTGACCTTTCCGATTATTGCGACCCATTTGTCCATTTCGACCTTTTCGACTAGTCTTTTCAATGTCAGACTACTGGTTTTCCATCGCTAGCTATGTTTTTTATTTTACCAATGTCACACTCAAGACCATTGCGACACGTCTCTGTTACCCCTATATTAAAAGGTTTATCAAATTTTCTAAGTCTCACCATAACACCCATTTGAGATGAGAATGAATCGAGAGAATCCCATCTCTCTCCTCTCTTCGTCTAAGTCTCTAACCCTAAATTCTCTGAAAATTCCTTGTTACCTTTGTGACCGTTTTGACCTTCGTCACGAAGGTCACATGGTAGACGCATGGCATCGTGTTGTCTATTTGTTACTCAAGGTCTTGGTAATCATCGGACTCGGTCTCTATGCAGATACCTACAAGAACTTAATACGTGTCTGGAGGACTTTGTGTTGTATCCGCACTACATAAGGTCTTGGTAATCGGCAGACTCAGACATCGTTTTGTATCCGTGTTACCTAAGGTCACTGTTGGAGGTCAACTTGGAGATGGCGTTGAGTCACACACGACTCTCTTTACGGGGGAGGGCTCCGATGTGTCTCTAAAGTCGGCAAATTTGACCTTTGTGACCTTATGTAACCTTTTTTCCTTTTTATTCAACCTTTTTCTTGCATGTTTTGTAACTGTTGTGACCTTTGAGACCTTATGTAACCTTATGTAACTTTTTTTGTAACTTTTGTGACCTTTGTAACCCTTGTGACTTTATGTAACCTTAACTTTTTTTTTTAACTTTTATGACCTGTGTAACTTTGTGACCTTATGTAATCAATATTTAAACATTAAAAATGTCTTATTTGGCATCTATTGTTCGTAAGGTTATGACCCATCCGACTCATGCGACCCAATATGACCCGTTATGCGACCCTCAATCGCATTAAATTAGAATCAAGTTTAAACGGGAACCCATCCGACTCATGCGACCACATATGACCCATGTACGACTCATGCGACCTATACATCTCATGTGACTTGTCGTTTTGCTGTCAGGCTCCTACCTTCCGACCCATGTGACCCTTCCTACCGATATGACATGTTGTTTTGCAGTCAGACTCCTTTCTTCCGACCCATGTGACTTGTTGTTTTGCTGTCAGACTCCTGTCTTCCAACCCATGTGACTCTTCCGACCCATGTGACCCTTTTGACCCATGTCTATAAGTTAACTTCTACGTCCCTTCTCTTAGTATGCGTATCTAACCCCCATTTCTATGAAAATTCTTTTTTACCTTTGTGACCTGCATGCCGCAGTCACCATTGTCGACGCAGGGAATCATGTTGTCTATGTGTTACTCAAGGTCTTGGTAATTGGCGGACTTAGTCTATATGCAATCACTGACGAGTTACGGGGGTGACTAGGTGACGGTGTTGGGTCACTCTTAAAATGTGATTGGAAGACGAAGTACATGGTAGGAGATAACTCTGGACTGCAATAACAAACAAGAAAAATGCAGAAGACTGGAAGACGGAGTATGTAGAAATGGAATGTGTGTAGAGTCTTTGATTGACGTTGTAAATGTATTGTTTTGATTTAGAATCTTTGATCGACCTTGCGACCCATGCGAACCTCAATTGGCATTAATTAGTTTGACGGTTTAAATGTATTGTTTTGATTCGTTTTTGTCATTTTATCATTATACACTAGTAAATTCGTCGAGTTCGCATCTATTGATCCATATATGCGACCAAGCGACCCATGCCATTATTAATATATTTGAGTTGTATATTTTTAATCAAGAATCAATATATATAATAATATAAATAATATCTACATTTGAACAAAATTTTAGATGTATTTTTTGAAATTTTCTCAAACTCATCCGACGAGTTTTTAAAACCCTAATATCACTTTTGAAACACATGCATTGATTATACACAACTCAACTAAGGACACATGTGTCATAATCTATTTTAACCGTTGATTGACGTTGTAGATGTATTCTTTTGATTGGTTTTGTCATTTTATCATTATAAACCCGTAAATTCGTCGAGTTTGCATCTATTGATCAATATATGCGACCAAGCGACCCATGTGATCCATGCGACTCTCATTTGGAATTAATTAGTTTGACGTTGTAAATGTATTGTTTTGATTGGGTTTTGTCATTTTATCATTATAAACCCGTAAATTCGTCGATTTCGTAATATATGCGACCAAACGACCCATGCGACCCTCATTTGGCATTAATTAGTTTGACAATGTAAATATATTGTTTTGATTGGTTTTTTTTTCATTTTATCATCAAAAACCCGTAAATTTTTCGATTTCGCATCTATTCATCGATATATGCGACCAAGCGACCCATGCGACCTTCATTTGGCATTAATTACTTTTACGTTATAAATGTATTATTTTGATAGGTTTTTGTCATTTTATCATTATAAACTTATAAATTCGTCGATTTCGCATATATGCATGCCACCCTCAATTTTGATTGGTTTTTGACATTTTATCATTTTCACCAAAATTCCCACCGAACTTTTCACCAAAATTTGAAAAACATATCGAATTACATCTGACGCCAATTCGATGTCAGGGTCATGTCTTTTCGTATTCCATCCGTTTCCTTTTTTCGAATAACGACACACTCTCTAACTTTCATCGTCTTCCACCCATCCTTTTTCGAATAACGACACACTCTCTAACTCTCATCATCTTCCATCCATTTTTGCCAAAAATGCAACATTTTCCTACTTTCATCCAAATCATTCTTCCGAGCTTTCTAGAGAACTACCTCGTAATCTCCTTCACCTCTCTCATTCAGTATGCCAAAAAATGCAACATTTCCCTATTTTCGATTTTTATTACAGGACATTCCAATGAAATTATTCAATGAGCATATTTACGGGAAAACGAGAGACGACAACACGGCAACTCTTAAATCGGATGTGTCTAACAAAACATGGAAAGTCAAGTTGGATGGCTCAAGATTCACTGATGGATGGAAAGATTTCTCCAAGGACCATGATTTTTGTATTCGGAATTTCTTAGTTTTCCGTCACGAAGGTGACATGGTTTTTTACGTAACTGGTTTCGGAGATTGATATGTGTAATCTACAATATGCATCATCTATATCATCATCATCATCCGTAGAAGCAGGATCATCTTCTTCTAGTTAGAGGATTTTCACGATACCAAGCGTTCAAATCTGGCTGTAGATGCAGTGGTAAGTGAACTCAAACATATTTATTTGATTCATCAAATCTGGCCGTATATGCATTAGTCTGGCGTCGTTGTAAATTTATTTGGTTATCGTAGACACTTCTAATAGAGTTTTCGAGGTTGAGAGTACAGTAGACGATGTAAGATACATCTGATAATCATTTACGGACTAACGTGGGAGGCATATCTAAGGCCCGTGAAACGCGGTGGTGCTAGTATCAGCATGGGTTGGACAAAGTTAAGTCACGATAATGAACTGAAAGTGGGTTGTTCCCTCAAAGTTGAACTGCACGCTCTTCGTGATGTACCTTGTCTACGGTTTTCCCCTCTATCAGGGCCTACAAACAAAATAGTTTGAATTCCATTGTATTTTAATTGCTTCGAACCTCATTTGAACAACAACATTCCTTTGAACTTGAAATTCATGTTCGTATTTGGTTGTTTTTTTTACTATTATTCAATAGAACGTATTATTGTTAGTATCAATGTTTTTCTAGATTTACTATTTTGTAACAAGAGTCGCAGAGGGTCCAAGGGACGCAAAGGGGCAAAGGTCACAGGGGACAAAGGGTCGCAGAGGTACAAGGGTCGAAGGGTGACAAGGGTCGAAGGGAGGCAAGGGTCGCAGAGGTCCAAGTGGTCGCAAAGGTCCGAGTGGTCGCAGAGGTCTAAGATCGCACGGGTCCAAGGGTCGGAGGGGTCCAAGGGTCGGAGGGAGACAAGGGTCACACGGTCCAAGTGTCTAAAAAATTGTTTACTCTTTTAATTATGGAAGATGTAATTTGGTACATTATTCTTTTTTAACAGTTTATTCATATTATTTGTAAATAATTTTTATTATTTGGAAATGGATAATTCAACTTTGTACATTGTTATTTTTTAAAAATTTAATCATATTATTTGTAAATAATTTTTTAATAATAAAGCGTAAAGGGTCACAGGGGTCCAATGGTCGCAGAAGTACAAGGGTCGCACCACTTGTCCCTTGCGAACCTTTTACCCGTTCGACCCTTGACCTTGCGACCCTTTTACCCATTTGACCCTTTTACCCCTACGACCCACGGGACCGTGTGGTCATGTCTTTTCGAATTCCATCTAATGTCAATTCGATGTCATGTCTTTACAAATTCTAGACATTTCCTTTATTCCAATCCATTTTTTTCCTCTCATCATCTTCCATCCATTTTTTTCCGAAAATGCCACATTTCCCTCATTTCTTCCGAGAGATTCTTGTGCAGTATCTGTACTACCTTGTAATCTTATTGAAAACACTCTTTGTCGATATGTTACATGTAGAGAATGTACTTGAATTTGTTTTTGTTTTTTGTTACAACCAAAGATCTTCTTCGATGAGTATATTTACAGGAATACGAGGGACAGCAAAACGGCAACGCTTAAATCGGAGGCGTCTAACAGAACATGGGAAGTCAAGTTGGATGGCTCCAAATTCACTGATGGATGGACATGTTTCTAAAATGATCAAACATTTGTATTGGAGATGTCGTACTTTTCCGTCACGAAGGTGACATGGTCTTTGACGTCACGCGTTCAAATCTGGCCGTAGATTCATTGGTAAGTGACCTCAAACCGATTCATCATATATAATTTAGTTATTTATTTGACTTTTATTCAATTATACTGATGTAACTTTGTGATGTCGCAAACACTTCCGATAGGGTTTGCGAGGGAGAACGATCTTTGTCGTAGACGATGTAAGATAATAATGCACCTCGATTGCGAAATGTTCGATTGCGAAAGGTTCTATTATTGGCTAGCAGCTTTAAGGCTCGTGAGTCGTGGTGGCGCTTGCATCAGAGGGGGTGGAGACAGTTTTGTCAAGAAAATAGACTTGAACGTGGGTTGTCCCCTCATAGTAGAATTGTTCTCCAATAGAGTAGAACATGTGCTTCGATTTGTCAACAACATATTTTGATTTGAGTTGTATTTTGATTTCTTTGAACCTCATTTTAACTTGAACTTTATTTGATCTTGTGGATTTACTATTATTCAATTGTTAGTGTTATTGTTAGTATCGTTGTTTTTTGTGATTAATATTATTGTAACAAGGATCGCAGAGGGACAAGGGTCGAAGGGGGACTAGGGTCGCACGGGTCCAAGGGTCGCGAGGGACAAGGGTCGCACGGATCCAAGGGTCGCGAGGGACACGGCGCTCCAGGATACAAGGGTCGCATATATAAAAGGCTCATAGATATTGAGTCAATTATTTGTAAATAACTTGATAAATTATTGTTTTCAAAATTTTATTCATAATTTTTGTAAATAATTGTATTTGTAAAGTATCGTTGTTTTTGTGAATTTAGTATTATTGTAACAAGAGTCGCAGAGGGACAAGGGTCGCAGGGGTCCAAGGGTTGCAGAGGGATAAGGCTCGCAGGGGTCCAAGTGTTGCAGAGGGATAAGGCTTGCAGGGGTCCAAGGGTCGAAGAGGTACAAGTGTCGCAGGGGTCCAAGGGTCGAAGAGGTCCCTCTATGACACTTGTACCTCTGCGACCCTTTGACCCCTGCGACCCTTTTACCTTTTCGACCCTTGTACCCATGCGACCCTTTGATCCCTTTGCGACCCTTTTACCCCCGCGACCCTTGGACCCCTAAGACTTTATAACCCAGTGCAATAGTTTTTCTGTGGAACGTGCTTAATTGCAAGCTTCTTTGTTGACAACAAACGATTTCAATCTATTGGGAGCGAATCTGATGCCAATTTCAAGCTACTCTCATCGAATCTGTTGTGGTGTGAGAGAAGAGTTATTTTCGCGTCACAATAGAGAAAGAAATCGAGGTGCTTTGGAGGGGAGAGAAAAATTGTCGACAAGGGTAATGTGAGATTATCAATATTTTAAGGGTAGATTTGAAGTTGAAACTTTTTTGTTCAGAGAAAGATATTTTGAAGCACTTTAACCTTACGAAGGTATTTTTGAAGTTTACCCGATGTTTGCGTGTGATATTTTTTTTATAAAATACACTACATTTCCAAAACTCTTTCATTTTCACTTTTTAACTTCATGTAAAGAGACGTAATAAATACAACAAAAAAAACGTCTCTCCCAAAATACTATGGGACTAAAAATACATAGACATTTTTTAACAATTCAGACCAACTGTTATGCCTAAATCACGAGAAGTCACAACTACGATTTGTGATCGTGCATTTGGTTAGAATGGAATTTTATACATATCATTTTACAAATATTATTTGGGAGATCTTAATCCTAGTCGTCGTTGTGATCTTGACCTTGAATGGAATTTCCGAACCCTAGTCGTCGTTGTGATCTTAATTTTGTTACCTTCGTCAACCTTAATCGGGAAATCTCAAACAAGCCTAGTAAACCGAGATTATCTAATAATCTGATCGCGCCTTGATTCCTAATAATCTAACCCTTGATTCGCTCTCACCACCACCACCGTTCCTGATCTCCGTCTGATTTTCCAAAACATTCATCGAATCCACTTTATAGTCCCCAATCTGGAACTCATCAATTATCGTCCAATTCTCATCTACGATCCGGAAGGTCTTCACGTCCACCGATTGCGGCGGCTGGGGAGAAGGAATCACCGACGAGGCGAGGTTGTTAGACTGAGTTCGGCACTAAGATACCAAGTGGAGATGTTATTGGTTTTACCGATTCCGGCAAGAGAGTAGCAATAGACGAGGAGAAAAAGATAAGCTGGGGGAATGCATACTCAGACAAGTACTCGCCGAGGAAAGCAGGCGACAGAGATTGAAGAGGACAGTATTTCCGAGGAACTTGTCGCCGGAAAAGAGCTTCATCAGCTTTGCTCCTTTTCTTTGTTTTCCGACGAATTTCAAACTGTGAGTGAAGCAGAGAAGAAGTCGCCGTTGAACTAAAACCTTATATATAAAGTTTCCAGTTCTGAGCGAAATCTCAAAAGACACCCAAAAAGAATGTAATTTTCGGAAAATGGCTTCAAATATTTTTTGTTGATCTGCTGGATATTTTATCATTCGAATTTATCAAGAAAGATTAACTGTCGTTTTCTCACATGGGGTCAACAAAAAAGTTTACAAATAAAATAAATATGATTAACTTCCATTCTTCCACATTTTTCAAAAAATTGCCACCTCATCATTTTAAATTTCCATTTTTGCCACATTTTAAAATTTCCATTTTTGCCACATTTTAAATTTCCATTTTCCACATTTTTACATTTTCAATTTATCATTTTAGATCGCCTTTGATCATTGTATTTCTCATAATTGTCATTTTTAGAAAGTAAACTATCATTTCATTACATTGTACACAGAAAATAGAAGTAGATGATTTTCAATGTTTTGGTATATTATATGATTCATTTAAATGAGTAAAATTTTAAAATAATATTTCATAATTAAAATATTTAACTAGAATTGTAGAAAAAAGGAAACTAAAAATAGGGAGAAAAAATCCGTGACATTGCCATTCTCCATTTGCCATTTCATTCAAGGGACGGCTGGGATTTGCTAATATGGCGGGCCACAAGGTTACTCTCATACGTCACAGTCAATATTTTCCATTTTATTTCCTCACCATTATTAAATTATATCTCATGTTTGGATTCTGTTGGTATAGAAAGAAAAACAAATAAATCGATCGAAAGGAACATAACATAGAATAAACATCCGAGACGACATAAAATTTTTCCCAAGAAATATGAAATCTATATATTGAAATATTTGGTAAAAAATCGAAGTATTGTGCCCAAACGAGCTCGAAACCTGAATCAAGACCAAAACATTCTAGGGTTTGCTTTCTTGCTGTCATACACGAAATATATTTCGAACTATCTCTTTCAAACCCTCCATTAATGGCAATGTAGATTTCCCATCCGAATCATTTGACGATTTAGGGTTTATGGAATCAGACTCTGCAGGAGAAGAAGTCTCATCTTGCTGGTCGAGAGTATTATTATTCTCCCACAAGAAGGCACCAATGGCGAAAGCTTTCTTGTGTGGCAAGTCACCAAGAACAGGCAAACCGTAGATGTCAAGAAGCCGATCGATCTCTTCTTCCGACATGTTCTCGTAGCCCTCTCTCGTGTAGTTGGGGTAGTGAAGCGGCATGTGGAAGGAAGATGACGATGTGGGTGAAGAGAATAAGTCGGTTCGATCGCTGAAGAACGTCTTCCCTTTTGTGTTTCCATGGGATTTGGTTTCAGAAGAATCTGAACTCTTCTTGATTGAGTTCTTGGCCGACACATTGTTCTGCGTTTCGTTCTCTTCGAGGGTTTGCAGTTTGTCGCGGAATAAGAGTGTGAGTTGTGAGACCATTTTTGGTTTCATCACTGATAAACTTTGTCTTCCATCTTGGTTCCATGAAATATATATAGGTTCTGTCTGTGTAAGCGGAAATGGAAATGTTGGGAGAAAAAGTAAAAAGGAAACAATGTGGTTTTTCCTTTTTTTTAAAAACCATTGTAACGGTTGTTTGTCATTTTGTAGACTCAAAATTTACATAATTCATTTACCCAATGATTGATAGCATTTTGTGTGACGTGGTATATATTCAGTATTTTAATTAGTTAGTTTAAAAGTTATTTCGTTGGAACTTCTTTTATTCGGTAACTTGAAAGTTCTAGCCGTTTTTCTTTATCTGAGCTTAACAAGAATGAGTTTAGGGCCTGAATTCTAAGGTCCCAAAAAATTTGGAGCAACATGTACTTAGAAAAAAAAAGATAATCTGTAATGCAATTTTTTGTATTTTTATAAACTATTATCATAAAATAATTATCTATAATTCGTTTTTTAGAACTTTTTAAAACTTCCAATATATCATTATATCTATAACACGATGTTTATAAATTTAAACCCGAGAGACGACATGAATATATCTCGAGAAACAAAAATGCAAACTGAAATCCGCAAATTATAATGGATTGAAATAGAGAAGTTTAAAAAAGAGAAGCTCTGGTGAGTGTCACTCCTAGTTGGGTCTGGGAGTGGCCCATTCAACCCGGAGGATGAGGTTATCGTAACCATAACCGTTCAGCTTGTTGATTGCACGCTGGGCGTCATCTCTGCTCACAAAGTTGACGAAACCAAACCCTCTGCTCATGCTGGTCTTCTGGTCTATGGCCACATAGACACGGGTCACAGGTCCAAATGGGCGGAACAATTCCATCAAGTCCGGTTCACGTGTATCCTCGGACAAGTTAGTCACACGGACCGAGTTCTCATCGTTCCTCCTTCTCATGTCTGAACCTGCACTTCTCTCAGCTCCTGCCCTCATGCTTGGAGGCACATACGCGGCCTTGCCAGAACCAGATGGGGCAGATGTGGATGTTTCTGAGGTCGGAGGCTTGTCGATGAAGACATCAGTTGGTGCAGCGAGGTCCTTGTAAGGGCATTTGGATGTCCAGTGGTCACCTTTCTTGTGGCATATCCTGCAGACCATGAGAACTGCACCTGCTTTACCCAGTTGAGACAAGTTGTCACCAGATGCCTTTGTTTCTTCCGCTTTGGTACCTGAAGAATTTCAAGCGTTTAGCATTAGCAGCACAAAGAAACAAAGTCGGACACTTCACAGCAGAAACATCCTTCAAAGTAAATTGTGTTGGCAAAAACAGGAGCATTGCCCGCTAAAATTAAGAAGTTTGTGCAGATTTGTACATGGAGCAGCAAACTGATAGCTACAAATCATCAGCACATTGCTAAGATCAACGAATATAATTCAACGGATCCTCTCAACCTCCTAATAACCTTCCCTTTAAAACCTAGCAAAACAACATCTCCTTTCAACTAGGAAAATAAACTTAGAAACTGGGCAACAAGTCTAATAGATGTTCAGCAAATAGAATAGGGATCTGTCTACAAATAAAGAGAAATAAAATTTTGGTGTGTTTCCTATATGTCATAGCCTAAGAGCGAAAGGCTGATGTTATAACATGAGCTAATAATGAGATTAGTGAAAACTATATCTGCGGTTCACGGCCAAAAAGTGGAGCACATTTCTGCTCCAACCCTTGTAAAGGCTACGAACAACATACCACTATAGGTGACATACTGACCAATCACAGTATGCAGCAGCCATAGTATGGCTAAATATGTGATTGGCTAATTGGACACCGTAACCAATTATTCTGAGATATGCCGATACAACCTAACTTACAAACCAAAAAATGCCAAAATGTAAATGATCCATAACCAAAACCAGATTAAATTCAGTTTGGAGTCTGAAAAAGATCATTGGTAACATTAACACAAACAGCAGTCCCTAAGGCTAACATCGGATTGATTTGAAAATAAATATCACAATTAGAAAAACTTCTTTTGACAGCGGTGTATTGCTACTTTTTATTTTCACAGGTCAACATCATCTCATAACACAAACAGATGCAAATGATCACAGAAAGCAGCAACACCTGAAGCGTCAATATCAGATGTAAGACCTTTTCCTAAGTCCTAAGATTTGAACCTTAATTATTCCGCATAAAATCGCAATTACGGCCACAATCAATCATCCACAAATCAAAACAAAACATCCGAACCACGAATCTCAAAGGCCACAATGCACACTATAATTAAAAATGGAAACAAACCAGGGGCTCTGGGTCGTTCCAATAGGATCTCCTCGGTGGACACCATAGTCAGGCGGCTTCCAACATCCTCACGAGCGGCATCGCCAAACTTGGGCCAGCTCCGCCGCTCCACCGCCCGCTTGTTGAGCCGCGCCGACGCCAGCTTCCGAACCTTCGTCGTCGTTGTGATCTTGACCTTGTTACCTTCGTCGTTGAATTTGTACTCAATCACTCTCTTGACACCATTCTCGTCGGGGCCGATTACTTGCCTTGGCGGAAGCAAGAAATCGAGGTCGTCGTCTTCGTCCATTTCTCCCCATCGGAACTTACTCTGTTTCTGCGGCTCCGATTTGTCAATCGCCATTGTGGTTCGGATTTGGGATCTGCCGCTTGATGTTTCGGTGAAGGCCCCCTATAAACTGAAGGGAGGAGCTCTAGGGTTTCTGTTGTTCATCAGTTTCGCCATACATTTATATAATGCCCAACGGCGTCGTTTTTCATGGATATACAATCTTACAATCCGTTAATAACTGTGTCCGTATAAGATTGAAATTCACATTTTCTAATTATATAAAAGAAACAAAAAGTCTCGAAACTATTTATTTATATAATTTATCACACAATAACACAGTATCAGTGAAAACGGCGACTCTCTTCAAAACTCCGTTGCACCGCTGTTCTTCTCGCCAGAACTTGAAGAATTACCATTATGCCCTTTATCTGTTATTGACCAATTATCGGTCCCCATTGGCCATCGACAATGACCGGCGCCGTCGTATCCTTCTAGTTTTGGCTCATCGAGAACTTGCATGCAAACATGCGTGTATTTGCTTCTCATTATTTACAAATCAGACCCCATTATAGTTGGTCGCCAAAGTACAATTTTTTGTTTTATTTTGAGATAAGAAGTAATTAAATAAAAATAATTAAAATATAAATTATACAAAAATATATATTTTTTTAAAATATTCTATAAAATATATGATGTAATCTTTTGAAATCTAACTATAAGAACATCATTTGTTATTTTTGTTTGATGTAATTCTTTTTTCAGCATAACACATCAAACGATCAATAAAAAAATGGATCATCAATTAGGGTGTGTAAGTTTGTTTTTATAATGTTCATGGAAAAAAAACATCTCTCGATAATCATGATAGCAACATGTAAGATTAAAGTTGGCAAAAATACTTTTTAACAATTGTGATACCAAAGGATATGTAAATTGCCTCTTTTTTTCCAAACATCACATTAACAAGATTCCAAAGGTCAGAAAATTTATCATCTCTTTTAGTGTTGTCAAAATATTGAAAGTCATATGCCTAATATGTAATATTCAATAGTTACGGGTTTAAGTTGTAATTATTAGAGAGTTAATAATTATAAATAAACGTTTTACGAGGTTTCGTAAACAGACTATTCTAAAAAACAGAAACCCTAGCCGTCAGAAAAGAAAAACCCGAAGAACGAAAAACAGTTTTTCGTTCTTCCGAATCCCGCATCAAAGAGATCCCGATCTCGGCGTGGATACGCGCAGAGGGCTTGCATCATCAAGTCTCACATCCGATCATCCGTTTCAACGCAACAGGTATCACTGAAACCGTTTCAATATTTGTTCGACGTTGAAATCTGTAAAACTAATCCGAACATGACTAGATCTAAATTCGGGTTGATAAAACACGCTTCCGCTAATTGAATCAACCCTACAATGGTATCAGAGCGTCTGGTCGTATGTTTAGGACTAGTTTTTCGAAATTTTATGAAAATCGGATCGAAAAAAATGTGAAAAATCGCGCGCGCGCACCAGAAAACTCACGCAATCGCGTGAACGGTCGAACTGGGCGGCGGCCGAAACCCTAGCCGGCCGGACGAGGGTCGTCGGTCGCGGGCATAGGGTCGGCCGGCCCTTCCAGACCCGAAACGGCACAGATGCGGCGGACGGACGACGTTTTTCGCGCGACTCATGCGCAGGCGATTCGATCGCCACAGTGCATCGCGCGAGAGGTGTCGCGCGAAGGAAAAATCGCCGCGCAAAATTCGACGGTTCCTCTGTGCACCACGGGCGACGCGCGGCGGGGAG
>CM071873.1:31275995-31312142 GCA_036759665.1 Gynandropsis gynandra
CCTGGCCCGGCGAGCACTGCGTCTCGTGCGGCTGTCCGGGAGGCGCACTGGCCGGCGGATCCTCATGCCCCTAGCGGGCGTCCGGCGAGCGGCGGTAAATCGACAATAGAAGGGGGCGACGGCGTTAGAAGGGGAGCGGCGGTTAGGGTTTTCCCTAACCCTAACCCTAACCCTAAACCCTAACCCTAGTTTAAAAAAAATTAAAAAAAATTAAGATTAAAATTAATTGAATTTTAATTTTAAAATATTAATAAATTGAGTTATTAAACAATAAATTGTTTATCGTTAAATTTTTTCCTTCACCGTAGACGTTTTTGAATAAATTCTCGTTTACATGGTACGGCCTGACTACCAGGAGGCATGTAGTTCAATAATTCGATTCATACATCTACGACATCAGATGTCTAGTGGGAAGGATCAATTAGTTTTTTGTAAGCGCCTGGACTACCCGGGGGATATAAACTTAATTGATATCTAACCATGAGCTGAAGGATGAACTCAACTATATCAATAGGAACGACCTGACTACCAGGTGACTATGTGATATAGAGCCAAATTAAAACCAACCTGTTTAATATGCTTAAGAAACGACCTGACTACCAGGGGGCTTATGCATGATTAGTTCAGGAAATATTACTGAAAGAAATACGATTTCTGAATACTATTGTAGTATTAGTCAGTAAAATAATCATTTAGATGAAAGTCCATATCTATTTGATTAAATAAGTGTTCTAATAAATGCTGCAACTTTTCCTTACAGATTTCCCGAAAATGTCTTCACTTTCCGTACGTGTCATTCTCGATGTCCACAAGCTTGTTGGGGAAAATTTCAATGATTGGTACCGCAACCTTAAGATCGTCCTCAAGCAGGAGAAGATACTCGATTCGATCGAGAATCCTATCAAGGAATCTGCTGATAACGATGTGGATGGCTTGATTGCTTGGGCAGAGCAAAGGGATCGCCTTGACACTGCCAAGTGTATCATCCTAGCCTCAATGAGTTCAGAACTCCAGCGCGAGCATGAGGATATGGAGCCTGCTGCTATCATTGAGCATCTTAAGAAGATGTATGGTGCGCAGAGCCGAACGGCAAGATATCAGTTATCGAAGGCACTATTTAAGTCAAGATTGTCTGTGAACTCTCCGGTGGGGCCCCATGTTCGTAAGATGATCAGTCTTATTGAACAGCTTGTGAAGCTGGGGTGCACACTAGGCAAAGAATTATCTCAAGATCTGATCTTGCAGTCATTGCCTGAGACGTTCTCTCCGTTCATTGTTAACTTTAACATGAACAAGATGGACATGGATCTGCATGAGATGCTGAACCAACTGATTGACTATGAGAGTCAGTCAGTGTCTGAGACGTCTAAGGGACATAGTGCCGTGATGATGGTCGGCTCTTCTTTCAAGAAAGGCAAGGGGAACAAAAAGCCCAAGAAGAAGCTCCTTGAGCCCAAGGGTGGTGTGACCATACCCAAGGCAAAAAGGGGCAAATCTGACCAAGCTGATGCTGAGTGCTTCTTCTGTAAGAAGAAGGGGCATTGGAAGAGGAACTGCAAAGAATACCTGCAGTCTCTGAAGGGCAAGAAGCCAGGTAAGATTCTCATGGAAAATGTTTTCATGATTTCCTTAACTACTATTGATTCGTCTAGATGGGTATTGGATACCGGTAGCAGTTTTAACATCTGCAATATGTTGCAGGGGCTGAGGATCAGTAGGAGGTTCAGGAAGGGAGAGCTCAGTCTGAAGGTTAGAAATGATGCAAGTGTTGTTGCTCTAGCCGTAGGATCGATTTCCCTGGTTATGCCTACGACCAAGACTTTGTTTTTAAACGATTGTTATTATGTTTCTAAATTTGTTTCGAACATTATTTCTATTTCTAAGCTTGATAGACGTGGATTTCGAATAATTTTCAGTAGTAACATTTGCTCTTAATCATGATGATGATTTATATGTGAATGGTTACTTGCAACAAGGAATTTATTTCTTATCTAATGTTATTGTAGAACTAATTAACATGCATGTTTCGGACCATATGAGAAAGGTAGATGATCGTCAAAGACAGACGTATCTTTGGCATTGTAGACTTGGTCATATCGGTGAAAAAAGGATAAACATGTTGCATAAAGATGGTCTTTTAGGCCATTTCGATTATGAATCTTATGCAACTTGCGAGTCCTGTCTCACTGGTAAAATGACCAAATCTCCGTTTAGTGGAACCGGAGAGAGAGCTACAGAACTCCTAGGACTGATACATACTGATGTATGTGGACCTATGAGAGTTCAAGCCAGGGGTGGATATTCGTACTTCATCACATTCACTGATGATATGTCGAGATATGGATTTGTGTTCTTGATGAAACACAAATCCGAATCTTTTGAAATGTTCAAGAGATTCCGCAGTGAAGTGGAGAAACAAACCGGAAAGAGTATCAAGGTGTTGAGATCTGACCGGGGCGGTGAATATCTTAGTCATAAATTTGTCGATTATCTAAGGCAAAATGAGATTTTGTCTCAGTGGACTTCTCCCGGAACACCACAACATAATGGTGTATCCGAACGGAGAAATCGAACCTTATTAGATATGGTGAGATCCATGATGGGGTTCACTGATCTTCCAATGAACTTATGGGCCTATGCTTTAGAAACAGCTGCCTATCTGCTAAACAAAGTTCCCACCAAAGCAGTCTCGAAGACACCATATGAGATATGGAAAGGACGTAAGCCAAACCTGAGGCACATCAAGGTTTGGGGGTGTCCGGCCTTCGTTAAGAGACTTCAGCCAGACAAGCTTGATGCTAGGTCTGACAGATGTAGGTTCATAGGTTATCCCAAGGAAACTATGGGATATTATTTCTACCACCCGTCTGAACACAAAGTGTTTGTGGCCAGAACGGCAACCTTTCTTGAAAGGGAATTCCTTGATGAAGGAATTCATGGTGGGGAAGTAGTTCTTGACGAGATTCAAGAACCCGATGAGCCAACACAAGCTCATGGACATGAGATGTCAAATGAGCGTTCTTGGCTGAGTGATATAGTGTTAGGCTCCGGCGCTTCATCTTCAAATGTTGAAGTGACAGTGCCCGTTCAGGAACAAGTTCAGGAACCTGTTCAGGAACCTGTTCAGGAACAAGCCCAACAAGATATCCCAGCGCAGGTTGAACCTGCTACACAGGCTTCCTTGAGAAGGTCAACACGTTCTCGACGTGCACCTGACAGACTTAATCTGATGGTGCAAGAGGATGTGGTCGGTCATATAGATGACGACCCTTTGACTTTCCAAGAGGCTATACAAGGCCCTGATTCTGAGAAATGGTGGAAAGCCATGGAATCCGAGATGGAATCTATGAAGATCAACAAAGTATGGACTTTGGTTGATTCTTCACAGGCTTCCAGACCGATAGGTTGTAAATGGGTTTACAAAAGGAAGATTGGAGCGGACGGGCAGGTAGAGACCTATAAAGCTCGTCTAGTTGCCAAGGGGTATAGTCAACGAGAAGGGATTGACTATGAAGAAACGTTCTCCCCTGTGGCAATGCTCAAATCTATTCGGATTCTGCTTGCGATAGCGGCATTCCATGACTATGAGATTTGGCAGATGGACGTGAAAACAGCTTTCCTTAACGGAGAGCTCCAGGAAGAAGTCTTCATGACTCAACCTGAGGGTTTCACGTCGCCAACTCAAAGTCATATGGTATGCAAGCTTCAGAGGTCCATTTATGGACTCAAGCAAGCTTCTCGAACCTGGAACATTCGCTTTAACAAGGCAGTTGAAGAGTTCAACTTTGTTAGATGCGAAGAAGAGCCTTGTGTGTACAAGAAGTTTAGTGGGAGCGCGGTTGTCTTCCTTGTGCTTTATGTGGATGACATATTGCTCATAGGGAATGACATTCCGGCGTTGCAAGAGACGAAGTTCTGGTTATCCGAACAGTTCTCCATGAAAGATCTGGGAGAAGCAACCTATATTCTGGGAATAAAGATCTATAGAGATAGATCAAGGAGGTTGCTTGGACTATCACAGTCCCAGTACATTGATACCATCATGAAGAGGTATAACATGGAAAATTCCAAGAGAGGCTATCTACCGATAGGCACTGGAATTACTCTCTCCAAAGAGGATTGTCCTCAGACACAAGAAGAGAGAGAACGCATGAGTAGGATCCCATATGCTAGCGCAGTGGGAGCCATCATGTATTCCATGACATGTACGAGGCCTGATGTAGCCTTCGCGCTAAGTGTAGCGAGTCGGTATCAGGCAGATCCCGGTGAGGAACATTGGAAATTGGTGAAAACCATTCTCAAGTACTTGAGAAGGACTAGAGACCAATTCCTCGTTTATGGAGATTCTAACTTAGAGTTAGAAGGGTTCACGGATGCCAGCTTTATGTCTGATAAAGATGATAGCAGATCGACATCGGGGTATGTCTTTTGTCTCAATGGGGGTGCAGTGTGTTGGAAAAGTTCCAAACAAGCAGAATACTGTAGCTGATTCGGTTACTGAAGCAGAATACATAGCGGCTTGCGAAGCTGCTAAGGAAGCGGTCTGGATGAGAAAGTTCATAACTGAACTTGGTGTGGTGCCTTCGATAAAGGAACTAGTTCCTTTATTATGTGATAATACCTGGGCAATAGCCCAGGCGAAGGAACCAAGATCTCATAGAAGATCAAAGCATGTTCTGCGGAAGTACCATCTAATAAGGGAAATCGTTGAGCGTGGGGACGTTCAAATCCAGAAGGTAGAAGGAAAAGAAAATGCAGTAGATCCACTCACAAAGGCGCTTGGTTCAAATGAGTTTGACAAGCACAAGTTGAAGATTGGATTGAAAGACATGGCATGTTGGAATTAGTTCTAGGAATAGTACAATTGTTGTAACTATTTAAGAGTTATTTTATGTCTTGTATTTTGAACACTTATAAATAAATAAAATGGCATTGTTTTATCATTTAATGATAATTATAAATATATATGTGTATATATTTTCATAGCTAGTATGATAGAGTCCATGATTAAGTTTAGAAACTTGTCATCATGATAGAGATCATGATAAAGAGAGTCAAGTTTTGGTAAAACTTAATCTAAATCGTTCTTGATCATAGGATAACTAATTGGACGTTAGTAATCCGGATAGATCAACATGGATGTGATGTGATGGTTTCTATTTGATAGAAATTAGTAGATCTCTTTTACTAAATCACATGCATAGATGATGCACATAGAGATGTGATCATTGAACTGACCCTAAGGGAGAATTCCTAATGGTTATATTACCTTTGAACTTTCAATGGGAATATCTCTGGAAGGATTGGAATATTATAATTTCCTTAGACCTGAGATCAACATGGTAACTGGCAAGTTATCTACCATTCTTTGATTCTGGACATCTTATGTCTTGGGATATAAGTTGAAAGGATATTGGGAATGATTAGATGCTTGTGCAGTTAGTGATTGATCAAGATGGAATCCATCAACTCTAGGTAAAGAGTTTGAGCTCTATGTTGTCAGCAACATAATGACTGAAAAGACATTGGCCAGGGCATTTGAATGAGAGAAAAAAAGAGTTTCTTGCGATCATTCACCAGTAAGTTATGTTAGGCATGAAACATAGTTGATAATCTATTAGGACTTGACAGTCAGACCATGTCCTAGGATTATCCGGAGCAGTAAAGACGGAGGGAAATAATAATATTATCCTTCTACCATGGTTCTACAGAGTAAGGATGTTACTTCACACTATCTGGTCGTTGAGGAGTGTTGCTAGACGCCAACCTCGATTAGTTAATTAGTAAGACTAATTGACTACCAGTTTAGTGATGAACCTACGAGGTCACACGCATACGAGTGCCTCGGTATTTGCTTATGATTGTTAGACAATCAGTGTGGGATAAAAAAACAGAAACCCTAGCCGTCAGAAAAGAAAAACCCGAAGAACGAAAAACAGTTTTTCGTTTTTCCGAATCCAGCATCAAAGAGATCCCGATCTCGGCGTGGATACGCGTAGAGGGCTTGTATCATCAAGTCTCACATCCGATCATCCGTTTCAACGCAACAGGTATCACTGAAACCGTTTCAATATTTGTTCGACGTTGAAATCTGTAAAACTAATCCGAACATGACTAGATCTAAATTCGGGTTGATAAAACACGCTTCCGCTAATTGAATCAACCCTACAAATATAACGTAAATTCATACTCAATAGATTTTTCGTCTAAATTACTATAATCACATGGATATAATTCAGACAATCTTATCACTTTAATGCATCAAATTCACGAAACGAATTAACGTGGCTCAAAGCAGTTGTGTAATTAAAAAATTCAGTATTCACCTATAAAAGGAACATTGAACTCTTGAAATTGCAATCCAAGAATAATATAAAAATAATCTACCTGATAATAATTATATAAATTACTCATTTTTCTCTTGGTTTTCTTGAATCCATATTTCATATCAACCATACAAATATCATGTTTTTCACAAAATCATAAAAGAATGACATCCGTTATCTCTATGCTTTTGCAATTATCTATTTGTTAACTCTACTAATGAAATAACATTCAAGATATATTAATGTATTCTCTAAAAATTCATCAATAAATTATCTTTAAATCCTAAAATAAACAATATCATATGCAGATAGAACACAAAATTAAAAGTATGAAAATATTTGAGAAGATTAAGGGCTTGTCGTCTTTTGATATCATCATTGAGGTGTTTGAGAATCCCCACATGTATTTGCAAATCTTGAAAGGTCAATCTTTTGATTTAATCATATTTCACTATTAATTTCATCTTTACCAACTTTTTCGGTTAATTTTAGTTCAATAACTTTCTTGTTATATATATTTTATTTTACACGATGTTCCAACCACATTCAATAAAACATAAATCATATAAAAATCTCCAACAAAAAGTCTTTTTTTTTCAATTGTCACAACATTATGTTAAAGTTGATGAGCAAAACAAAGAACATAATATGCATAGCTACTTTTTCTTCATACTCAATAATTTCAACCGATTGAATTTTACCATCCATATTGTTTGTTTTATAATAGCATTGACCTTTATTTTTTTTAACTTAGTCCATGTTAAGCGAACAAAGAATAAATTCCACATTTTAGAGACAAAGCATGTATACAACACCTGTAAATCCTTCTTTCATTTTTACAAATTTATCGAACAAAATGAATAACCACCACCAACTTTTTTATCAGAAACATCACTTGGCTCGTCTATTAGTAGACCAAACTCTTCATGATCAATTGTTTCAATAATACCTTTCACTATTTCTTCTACAAAAATATTTATGTAGTGTTATGCATATATGGTTTCACTATGTACGGTGAATCTGTAGACAATAGTATGGTGGTATGTAACTATATCACCATATAATTTGTCATCAATGATGTATTTTTTAGTATTCTCATACATGGTCCGTATCATTAAAAAACTTTAATATATTTTTTACTTTCATTTATTAATGAGTTGAATATCTGAATGATTGGAGATACCATTTGGTTATTCTTTTAGTGCATTTTCAACACAACTCTACTTACAATCTCTATTGGTTTGTAGTGTATTTCTTTTATTGTTAGACTATTTCAAATCATCATAACCTCTAAAAGGTAATGATTTTTTCATAAAAGTGTAGTAGAATCAATTGAAATATTCTACAAATCTATTATTATTTCTTCACAATATCACTTTGCTTTGTAAAACATGTATGATAAATTGACCTTGTCTCATCAAATCGGCAGAACTTTTTTCAGTACTTTATTGTGAAGACTATTAATATCACCGATATTAGAAGTTAATCTCTTTGTATTATCCCAACTTGAAAATCCATCTATCATAAATGCTTCATTCTCATATTGATTTTCAGTGTTATCTCTAAACAAGTAATAACATAGATACGAAGCTTTGTCCTTCTTGATGTTGTACTCTAACCTATTACTGTGATGGTCAAACTAAGTTGAATTAAATCACATTCAATTTTTTCCAAGTATCTTTTATGAAAAAAATATGACCACATGGTAGATTAGGTCATTTAATCAAATATGTGTCTCATTCATCCCTTTGATTAGGATGAAGTTTTGATATTCTTTTCATATCGATAGGATTCCAAGGTAGATCGCCCAAATTAATTCATTGAGTTAATGAATTGCTAAATTGAAGATGATTCTATGATATAGAATGATTGACTGAACAAACCACTGTCTTAAACACAATGCTCGATTAAACAGTTTGGACAAGTGTCGGGTCTTGTGTTAGGAAGCTCAAGTGACACTCAGATCAAGTGTTTTCTCGGCTAATCCAGTCGGATAAGTTGAATAATTTGAACGAACATTCTCTAAAAAATTTCACTAGGTGGAGCACATTAGCACTCAACCGAAGAAATCTAAAAACGTCCATTTTGTTCATCTAAAATTTCAGTATTTTTTATTTATTTCCTAATTCACTAATGATTAACCTAAAAGCCTTCTTATATTCGATTTTCCTTTCTAATAATGACAATAAAGATATCTAGAATACCATATATTATAAAACTAATGAAAATGATTCGTTGACAATGAAAGCGACACAATTGATGATCCCAGAATCCATGAGAACATATTCGAGAATCTCTTTATTGGTATATTTTGCTGGTTTAAAGCTCTAACGATAAGATTTACCTAGCACACATGTTTTACAAAATGTAAATTATTCAACATTCAAATGATACGAAATTCAATGAATATCTCGCACATAATTCTATTTTAATAGATAAGGGCATTACGAAAATTTCATACATTGTCAGATGTCTTTGAATACTCATTTACTAGTAAATAAAAAATTTGAACCTAAATTCAAATGATTAATGTAATGTCATTATTGTATGTAGAAGAAAAAATACATTGCATGCAAAGAACGAATCATAAATGTTTAATATATTATGAATATCTTTGTTTTTTTAATTATTAGCATCAAATTTTTTTTTTTTACAATTTTGTAAAGTTTTGGATACGATGATAATAAATATATTTGTTTCAAATCAATTTTAGTTTTAGATATTCTATAGATATCAAAATGACATTGTTTTGGATTTTTTTTAATCTAAACTTACTAGTCGATATCTTTTTGATCGCTGGACCACCGTCAACCCTCGAATGCCTAGACAAAAATTAGACGAAACTAGATGAAAACGTTTAGAACAATGATATTGATAAAAGTCTGTTTTAAAACAACTTATAAAAAATATAATATCTTTTTACAAATACAGTTTCTTTTTGAGTATACTAAATACTTTCTTATATCTTAAACATTAATTATTAGAGTATATTGTTAAATAGGTGTTTAGACTATAAATCTTATGTAGAATTTGTTATATATGTATTATATGCAATAAAATACAAAGTATAGTTACAACTATCTACTTAAAAAAAACACTATAATATTTTTGAAATCTGAATTCAAATGTGGATTAAGAGTTAGTGGTTCTTTTTTATTTTTAATGTCTTGAAGATTTAACAAATTAACTCTTATTTAGTTTCTGGTTCTAGTCATTTTTTTACAATATAAAGTGAAAGTACTACGATCTGATCAGATGACACCAATTTCTACAATTAATCCTCCTTTTCTCTCTCTATTGAAACCCATTGATATAGTAAGCACAGATTGAAATCAATTTATTTTCGATTCAATGTATTGAATGCCATGTAAATCAAATGTTAAAAGTATGCGATCTTTACAAGAACCAAAGGCATGATCTTGGATGTTACATAGAAAGGCACATTCACAGGCCCTGATTAGAACACGTTTAAAGATCTCACAAGTCTTATGATTTCCAAATTTTGCATTAAGCACACCATTCTATTTTTGAAATCGTTTTGATAAATGGTAACCAACTAGTTATAATAACAATGGTATTGTATAACTTGACCACTTGTACACAATGCAGAAGTATGAACATCAATAGAATGATCAAAACTAACTCGGTCAAGTACATATATCCACTCTTACAACCAGCCTCGAGAGCAATACACACATTCTGTCCGCAATCACATCCAATAATCATCTAAACCATGAGACCTGAGTCATCTGATGGACAATATCTGTCCACAGTCAAAACAGAAAAATCATTCGCTTAAGCCTATTGACCAACATAGTTGGCTATCTAATCGACAGGATAACTACAATTAATCGCAGGTCCTTACTTGAGATCGTGATGGCTGATGAGTTTACTTCGAGATTGCAGCTATCTATGAATCAGAACTCGCTGTAGTTGCGCCAGACAGCGCGGAATTCTTCACGGAATGTATTCAATCGTGCCTTGAGGTTTGGAGTTCTGAGGCTCGCATGAAGAATGATTGCTGTATGGAGAAAATTTCACATCAAATTATAGCAACTTATAAACACCCTTTTAAGGATATTTAAGATTAAGCCAGCAGAAATAACGTACCAAGAAAACCCGTGAGCAGTGCATAGAAGACCCATAACAATCCACAGGAAGAAAACCACAGGACGAAACTCACTACATAAAGAATTTGTGATTTCAATCAGCTGGACATGATGTCGGAATAAAACCCGGGAGTGTTTAGACAAAGAGGGAAACCAAGTGTTTGTTATATACCAGCTAATGAAAAGAAGACGAAAACCCAACGTGGTTGACCACAAATGTAAATTGTCTTTCTTGCCGTAGATCGCCCACGAATGACAGGCCTGCCAGTGTTATCAAGTAATACATGTAAAACTCACTACGTCATACATGATTGTATGTAGAAGCCAATGAATCAAATGAACTCACATGTGGGGAGGCCTCAACTTCGCAGCTAAGTGTGGGGAGAAATGCCTTATAGTCCGAATCACCTTCTCATTAAAACTAGCTGCAAAACTGCACAAAACATCAATAGTCAGTCATCGTATGGTATAAATGAGTGCCCAAAGCTCTGACCTAAAGACCCTAACATGAGAAATCATTAACTCCTCTACAAAAACTTCAGTTGATGAGAAGCTACACTAACTTCATGTTTCCAACAAGCAAGAATTGCAATCCATAGCAGATATAAAATTGGAAAGAAGCAAAAACCAATGGAAACACCTGTCGTTAAGGAAAGCTATGCTTAAGGCTGTAAGAGCAGCACCAAAGATAGCCACTGGTCTGGTAATAAGCGCAAGACCTGCTCAACACAAAATCACCCTAATTAACATTACTCAACAGGATCTTAATCTAATCTGAACCCAGATCGCAAAAACAGCAAAAGACAAGAAATTTCGCCAAGCCACGGCTTACCCAGAACGAAAATCACCAACATGAAGTAATTCGTCCTATAGCTACAAGCCGAAAACCAGTAAAGAGAACAAAAGTCAAAACCCTGATACATAGAGAGAGATATATACAACCACAGAGACTTGTAGAGAGGTAATAATACTAGTAGAGATTGCATTTGAGGCGACTGATCCATTTGGAGAAGGAGCGAGGGAAAGCGAATCTGGAGAAGAATTCGCCGAAAGGTCGAGGAGGCGTCGACCACTCGACCTCCCTTAACGCCTCAATCACATCCTCAACTGCTACGTTGTCCCAATCCATCTCTCTTTCTCTGTAACTATGACACAAAAAGAGACGATTTCTGTTTGGACTTTTTGGAAGAAAAAAAAGACAGGTTTGATGGGTTTTGATCGAAATGATTTTGCAGAGATTCTTGGATTTCGATTCGCGAATGTTTGGTTCTCTGGTTTTTGTTTCGCTTTCCCCTATGGCTCAAGGCAAGGCAGGCAGGAAAGGGTATCTGTACACACGTGTGGTTTTCCCTCATGCGAGATGACTCATCGTGTCTACGTGGCACTGATGACGTGTCATCCACGTATTGTATGACGCACATATAAATTTAAAAAAAATCCCAAAAAAATGTCTGAGCCCGGGTTCGAACCGGGGACCTCTAGTGTGTGAGACTAGCGTGATAACCGACTACACCACCCAGACGATATGTTAGTCGATGAACAATGAGATTTTATATTCGTGAAATAAATTTTGTCGTCTTCTTTACTCCAATTTAATACCAATCAAAAGAAAAGAAGGGAACTCGAGCGCACGAGCACAAGAATGTTTGCCGTTTCTTTTGTGCCTCAGATCACTCCATGTCGTTTACACTTGGGATTCCGTTGTCACCTCTCCATCCTCTCTTCACTCCGGCACCGCCATCACCTCCACTATCAGCAGACACTCACTTCCCCATTCCTCTCTTTTCAGGTCTCTCTCTCTCTATCTGAAGAAGCTCATAAGAGATCGTGCTTCGTTTTTTCTCACTCGCGTTGGATTTCAGATTCGTTCGTTGAGGAAGCAAATCGAAATGGCTGCTCGAGGTTTGTTGATGCGTTTGTTCTTTCTATCAGTTCTTAAATGGATACGATTAATGCAATTTTGGCTGTTTTAATTGTGGAAACCTGTTTGGGATTGTTTGATTGAGTTGTTCTTTCTGATTTTTTTTCCCGACGGGGAAAACGATAAAGAAAGCGGTAATGCATTGTTGGAGCCAACAGCAGCGGTGAAGAATCAGTATGAGGAAGCGTTGGATGCTTTGTCTTCGTTGATCACGAAGCGTAGTCGTGCTGATAAGAGCAATAAGGGAGATCGGTTCGACTTGTTGTTCGACTATCTGAAGGTTTTTTTCCTCGTGATTCGATTCGTGTGAGAGTTTAATTGGTTGAGTGTATGTTTGTTTTAGCTTCTGATGATATGTTTTTCGGTGTTCGTAATGCATATGCAGATACTTGACCTGGAAGAGGAGATTTCAAAGATGAAAGTCATCCATGTTGCCGGTACCAAAGGAAAGGTACGAGAAATTTTTCTGTTTGGAATTGCTGTTACTAAGTTATCTTTTTCTAGATATGAGTGAACTTATTGGTTTCTGGGGCTGTGAGTTTTGGTTTCTGGAGCTGTGAATTTCTCGAAGATTGCGGGTTCCTACCTTATTACGTTTTTCCCCAGAGTTCGTCCCTATATGCTTTCTGTAAATTTTCCTCACAGCTCCATGTATGGAAAATTGTTCTGCACTATACTTGTGCATTTGCATTATTGGCTGAATTTTGAAGTTTTATTTCTGTTGGATTCCGACTTATTTGGAATATGATTCATATAGCCATTATTAGGATATAGCATGTGTGTGAAGATTGCTTGTCAGTGTCTTTTGCAGTGGAATACTAATCGATATGTGATAATTATGAAACTAACTCTGAAAGAATTCTGTTATTCTGAATGAGGTTTTAGGTCTTATTTGTATGGATTCTCCAATTGCTGACATCAGTTTTTTATACTGGCTGCCTAAAGGGATCCACATGCGCCTTTACAGAGTCTATTTTACGTAATTATGGTTTCCGAACTGGACTCTTCTCTTCACCTCACCTCATCGATGTCCGAGAAAGATTTCGCTTGGATGGGTAAGTACAAAAAGTTTGTCTATGGATTGTGGCAGAACTCTAGAGTATGATATCTATCTTCTCACAAAAAACACGGGCCTGTTAGAAATTGAAAACTTTTGTTATGGTTAAATTCTTTGCTAATTTACTGCTTGTGTCTTGGACCTTTTTTCGTTTTCCAAGTTCAATTTCTTCATGTTGTTTCCAGTTTATCAATTTTGATATGTATATTACTTGCTTCCTTTTGATTCTTAAACAAGCTAAGGGAGGCTCAGAAGGATCAACAAAGGGTTTAGTGTTGTCAGCATTACTATTTGGTGGAATATTATCCGTTTTCCTTTTCTTGATCTGTTTCATTTCTGCAGCGTGGACATAAGTGAAGAGAAATTTTTGACTTATTTCTGGTGGTGCTATAACAGGCTAAAGGTATGTTGATTATGTTGTTTGAGCTCTTCTGCTGTATTATCAATTTCTTTTATGGATTTAACTTGTCGTTGGATATATGGGATATTAAAAGTTTTTTTTTATCAAAATGATACACCATGTTTTCATCAATTTCTTTGTTTTAGATTAAGTTGACTTTATCTGGCCCTTAAATTTCCATAAATTGTGAAATTTTGGTTATTTGTCCATGATAGTAGGTTTTCACTGTCTGTATTTCTCAAAGAGGATAGTGTAGTTGGAAAGATGTTTATTCTTAAAGAGGGTAGTGAAGTTGGTTATTAGAAATAGAACACATACAGACATGTAGTTTTGCTAATGAAAAGGTAGTCACTTTGTTTTTTTTCCCTCATAAGTTACTATTTATTTGACTTGCAGGAGAAAACTGACGAGGAGACACCAATGCCTACATATTTTCGCTTCCTTGCATTACTAGCTTTTAAAATATTCGCTGCGGAGGAGGTTTGATATTCATCTTTAGTGCATTAGAGATGCAAACCATTTGCTCTTTCTTTTATTCTGATATAAGAGATGTTATCCTGGACTTCTTTATGCAGGTGGATGTTGCTATTTTGGAGGTGGGATTAGGTGGGAAGTTTGATGCAACCAATGTGGTATGTTTAATCTTTTCCTTCATATTTCACAAGATTGTCCGATTGCTTGATGGAGCAAGCGTTGCAGTGATTAAAGCTCATTATTGTTTAGAGGGAAAAAGTTTGCAATATCTTTCTCTCTACTACGTTTCTGCTTGTCTAAATCTTGATTAGATTGAAAACCCAAACCATTTATTAAACACACAGTGACCAAAATTAGTAAGAGAATTCATAATAAAATCCTTGAATAATAAGAACTGATAATCAGCTAGCTTCCGATGCTTCTTTTCTTGTGTCTCTAACAATCTAAATTTGAGACATCATCTTTGACGAGATGCTTTATGCGGGTACACTGCTGTTTTAGGTTCAGAAGCCGGTGGTATGTGGTATTTCTTCTCTTGGATATGACCACATGGAAATTCTAGGTTTGTATTTTCTCCAACATACCATTTGTCTTTCAAGAATGCTTCCAAATAGTATCAGGCTCTGTATTTTCTCCAACATACCATTTGTCTTCCAAGAATTCTTCCAAATAGTATTAGGCTCTGTATTTCCAGCCCTTTCAGCTCTGAAATCTATGCCCTGATAGGGTACTCTGTGTGTTTTAGTTAGAAATCTATGCCCTGATCAGGTGCTCTGTGTGTTTTAGTTAGATGAACAAAAGGAGATGCACTGTCATATATGACTTTGCTTCTCTGATATCTTGTTAAAAGTGAGAGCAATTAATATACTTACTCTAGTGTTCCATGTAAATGCTATAATATGCGTGAGAACTTACCATACTTCTTCCAACAGAGATGGGCACATGAACATGTACACCAGAATTAATATTCACGAATAATCATGTATGCAATCACAGAATCATATCTAAATGTTATATGCTGCTGTATGTGAATGTACACGCATGTACGGGAGTGCTTTGTGATTGTAAATGTATAAATGACCAAATAGCACAAAATCAGTTTACCCGTCTCTTTGAAATAATGTACATATTGGTCATTATTTCTGTTTCCTCTGCTGATGTGTCATAGGGAATACACTTGGGAAAATTGCTGGTGAAAAGGCGGGAATTTTCAAGGTGTCTATAATTAAAGTGAAGTACTCCTTCCTGTAACTTACTCCTACTTTTTGTTGCTTTATACGCTCTGTTCATTGTGCAGCATGGAGTTCCAGCAGTAACAGTACCCCAACCTGATGAAGCTATGTGTGTCCTTGAAGAGAAAGCTTCTGGGTTTGATGTAAGTTCAAACTTTGATAGTTCAGCTCTATGCTCACGCATTTTGGCAGACACTTTTAGTCATAGGAATGACTGCATAGATTTTGGCTATTTACATATTTCATTTAGGTATTTTGGGCGCCACTTTTTATTTCATTAACAAAGTATAGCTTCTATTAACAGATTCATTTGTTCAATTTGTGATTTTATTATTGTTAATTTGTCTAGATTATCTGTGTTTATTTATAGAGAGCTTTAATATTCTGTTGACAGGTGAATCTCCAAGTGGTGCAACCGCTAGATGAAAGGCTGTTGAACGGAGAGAAACTTGCGCTTGATGGTGAGCATCAGTATCTTAATGCTGGTCTGGCAGTTTCTCTGGCCACTACTTGGCTTCAGGAAGCTGGTAACATTAAAGTTTCCAGTCTGGATCAGATGGTAAAAGTTCTTCAATGTCTGTTCATCTTTCTTTCTTGGTTTGTAAGAAGCGTCTTTTTTGTGGTATTGCCTTTGAATCTCTGCCTTTTTCCTTTTTCCTTTTTCATATTGGAATAGAGTATCCTGCCTGAGCAGTTCATCAAAGGGTTAGCTACAGCCAGTTTGCAGGGACGTGCACAGGTTGTTCCTGATCAATTTATCAAATCGGGAACTCTGGGAGAACTGGTTTTTTATCTGGACGGAGCCCACAGTCCTGAAAGCATGGAAGCATGTGCAAAATGGTTTTCACTTGCGGTGAAGGGAGAGAGTCTGAAACATCTGTCAAATGGTTCTTCAGGATCCATTTACGATTACAGAGAGAAGAAATGTGAGGAATCAGGCAAGAGTTGCCGACAGGTAGGGGATTTTCATTTCTATTTTCTTTGAGAGATTCACTGGAAAATAACTTAAGTACTGCAGCTGGTTTGTATCTAACGTTTCTGAAAGGGTTACACCTGCTTCTCTCTCTCTTTACCTGGCTCATTGAGCTTTTTGTTTATTGTAGTTTCAGCATGACCTAAGCGTAGCATCTTTGTAATGGTCGCAGATATTACTGTTCAATTGTATGTCAGTTCGGGATCCATATTTGCTTCTTCCACATCTGAAGAAAACATGTGCGAACCATGGTAAGTACTTGAAGTTAATGTCCTAATGTGAAACATGTCCTCATCCTAAGTTAAATTTCTATTGTTTGGTGTCCGATATTGTTTGAATAATTTCCCCTATATATAGGTGTCCACTTCAACAAGGCCTTGTTTGTGCCAAACATGTCTGTGTATAACAAGGTCGGGACCCATGCCTTGCTAGAGAATGATTCGCAGGTCGATCTGTCGTGGCAGTACACACTACAGAAAGTATGGGAAAGGGGCGAAAGAGGTACATACTCTCTTCTTACTCACATGTATATGCACAGATGCATAGCAGATGTGTTTAAAGTTAGAATGATCGATGACGTCATTAGCACTTGTAGGAGAGGACACCAACAACACAGAAGATAGAGGGAAGATTGACACAGCGGACAGTGAAAACAGCATGGTATTTGCATCTCTACCTCTAGCAATCAAATGGCTCAGGGAGAGTGTTAGTCAGAGCGGCTCGTCCGTTCGTCTCCAGGTAATTACAGGGTCTCAGGTTCTTAAACCTAAATGAACGATTGGATCGAGATGAACTGTATCTAATGTTTATTTTTTTGGGTAAAAATGTAGGTACTAGTAACGGGCTCGTTACATCTCGTGGGAGACGTACTGAGATTGATCAGAAAATGATTTAAGGCATACACATAACAAAGTAAAACAAAAAATACAATCGCCATAAAATAGGTAAGAACTCTCACCTCTATTTACTATCTTATCATTTCTCTGACCTCTAGGGATGTATGACCAAAAATCATCCTGCTGCATCTGACAGGTGAGACGTGAAATTGCCATTTCTCTAGAACTCGGTCGTTGGTTTCAGCCCTCATATAAATTTTCCTTTCTTTTTTTTTATTTTATTTTTTGTTAAATTTTGACTTTGAATAATGGTTGGTATTTTAAACCAAGAAAATTACATTTTGTTGGTTGACAAGAAAACATGTCAGGATACCAAAACAAAGCAGGAAACAGAAGAATTATATAAAACATAAAGAAAGGGCACACCAAAAGGAAAAAAACCCCTCTCGGTTCTCAAAGCATTTGACGGAGTTGTTGATTCTCTTTCCGCAAAGATTTTATCTCTTTCATCAGCTCCGCTTGGTTCTCCAGAACCGAGTTCAACACCTTTGACATCTCCATCTGTTACCACGTAAACAAATAATCCCTTAAAACATTGTCTTTTCATGCCAAACAGGAAAAGAAAAACGAAAAGTACCTCGTGCATGTGGAATTGTCTTAGAATCTCTATATGTAAATTCCTCATGTCATCATGCACTGAGTTCTGGAATGAATCAAGAGTCTCCTCCAGTGTTCTCTGAAAGAGTTGGAGCGTAAAATTACTCCCCCGATGTGGATCCATCTGAGATTGCTTCGCTGGTAACAACATGCTCCCTCCCTGCTACAGTTTTCCCAAGTTAATGAACCATTGCAAACTACATGACATGCTTAGGAATGATAACAAGAGGAGAATGGAGCCAGAATTTCATACATTGATGGACGGAATAGTTCCCGCTTCCATTCCAGCCGCTGTCTCAGGCCTAGGCAACAGGTTATTCAGAACCTCCTCCCTTGTTTCTGCTCCTGTTTTCTTTATCTTTGGTGAACCCAAGGAAAGTGAGGCCCCATCGCTGAAGGAAGAAGTAGTGCTTATTCTCTCGGCATATGTGGAGAACCTACGAGGTAAATTCGATGACAGCCTCAACGAGTCAATGTTAGCTGTCCCCGTGACACCTTTTATTGACAGTGGGCTAGATGACAAATTGTCAGTAAGTGTGGATGATGTTTCGAAATTTGTCGAGAAGTCTCTGATGCGTGAAAACTCTGTGCTTGTGAGGCTTGACTGACTGAGAGATGTAGAAAACATAGATCCAGATGTAGTAGCACTTGAGCTTGAAATCCCAAGACGCGAAGACACATGCAGGTGGTTAAATTTATCTGAAAACTTCTCGCCAGCTAAGTGGGTAAACTTGTCAGATAATTTCTCACCACCCCAAGCTTCCGGAGGTGTCACCACAGACTCTTCACTCTTGGATGATGCAGTTGGCGTTGAACCAAACGGGGAAAACCCCGCTCTCATGTCATCCTGCCGACAAGGAAAATGCCATATTATATATAAGACAAAAGAATAAAATTTCTTAAAGAGAAACACTAATACATCTAACCACATGTAGCATAAGTGACAGAAGTTTCAGTCAGAGCAACATGGATTAACAAGTTTTATAGAATTCGTTGGTATAAAGCCAAAGTTCTTCAGTTCTCAGTTTCACCATTCTTTTTAGGTAACATAAAGACTTGGAGACATAACGGCTCTCATTCTTTGACAAGAAAAGGAAGATGAAAAATCATACTGGAAAGATCAAGTAACACAGACCTGTTTAGATGTAGAACTTGCTTTCCAATCAAATATTGGGTGTTCCTTGTTTCCCTCGTCTGCAAATGGAAATCTCTTACTCGCTGAAGAATATAGTACGGATGCAGGTTTCTTATCAACAATAAAGTGATCCCTCTTCAACCCTTCCGTATCATCCCACAGCTTCTCAACAGATGACACGTCGACAAGAGGGGAAAATACCTCCATATCATCTTTAAAACTATGACTGGCACGAGTTGCATGTAGCCTGCCCAGTGGTCCACCAGGCCATAGATGTGTTCTATTAGGTGTCTCTTCTGCTGACGATAGATTCAATGTACTCGTTGCAACCCCACGGGAGCCAGGTAAAGATTGAGAAGCAGAGGATATCGTTGAAGGAAGGGGATCAGGAATGACAACTGAATCTTCCATAGTACCTCCAAGAAGAGACATCTCGGCAGTGCAATTTTTTTCATTCACAATTGTTGGTTTTGATGTTTGCCAGGACAAACTTGTAACAGCCTGATGAATAAGGCAGAAAGCTCAGTTTTGCATGTCAAAATGAGAATTGAGGGCGAAAAATATTGTCACCAAAAGTGTTTTCTGCGCTGATGCTGAAGACTTTTAACTCATAAACAGCTAGCAAGAATGGAGAGATGAACAAATAAACAACGACAAATGATGAATACGAAATGCCCAATCCATGAAAGTATAGTTACTTTAATCAGACGTGTTAAAATGATTGCATAAAGCAGAAAGGACTGACCTCGGAACTACTGTAAGCATGCAGGAATGTGACAGGCTGTGGCTTTCCACGGACATCATAAAACACCACTCTACCATTACCAGTTCCAGCTGCCAGTATGTAACCATTATCCCCAAACGCCAAGGAAGAGAAAGGCGCTTCATAATTAATGCAAGATGAAGGTCGTCTAGAGCTAGAGTCATAAGTATAAAGCTTTTTGTCCAGTCCCACACTGGCAATTATCTGTTACATCAAAAGGCCATTGTATATTATTTAGCAACTGTCTATCTAAAACAGCATCAGCAAGCATGATGATATACATGTCCATGTGTGCATATATCAGATATGCACGCACATCCATCTAAATTCACTTTGTATAAGCACAAGAGTGGATTCATAAAGATTACAAAACCTTTTCGTTTGATGGGGAGAAGCAGACACCAGCAGCCGGTGCAGAATGCTGCTTAAACCAAGACATCTGTGGAAATGAAATAGAACAAACACGGATACAAGAATTAATGGAGAGCACAAACACATTATGAAGCAAGTTTAAACCCCAAGAAAAATATGAAGAAAGTAACATCCGTATCTCGGATAATGTTTTGAGCTTGACGGTATCGTGAAATAAATAATAGCCAAAGGTTGTGATGCTTATTCAAGTGTCAAGTAGTTTCTAAATAGGAAATATGATAGCACCTGTGTTCTTTAAACACAATGATTATTTTCCCAGCAGCTATGAGCACCATAAACAAAAAGGGAACCCTCAACAACTTCATGAAATCAAGGTTCCCTCACTAACACGAGAGGAAAATGGAAAGATAGCACATCATAAAATAAATGTATGTAATACAGAGAAGTAGAATTTAGCATGCCATTTAAGACATGTAACCTAGAAAAGTCGGAGCAAACCTTTGGGTTACGACCAGTCGTGTCCCACAAGTGCACGGTACCATCATCGCCTGCAGTCAGCAGAAGGTGTCGACTAGACCTTGAATAATCAAGCACCCTTAATACCTGGTCTTAAATCGATCAGATATCCAATTAGATTAAAGAAAAATGACTCCAAACGGTATATGGAAGCATGGAAGAAACTAAACAACCTGCCCATTTGGATCTTTAAATTCAGAAGCCCTTGATCCAGATGCAAGGTTGTGCACTATCAGATCCCCACCAACGCTGACAGAAGCCAAATGCTCATCTTTGCAATTGTACATCACGCCAGTTATTGTACTTGAATGACCCTTCAACTTCTTAATACAGAGCTTTCTTTGTAGATCCCATATTCTAACAAGTTGACCAGTTCCTCCTGAACATATATACCTGGACCCTTTGTTGCTGAAGCTAATAGCCAATATAGATTCCTGTTTTCCGTTATATCTTGCATTAGTCAGAGCGTAAACACAGTTTTACTTTGTACCAGATAGCATTCGCATAAGGGAATATAATAGCTTAAGATGTTGGGGATCCATAACAAAAGAGTGACTATACAGCAATGTCGATGAAGTATATTGTGCAAACAGTAACTGATAATATCTTACACTGATTCCTACTTGAACTAAATGGTTTCAGAAGTAATTAGGATAAGTACACAAGTTTTAACGCAATAATAGACGTTTTGGGTGGAACTCCTACCTATAATTATCCAAGAAAGACTTCAATGTAAGGAAAGATCCCATGGAAATCAGAGAGAAAAATACATCAAGAACAGTATTAACCTCAAGGCTTTCACTGCTGTCCTTCCCAGTAACTGGAACCGTTCCTATGCTCTGGCCGTTTCTGCGCCACAACGATATTTTCTTATCTTCTCCAGCACTCGCCACAACCAAATCTGCAATGCATACGAACATCACTACCCTCCTATGACACTGAGCAAAGCACAATATCGAACAATGAACCAGTCAATTTCCGCCTGCACGAATAAGCTAAGCACATTCCAGTCTCCAAGCTTAAGTCGCGGGACAAATCAAACGAAATATAAGGTTTTTCTCCTCAAACTAAGATCGAACAAACAAATGTTAACCATTAACTTATGTTCTCGCCTTATATCTCACCAAACGATCGAACCAGTGAAAAAGGAGGAAAACGGAGCAAAAAATGCAACGAATCGACGCTTACTCGTGTGGTTCCATTTGACCGAGTTGACGGCACAACCAGGTGTCGGAGTATAACTCAGAATGCAGGGATCGCCGGGCTCTGCGGACACGTCGAAGAGCTTCACCGTGTCGCCACCGCTAGCCGCCAAAAGCCGCCACGAAGGCTCCACCAAGCTGATCATCGCCATGGCCGTACGATAGGAATGTTCTCCGGGTGAGTCAAAATATTACGGAAAATCTGAGAAATCTGGCCGATGGGGGAAAAGCTTTTCTTCCCTGGGAAAGTGGAACTGCAGAAGAAAAAAAAAATTGAACCCTACAATAGAGAAAGAGAGAAAATTTTTAAATTTTAAAAATAAATAAATTTCCTACTTTCCGTTGTAGAAAAAAATTGTTATTTATCTTTTTCTTTCAAAAATTGATGAGTAACAAATTTATTCTTCAAAAATTTCCAAAAAAGTAAACTTGAGATTGGACAGACCACCCAAACACCAGACTCTATACATCATTTGTCTTTTGAACAACAAATTTATTTTCTAATAATAATAATAATTACTCCTACTAACTACAAAACCAAAATTTCCATTATTAGTTTTTACATATTAGAAATATATATATTATCGAGTTCTGAATTAATTATAACTGCTATTATGTTTTTACTGGTCATAACAAGTATAATGTGAAATCCGATTTGAATTCACTTTGAAAATTGAAATATTTGTGGATTTGGATAAATAGAATATTCATGATTTCGGAAGTTTTGATATACTAGGAGAATGGATATCCGAAAATACCTTGGAATATATATAATTGAGTGGGATCATGGATATTTGGAGCTACCGAATAGGATTGGACAAAATATTCGAAATATTCGTATCCGATTCGTATTTGAACCGTATATACAAATATAAAAAATTAAATATTCGAAAATACAAATATAAATAGTATATTCAATTATTCGTAAATATTTGTATTTGTAAGTATTATATAGATAATTTATTTAATATACATATATATATAATAAAATTAATTTTAAAGATTAAATTATAAATAAAAACATTATTAAATTTATTTTAGGACCAAATATAAAAAATATAAACAAATAGTTATTATACTTCAAATTTGGAGGACTACAAATGTAATTTACAAACCTTTTATTGGTTGTTTCAAGATTATTTGAAACGTACAAATCAAAGAGTAGGGGTTGTGAAATCAAAATTGGAAAAATATTTGTCAGAAGAATATGAAAAAGATGTTGGTAATTTAGATATTTTATACTGGTGGAAGACTATGGGTAGTAAATATAAAACTCTTTCTTTGATGGCAAGAGATCTTTTGGTTATTTCGGCATCTACAGTTGCTTCAGAGTCGACTTTTAGTATGGGAGATCATGTGATTAGTCCGTATCGTAGTTGTATGACTGCTAATATGATTGAAACTTTAATTTGCACTCAAGATTGAATTCGTAATCCAGGTGGAATATATAATGTTATGGACATATTGTAAGATATCGAAAAAACAGAACTTCGTAAGTATATATCTTTTATTCTAGTTTTATTTTACTGTATTTGATATTTAATATAATAATCCAATAATTTGTTATGTTGTTTTAGTTGAATTGGTGACGCTAGTGGAGTCATCCACGAAATTAAATTTAGATGATTGAGAGATTGATATAATTAGTGTTTCGTTCATTTATATTATGTTTTTTGTATATTTGTGCAATTTGAAGACTACTTATGAATTATATTTTCATAATTATCAACTTTTTTATAAGAATTTTTTAATTATTTTTTAAATGATTTGGGCATGGATACGAATATCCGAATATTTACGGATATTCGCATTTACAAATATCCGGATTTACGAATAAGAATATGAATACGAATAGTAAAACCGAATATTCGACGAATACAAATATGAATAGAATACGAATACAAATAGTCGGATATTTGCGGATATTCGCTATTTGCCCACCCCTAACTACGAGTACATGGATAATTAAAATTGTCTGCGGATATTTATGGATAATTAAAATGTATTTTGCAGATTTATATTGGAGTAACGATTATTATTACTATAGTACATGATGCGTTCGACTTATGATTATTAAGTATTAAGAGTGTAAGATGAGTTGTGTTTGGACGAATCAGTTTTAATTTAGATCACATTTAAACGAGTTGATTTGTATATTTTTCAATTCATTTAAAAAATTATTAGCGAACTGAATAAAAATGAATTAAAGTTTTAAACTAATTGACTTGAGTTGAATATACAATCACATCCCCATTGATTTTCTATTTCTATATATTATACATATTTTTATATTTATTAGATACTATTTAAAGAAAAATAATATATTGTTTAAATAATAATAATAATAATAATAATTATTATTATTATATTTCTATCAAATTAATAATTTTTATTATAAAATAAAAAAAATTAAAATTTATATATATATTCGATATTTTATTTGATATTTTATTTAATGATTATCATATAATATTATCTACATAACTATTTAAAATATGTAATCTAATGAGCAAATTTATTTTTTGGCAAGCTATAAAACGGTTCAACTCGTTTTTTGGCGAATTGAACCGAACCAATTCATATTATACCCCAAATAACTATCTTGTTAATATCATGGGTGTCTAACCTTACTAAATTGTATCATCTTACTATGATCTAGTGGTGATGATGGTAAATAAATCACACATTCGTGGATTGATTTGATCTAGGATTGATCTATAAAGATTTAAACATGGGAAAAAATAGGTTAATGTGTTGAATTAGATTTTTTTGTTACCTATGTGAAACAACTCATATGGGTCATAGCGTCCAATCCATATATTAAATTTGCTAATAAAAATTATTTTAATTCTAATAATATGTTTATGTTGTCATCTTATATAAAATAACTATAATCCTAATATTTTTATATTTAAGTTTCTTTTATGTTTTATTTCAATTTTTAGTTACTTGTATTATTTTGTGATATGTTTATGATACTATTTTATATCTATTGTCTTTTACAAAAAAATATTTTTTAGTGTTAATAATATAAAAGTAAATCGCCGTTGCCGGGGATCGAACCCGGGTCACCCGCGTGACAGGCGGGAATACTCACCACTATACTACAACGACTTGGTTGAAAGATGACTAAACAATATACAACTCAAATAATAAGAGAAAAAATGTTACCATATTCTACGCGTATATGTCTGAAATATTCATAACTTTAAAACCAAACAAATCAACAATCACTACATAATTATACTTTACAGTCCTATATAGCTTTCTTCTTGCTACTCAATTATCTCTTGTATTCCTCTTTAGAACCTCAAGAGAAAGAATGTTTCGGGCAGCTTTGATAGATGGATGAATGGATTTCCGGCATTGAATGTTCTCTGGCATTCTGATTTATCACCAAACATGGATCCTCTGTTGGATTTGCGCAAATTCTTGGTTTGGGATCGACACCAAGATAATTGGTCAAGACCCTTCTCACCCCAAATCCACGACGTGGAGGCTTCTCTTTGTTCTTACTGGAGAAGGAAGGAGTTGTTTCTGGTCTCATGGGAGAGAATCTTGGTGTTGTTTTGTAAGGAGTGACTGAGGAAGGCACAAAGTATGAGACTGACACCTTCTTGTGAGCTTTACTACTGACTGTAGCAACAGATGATTGCTTCGTTAAGTCGTCAACATAGACTAAGTCTTCTATGCGTGCCACAATGTTGTATGCCACGCTCTCTAAAGCTCTTGAGTAGCTTTCAAGAATTGCTTTTCCAACGTCCTGAAATCCAAAGGAACCAATTTGACACCTAACATACATACACACACACATATATATATATATATGTGAACCTATCAATGGATTCATGAGAATGTACCTTGTTGTATTGAATCTTGCTAATGTCGAGAGCAGTTTGCGTTAAAGCTGGGAATCGCTGCTTCAAGCATCGCAAGAGGCTTTCCGCTCTTTCCACGAGTACTCCCCTTTTGTCACCATCCATCATTAGATCTTTAACCATTTCCCATGATGACTTCGACGTAGAACTTGAAGGATTGTTAACTCTTCGCTTCCAAACGTGTATTGATGCTTCAACACGGTTTGCGATATCTAGAGCAACATGTTCAGATGACAGATCAAGACAATCAAGAAGGCACGCGGCTGAAAACTGATCAGACATTATGTATCTGTAAATGACTTCTCCAAGGCAGGATCTTCCGTTCTGTAAACCAATGATTTGATGTCAGAACATAACTTCTCTAAGACATTCTTGTGAAATGGTGATTTGGGTTTAAGCAATTGACCTTTGGAAGGGCTTCAAGATATGAATCTGGAATGTCCATTTCGGCCAAGGAAGTGCTGTTAATGGCCATTGCAGCTTTCAGAATCTGTGTCACGCAGTCACGCGTGTGATTCAATTCCATTCTAATGTTATCACTCAGGCCATCAGGAGGCAAGCGTGGCACAGGCAGCCACCACTTCTCCTCTTGGCGTTGCATCGCTCTGCGGAAAGAGGCTGAACCATCAGAATCTGAAGCCACAATCCCTTGATCAACATACCAGAACTCATTTTCCTTGAAATTGTCCAATACTTCCTGCACAAAAAGTGGATCTGACTTCAAAAAAACTTTAATCTGAATTAATATTGTGATGCAGCACTAGTAAAGTTAATGGATTCTCACGAGGAGCAGGGTGTCAAGTTTACGGAGAGCTGGGAGATTGATGAAAATATCTGATCTTGGGTTGCAAGTCATGACCTGAAGATGCTTGAAACACATTAATTTTCACATACACTAACATTCAAACTGGGGACCAAACATGAACTACCTCAAGCTTTTTCCCATCTGGGAAAGTTTGCGTTGAAGGTGTTAGTTCAACAATGTGATCACTAACACTAAGAAGCCATTCCATTTCCCTTCTCCACATCGCCTTTTTCTCACTAGACAGAGGCTCTAATCGCCATAGTTGCCCAAAAATCGTAGCTAAACAAATTACAAAAAAAAAAAGCAATCATGTTTTTAAGAATAATCGAACTTTTTGGTTCAAACATTTCCAGGAACAGGGGATTGATATATTACCACAGAGATTAGTGATGGCGTTGGAGATGGCTAAAGCTGTGCAAACGCCTTTACCAGACCCTGACATGTCTTCACCAAGCAACAGCTTTGCAAATCTCTCTTTCATCATATCAACCTCTGTTCAAACAAACCAAATAAACAGAGAATTTTCCGACTTTAGTTTTGAACCCAAAAAACCTAGCGAAGCAAAATGATTTCAGAAAAACTTCAAAATTTTTCTCTTTCTTTTCCTTCATTTTCTCGGCAACCAAACAGAACACAAACCTGACATACTGATCTCCTTCCTTTTGAACCCAGAATCAACCAAAATATTAGATTTCGTCTCATCTCTTTTCCCTTTTTCGTCCGACTTCTTTCGGAGAGCAGCTTTCCTTATCGGCCATCCCAGAAGCTGTGGCGGTGGCGATGGGAAATCACCACCGGGACTCTCGCAGATCAACCCGCTTGAATTTCTCTCCTTCGAGCCGGTCACCGAGTGAATCCCGGAATTTTTGTTCTTCTCAATTCCTGCGCAGTTCTTCACCGAATTCTCCATTTTTTGAACTGATCAGAGGTTAAAACGACTGGATTTTTTCTCCAGACCAAGAATAATTCAGGGATCGAGAGAAGCTAAGTTCATGTGACCTGCCCAAAATTTCAAAGTTTTGAAAAATGATCTCTGATTCTGCCAAAGGAAGGCTCTGTTTCTTTATCACTGTCACTGCATTGCTGAAATCGGAGGGAGTATATTTGACTTACGCAAATTACCTTTTGGCGGAAAGGTTCTCTCTCACTGCGTAAATTATCTTTTTGCCCATTGAGTTAGTTGAAACTACGACAATTGACATTGAGAACATAACTTAATATTTTAATTTGAAATGGAACAGTTTTGAGGCATCAAATGAGGAATATTAGCGGGACAACTTGAGCTCTATAATTATGAATTCTTTTTGTAATTAGTTATAAACATATAAATACTTTTATTTAACATGTCTTCTCATATTTCATTTAAGAAAATAAATTTTTTGCTGCATTTTTTAGTTTTTAAAAATTGTAGGAATTCACATAAAAGATGTAATATTTTAATTTTTTATGTCATAATTATGAATATAAAATAGAAAACAATACCCTCTTTCAAATGTCTAAACAAATTATATTCATAAATTATAACAAGAGTAGTAATTTTTAATTATATAGACATTTTATGGATGGATTTTAAAAAATTATTGCATATATTATCTAAAGTTATAGAATAGAGTATTATCATTTTTGGAATATATAATCATAGTTTACATTAGATTCTCAATGTTATGATCGTGTAAATTAAATCCATAAACCTTTTTTTATTAAGAAAAATTATTAATGATGAAATGGCATTTTGTAAATATGTATGTATGTCTTGGTCAAAGTAGTAACTTGGGTATTAATTCGAACTCGTTGGGCAATTGGCGACGTTAGTAGCCGTTCTTCGCCTCATAAGCCTACGATCATTATCCATAGCCGTCCTTGTCGTGTCTCTGTTGATGCTACAAATAAATTTAAAAATAAATTAAATATTTTTTTACAACAATAATTGTTCATCCAAAATTAATGTTTTATTATTTAACCAACATTTATTTCATATTAAATTTTTTAAAAAATCCAAATACAAATATCAAACTAGTATATTCTTTGATATTGTAAAAATAATGATAAAAAAGTTATTGAGAAATAGTTTCAATATCCCAAAATCGAAAACTCTAAAAATTTAAGACCAATGTGTTTGCTAGATTTGTCTTTAACGGAGTAATATAATTGATAAAAAGGATGACATCTGTTTTAGAAATAATGAGTTCAAAACTTCTTTTTTCATTTGTTTTTAAGTTGATTTATATACAATTTACAATAATTTTATCTACCATATAAAATCGCATATTATTAAAAAATGTATTAGCTAAATTATGAACCGGTCTATATTAACTTTATATCAAATTTATCGGGAAAATAAAAATAATTATTATTGTCATTGTTATTATTGTATTATTGAGTAATCATCTTCATCATCATTATTATTATTATTAATTATTATTATTATTATTATTATTATTATTATTATTATTATTATTATTATTATTATTATTATTATTATTATTATTATTATTATTATTATTATTATTATTATTATTATTATTATTATTATTATTATTATTATTATTATTATTATTATTATTATTATTATTATTATTATTATTATTATTATTATTATTATTATTATTATTATTATTATTATTATTATTATTATTATTATTATTATTATTATTATTATTATTATTATTATTATTATTATTATTATTATTATTATTATTATTATTATTATTATTATTATTATTATTATTATTATTATTATTATTATTATTATTATTATTATTATTATTATTATTATTATTATTATTATTATTATTATTATTATTATTATTATTATTATTATTATTATTATTATTATTATTATTATTATTATTATTATTATTATTATTATTATTATTATTATTATTATTATTATTATTATTATTATTATTATTATTATTATTATTATTATTATTATTATTATTATTATTATTATTATTATTATTATTATTATTATTATTATTATTATTATTATTATTATTATTATTATTATTATTATTATTATTATTATTATTATTATTATTATTATTATTATTATTATTATAACCACCAATTTGGAGTCTTCCATGAACCTAAGCATATAAGGATGTATTTTATATGATCGTTATAATTTGGTTAGATTATATATATAATAAATATTTTATATATGTTTCATGTTTTTTAGTTAACATTATTATACATTATTTGTATAATATTTTTAGTACCTTTTGTCGTAAATTGAATAATTGGGTTCGCACATCTTTATGGTCAAACTTTTGTAAGATTATATTAGAAGGAAATTAAGGAGATTTGTATGTTAAATTCGGAATCTCATAGCTCTCCAATAAACATATTTTGAGAAGTGGACTTATAAAGTATTATTTACTAATAATATATTATATCTCATTATATATATTTTATGGAAAAAATATTAAAGATCCAAAGCGGTTTCATTTTCCTACAAAGCCCATATGTTAAATAATATAAAAATGAAATTTATTTTCAAATGAAATATCAATATATTTTTTTTTTGAAAAATCCATCATAACATATACCACAAATATACAATTTAATATAGTTTATTTATATTTATATGACATATTCAAAATTATTTAAAATATCCATATAAAAAATAATAATTAAAAACCGATGAATTGAAATCAATCAATCCAATTTGAGTAGAAACTTAAATAATAAAATGTACTTAAAAAAGATAACCAAATGATTATTTTAAAGATTAAAGAAATTAATGACTTTGTTAATTAGTCTTCTATTTAATTATGTAAGTGAATATGAACCAAAAAATAATATTTTAAAAATATTAAAGGGTAAAGCCATTTTTGAGGAGGAAATAATTTAATAATAACTATTTGTTGTAGGCTCCTTTAATCACAAGCCTTCGTCTTACCTTTTATTTGAATTCAAATCATTCGTCACGTGGTAAGTGACCAAAAATCATAGGAAGCTGAACGCAGCGTTTTAATTTCCTTTTTGACCTTTGCATGCACCAAGTGATTAGAGTTATGCATCACGAGTATGGCACCGCGTTTCCGTCGTTAAGCCAAAACACACATGCCAAATGTGAAATAGAAAATGAGAAATCTAACAAATTTTGATATTATCTTTTGATTGAAAACAAGATATAGAATGAATATGATTTTGTTTATTAATTAGTCACATATGGTGGATCTTTAATTTAAAAAAATCGTGGATATCCAATTTGGAAAACAAACATCAAATTATTTCTTCTTCAACGCTTCGTTGAAGATTTCGTCTAACTAAGTCGAATATAAGGAATAACGAAAGATCAAATAAAAGAATAGTTATTTAATCAACTGTGAGTCTCGTATGTCTATATATCTAGATGTTGGATCATCAACAACTCAATCAGGGGTCAACTTATGTTTATATATCTAGGTGTGGAGTCATCAATAACCCATTTGGGGTCATTTTTACGCACCCAGACATGGAGTAATCAATAATTCAATCAAATTTTTTTACAAGATCGATTATATTATTCTTGACAAGTGACGTCATAGGTTATACGCCACTGATTTTAGTTTACATTTATTGTAAGTGTGTTTAATATAAGATTTAATTTAATATTATTATTGAATTTTATTAATAACTCGATTAATTTAAATTTAATTTTGTAACACGTATATACATGACAAAAGAAAGACATATTGTGCATCTATACCGATTTGATGTGTGATATGCAAGTTTGGTTGCGTTTGATGATGAACAATGCCAAGCGCAACTATTACAATAAGAACACCAAACCGACATAGGCAACGAACGAGATATTCAACCAACTCGTCCAACATTGAGGGTCGGAGGAATTCAAAACCAACATTCGCCATACATCGGGATCAAAGTCGTTTTCGAAAGAAAGAAAAAATTGGTAAGAAATTTACATATAAAATTTAAAATTATTTTATGTAAAATTGTTAACTAATCATATTATTATAATGTTATGAATGCAAAGCATGAGAAGGGAACTGACTCCTCTTAAGCTAATCGTTGAGACTCACACCAAGAAGAAGTCCGTCGTATGGGAAGAGATCGACGAGCTTGAACTTGTCACTACTACAAATTGATGATTTAGGGACTGAAGAATCCGTCTCTAATTCGGTCCTAAACATGATTCGGGACAGATTGGGGACACACAACAGTCGTCCGCAAACGCGCATCGCAAACATAAAAATGTATACAATCCGTTCGTAAATACGAACGACAAAATAAGTCCATCAACCATCCGCAATTACAGACTGTGTGGTCGTCCGCAACTCAAACGTGACCAGTTTACGTAGTAGAAGGGGGGGAGGGAGGGGGGTCGCGACCCCGTCTTTAAATTTTGCGGACATCGATTTCCATCTGCAAATTTGAACGGACTCCGGACGAATTTTTTTTTGAAAAAAATAAAAATTTTTATATTACAATTTTATAAGTTTAAAAATAATATTAATTAATAAGTGTTTTTACATAATTAACGTTTATTTATAAATTTGTTGGTGGTAGTTCTGAGTTGTCGTCGCGCTCGTTGTTTCCGAATGTATTCCAATTGACAAACAACAATTGCTCTTTCAATATACTTAACAACTGTTGATGTTGTCTTTGTAATTGTTAACAACGCCTTTGTGATTCTTGACGTTCTTTTTTCCGTTCTTGTTGCATTTAGGATACGGTATTTCGAAGTTCGTCTGTCGCTTTTGCCTTGCCTTTGGAGGAACTTGCATGTTGTAATGCCATTCCCCCAAGACCAAATATGCGACATTTATACGGAGTTACTTGTTGTAAAAGAAATATCGAAAGTTAGTTACAATTATAAATAACAACATTATATTAAATTGTAATGAATTGACCTCGAAATACAACCCGTTGAAATTCTTCCTGACTTAGGGAAGGTTGTGACTCGTCTTCTCTCGGTGGAATTTGGGACTCTCGTTCCGATGCCATGTTCTGAAAATCGTTATGAAAACATTTTGCTATGACATCTACCCACGAACCGTCAGATTTCTTAGTGTGTGTACGTTACAACAATTCTATGTACGACGGTTCAGATCCCTTCTCTTTCATTTAAAACAAACAAAAATATGTTTTTAATATTAAGCAAATGTCAATCGTATAAAATCCTAAGCAAAATTAAAAATCTTACCAAATCTTCGTAAACCTCCGTGAAAGAATGAGAATCAGTTGTATGTGCATTTATCTCGAATCATTTTTTATCGGAGCGACAAGATTGACTTACTTGCTCGCTTCTTTGCTTAAAAGAAGGGTCATTATAATAAGCACACATTTGTTCCCAGACATGATCTGCCATCCAAATGGGTTTGTCTTTCTTCTCTCCATCTTTTTTGCAATCGTTTACGAGAGCTTTGAGACGAACTCCCATAGCTCGTTAAAAGTCAACTTTACCACTTCGGTTATCTCGGGATTCCAATAAAATTTTTGCTGAAATAATTAAATACTTTTTTATTTAAACTATTATTTAATTTTTTATTAAAATAAATATTATTAAAAATGTACCACAAAATATTTCCACCAGTGTTCCTTGATATCGGGATTGGTATGTGTCTAGTTATAACATGGACGATCATAATCGGCTTTCATTGTCTTTGTTATATGACGAGAAAAGTGATCGTACCCAAACCTATAAATCAAAATTAAGGTAAATTAACACTTAATTAACTAACTATTTACAAAGTTACATTTAAATTTAGTGTTACGTACTACTGTGCGTCATCTTCACGACTCGGTCTGAACGAGGAAGTCTATGTCTTTCCTCATGCATCGATAGAAGTTCTTCCACCGTTGGTTCGTGATGTATCGAAGGCTCGTGATGCATCATTGGCTCGACCGATGGTGACATCTGCTGATAAAAAGGATACGACGTATATTGTACCGATCCAGTGTTTGAAAATAAATTTGGATTCATAAAATCTGAAAATACCATATCATATTGTCTCGTGTGTTGTGGAGAAGATGAACCATTAGCACTTTCCTCCAAGGTAGAACGATTTCTCATGTTACCGCCTCTTCCAATGCGACGAGACATGCTAAAATTTTAAATTAAAATATTATAATTGTTGTTAATTTCAAGTTTCAATTCAATACTTATTTTTAAAAATTAACTTAAATTGATTCTAATATAATTTAACAAACACGTAATTTAATATATGTGCTAATAACCTAAACAATGACATATAATTTAATATATGTGCTATTAAACTAAACAAATCAAATTTATTGTAGATACTTCAACAAACACTTAAACTACACATTCCAAATCTAACTAAAATTATTCTAAATCTAGCTTAACTTAACTTAATATAAATTTAACTAAACTTTAACTTAGTATAAATCTAACCAAACTTTAACTTAATATAAATCTAACCAAAATTTAACTTAATATAAATTTAACCACAATTATAACAAATCAAACATAAATTAATCTTCCGGTGACGGTCATGGGGACAGTCGGACCGACGGCTCTGGGAACGGGACAGGGACAGACGGACGAACGACTCTAGGGATGGGGACAACCGGACAGACAGACGATCAGCTCATGGATGGGGACAGACGAATAACTCACGTAGGGTACGGATGGCTCACGGACATGGACGGATGGACGACTCACGGACGGGGACGAGGATGGGTCACACGCACGGACGGACGAACGATGACAATCACGGATGAGGATGCGGACGCAGCGGGAGACCAAAAACTATGTTGAGCGCAGGGAAGGAGTCGCAGACAAGAAATTTATAGACATTTGCGAACAGAACGAGAAATCCGTCTGCAAACCATCCGTAATCACGGACGGAAACATGACATGTTCACAAACAGTCCTCAATCACAGACATAGACATATCCCAAAATATGTTTTTCTTGTACCAATTATGAGTAATTTTAAAACCACCAATTCTCAGATGATTGTTCCCTTTGCAATCTATACTCCTAAGAAAACCCAAAACAAGAAATCGTTCATACAAAATCTCTTCGCCGGTCAAAACTGGAGGAGGAGATTTGCGAAAGACTATATTCCTTTTAAAATTTCTCTTGTTGCACCGTAATGTATCATCAATTGGAAGAAAACGACGATGACAATCAAACCAACTCGTCAGTCATCCATATTTCAACTGAAAATCATATGTTTCCCCATGCAATATGGATAAGCCAATCGATCATGCGTTGTCCATCTAGATAACATACCATAAGTTGGAAAATCCCTTATTGTCCACATAAGAACACCTTGTAATATAAAAATTTTTCATCGCGAAATATCGTACGTTGGAACTCAATTCTATAATTCTTTCAATTCTTCAATCAGTGGATGAAGAAATACATCCAAACTTCTTTTCGGATTATTAGGCCTGAGAATCAAAATTGTTAAGAACAAAAACTCACATTTCATGCACATATCAGTGTAAAGGATATATGTATAGGGGTATATAAGTCCTTTTGTAATTAGGTCTAACTTTTGTATATTTAGCCGTTTTGGCTCATTTGAATCAATTAATCTAATTTCAAATTATCATGGTATCAGAGCACAAAGTCTAACGACGCAACAAACTCCCCTAAAAACTCGACGACCTCTCCCCCCCTCTCCAACCGCCGTTGCCGCCGATCTCCCCCTCTTTCTTGCGGCCGCCGATCACCCTCTCCCTCTCCTCCGGCCGTTCACACCTCTCCTCCCTCCCCATCCGTCGTACGCCACTAAACAACACACAAAACGCACCAACAACCCTAAATTTCCGGCCGTCGTCCTCCATTCCTCTTGCCGGCCCGCTTTTACCGCGTCCCGGGTCACCGCTCGTAGCTTGTCCCGCGCCGCGCCCCGTTGCTGCTCCATCGCCGTTCTCCTTCCCTACAAACCCTAGATCCGCATTCTTAACCCTAGATCTACTGTTCTAACCCTAGATCTAAATCCCCAAACCCTAATTCGTGCCTCTCTTGCTCACCGCCTTCAAACCCTAACTCATGGTCGGCCAAACAAGTCATTCTACCGCCCGTGTCTCCGATGCGGCCCCGACCTTCGATCCACAACATCCACTCAGCACCCTTCTCGCCGTCAACATGGCCAATATCACCAAACTGACGCCGACCAACTTCCTCACGTGGAATGTTCAGATTCGTGCCCTTCTTGAAGGCCACAATCTTCAATGTTTCATTGAGGACAACTCCGTTGTTCCTCCGGCCAAGATCCACCGTGATGGAGTGTCCGTCGACAACCCTAATTTTCAGCCATGGAAGCAACAGGACCGTCTCCTCTTCTCAGCCCTATTTGGAGCAATTTCGGCCTCTCTATAGCCCCTAATTGCACGCGCCCCGTCCACCTACGAGGCGTGGAAGATGCTTGCCAACACTTATGGCAAAGCGTCTCACGGCCACCTTCTACAACTCCGTGATAAGATCAAGCGCTCATCAAAAGGATCCCAATCCATTGATGAATGCCTACGTGCTATCACGACTACTGCTGATGAGCTTGCCCT
>CM071873.1:31321351-31354639 GCA_036759665.1 Gynandropsis gynandra
CTCTGAGTAGATATGTCTTCTATTCATGTGGTTTTGATCAGAAATTCTTCATATTGAGCTCATTTAGGCCTTGTCGCCTAAAAACCTGAAAACCAACAAAATGGGTGTGTGAAGCTCGAAATCACGCGCTACAATTGTATGTGCTGGTTTATGTTGATGATATTGTTGTTACAGACAATTGCTCATCGAAAGTCCAGCAATTCATTGATGCCCCAGCCGCCCGCTTCTCCATCAAGGACTTAGGTGACTTATCATACTTTCTCGGGGTAGAAGCAACGCGCACATCTCATGGCCTACTTTTGACTCAACGGAAGTACATTCAAGATCTTCTTAACCGTTGTCTCATGCATGAAGCAAAGCCGATTCCTACGCCCATGCCGTCATCATCTCGTATGACACTTGACATGGGGACTTCTCTCTCCAATCCCACGGAGTATCGGTCCATTGTTGGAGGACTACAATATCTATCTCTCACACGACCGGACATTAGCTTCGTTGTCAACAAGCTATCCCAATTCATGCATGCTCCCTCAGATGTTCATTGGCAAGCCATCAAAAGAGTCCTACGTTATCTTGCTGGCACGAAGGATCGAGGTATCTTCTTATCCGCCAATAACACCCTCTCCTTACATGCCTTACCGATGCAGATTGGGCTGGAGACTCCCTTGATCTCAAGTCCACCGGGGTGTATCTCCTCTTCCTTGGTGCGTATCCTATTTCTTGGTCGTCTAAGAAGCAAACCGGACTCTCTCGTTCGTCTACCGAGGCTGAATACCGCTCTATTGCGTCCACGGCCGCTGAAGTTCTATGGGTCGTTGCTTTACTATTTGAAGTTGGAATCAAGTCATCATCCCCACCTACCATCTACTGCGACAACATTGGAGCGACATACCTCAGTGCTAAGCTCGTCTTTCACTCCCGAATGAAGCACTTGGCACTAGACTATCTCTTCGTCCGCGGCCTGGTCGAGTCGAATACTCTTCGAGTCACTCATGTACGAGCCGCGGATCAACTCGCGGACATTCTCACGAAGCCTCTCCCGAGACTTCCGTTTCAGCTCTTGTGTTCCAAGATTGGACTCACCGAGGGTGTTCCATCTTGAGGGAGCGTGTAAAGGATACATGTATAGGGGTATATAAGTCTTTTTGTAATTAGGTCTAACTTTTGTATGTTTAGCCGTTTTGGCTCATTTGAATCAATTAATCTGATTTCAAATTATCAATCAGGTGGTAAATTATACAGTGTCATTATAACTGGCCACAACGAAAAGTTTCTCCCAGACATCCCGAATGGATTAAAACCATCAGTGCAAAGGCCTAAATAAATATTTCGACTTTCAGCTGCAAAATCAGGATATACCTTGTTAAAGTGTTTCCATGCCTCACCATATGAGGGATGACACATTTCTTCTTCATGACTTGAATGCTCAGCATATTATCTCATGTCGTTTTGCGATCTTCTCAGATTGATAAAATCTTTTTATTCTTTCTGTAATTGGTAAATACCACATACGACGATACAAAATAGATTTACCATTCCTTTTCCACAAAATCGATAATTACGCAAATTCGATGTTTCTTTTAAAAAATCATACAGTTATCTTGACAAACATAAATCTTTTGATATGACAGTAAACTCAATGTTCTCATCATCTTCTTTGTCTCATAGTATGACTCTACTGCATTATTATCTTTAGACAAATAATCTTTTACTAGTTGCGATATATAATCCATGCAATGCTCAGAAAGATTATTTATAGTCTTCAAGTTCATCAAATGTGCAGATAGAGACAACTATGAAAGATCCATTCTACAACCATCATAAAGTGGTTGTTTAACACTTTCTAACATTTCAAAAAAAAAAACGTTTCACTTCTTCATTCGGATCTTCTTCAATATTTTCACCTTTGTTTCTTCCACCGAATACATTTTGCACCATTTCCACATAAGATTTCATTTCTACATCTTGAGAAGTTTCATACACTTCATGATGTACAATACCCCTACTAAAATTTTCCACAACATTACTAGATCGTGGTGCAAAATTCTCCCCATCAGATAACTAAATCAAATAATTTGGAAAGTAAAACCTCTTAAATAAAGATGATTCCAAACGGTTCTCTCATTAACAAATTTTTCATTTTTGAAAGTGCACTACTAGAAAATTCAAGATTAGGGACGAAATTTGGGGATCGACATTTCCGTCCCTAAATTTAGGAACGGATTATACACGGATTAGGGACGGAAAATGAAATCCGTCCCGAATCCGTCCCTAAATTTGGGTACAAAAGAGTCGTGCCTAATCTGTCCCTAATTGCAGACCAATTAGGGACGAATGAGTAAGTCGTCCCTAAATTGGAGACGGAAGTTTCTCCCGTCCCTAAATTGGGGATGGGCAGGTTATCCGTCTCCAAATTTGGCGTCCCTAAATTTAGCGACGGTAGTTGCCCGTCCCTAAATTTAGCGACGGATTCAGTGGTCCGTCTCCAATTGTTAGAGACCGAAACCAAATCGTCCCCAATCCAGGGACTGTTTGGGGACTACTTATTCCGTCCCTAATTGGGGATGGATTGGGGACTGAAATTTCCGTCCCTAATTAGGAACGAATTAGGGACGAATAGCATTTGGAGTCGCGCGATTGGGGACTACCGCTGGTCGTCTCTAATCCGTCCCTAAACCTGTTTAGGGACGGATTAAGGACCGATTTTTCAGTCCCTAAAACCTGATTTTCTTGTAGTGGTGATGCAAGGACAAACCAAACTTTCCGGGTTCTTTATAAACTTGTTAATTTGTCGCCATCGTCATAAACTGTGTAACGCCTTCTATAAACTTCTTCGATACATCTTGAGTTTCTGGAGCAATTCTTCTATACATCCATTGTCTAGAAACGAAAATATTCGATCTCAATGATGATGCCATTATAATCAGAAATAATAGCAAGACATGTAGTGAAACATATGAGAATTGTATGTGAGAAACGAATGAAAGTAGGAGGGGTTATATAGATAATTTTTTAATTGATTAAGGACGGATTACGGACTAAAATAAATATTTATCGACAAATCATCCTCAAAACGTCCCTAAATCCAAACGATACTGCGTAACCGGCCTTAAATTTTGCGGACGATTTCAGCATCCGATCGCAATTTGCGGATGACAGCAGTAAACATCCGTAAATTTGTGGACAAACATTGTTTCCGTCTATAAATTGCGGTCAGACGCGGAAACCGTCTTCGGAACATCTTCTGAATCCATCTCCAACCCGCCCGCAAATACAGACGACCCCGAGACTATCTTTTAGTCCGGAAATTTGCGGATGGATTACAGACAGATTTAATTTTCAGTCCCTAATCCATCTCTAACCCGTGTCGAATTTTCTGGACGGAACGAACCGTATGCAAATTCCCTTCAGAAGTTTTGAATTTCTAGTAGTGTGTTGATCATCGGGTAGAGCAGATGGAGAAAATTATGACGAAGGAGATCAAACAGTAATCACAAGAGATCGTTTATTCTCTCGACGATCTTAGTCCTTTACGAAAGGATAAAATTTATTAAGAGATGTATAATAATATTATTGTTAATAATTCTTTAATTCTATAAAATATTTTAAATTGATACGCTAAATTTATTTTATTCCATATTATACTCTGTTAGGTCGTATAAGGGGCATCTATATGGTCTAGATTCTCTATAAAAATATATCGTTGAGAACGCCATGACGGTACCCCCAACGATGCAAGAGACTTTTACGCAAGAAAGACACATCAAACAACTCGAGACTACTCTTTGAGCAATGCAGTATACTCTTGAAAACGTACTCTATGTTTCGAAAAACGCGAGTGCAGATGCGTCATATGGAGAGTATCATGGAGCTGATGACTTGTCAAGCGTATCAGCGACCACCACTGACGAGGGCAACAACACTGAGACAAAAGCTGATCATCGATTCCGATGCAAACCCTTCATGAGGCGTTGACGAGTATGGAGATGAAGACGACAATACCAATTTAGATGAAATGTAGAGAATTCGTTTTTTAATTTTTTATATTAATAAAATATTTATATTTAAAATTTTTTTAAAAAATTGTCAAATTATCAACATATACCCAATTGTGAAAGAACAAAATTTTCAACGGATATCCGTTAGAATATTTTAAAATTCCTGCCATTTCGAATCTAACGAGTATCCGTTGTTAAGTCCCGCCAACACTCCCGACGAATACCCATTACAGATTCCAACGGTACTTTTTGTAAAGTTCCAACGGGTATCCGTTGAAACTTTGTAATGAGCATTAGTGCAGCTTCAACCGAAGATATGTGTTACAATCCACTGATAATTTTCAATGAATATTCTCCATTGAAAATGTCATTTTAAATCAAAACATATGTAATTTTTCAACGATTGATTCCCAACGGTCAAGTTTCCGTTGGGAAAGGTCATTTCCAATGGACAATCTGTTTTTTTAGTGTTAATATCATTTTTATATTTCATTTTATAATGGCATCATCGTTAATATTGAATGTTTTATTTCAACACAATGGATGTAAAAAAGAATCAATCTTAAAATTTAAGGTGTTTTGAATGAGTTTATGGAAGGTGTTACACAATTTATAATATTTCCAATAAATAAGAAAATATACAAAGAATTTGATAAATTGGTTTGTTCATGATTCAAATAAAAAAATGAGTGAGATAACCGTATGAAATCATCTTTGTAAGAGTTTTCCCTTTTAACTACTTTATGTGATTATCTAAGAGGAAAACTTTTGCACCATGGTTTAGTAATGTTGATGAAAAATGTAATAAGGGTATTACACAAAATGATGCTATTAGGTGTATCAAGATGTTAAACTGAATCTTTATGTTAAAATGATGTAAAATGTATTTCGTGAACTCAATTAAGATAATATTGGAGAAGATCTGAATGATTATAAATTTTTTTTTGAAATATTGAAAATTTCGGACATCCATTATATGACACTTATTGTGTCTAATGAATATGAAGACAAAATAATTTTTAAGATAGTTATATGGAATCTCTTTTTCAATTATTGAAAAATTATTTTCCTAAAAAATGATGTTTAGAATCTTATTATAAAAAATAAAATTATATGATATTTAAATTTATTTTTATATCAAAAGATTGACGTGTGTCAAAATAATTGTATAATTTTTTAGAAAAAAATTACATATCGAAATGATTGTTAATTTTGCGAAGAATATCATTTTTATTTTTATTTGATAAGAAAAAATACTTGGTTTCATCGTAAATGATATTTATTAATAACTGACATAATTAAAAAATTATATCAATCTTAAAAAAACAACAAATAAAATGAGATGATATGTATACATATTCGTACGCTTGGACATTGTACAACAATCAACACTCACTATTGGTTTCCAGATAACGGATATGGTGCATTCCGTTTGAAATTTTAAATGACCATCTGAACAAATATTTCGTTTGTAATTGTAGATAAATCATGGATGGAATACATACACGCAATGTATGTCACATCAAAGATTTCATGAGTTATAAATTCAAGTCTTTACATTATATGAAGATATAAAACATTTTTTTAATTAATAAATTATTTTGTGAATAAAATAATTATATATTACTTTATTGTGATAATATAGTTAGCAAAGAGAGATGAACTTGAAATCATGGATTCAAACCAAAATTACTCACTTCACAAATTTTGGTATCAATAAAATAATTTTCACCGTCATTATATATAGTGATTATAGATTTTGGTAGTTACATTTTTTAAAATCTAGTTATAATTTTCTTTATTAAAATTTTAAATTGATTTTTATTTTTCTAAAAGATGTGATAAGGAGGCTGTCTTTATTATAAAAGCGTGAGGTCCTTGCCCCAAAACTAATAAATTTTCCGGGAAAACGAGAGAAACAAGCCCCAGAAAATCCTGTCTTGTTCCTTTCCTCCATCGACAAGCGTCACCTTCCCTGCCGCGGATCACACCATTCTCTCTCTCTCTCTCTCATTTTTTAACGAAGGTAAATCCTCTCTCTCTATCTTCAGTCGGTTTGAACTTATCCCGAGGAGATGTATTTATACCCACGGCATCAAATCTTAAGTCTTTTTTCTACCTGGTTTGTTCATTAGTATTGGATTCTCGAACCCTGATCGCAGAATTCAGACTCAAACCATTGGGCTTGATCCGGATTTGTCGGTTTCTTTGGATTTGCATCTCTTATGAATCTCCGCGTTATTGGGAGGGAAATTAAAAAAAAAAGATTTGATAAGCGAATCTATAATCGATTTAGTCGTCGTGATTAGCGTTTGGTGTGGGTTAACCGTTGAACTGAGGTTTTCTGGTGTGGGATGGATCAAGTTTGGGGGCTAGGATTCGATTTGATGTCAAATTGGAATTTCCTGTTAGAGGAACTTGATTGTTTTAGTTCGTTCTTTCTTGTTCTGCTTTATTTTGACATTCTTTCATATTTTTGTCTCAATTTTGTTGTTGTTTCAGGTGATTTTGGGGGATAATTTTTCATCTATTTGGGTTGGACGATCCGCGGCTTGGCTTATCGAGATAACTGTTACCTGTTACTGCTGCTGCGGTCTCCATGACCAGGATATGATGTTTAGACTGCTGAAACTACCCATTTCGTAATTGATGTGGCCTTTATGTTTTCTGCTAAACAAGCTTCTCAAAGTTGAAGAGGGAGATCAAGGGCAATCAGACAGATCTCGAGCAAAATACTGCCAATGTGATCCCTTGGTGAATGATAGGAAAAACCAAGATTCCGGGTTACCATCCTCGTCTTACATAGAAGTGCGAACGAGTTTTCTTCTTGATGTTCCGCTGTTATTGTCTTGCTGGTTTGATCTTCTTCCTATTAGCTACATTGTTCGTCTTTTCTTGATGCCTTTAGGTGCCACATATACACCAGTTAGCTTCATGGGACTGTGGTCTTGCTTGCGTATTGATGGTTTTGAGAGCAATTGGCATCACAAGCTGTGACATGCAAGAGTTGGCCGAGTTATGCTCCACGAACAGGTTGGTTTATGCATTACGAATTGGGTCCTTAGCAATATACACTAGACGTGTTCCAATGTTTCAGCAACTATGAAATAAAAAGACTTGACAGGGCATGTAACACCACTTTGTACTATTTCTGTAGCATCTGGACTGTCGATCTGGCATTTTTGCTGCAGAGGTTTTGTGTTGAATTTGCCTATTTCACGATAACAATCGGAGCAAATCCAAACTACTCCATAGAGGCATTTTACAAGGTATCTGAATTACAACCAGAAGCACCTACTTATTTTTTTTAGAGGCTTTCATACTCCGCTCAGTTAAAGTTTTTGTGATCGCTTCTGCCTCGAAAATTGATTTATAGTGTGCACAAGAGAGTCAATTTGATGCCTCTAGAAGGGTCACCACCATTAAGGATATATCTCAAACAATTCAAAAACAGAGTTTCTCACTTTTATCTTCTTATAAAGGTTAATAATGACAATGACTATTATTTATCTAAGCATCTATGTGTATACGTGTTTGTGAAATCTTGATTCTTTCAAGGACTTGCTCCTATATCTTGTGACATTTATTCAGTATGTTTGATTTACTCCTTCTTCCTTAGTAGCAATTTAAATGATGTTCTTGTTTGGTAATCCTCGTGCAGGAACAGCTGCCTGCAGATGTGGTACGTGTTGATTCGCTGTTCAGGCAAGCACAGGACGTTGGAATCGATATACAGGTAAAACCCAGTTTTCCAAAATGTGGTTTCTCTCGTACAGAATTTTGGTTGCTATAATTTTTCATGTGTGTATTACATGAAATCCTTCCCAAAATTATCTATGCCGGAAATATGAGAAAACAAAAGTATGCGTTCTCATGCATTCTCTTGTGAGATCTTTGTTTATTTGGGGATCAATGTCAATCAACCCCTTTCTTTCTACAGTGCAGATCGTTTGGCATCCATGAGATTTCTCGTTTGATATTGTCGGAGAAATATATTGTGATTGCATTAGTCGACCAATACAAGCTAAGGTATGTTCTTTTTCTTTCGCATTTTTACCTCTTCTCAAAGTCATTTGTCAAATAATGTTTCCTTCAATTTCTTAAAACCTGCTCGCTGAAATAACTATGACATTCGACCCAGAATTTCGTCTGCTAAATATTTGTCTGGCAAATTTGTTTTCTCGGGTTCGTGGAAGAAATATGACAACGAACTTGCCTATTGCTGATGTGCGTCTTTTCTTTTCGCAGCAAGTCTTGGTTGGAGGATGTTATCGTCTCCAACGTTCATGGCGACAGTTCCAGCTATACTGGTGAGAATTTGCTCGGCCCTCCATTATGCTTCTTCCCGTTCGGATTGGAATCCTAATTTCCTTGGGCTGGTTTTTGTTATGTGAGAAAATTATAACACATGTTAGAACTCTCGAAACTTATAAAACCAAGTTCATATGAAGCATTCAATCTGAAAATTCCAAGGATCCTCAAAACAAGAACCATCGTATTGATTCCCCATCTTTTGTGAAAGACTTCATTGCCATGTTTTTTGATCTACGCATGTTCTTGCATGAATTGCCTTTCATCTTTTTTGTAGGTCACTATATCGTGATATGCGGTTATGACACTGATAAGGATGAGTTTGAGATTAGGGATCCCGCCAGTTCCAAGTAATAATTTCTTCTTGTTCTCATTGTTTCGGGTTTCTTTGGTATCCTTATGCGGTTTTACAAATAGTTTTGCCATTCATACATTTAGCTAAATTGGTGAGTACATCAGCTGTCGTTTATATTCCAAGCACTGATGATCATGCATCATGTGGACTATGAATATAGCTTGTAGATGCGGACTTTGAATTGCATATGAGATTCAAAGGAATGAATGCGCGACACAAGAACTTAACAAGTCGCAGAAAAAATACCTTCTATGATATTTAGTACGTGCCATGGTTGGATTTTGATGAGACTTGGCAGTACTTTTTTTTACAGGAAACAGGAAAGGATCTCATCAAAGTGCCTGGAGAATGCTCGGAAATCCTTTGGCACGGACGAAGATCTCCTCCTGGTAATCAATCATCTTCTCTGGTTTTGCTTCTTCTTATCTGACATTGTAACATTCACAAAAAGGAACAGAGACTTCTGGTTATGTTGCTCGAGTAGATGAACTTGATTAATTGCTGCAGGTATCCTTGGAGAACATCAAGAAGCATAAAGAACACTAAAAAAATTGTTCCTGCGGAACCCTCAGTGTGATGAACTCAGACTTGGGCATGAAGAAAAAACAATTACTGAATGTGCGTGGTACATACCTAAATATATACGTACATGTATATGTATATGAGCTCGGTATATGATGATGAATCATTGTTCTTGTACTAATCCAGTCTCGTCACATGATATTTATCAATGCACGAAGGAGATTTGTGTTTTCTTGTTCCTGTAATTATTTTTTGGGAAAAAATGTGCTCCATATGGTTAACCGGAAATTTTAGTGAACAGGTGAATAAATACTATTACTGAACCAAGCTCAATTACTAAACCGGTAAAGTCATATGCCGTTATGTCGCGTGGGTGTGGGAAGTAATTAGGGATATAAAATAGACTAATTTGGTTTACCCATCTTCATGTCATTTAGTTAGAAAATGATCTGTTCAAATTCAATTTATTTTTTAAATGAAATGAAAATTTTCAGTTCAATTCAATTCGTCTTGAGTTCGTGATAAGGGTGGATGTTTCGGGTTTCGGGATGGGTTTTTCGGGTTCGGGTTGGGTTCGGGTTTTTCGGGTCTAAAAAATTGAATCCATAAAAATCCATTTGGTTTTTGAGACGAGTTTCTCGGTTTCGGTTTGGGTTCGGATTCCGAAATATTGAATCCAGAAAAATCCGAATTGGATTCGTTCGGATTCATTTGGATTCTTCGGATTCTCAATGAATAATTCGGGTTTAAAACGGATATTTCTTTGGGTTCGATTATCTTCTTCCTCATCACTATCCTCAACATCCCCAGATATTGAACCAAAAAAGTCCAAACCATCATCATCACCAACATCCAACACCTCAGCTAACTCCAGAGCAAGTGCATCCAACTCCTCTTCACTTATATTATCACCATCATCACTACCATCATTATCGTTCTTAAGATCTTCTTCCAACATATTAAACAATGCCTCAAACGGATCTTCACCCCCTTCTTCAACCTCCTCTCTTCTTCCATCATCTCTCCCAAAACTTTTCTGCGACAAATTACAAGTCGAAAGAAGACGACATAACAAATACCCTAAAGAAAAATAAACCCCAGATTATCCTAATTCCCACAAAATCACGAACGCAGCAAGTTCAAGGAACCGCAAAATTTCCCAATTTCCCACATACTTCCACCATTTTCTTAGAAACAAACAAATTATTACTGGTTTTTCTTGCCTTCTTCCTCTTCAGAGACGAATTCCGGCTCACCCGGCGGGCTAAAGCAAGAACAGAACGCGACAGGCGACGAAGCGGAAGAGCTAGACCAAGAGGATTAGGGTTCCAACAGAGAAATCGGGGAAACGATGAAGCTAAAGAAGATTGAGAAGGCGTAGAACGAAGATGATAAGAGACGCCGGAGGATGCGAGAGTGCATGAGAGAGAGAGGGAAGGAACTTAGGGTTTTGTTTTTGTTTCGGGTACCCGACCCGGACCAACCCGAACCCGATGGGGATTTTAGACAGAACCCGTTTATTCCGTGGGTTGGGTTTCTTGGATTGGGTCGGTCCAGGTCGATCCGGGTAATCCGAGACGCCCACCCCTAATTCCCACCCCTAATTCGTGACAAGACGAACTGAGTCACAAATTAACACATTTTAATGAATTCGAGTATTGTTAATGAATATAAAAATATTACATCAAATGTAAAATCATAAAATTAATAAATTTGGTCCGTGAGCTGACCCAAAGCACGTCTAATAAAAATTGGGTCGAGTCTAAATTTTTTAGGCCCGTCAACCAAACCTTTGAGGAGATTTTTTAGCCCATTTGAAGTTCGGACAAGACCCACGAGTCTATGAAAATTAGGTTAAGTTTGACTTACCTTGGCATGCGATCTATCGTTCTCATTACAAAGCCATTTGACATTTTTACAACAATGTCATTCGACATTTTTTTACCACCACGTTTGCTTGTTATTCTCCAACCGTTCATCCTTGTTTTGCCAGCCATTCGTGAGTCATGAACCACATTGCTCAAAGTTTCACTCCAAAAGGAATCCGACAATCCTGATTGCGAAATCAAACATCTGACCTTTTCCATGATCGTCATGTTCATCATTTCAACCAATCCATTCAACTGTGGTGTCTTCTCGTGTCTAATACCCTATTCTTGGCCATAGACATCAAACGGTCCAGAATACTTACCTTCATTATCACTTCGGATATACTTCAGTTTCTTTCTAGTTTGTCTCTCCACCAATGTTTGAAACTGCTTGAAAAACCTCATAACTTGATCTTTTTTCCTCATAGTATAAACCCACAATTTTCTCGAATGATCATCGAAATGTGACAAAATATGAGGCACCACTGAGAGATCGTGTCTTTCACGGACCACACACATACGAATGTACCAAATCTAGTATCTGTGGTTTTCTTAAAGGTTTGGAAGACTTTAACGAAACTCTATTTTGCTTCTCCGCAAAATAATGCTCACACTTCTCAAGTGCAATCCAGAGATTCCCTGAAGAACCTCCTTCTTCGACAGTACAAATAATCCTTTCTCGCTTATGTGTCCGAGTCTCATATACCACAACTCAATAGCATTGCCACTCACCAAGGCATTGATGACATCCTTAAAAAAACTTAGCTTGCATCAAATACAGTGACAAAGAATTCTCACCTCGAGTTATAACCATGGAACCTTTAGTAAGCTAAGCTTCCACTGGCCACCACTAAATGTATTGCAAAACCCTTCATCAGTCTCCCCACAGAGATCAAGTTTAACCGCACATCAGGAACGTGCTTAAATCCCTTAAGCTCAAGTTTAGTACCAAAACTAGTCTCCAAAAAGACATTTCCAATGCCAACAACAGAAGCCGAACCATCATTACCCATCTCTATGGAGCCAAAATTACCCGAAGTATAAGTAGCAAAGAACTCACGTCTTGATGAAGCATGAATAGAGGCTCCACTTTCAATGAACCAACTCGTCTCATGACATGCAAGATTGATCATGTCATCACCAAGTATTATTAGGAACTCTTCAACTGCAACCCGTTCCTCGGTGTCTCCATGCTTCTTTTTGTTACCTTTCTTCAATTTCCAACAATATTTCTTGATGTGCCCTTTCTTGTGGCAATAGGGACACTCCACGGTAGATTTCTTTGATTTGCTCCTGCTCTTGTTCTTTCTTTCCGGATCTTGATCCACGCTTCTCCCCTTTGATTTAGTAACCAGAACATCTAAACTTGAGGAAACACCTTGTGATTGTCTTCCTGTCTCCACATTCAAAATACAGTTCTTGGCTAATTTCATCGAGACTGTACCATCTGGAGTTGAGTTCGACAGAGACATCCTGAATGTCTCCCATGAATCCGAAAGTGTACTGAGAAGCCACAAACTTGAATCTCATATTCAAAGGTAATCCCCATGTCAGATAATTGATTCAACAAACTTTGAAACACGTTCAAGTGATCTATTATCGGAGTCCCTTCGACGTACTTCAAATCAACCAACTTCTTAATAAAGTACAACTTGCGATTTCTAGCATATAACTGCTCTAGCTTCTTCCACAAAGGACGAGCATTTGTCTCACTAGCCACATGATTTAAAATGTTATGATCCACCCACTGTCGAATCAACGCACACACTTTTCGATGAAGCAATGTCCACTGCTCATCAGGTGTCCCTTCAACAGCTAACAATAGATGATAATCCTTCACGTATAGTAAGTCTTCCGTCTTACTCTTCCACACGTGATAGTTGATACCATTCAAGCTAACCATCCTACTAGCATTTGCCTCCATCATTCAACTCAAGTTCACCGGACAACCAACCGATACTCTGATACCATTTGTTGGGGTTAGACGATACTGCATCTCGTTCGCTGTGAAGACAAAACCCCTTACTTGTGTGAATCTATGAGGATGACAATATTTAGTATGATAATGGAAATTGAAAGACACAACCAATTTAACGTTGAAAATCTCCCCGGCGTGAGGAATAAAAACCATGAGACCGTAGTCCATCTAAAAATCCACTACAATAATTATTGGGTTACAACGTCCACACAAACACCAATATAACAAGAGATACAACACTGAGATTTAAATAATATTCTGTCAATATTCCAATCCCGAAACATCCGGGTGAACTCAAACACCAAGTTGTAACTTAGACAATAAGCAACCCCGTATCCTATGATTTCGACAACCAATGTCTAATCCAATCGTACAAATCAAAATCCAAAAGGTGTAGAATACAACCACTGAATTGCAGCTTAATTGGAGAAGAACTTACCATCCGATTTTCTAAACAATCAGAATTGTGTGTCTGAAACCGCAATGGAGGACAACCACAGTAATCAACTCGTTTCTCCAACACTGACCATTGGATGGATTGATAAATTTCACGCCGATCGGACTAAAGAAAGTTGGTCGATCGTCGCCTTTAACACAGACACTCAAACTGTTTTCTTCTCCTCTCCTTCACTCTTTTCTATCTTTTGTCTTAGATGTTTTTCTCGGTTGTGTATTCTTGCAAACCAATATCAATGATTATTTATAGCAACTCATTTACCTTCCAATTATATACAACTGCCAATATGCACACCAACCGAATAATTATACTTACCAATTTATTAACGGATATAATTCGTGTGATTGATACGAGAATATTATCTGAGATCTTACTTAATATTCTAAAGATATTCTACGAGATATTCTAGATATTATCTGATATCTTATTGAATATTCTGCGATATTATATTTCTTTTTCCGTATGATATTGTATACTATATAAAAAGGTATTTCGTGATTAATAAAACAACGAGAATTGATTTCACTTCTTTCAAGATGTAGTGGCAAAATTTATCATGGTATCAGAGCCTTTTCTAGGGCTTATACTTTTATTCTAGCACTTTGTTTTCTACCAAAACCTCGAACTAAAACCCTGAATAAAACAAAAAGAACACCATCTACATCTCAGCCTTTCTCTACCTCAAGACCTCCTACAACCTGACGAAGTTCCCTTTCGAACCTTGACGCCCTTTTCGGCATTCTTACCATGACGCCCTTTTCGGCGTTCCGACCTTGACGCCTTTCGACGTTCCGATTTTGTTGCCTTTCGGCGTTCTGACTATGATTCCTTTTCAGCGTTCCGACTATGACGCCTTTTTGTGTTCCACCCATGACGCCATTTCGACGTTCTGATCATGTTGCTTTTTAGGCATTCCGACCATGACGCCTTTCGGCGTTCTGACCATGATGTCCTTTTTAGCGTTTCGAGCTTGACGCCTTTAGGCGTTTTGACCATGATGTCATTTGTTGGCGTTCCGATCATAATGCCCTTTGTTGGCGGTCTGATACGACGACCTTTGGCATTTCGACCATACGCACCTTAGCGTACCGACCCCGACGTCCTCTGGCATATCGACCCCGACGCCCTCTTGCATACCGACCCCGACGCCCTCTGACATACCGACTCGATGCCCTTTGGCGTACCGAACCGCGACACCCTTTGGCATACCGAACCCCGACACCTTCCGGTGTACCGACCTATGGACGTTTTTCAAGTTGGGCGTCCACAATTTGCACGCTCCAATTTGAGAGAGGGTATTAACGGATATAATCCGTGTGATTGATACGAGAATATTCTCTAAGATCTTACTTAATATTCTAAAGATATTCTGGATATTATCTGATATCTTATTGAATATTCTGCGATATTATAATTCTTTTTTCCGTATGATATTGTATACTATATAAAAAGGTATTTCGTGATTAATAAAAGAACGATAATTGATTCGACTTCTTTCAAGATATAGTGGAACAATTTATCACAATTTGACAAATAAAACATGTATATAAATTCTTCATATCATATGAGATGCATTTATTTTGTCTTTTAAGTGTTTAAAGTTAAGTTAAAAAAAAATTAAAAGGATATATTTTTGAATATTTATGTACGAGAAAATAATAATATTGTTAAAATAATGAATGCCTTTCGAAGGCGACTCTTAACCTTCAATTTTTTTATTCAGAAAATCTAAAAATTTTGCAATTAAAAGCAAACTCTTCACCCCTTGTAATTACAACACTGAAGCTAATTAATTCTCATCTCTCATCTCTACCTCTCTTTTTTTTCCTCAAGACGGGTAACTTCAAAAATACCTTCGTAGGGCTAAAACAAATACCCTTCTCGAAAAAGAAAATATTTCTAACTTCAAAAGTACCCGTATAAATGTTGATATTCCCAAAATACCTCTGCAACTTTACGATCCAGTTCGACCCAACGACCCAGTTTGACCCTGCGACCCTTGTCCCTCTGCGACCCTTGTTCCTCTGCGACCCTTGGACCCCTGCGACCCTTGTCCCTCTTCGACCCTTATTCCTCTGCGACCCTTGGACCCCTGCAACTCTTGTCCCTCTGCGACCCTTGTTACTCTGTGACCCTTGGACCCCTGCGACCCTTGTCCCTCTGCGACCCTTGGACCCCTGCGACCCTTGTCCCTCTGCGACCCTTGGACCCCTGCGACCCTTGTCCTTCTGCGACCCTTAGACCCCTGCGATACTAATTTATTATTTACAAATTATTTACACATAATATGAATAAAATTTGAAAATACAGCTCAAATCAAAATATGTTGGACCCGTGCGACCCCTCCGACCATTGCGACCCATTTGACCATTGCGACCCTTCCGACCATTGCGACCCTTCCGACGCTTGGTCGCATATATGCCAAATTAGGGTCGCATGATCGCATATATTGATGAATAGATGCGAACTCGACGAATTTACGGGTTTGGGATGATAAAATGACAAAAACCAATCAAAACAATACATTTACAACGTCAATCAACGGTTAAAACAGATTGTGACCCATGTGTACCTAGTTGAGTTGTGTATAACCAATGCCCGTGTTTCAAAAGTGATAGTAGTGTTTTAAGAACTCGGGGGATGATTAAACAATACATTTAACATTTTCTTCAAATGTCGATATTATTTATATTATTATCTATATTGATTCTAAATTAGACATATACAACTCAATATATTGTTAATGGCATATTGATAATGGCATGGGTCGCTTGGTCGCATATATGCCAAATTAGGGTCGCATGATCGCATATATTGATGAATAGATGCGAACTCGACGAATTTACGGGTTTGGGATGATAAAATGACAAAAACCAATCAAAACAATACATTTACAACGTCAATCAACGGTTAAAACAGATTGTGACCCATGTGTACCTAGTTGAGTTGTGTATAACCAATGCCCGTGTTTCAAAAGTGATAGTAGTGTTTTAAGAACTCGGGGGATGATTAAACAATACATTTAACATTTTCTTCAAATGTCGATATTATTTATATTATTATCTATATTGATTCTAAATTAGACATATACAACTCAATATATTGTTAATGGCATATTGATAATGGCATGGGTCGCTTGGTCGCATATATGCCAAATTAGGGTCGCATGATCGCATATATTGATGAATAGATGCGAACTCGACGAATTTACGGGTTTGGGATGATAAAATGACAAAAACCAATCAAAACAATACATTTACAACGTCAATCAACGGTTAAAACAGATTGTGACCCATGTGTACCTAGTTGAGTTGTGTATAACCAATGCCCGTGTTTCAAAAGTGATAGTAGTGTTTTAAGAACTCGGGGGATGATTAAACAATACATTTAACATTTTCTTCAAATGTCGATATTATTTATATTATTATCTATATTGATTCTAAATTAGACATATACAACTCAATATATTGTTAATGGCATATTGATAATGGCATGGGTCGCTTGGTCGCATATATGCCAAATTAGGGTCGCATGATCGCATATATTGATGAATAGATGCGAACTCGACGAATTTACGGGTTTGGGATGATAAAATGACAAAAACCAATCAAAACAATACATTTACAACGTCAATCAACGGTTAAAACAGATTGTGACCCATGTGTACCTAGTTGAGTTGTGTATAACCAATGCCCGTGTTTCAAAAGTGATAGTAGTGTTTTAAGAACTCGGGGGATGATTAAACAATACATTTAACATTTTCTTCAAATGTCGATATTATTTATATTATTATCTATATTGATTCTAAATTAGACATATACAACTCAATATATTGTTAATGGCATATTGATAATGGCATGGGTCGCTTGGTCGCATATATGCCAAATTAGGGTCGCATGATCGCATATATTGATGAATAGATGCGAACTCGACGAATTTACGGGTTTGGGATGATAAAATGACAAAAACCAATCAAAACAATACATTTACAACGTCAATCAACGGTTAAAACAGATTGTGACCCATGTGTACCTAGTTGAGTTGTGTATAACCAATGCCCGTGTTTCAAAAGTGATAGTAGTGTTTTAAGAACTCGGGGGATGATTAAACAATACATTTAACATTTTCTTCAAATGTCGATATTATTTATATTATTATCTATATTGATTCTAAATTAGACATATACAACTCAATATATTGTTAATGGCATATTGATAATGGCATGGGTCGCTTGGTCGCATATATGCCAAATTAGGGTCGCATGATCGCATATATTGATGAATAGATGCGAACTCGACGAATTTACGGGTTTGGGATGATAAAATGACAAAAACCAATCAAAACAATACATTTACAACGTCAATCAACGGTTAAAACAGATTGTGACCCATGTGTACCTAGTTGAGTTGTGTATAACCAATGCCCGTGTTTCAAAAGTGATAGTAGTGTTTTAAGAACTCGGGGGATGATTAAACAATACATTTAACATTTTCTTCAAATGTCGATATTATTTATATTATTATCTATATTGATTCTAAATTAGACATATACAACTCAATATATTGTTAATGGCATATTGATAATGGCATGGGTCGCTTGGTCGCATATATGCCAAATTAGGGTCGCATGATCGCATATATTGATGAATAGATGCGAACTCGACGAATTTACGGGTTTGGGATGATAAAATGACAAAAACCAATCAAAACAATACATTTACAACGTCAATCAACGGTTAAAACAGATTGTGACCCATGTGTACCTAGTTGAGTTGTGTATAACCAATGCCCGTGTTTCAAAAGTGATAGTAGTGTTTTAAGAACTCGGGGGATGATTAAACAATACATTTAACATTTTCTTCAAATGTCGATATTATTTATATTATTATCTATATTGATTCTAAATTAGACATATACAACTCAATATATTGTTAATGGCATATTGATAATGGCATGGGTCGCTTGGTCGCATATATGCCAAATTAGGGTCGCATGATCGCATATATTGATGAATAGATGCGAACTCGACGAATTTACGGGTTTGGGATGATAAAATGACAAAAACCAATCAAAACAATACATTTACAACGTCAATCAACGGTTAAAACAGATTGTGACCCATGTGTACCTAGTTGAGTTGTGTATAACCAATGCCCGTGTTTCAAAAGTGATAGTAGTGTTTTAAGAACTCGGGGGATGATTAAACAATACATTTAACATTTTCTTCAAATGTCGATATTATTTATATTATTATCTATATTGATTCTAAATTAGACATATACAACTCAATATATTGTTAATGGCATATTGATAATGGCATGGGTCGCTTGGTCGCATATATGCCAAATTAGGGTCGCATGATCGCATATATTGATGAATAGATGCGAACTCGACGAATTTACGGGTTTGGGATGATAAAATGACAAAAACCAATCAAAACAATACATTTACAACGTCAATCAACGGTTAAAACAGATTGTGACCCATGTGTACCTAGTTGAGTTGTGTATAACCAATGCCCGTGTTTCAAAAGTGATAGTAGTGTTTTAAGAACTCGGGGGATGATTAAACAATACATTTAACATTTTCTTCAAATGTCGATATTATTTATATTATTATCTATATTGATTCTAAATTAGACATATACAACTCAATATATTGTTAATGGCATATTGATAATGGCATGGGTCGCTTGGTCGCATATATGCCAAATTAGGGTCGCATGATCGCATATATTGATGAATAGATGCGAACTCGACGAATTTACGGGTTTGGGATGATAAAATGACAAAAACCAATCAAAACAATACATTTACAACGTCAATCAACGGTTAAAACAGATTGTGACCCATGTGTACCTAGTTGAGTTGTGTATAACCAATGCCCGTGTTTCAAAAGTGATAGTAGTGTTTTAAGAACTCGGGGGATGATTAAACAATACATTTAACATTTTCTTCAAATGTCGATATTATTTATATTATTATCTATATTGATTCTAAATTAGACATATACAACTCAATATATTGTTAATGGCATATTGATAATGGCATGGGTCGCTTGGTCGCATATATGCCAAATTAGGGTCGCATGATCGCATATATTGATGAATAGATGCGAACTCGACGAATTTACGGGTTTGGGATGATAAAATGACAAAAACCAATCAAAACAATACATTTACAACGTCAATCAACGGTTAAAACAGATTGTGACCCATGTGTACCTAGTTGAGTTGTGTATAACCAATGCACGTGTTTCAAAAGTGATATTAGTGTTTTAAGAACTCGGTGGATGATTAGACAATACATTTAACATTTTCTTCAAATGTCGATATTATTTATATTATTATCTATATTGATTCTAAATTAGACATATACAACTCAATATATTGTTAATGGCATGGGTCGCTTGGTCGCATATATGCCAAATTAGGGTCGCATGATCGCATATATTGATGAATAGATGCGAACTCGACGAATTTACGGGTTTGGGATGATAAAATGACAAAAACCAATCAAAACAATACATTTACAACGTCAATCAACGGTTAAAACAGATTGTGACCCATGTGTACCTAGTTGAGTTGTGTATAACCAATGCCCGTGTTTCAAAAGTGATAGTAGTGTTTTAAGAACTCGGGGGATGATTAAACAATACATTTAACATTTTCTTCAAATGTCGATATTATTTATATTATTATCTATATTGATTCTAAATTAGACATATACAACTCAAATATATTGTTAATGGCATGGGTCGCTTGGTCGCATATATGCCAAATTAGGGTCGCATGATCGCATATATTGATGAATAGATGCGAACTCGACGAATTTACGGGTTTAGGATGATAAAATGACAAAAAGATTCTAAATCAAAACAATACATTTACAAAGATTCTAAATCAAAACAATACATTTACAAAGATTCCAAATCAAAACAATACATTTACAAAGATTCCAAATCAAAACAATACATTTACAAAGATTCCAAATCAAAACAATACATTTACAAAGATTCTAAATCAAACAATACATTTACAAATATTCTAAATCAAAACAATACATTTACAAAGATTCTAAATCAAAACAATGTTGAGAAAAATGACCAACAACTCTTCCCTAGTCTCAAGGAGCCGACCTTTTTTAGGAGCCGACCTTTTTTTATGGATGGTGGTTACCGAGAGCTCACCTATAAAAGGCAACCGAGAGCTTAAGAAAAATCATCCAAAAAATAGTTCATTGAGGGTCGCATGGGTGCTTAATTATTTTTCCTAACAAACAATACATTTACAAAGTCAATCAAAGATTCTGCACGCATTCTATTTCCACTGGAGAAATAGTTCATTGAGGGTCGCATGGGTCGCATGGGTCGCATGAGTTCACTGGAGAAATATTACATTAGCAGAGAGTGACCAAACACCGTCACCTAAGCCATCTCCTGCCATGTATTTCGTTTTCCAGTGAACATTTGAAGAGTGACCCAACACCGTCACCTAAGTCACCCCCGCAACTCGTCAGTGACTGCATAGACCCTGAGTCCGCCGATTACCAAGACCTTGAGTAACACATAGACAGCACGATGCCCTGCGTCGACAATGGTGACTGCGCCACGCAGGTCACAAAGGTAAAAAAGATTTTTCATAGAAATATGGGTTAGATACGCATACTAAGAGAAGAGACGTAGACGTTAACTTATATACATGGGTCGGAAGGGTCACATGGGTCGGAAGGGTCACATGGGTCGGCAGACAGGAGTCATATGGGTCGGTAGACAGGAGTCACATGGGTCGGAAGAAAAGATTCGGACTGCAAAACGACAAGTCCATGGGTAGGAAGGGTCACATGGGTCGCATGGGTCACATTGGTGGCAAGACAGGAGTCTGACAGCAAAACGACAAGTCGCACGAGTCGCATAGGTCGCATGAGTCGAACAAGGGTATTATGTGGTCGCATGAGTCGTCCATGGGTTACAAAGGTCACAAAAGTTATTCTGATGATATTCTATGAGATATTCTGGATATTTTCTGATATCTTATTTAAATCTGGAATATTTTCGAAGATTGTATAATATTATGCGATATTATATTTCCTTTTCCGTATAATATTTTCGACTTCTTTCATAATCTTACGAACAATAGATGCAAAATAAGACATTTTCAACGTTTAAATATTGATTACATAAGGTCTCAAAGGTTACAAAGGTCAGAAAGAGGTTTAAGAAGAAGAACATGAAGATGAAGAGTAAAAAAAAGCCAGAAAGAAGAGGAACAAGCAAATTTAATCGTTTGCCTCATCGTATTTCCATTACTATCCTCTAAATAAAACTTGGAACCTGAGCTCCAATCTATTGGTTTCTTCTTCCTCGTCAACCCACAAGAAGAACAACGGAGCATTTCGTGAAGCTTGTGAAGGAGGAGTATGACTGTGGGTTGATGAGGAAGAAGAAATCAATATTCTTCTTGTTCCTCTTCTGCCAAATAGAGCTACTGTGGAACAAGAAGAAGAATATTGGTTTCTTCTTCCTCATCAACCCAAAGAGAAATCACCCGACTTTAGGATGTACTAAACTACTATTTTATGTATATAGACCCTGAGTCCGCCGATTACCAAGACCTGGGTCGACCATGTGACCTTCGTGACGAAACAAGAGATGATTTGGTGCTACAAATTGTTGTAGTTTTCGGTTTTTCCTCCTCTATTTATGTTAGAGAATTCTATAGGATAGAAAAAACTTAGAAGAGATTGTAGTTGATGGAAAAGGTTGTGTTTGCTTTTGGTTTATTCATACACTATTTATAGGAGTAAAAAATACAAAAAACTAGATAATAAATATGCTCCTACCTAACACCGAGATAATAAAGATACTTCTAATAACGAGATAACCTTCAAACTACCCGTGCATTTAAGTTGGTTTGACTGATTCTAGAATGTTCGAGGGTCCGCATGGATCGCAAGGGTCGCATGGGGATAATAGGTCGCAAGGGTCGCAAGGGTCGTATGAAGGTCCAATACACTGGGATAGTTGGAGTCGCAAGAAGGTCCAGTGTATTGGACCTTCTTGCGTCTCCTACCATCCCACTGTATGTGACCTTAATGCTACAACACAAGAGATGATTTGTGTCCAATACACTGGACAGGTCGGAGACCCAAGAAGGTCCATTGGAACAAGTTCCGTCACTCGGTAACCATTTGGTGTAACGGGGAAAGACGTAAGGTGAAGAGAGTTGAACATTGGAATAAACTTTTCAATAAACCTTCGATCGATTCCACATAATAGATGATAAACCTGAACAAGAGAAACTAAGTAAAAAAAACCCGTCTTAAGATAATAAAAATTTAATCTTTCGAACAAATTCAAGTGATTTACCTGAGCATGAGTTAAAATTCGTCGTGTTGGCTTCATACAACTTTCGTCAACGTTCGAATATTTCGGTAAAAAATCCCAATAATCAGGCGGTAAAGACGTTTTCCCTTTATTTCTGAGTCTTTCTAAGCTTTTTTCGCCTACTTCTACTATAACCGCAGACTTCCTGAAGACATCTTTTGAAGGTATACCTTCTTGTGTCTCTGACATGTCCAGTGTATTGGACCTTCTTGCGTCTCCTACCATCCCACTGTATGTGACCTTAATGCTACAACACAAGAGATGAGAAAAATCAAAGTAAAATCAAAGTAAATGAAGCATCTTTCATGTAAATGATCAAGAGTAAAACTTTCTTACGAATACTAATCGACTCCCCGTGAATGCTTGAACAAGTTCCGTCACTCGGTAACCATTTGGTGTAACGGGGAAAGACGTAAGGTGAAGAGAGTTGAACATTGGAATAAACTTTTCAAGAAACCTTCGATCTATTCCACATAATAGATGATAAACCTGAACAAGAGAAACTAAGTAAAAAAAAACCCGTCTTAAGATAATAAAAATTTAATCTTTCGAACAAATTCAAGTGATTTACCTGAGCATGAGTTAAAATTCATCGTGTTGGCTTCATACAACTTTCGTCTATTATGTGGAAGCGATCGAAGGTTTATTGAATCTTTCGCCTACTTCTACTATAACCGCAGACTTCCTGAAGACATCTTTTGAAGGTCTACCTTCTTGTGTCTCTGAAATGTCCAGTGTATTGGACCTTCTTGCGTCCCCTACCTACCAGTGTATTGGACCTTAATGACAACACAAGAGATGATTTGGTGCTACAAATTGTTGTAGCTTTTCGGTTTTTCCTCCTCTATTTATAAACTCATATTCAACGAAAAATAAATGAACTCCGTTTTAACCAAGGTGCATGCATTGACCACATTAAAGAACCTTTTAATATAGGTCTTGAATGAATGAATGTATTGACCACATTAAAAAGCTTTGACCGCATGGATCGCAAATGTCGCAAGGGTCGCATGGGTCGCAGGGTCGCATGGGTCGCATGGGTGGCAAGGGTCGTATGAAGGTCCAATACACTGGGAAGGTCGGAGACTCAAGAAGGTCCAGTGTGCTAGTGTATGAAGGTCCAATACACTAGACATGTCAGAGACACAAGAAGGTACCTTCTTGCGTCCCCTACCTACCAGTGTATTGGACCTTAATGACAACACAAGAGATGATTTGGTGCTACAAATTGTTGTAGCTTTTCGGATTTTCCTCCTCTATTTATAAACTCATATTCAACGAAAAATAAATGAACTCCGTTTTAACCAAGGTGCATGCATTGACCACATTAAAGAACCTTTTAATATAGGTCTTGAATGAATGAATGTATTGACCACATTAAAAAGCGTTGACCGCATGGATCGCAAGGGTCGCATGGATCACAAGGGTCGCATGGATCGCAAGGGTCAAATGGGTCGCAAGGGTCGTATGAGGCTCTCTGACCCTTGTACCAAATATTAGGAAAAAAAAAACAATGTACCAAATATTAAAAAAAAATGTACCAAATGTTCACATCTACCAGTAAAAAAAAAACAATGTACCAAATATCAAGTTAGTCTTCGGATTCAAAGGTACGTTCTCCATTATTATATATATCAGCCGCCATCTTCTCACGCATGGAAGGAACCTTGTCGTCGCAAATACGAAGAAACATATAACATCAGCATCAGAATTAGCATCAGAATCAGCATCAGCATCAGCATCAGCATCACTCACGCACTCCTTCCTCTTAGTCCCTTTTTCCTGCAAAATGACCAATTACGAATACATTATACTTCTACCGACCTACGCGACCCATGCGACTCAACCGACCCATGTGACGTAACCGACCCGTGCGACCCTCAATTGACGTGTGCGGCCCATGCGACTCAAACGACCCTCAGACACTCCGCGACACTCAAACGACCATTGCGACCTAACCGACTCACTGACACTGACACTCACCTGTTTCAAATCAATAAACTGAGTCTAAGATGGTCATGAAACTACTGCGACCCTTGCTACTCAACCGACTCACGGAGTCGAAGATGTTCATGCAACTCCTGCGACCCTTGCGACCCTTGCGACCTAACCGACTCACTGGCACTGACACTCACCCGTTTCAAATCAATAAACTGAGGCTAAGATGGTCATGAAACTACTACAACCCTTGCTACTCAACCGACTCACGGAGTCGAAGATGTTCATGCAACTCCTGCGACCCTTGCGACCTAACCGACTCACTGACACTGACACTCACCCGTTTCAAATCAATAAACTGAGTCTAAGATGGTCATGAAACTACTGCGACCCTTGCTACTCAACCGACTCACAGAGTCGCAGATGTTCATGCAACTCCTGCGACCCTTGCGACCCTTGCGACCTAACCGACTCACTGACACTGACACTCACCCGTTTCAAATCAATAAACTGAGTCTAAGATGGTCATGAAACTACTGCGACCCTTGCTACTCAACCGACTCACTGAGTCGAAGATGTTTATGCAACTCTTGCGACCCTTGCGACCTAACCGACTCACTGACACTGACACTCACCCATTTCAAATTAATAAACTGAGTCGAAGATGGTCATGCAACTACTGCGACCCTTGCTACTCAACCGACTCACGGAGTCGAAGATGTTCATGCAACTCCTGCGACCCTTGCGACCCTTGCGACCTAACCGACTCACTGACACTGACACCCATTTCAAATCAATAAACCATTTTGTGACTCGAAAGCTTGCAAAACCCTAGAAATCGAACTACTTACACTTATTGACGCCATTGAAGATTGACTCGTGCTCTCTTCGTGCTCTCTTCGGTAGTTTCCTTCTCGCCAACTTCAAATTGTTCGCCAACTTCAAATCGTTCCCTCTCAAGTTTGAAATCACTTATTTCTTTCTTGCTATCAACTTTTAAATAGGTTTCACGGTGAAAAACTGTTCGGCTTTCTCGTTTTTGGCAGTTTTTCACGTCGAAAAACTGCCGAACTTCCATTTTCCACGTTCGAACGTTAAGGGCAAATTTGTCTTTTCTTCAGTTTTTATTTTTCGGATTTAATAATTATTTTGGGGAAGGGTATTTTTGAAGTGATTTAGCCCTTTGAGGGTATTTCTGATATTCCGCCCTTTCAAACACTCTCTACCTCTATTCTCTCTCTTCTCATATACACGGTAATGTGTATATGTATATATTATATATATATAGATTGTATATATATATTATATATATAGATTGTATATATATTATATATATATTGTATAATATATATAAAGTTATTTATACATATATATAACCATACCTTATATATATATTACACATGTTAATATTATTAAATATATAATAATTATATTATAATTATATTTGTATTATAATTATATTTATCTTATAATCATATAATATATATTTTATATTTTGTAATATATATATATTCATTAATGATTAATTTTTAATACGTTATCAACACGATCGTTCTAATTAAAAAATCATCCTATAATATACTTAATTTTATTTTATACGGATGGATGGTTGAACCACCATAAAAATGTTATATTTATATTGTTTTTCATTTTATTTATGTGGAGGATGAAAAAAATTACCCCATTATTTATTTAAATTATTTTATTATTGTTACCATTTTATATAATATTTATTTTATATTTATTTTATTTATGTGGAGGATGAAAAAACTTCACCCCATAATTTATTTTAATCATTTTTTTATTTAATTGTTAATTGGTTAAATAAATCTAAAAAATGAATTATTTATAAATATAAACGGATCTAACATATGAATTGTTATATAATAATTTATTTAATTTTGTTTTCAATTAACTTATATTTATTTATTTTTTCTTCAATGATAACAGATCCTTATGTCGAACCTTGGTGAATCTCAAAATCACGACACTAGATATCTTTGGGAAAAATTATATGATATGAGCATTTGATACTAAAATGCATTCTAAAGGCAAAAAGATCATTGACAAAATTATAAAGACAATAATTCCTCCAAAGAGGAAAATAAAAGCCATAATTTTTCTATGTCAATATTGTCTATGATCTAAAAGATGAATATCTTACAAAAGAAGATTTCAAAAATTGATGGGAGTCTCTTAAAGATAAATTTGATCAAAAAAATATGTGATGCTCCTAGAGGCAAATAGTCATTAGCTATATATGAGATTCCAAGAACGAATATCATTCTGAGATATTTAAAATGACCTCCAAAATGGAGCTATAAGTCATTATGATAAATTGGAGAATATATTATTGACATTACACGCTGATAATTTCATAATATCGAGTGAATATTTTCAAAATCTGTCGTAAATTATTACAAAATCTCCTTGTTGCAGAATAATAAAACGAGCTACTAAATGAAAAATTATCATGCTCGTCCCATTGGGTCTGCACCATTTTGTGAAACGAATGACCATCACAGATTTTATTAATAAACTCAAAAATGATAAATTATGAAAAAGATATTGACATGAATTTTTTTTATTAGATTATTATTGTAATATTTTTTTGTTAAACTCGTATATGCAATTTTATTTTCATATTTTTCAGGTACATCAATATCTTTATCAGATCAAAGTAACACAAAATATGTTATGATCAAATATCAATGAAGGAGATATATGTCTAGCCGATAGAGCTACGACACATACAATATTGAAAGATAAAAAGTATTTTCTCAAAGTTGAGAATACATGAATCCAGTGTCAATTCAATACGATATTTGGAAATGCAAAAATAATTGAGGGATGTGGAGAAGCAAATTTTATAATGTCTGGATGGACAAAGTTGATTATACAAGATGCATTATTCTCTCCACAATCCCAAATAAACTTATTAAGTTTCAAAGATATTCGCCAAAATGGCTATATGTTGAAACCATGAATGATGAAAATCATGAATATCTTTATATCACGACAATGGTTTCTAGAAAGAAACATATTGTGGAAAAATTACCAGTTTTATCCTCTGGATTATATTTCACAAGGATAAGAGTGGTTGAATCATATGCCACCTTCAATCCAAAGTATAAAGATGTGTTTAAGATTTGGCATGATCGACTGGGTCACCCTAGTTCAATAATGATGCGGAGGATCGTTGAAAACTCAAATGGTCATCCATTAAAACATGAAAAGATATTTCAATCTCATGAGATCGCATGTAGTGCTTGTTCTCAAAGAAAATTAATAATAAGACCATCATCAGTCAAAGTTGGACATGAGTCACCATCGTTTTTAGAACGATTACATGGGATATATGCGGACTTATTCATCCACCAAGTGGATCATTTCAATACTTTATGGTATGATCGATGCTTCTAGCAGATGGTCACACGTTTGTTTATTATCAACCCGCAATATTGCATTTGCGAGGTTTATTGCTCAAATAACAAAATTACAAGTTCAATTCCCCGATCACCCTAATAAGAAGGTGATGCTTGATGATGCTGGTGAATTCACTTCTCAAGCTTTCAATGACTATTGTGCATCAATTAGTATTGAGATTGAACATCCCGTACCACATGTTCATACACAAAATGGTATGGCAGAGTCATTGATTAAACGTCTCCAACTTATTGCTCGACCATTACTAATGAAAACGAAACTCCCAGTTTCTGTTTGGGGGCATGCCATTTTACATGCTGCTGCACTAATTCAAATAAGGCCAAGTAATTATCATAAATATTCTCCATTGCAATTATTAAATGGACAAGAATTAAATATATCTCATCTTCGAGTATTTGGTTGTGCGGTATATGATCCGATTGCTCCACCGCAACGGACAAAGATGGGCCCACAACGCAGATTGGGAATTTATGTTGGATATAATTCACAACCACAAATCAGTGATATGTTCACAGCTCATTTTGCTGATTGTCATTTTAATGAAAATGAGTTCCCATCGTTAGGAGGAGGAATAAAACAAGCCTCACAAGATCTAACATGGAAAACACAATCATTGTTATATCTTGATCCTCCTATAAAACAATGTAATATGAAAGCACAAAATATAATACATTTGCAAAATCATATATATAAAAGAAGGGATTTTTCCTTCCTTCCCGCTGCCACGTCAGCTGGAGAAAAATCCCTTTGCTTTCACATAGTTAATTCCCGATATTCACTTCTTCTCTTCAGTCGGTGCCTCTTCCTCTTCATCTGTTTAATGACAGTTTCATCCTCTATTAATGCTGCCTTGCTTCATCCCTGGATACGTTGGACCTGCAACCCCATTTTCTCCTTAAATCGCCCCTCATCTATCTTTCGTTCGATTCCGAATAACCAGCCGAAAACCCTAATCTCCAAAACATCTATTCGAAAGGACGGAGATACGACCGAGCCATTTCTCCCAGAAGTTGGTGTAGCAGGAAGAAGCTCCATGGAAGCCCTCAAGGCAGCGACCCAGAACCCAGACGGCTTTCATCCTCCCCAGCCTCTCCCCACCACCAAATCCGCCTAGACCCTTCTCGCAAGGTAACTGAGATTTAATGGCGGTTTTGCTCTTTTCTCTTCCGTTTTAGGCACCGCACTGACACCCGCAGCTAAAGCTCTCACATACATGGAAGCCTTGCAACAATCGTCTTCTCCGGTCTTTTGCCTGCGAGCCCGTCAGCATCTTCACTCTTCCTCGATCACCTTGCCTCAATTTTCCCCGACATGGATAAGCAGGTTATTTCTATTTTTGTTTCAGAATATGTATCTTTGGTTTAATCGTAATCGATTTGGTTCATTTACATGTTTGTATGGGTCGATTAGGATTTTTAGGGTGTGATGAAATGGATGTTCTCCAGGTATTATTTGGTGTTCTGTAATCGGCATCTAATCTGCGGAATTCTGCCTCTTAAGGTAACAAATTTGTTTGTAGAACCCGATTATGTTTGTTTTCATATTCCACACCTTTTTCTTTCGCTCTTTTTTATAACTGTAATCGCTTTTGTTCATATTGGTCGTTTTGGGTATATGTCTTCGTATATGTCTTCAATTTTCGGATGTTGAATCTATTTTATGTTTCATTGTTTTGAATTTGATCATTTATATGTTCATGTTTGGCTTTGGTTGTATTTCCTGGTGATATTGAGGGGGAAACCCACACCTTTACGGTTTCCTTTTTAATCAGGGTTTGACATAAAAGTTTTGCTGTTTAAACTTCTTCCCTCTCAATCTGATGTTTTTTACCGAGCCCAGTGGGCTAAAGAGTCGCAGCAGTGGATATGGTGGATTGAGGAGGAGTCCGCACAATTGAGGTATGCTTTTTCCAACAGTGGTTTCGCCTTGTCGATTAAAGTAGGCTTTCAATGAATTTATAGCACCTTAGACATAATGTTTACAGACATACCATGACACATACCATGAGCCCTTTCTCCGTCACAGTCATGGAGGGCATCATTTTTGCCTCAGAAAGCTGCTCGAAAAAATTTCGATTTAACAATTGCACTCCGGACAATTACAGGCCTTGGACATACCATCTTATGGGCCCACCACGCTTGCTGCTATTGTACAATCCTCAAATTATAGTTAGCTCCCATTTCTATGTGTTTAATTCTTTTTTCCTGTCCCTTTATATTATGGCTTACGGTGGATACGTGAGGCTGCACAATGGATCAAAACCCAATGTGATGCGTCTCATTGATTATATGATTTTCGTTGTTCATGCTTCATGCCTAAGAGGGTAGACGTATCGGTTTTTTTTCTCCATTCAGGTGTATCAATGGAGGCTATTCAAGAAATTCTTGCAGCAACCGAGGTTAAACCCGTAACTAAACGCGTCGCCTTGATGCCCACCCTACCTTCGTATACGAAGGTGCCTTTCTTTCCTCCACTATCAATTCTTTTAACACATCGATTATATTATTGGTTTATATATGAATTAAATTATTATATAATTGAAATTTAATATATTTTTGATGTTACAGTTATTTTTGAAAATCAAGTTCGTTCAGAACGTTTATGTTAAAAGTTCTTCCCAACTTTCTTCTGCCTCCCTACCAGGTGACTATTCGGCTACCGTCTCAAACTGCGTTCATACAATCTGTAAGCATTTATACTCACAAAGATCACATCAAAAGGCACTAAAAGCTGTTGTTTGTCTTTGGTGAATGTTAATGTAAAAGAAGTAGGTGGCACGGGTTTCTCGGGTCGCCATTGCCGTTGAGAGATCTAATGATCTTCCAATTCTACGTGTTCGTGATAGCACAATTCTTGAATTTTTTCACTCTTTTGCTTCCTCCCTTCGGTCAAAATTCTTTAATATTTTCTCTGTGTTTCCTGCCATTTCTCATGTCTACAGTTAGATATAGAAGTTTCTTCATAACCGAGCATGAAAATTTTCGTATTGTTAGATGGAGGATTGAGGAGGACCTCAGCGCGGAGACGAGCGAAATCTTGAAAGCCATTGAGGAGCTTCAGCGGTGGTTAGATGGAGGATTGAGGAGGACCCCACGCATTTAAGCAGAAGCGGCGGTATAGATGGAGGATTGAGGAGGGACCCGCGCGATTGCGGTTGGTTTTTTCAATTGGGGTTTGAACTCCTTGATTAAGGTAGGCTTTCAATTGTTCGTCTTCTAAAATGGAATTTAGTTGGTTAAGTCCTTATTAGTTATTTCTTCTGAAAATTCTTCGGTTCCTCAACCTTTGGGTGTCTGCTTCAAATCCTAAAACTCTTTGATTCCTCGCTGAGGAATGTATTTCGCTCTTTTTCAAAACGGGAAGCAGAGCAGCTATCGAATCCGAGGTTAAGCCTCCACGTTGGTCGGTCATCACATGTATAGTTAAGGTTTCCACCGACATCTACTACTTACAAAATGAGGGCAGTGATTACTCACTACGTATCAGTGCTCTTTCTTCCTGTAATTGCTGCGTTCATTTTCCGGTTTCTCTTACGGGTATTTGCAAAATTACATACTCACTACGTTATAGTAGATTCCATGCAATATTTTAACAATATTCCAGGCATTGAAGTATATGATCTTCACCGTATATAAAACGAACAAATATTCTATAAAGACCAACGCAGGTGGAGATTGCAAGTGAAGATCTACGCCCATCATATTATGAAGACTCCAAGTATGAAAGAGAAGCTACAAATAGGTCAGTTTAACTTCAGTATGATTAATGGGTTTTCCCATGACATTATCACATTTGGTTGGTTATTTGTGCTAAATATAATTTCTGTTTTCTTTCTTTCAGCAGCGACCTTCTCCTTTGGTTGTTCAAAAAACCGTTGGAAGATTGCAAACGGTAATTGATAACACGTAATCCGTTGTAGTTTTTATATCATCTTAGATCTAGTTTTAAGTAGATTGCTTAGATTTCATTCATTTACCGAGTTTATTCGAGGACTTTATCTACATTTCGTGTTTTGCATAGGAAACGAAGACTTGAGGAGAAACACGAGTAATTATGGCAATCTAACCCCGAAAACGTAGTTGAGTAACACGGTTCGACTTGTGTAAGGCCATGGATTGGAAGTGAGCATTCAAACACCGAACAAAAGGAACGGAAACAACACTTCAATAGTGCCCGCTCGGGTGGAAAATGAGTACACGATCGGGCTAATTGATACCAAACAACCCCGTAGCTTTGCACGACTCGAGCACTTGAGAAACACGACCAGAATGGAGTGCCCGCTCGGGTGGATTTGCAGTGCCCGCTCGGGCTAATTCATGTCAAGAAATCACCGTAGGTTTGCACGACTCGGGCTGATGATCTACACAATCGGGCATGGTGCCCGCTCGGGCTCAAGTGTGTTTGCACGGTCGGGCAAGTGACCTGCACGAGCGGGTAGAGGACATGTCCGCTCGGGTCCTTGTTTCTCTCAACTAATTCCTAACTTTTGGAACGACCAAATTTCGAGGACTTTATCTACATTTCGTGTTTTGCATAGGAAACGAAGACTTGAGGAGAAACACGAGTAATTATGGCAATCTAACCCCGAAAACGTAGTTGAGTAACACGGTTCGACTTGTGCAAGGCCATGGATTGGAAGTGAGCATTCAAACACCGAGCAAAAGGAACGGAAACAACAATTCAATAGTGCCCGCTCGGGTGGCAAATGAGTACACGATCAGGCTAATTGATACCAAACAACCCCGTAGCTTTGCACGACTCGAGCACTTGAGAAACACGACCAGAATGGAGTGCCCGCTCGGGTGGATTTTCAGTGCCCGCTCGGGCTAATTCATGTCAAGAAATCACCGTAGGTTTGCACGACTCGGGCTGATGATCTACACGATCGAGCATGGTGCCCGCTCAGGCTCAATTGTGTGTACACGGTTGATGCATATCAGAGTTAAATATAACCTAATCTACCCGCAAGTGCACGGCACGTGTGTAGTATTTTAGGTGTCGATCCCACAGAGACTATGCAACGCTACCTAA
>CM071873.1:31358507-31411044 GCA_036759665.1 Gynandropsis gynandra
GGAATTGGAGTGCACGATCGGGCTATTTGCTGTCAATTACCCCCGTAGCTTTACACGACTCGGGCACTCAAGGTACACGACCAAAGATGGAGTGCCTGCTCGGGTGCAATTGGAGTGCCCGCTCGGGCCAGCTGATGCCAAGAAATCCCCGTAGGTTTGCACGACTCGGGCTGATGATCTACACGATCGGGCATGGTGCCCGCTCGGGCTGGAAGGAGGGCACACGGTCGGGCAAGTGGCCTGTACAAGCGGGTAGAGGACATGCCCGCTCGGGTCCTTGATTCTCAACAAACTTTCCTAAGATCTAGAACGGCCAAATTAAAAGGAAAATCAGATCTGAAAGAGAGGAAAAGAACTAGATTGGATCAAAGGAGATATAGAGACATTAGGGCAAGAGGAAGAAGGAAGAAAAGACGGATCTACGGATCGGGAGCAAGGAGAATCTACCGAAGACATCGGTTTATGAATAGGGAGTCATCTCTTTCTCTATCTATGTCGAACTTAGACTTCTCTTGTGTTTCCTTTTCTGTATTCATGTCTGAGTAGATCCTTTGCCATGGGTTAGAGAGATTTGCTATGTTGTAACGAAGTGTTATGCTTAATGAATGGTGGAACTTAATGCTTTCATTACTTGTACGCCACTCGAATGAATGAAATTGGTATTTTATCATGTTTTCAGATTTCATGGTTGTTCTTAATGCTTTCTTTACTTGTACGCCACTTGAATGAATGATGTTAGAAGCCTAATAAACCAACGCCAGGGCATTAGACTTCGGAACTTAGCCATGATTTAGGGTTTAGCCGGTTTAGAATCTACGCCCGGTCAATCGGTTGAATCTAGGGATTAGGATAGCGGTCATAATGCGTCTATGCATGTAAGATGCGCAATGGATACATTGGTATATGCATGCTAGATAGTGGACAAGTCTACGCCAGTTAGTTCCTATAGGAGAGTTTGAATTACTTGAACTCATGATAGTACCTTAGACCAATTATCCTTTTAGAACTTCGTTACATCATTATGCAAACTCTCGACAACCATGGTGCTTAGCCATAAGTTTTATCTCTTCGATTTAGTTTAGTTTAGCTCAATCACAATTCCATCTTTAGTTACCTTACACGTCTATTCCATTAGTTTAATAGCTTATTAGTCGCATCAATTCCTTGTGTTCGACCCTAGTTACTACACGATCCGTATTCTTGCGGAAGCGTTAGTCTAGGTTTTATCATTTGATATAACGCACATCAGTAATGTTTGTGCTTACTTACTTATTAACAGGCTTTCTCTGCTCGGAAGTTTTTTCGATCTTGCCAATTCATTAACAGTATGTGCTACTTGGAAGTTCTCCTGAGTCTGCCACTAACGCCCAAGTTCTAAAACACGAGCAGGCCCATCAGGTCGGTTGATTTTGGCTCCACTAGTGGATCTATCAGCTTATTATAGACTGCTGATATAGAGGTCATACAATGCTTATTCCTTCTTTTTTTCCACAATCTTTCATTTTGAACATACCTATTTTACGATTGACGCAATTGATGAAGGTAGCCTGGAGAGCACTACTGTTCTAAAGGCATTCTGCGATGGATTAAACGAGATAATAGACCCAGCAATTTGTTTGCCTAAAGGTGAGGCTCGCATGTAGTCTCATCTGAATTTGTTGCTCAAATTCCATCTTTCCGCTAACAAGTCACATTATTCCCGCCTTTCAGATTTAGAGCCCCACAAATGCCTTGCTAACGGTGGTTGTTGGTAGTATATGAAATCAAAAATAGCTGCTTGCAAGATCCGTTTTAATTACAACTTCGCTCCTTTTCGCACACAACCGGTAGAGTTTAAAAAAACCCTTCAAGCTATGTTCCTCGATTTCCCCTTCAAATTGAACTGCTTTCAGTGCAAGATTTTCCAATTCCATCTCCGGCTTCAGATGTCGGTGGCGTTTCGGTGTTGCTCTCATAACCGTTTTGCAGTTCGTTTCATTACCGCCGCCCCTTAGATGCCCTCCGCCTTCCGATTGTTCATCCAAGTTCAGCTTTGCTATAAAATCTTATCGTACAGGCTCAGGTTTGCAAACAACCGGTAGATTTTAAAAAATACCTTCAAGTTATTTTCCTCGCTTTCCCCTTCAAATTGATCTGCTTTCATTACAGGATATTCCTATTCTATCTCCGTCTTTAAAAAATGTCTGTGACATTTCCGTTTTGCTCTCATACCCGTTTGCAGGTTCGTTTCAGTTTCGCCGCCTCTTAGATGCCCTCCGCCTTCCGATTGTTCATCCGAGTTCAACTTTTCGATAAAATCTTATCGTACAGGCTCGGTTTTGCAAACAACCAGTAGAGTTTAAAAAAACCTTCAAGCTAAGTTCCCCGCTTCCCCCTTCAAATTGAAGTGCTTTGGCTTCCTGGCGCTTTTAAAATGAGTTTTGCTGACATAAATCTGCATTATTTGGATTAACAGGCCTGGGAGCACAAACTGTCGTCAAGTATTACATGTTGGGGAAGTATAAGGATTTGAAAAACACTTTTTCAGAGCCAAGTCACAAAAATTAGGGCTGCATGGGAGAGATTATCTGCGTTCTTTGGCGTTGCAACTGCTTCAAAAGGCGATGAAATCGCTCGCAGATCAACCAGTAAAGCCGAGCATCATTCTAAATGACATCGATCAAGCCGTATGGAACTTTGAATTGCTAAGCTTTCTTTTTTATCTCGAAATAACTTCAAAACTCTGCTTAATATCAGCCCCAGATCCAAAGCGTAATCGACAACTTGATTTGAAAAGAGCAGAAACTATATACTAGCGTGCATACTTTCTTGTGTTTTTAAATGACCTTTGCTGACATAGATATGCATTCTTTGCATTAATAGGACAGGAGACGCGAATAGGGGTGATTTATTACGTATTGGGCAGGTATGAGGATTTGGAAAACTCATTTACAAGCGCAGTCACATCGATTTTATTCATATGGTTGAAATTGACTCATCCTTCATAATCGCATACGATTCATCTTCAATAGTAATATTCTTTTGGACTACATTCTGCAGAAATGATGCATCAATGTGGGGGTCGTCCAGTTTCGATTCTGCAAAACACCAGGTACCACTACCTCGACGGCATACACCCGCCCGAACCCACTGGAAAAAACATGCACGATCTCCCCCCGAAACTGCTTCCCGAAGTAACCATAAAGTAGGAACAACCAATGATTTAAGAATAAATCGCCTTTGCATTATGTATATCCTTTGTTTATGCTATATTTGTCTCAACAACGAATTCATATATAACGTTATTGTCTCAAACACACATATATGTAAAAAAAAAACCAGATAAATACCAACATTTTCCCCTTATTCCATATTTATATCACATTTTTTTGGTTTCCCCATAGAATTTATATCCTTTTATAGAATAAACTTCTTGGAAATACTTATTTCTTTTTCCTGTTAAAAAACCCTCTCTGAAATTAAAAAATAAAGAAAACAAAAAACCTCTCCTCCTCCCTACGCTCTCCCAGTGTCCTGCCATGGCACCTCACTCCAAACCAACCGTCCGCCTTCTGCCGCCGCCTTCTTCTACCCTGATGGCTGTCGCTTTCCCCCCTGTCGCCACCCTTCCTCGCTCCCTCTCTCCCTCATCGCCGGTCCTCCAGCCCACTTCGAGATTCAATTTTCCCGTTGTCACCCGACCACCCATTCCCCAGTTGCGGTACCCTCTGTTCCGCCCTCCTTCCATCTGCCCAATTGATCCGCACCGTTTTCCACCTCCGCCTGGCTCTGCCGCTCGATTGGCCTTCGCCTATTGCCTGGTACGCCATTACAGCACTCAAAAACATTCAATGGATAATGCGTCTTCAACCTTCATCAAGTCTTCCCATGTCGTGTCTTTCCATCGCTCCAAAACGGCTGTCCGTTGATTACCACCCCCACTAACTTACCCATTTCTTCTGCCTTAAATCCACAGACCTCCATCATCTTTTCGTTATAGTTCCACTTTTTTATATAATGTAGCTTATTCCGGCACTTTGCGCGTCTTCACCGTTCACAGCACACCTATTTGATTAAATTCCTATCTCTTGCGTTATGGCTTCCTTGTCTTTCTCCTCTGCAACAGCCGCCCGTACTCCCCTCCCGTTTTCGGAATCGATTGTCGGTCGTGGGCGGCAGGTTATCGTAGGCCGTGTCTTCCGCGCCTGGGAAGCTAGGAACGCAAAAAAGGCGGCCAGCTCATGTGGATGGAGCGCCTCCTAATCGATTCTAAGGTTCGATTCTAAGGTGACATAAATCATAACACCTTTTTTAAATAGTTCCGTAAATTGGAACGTGTTTTCCTTTGTTGGTAGCCTTAGACCGCCATGTGCGTTGCTCACTGTTTGTTATTCGGCCGTTCTTGCATGTTGGACTGTTGCTTGTAGGTCACAGATTTTGCTACACTTTCTGTTGTTCATCGGCTTCGCTATCTGTTCGTCGTCATTTCTTTTTTTTCTCCATAGCTGTTAGACTCACTGATTGTTGGCAACACTTACAGTTCGCTAAAAAAAATTGCCAGTTACCAGTTTTTCCACTTTTCCACACGGTACTTTAAATTCCTTTGGGTTAGGAGAGCATTTCCTTAGGAAATATTACTTTGAAAATGTTGTTTTCCAATGGACAACAACAGAAGCCAACAGATAACCATTATTATCACGGATTCCATTTGTTTGATTTATATGCTTTTTTAAGTTTGTGCATTTTCCTGGAATGTAAGTGTTCCTTTGTTGTTGGCCCAAGTTACTCGATTATGTCGCTGCCTAAAAAAAGTCCAGCTAGGTTGGTAATTCGCATAACGATTCTTTAGACAGCGGTTTTTAAGACCAAATCACTCGATTATGTATATGCATGAAAAAAAATCCAGCTAGGTGGTAATTCACACAGCAATTACGGGAAATAATTTGTCCGCTTCCTCCCGTCCTTAGGATAGGTATGATAGGTTTGTAGGACAGGTTCCTCCCGCCCAATGTAACTTGGAGCAGCTCTCTCCCGTATGTAGGATAGGTTTCCTTGGCATACCAGATACTCTTTTTTCCAGAATAGACTCTCTCCCGTTGATAGGCTAGGTTTTCTAGCCAAATCAGGTACTGTTTTTAAGCCTAGGTTCTCTCCCGTTGATTGGAGCGCCTCTCTCCCGTTGTGACGTGGTCATAAACTGTTCATAGAATAGGTCTTCTTTGCACACCATATACTGCTTTTGAAGGCCAGAGTTTCCATGTCCATAGCAGTGTCTATCGCGATGTGGTGTATATTATTCTGTTTTTCCCCCATCTCGATCCGAGCCCAAAACAATGCCCGTGGCTAAGCTACGCTCATTGTCAAAATTTGTTACTCTCTTTTTCCTTTTTTTCCCACTTGCCCTTCGACCGTTTGCGTCCTTTTCCACAATTACTCACGCCTTTAGTCCCATGTCGCAACTTTTTCTGCACCCGCTGCATTCTCTGTGGTGTTGCTACGAACAGCCTTAATCGTCTGCAATCGTCTGTTCTTCAAAACAAAATATGTGCCTTATATAAGAAAGAGCTCTCAATAGTATTTTTCTCTCTCTAGAAAATTTCTCTCTAGAAATTCTCTCTAGGGAGAGAGACTTCTGGCGGCAGCAGGTTAGGGTTTCTTCCGGAGGCGGCGGTATACCGGCGACTCATCGTCCGACGGTATCAACCCACACCTCGACGGCGGTCCTCGTCCGGCGTAGTGGTTCACGGTGTAGGGGAGAGGTCGAACGTGCTGTCGATCGCGAATAATCCAGGTTTCGTCAGAGTTCTTTCCAGATTGCAGCTTCTCCAGGTGCGCACCCCTCCGGCGGCGACTGCCGCCTCTGGTTTACCTGAGAGGTGCGGCGGTCGAAATCCCTAGGTTAGTGCTGAGGTGCACCGCCGCCGGCGGCGGTAAGGTTTTCTGCTGCAGATTAGGAATTTTGGTTTCGCAAACATGGAAGGCTCTTAAGCGGAGGCGGAATTAGGGTTACTAGGTTCCGCTGGGTCCTGGTTATAGTGCCTGGTACCGACTTATCATCTAGTTTTCTGGGTATCAAGCTCTGATTAGGGTTTTAGCTCTGTTTCCTTCGATTCTGTGTTTCGGTTTCTGCTCTGTTTCCCACAGTTCTGGTTCGGGTGCCTCTTTTGGTTCCCACGGTCCAGAACTGTCAAGGCTTAGAGCGGTGTGGTAGGTTGCTTGGTTTGTATTCTGCTCAGGATTCGGACAGCTCTCGCCCAGGTTCACGCCAGTATTTCTGACGGCTGGTTCTGGCGCCCTGCTGCTGGTACTGGCTACGGTTGCTGTTCGAGGGCTCTGTTGGTGTTACGGTTCCCAGGCTGGTTCTTGCAGGCTATGGGTAACTCTGATTCTGGGGGGTTTCGTCTCGGAATTGCTTCTCCGGTGGTTGCTAATGGCTGAGTGGCTGCTTCAGAGCTCAGATTGTGGTGACTACGGCTGGTGGGAAGGCACTGCGGGTTGCTGGTTGTGATTACAGTGTTTAGGTTGCTGTTTCGGCGTGCAGAACGACATGGGAAGGAAAGGCTCTCGCGGCCCGAATGGGCAGTTTGTGCGGGATGCATCAGCAAGTAAAACTACGACCACTGATGGTCCAAGTATTGCTGGGGATGTCATGGAACGTAAGAGTAAAAGACAATCCAAGAAGTCGAAGTCGGTATCATCGGCAAACACGGTAACATTCGTGGATGAGTTGAACCCGGTAAACTCGAAAACAAAGGGAACTTCTTTGAATGGGGTGAACGGTAAGAAGGTTGGCACCGTGGAGGATGGGGAGACAGTTGTTATCTCCTCCTCCGCCGATGTGGACATTGCCAACGAAGAGGAAATGGCAGTAATAGATGGTGATGTCCTCTCGGAGGGGACAACGGATTATCAGGAGGAATTTCCGCCTTTACCGCCAACCGCAGTGGGCAAAACGGGTACATTGAAAGATGCGGGAAACACGGTTGGCAATGATGGAGAGGGTGGACGGAGTGCTGTAGTGGCGACGAATAATGAGATCAAACGGCCAGTGGTAACACATAGTGCGAATCATGGCGACGGTGGTAGGCATGAGGTGGCTGTCCCTAGAGCAAATGCGTGGGCTTCGGGCTCAAAAAAGATTGTCATGAACTCGGGAGTCGGTGGGAAACTAAATTACACCAAGCCGACGTCCCACCGAGCGGCTATAAAGGTTAATGAAGGGCTACCGAAACAAGCGGTTTGGGGATAGGCACTACTCGGTCAATATGTAGGTTACCCCCCAAGGCACCTTCTCATAAACGCAATGATGAAAGCGTGGGGAGTTAGGTCTAAGTACCGAATTGAGGAGGGCTGGTACTTTATCCAGTTTGAATCAGAAGAAGATAAGGATAAGGTCTTAAAAGAAGGTCCTTACTTCATTCATGGTAGACCAATGTTGATCAAGAATATCCCGGATAAATTTGTTTTCAACCGTCGGGATATAGCCACCGTTCCACTATGGATCCGTATTTTCGGCCTCCCATGGAATTTCTGGACAGCGGAAATTCTTGGTCGGCTTGCGTCTCACGTAGGCACACCATTATTTACTGACCCGGTAACCGAAGGACGACGACGGGGAGCTTATGCCCGGTGCCTTGTGGAGATCAACTTCGCAGCGCCCATAGTTCGTGAAATCCCAGTGGAGTTCGTTGATGGTGAGGAACTCCTATGCTCTATCTTGATCGAAAACGAGCCTAAATATTGTGTTACATGTTGTTCATTCGGTCATGAGCATGAGACATGCCCTTTCAAAGAAAAGAAAGATTTGTGAGGACAACGCGCCAAGAAAACATTGGAAGGGAACAAGGAAGTGACAGTGAATGAAGCTAACACGGTGGGTGCAGTGGCGGCTAATGGATCTAAGACAGCTCAGAAGGAACCGAGCGAGGTGAGTAGACCAAGCACCGTGATCCCAACTAAGCCCCGGAGACCGAGAACACAACCGCCCAACCCGATTCCACCAACAGGTCCGAAGCTACCAGCTAAGGATCGTGATTCCACCATCGTGATTCAACCATCAGGTCCGAAGCTACCAGCCAAGGACTCTGGCAAGAATGAAGCGGTCCAGACCACGGCAGACAAAAGGGAGGAATGTGATGGAAGTACTAGGTCCTCCGCAGGCTTAGTGGACGATGAGGATGAAACTGACAGCTCTGAGGACGCGGGAAGCTCTGAGGGATCGGAGGAGGACGGACATGACACCGAGACACCCGGGGAATCCGACAATGAAAGCAGTGGTGTTCATTCGACCAACGGGGAGATGAACCCAAGAGATGAAGCACAGACAGATGAGGATGAGGCCAAAGAAGAGGGGGAATGGACGCCTATTGAGGCGAAGTCGAAAAAGAGCAAGAAGAAACGAGATAAGAGCATGACAACACATACCCCGCCAGTGGTCTTGGGACTTAAAGCGGCCAAATGGCCGATGACGACCTCTCCGCAAGACAACCAGGGATGACGGAGAGAAGGGCACACTCAAGCTACCTTCATGAAGATCCTATCGTGGAACATTCAAGGGCTCGGCCACGCCCTGAAATAAAGAGGCCTAAGGGAGGTAATTCGGAAGACCCAAGCTTGCATAGTAGGAATATATGAAACAAAATGTGCTGGACTTAATGTGACTAATTTGATGCGACGTTTGGCGCCGGGCTGGGAGTTTGTTTCAAACTTTGAGCTGGACCCAGGCGGCCGCATTCTAGTCACATGGGATAGCAATTTTGTGGATTTAGAAGTTGTTAGTTCGTCCGTACAACACATAGATTTTAGAGTGTCATGTAGGACTACCGGTGTGCATTTTGGCGTTTGTTTCGTATATGGTTTGCATTGCGTAGTGGATAGGTGACAAATATGGAATCATGTAGATAACCTACTGAATTCATACTCGATACCTTGGATTGTCCTAGGAGACTTTAATTCTATTATGAGTGCCGAGGAAAGGGTCAATGGTACACCGGTTTCGATGTACGAGTGTAGGGACATGGTTGATGCTTGTCGTCGCCATGGTCTCGTCGACGCACCGTGCTCGATATCGAACCCGTTGACCTGGACCAATGGTACTGTTTGGAGCAGACTTGACCGTTTACTAGTTAATCATGCATGGTCAAGCTCTCCGTTTGCTTGTGATACTGACTTCCTCGACGAGTGGCATCTCTCGGACCACAAGACGGGACTTGTTTCTCTGTCCAGGTTTCAGGCCTCAGGGAGGAAATACTTCAAATTTTTCAACATGTGGACTGGTCATCCAAGATTCGCGGAGATAGTGAAGGAGGGGTGGGACGTTAATGTTAGGGGAACGTACCAATTCCGTGTATCTAAGCTGCTCCATGGACTTAAGGCGCCACTTAAAGCCCTCAACAACCAAGAGTTCAACCACATTTCAGCGCGGGCTACTGAGGCAAATATTGCCCTATCTCGGACCCTTGAGGAGTGTCGGCTCAATCCGGACTCACAGGAAGCGAGACTCAGGATGGAGGAGGCCAAGGCAACGACGAAGAGGCTGAATGACGCCGAAGGGAGTTCTCTAAGCCAACTCGCTAAGTCTAATCACCTGATTAAGAGTGATAAATGCACTAAATATTTTCATGCTTTGTGAAGGTGAATGGAAGGCGGAATCACATTGCGGCCATCACTAGACGGAACGGCGCACGGACTCATTCCATGGACGAGGTGGTCGCCGAGTTCGTGGATTACTACAAAGGGCTCTTCGGATCTACGGTGAATATCACGCTCCCGGACCCAAGCGAACTAGCTCTTGGTGGCCGGTTCTCGGATGCGGATAACCACCTTCTCACATCCCCTGTGTCGGTGAAGGAGATCAAAGAGGCCCTCTGGTCGATGGGTGATGACAAATCACCTGGCCCGGATGGCTATTCTGTCAAGTTCTTCAAAGCGATGTGGGACACGACGGGACCTGAGGTGTGTGCGGCGGTCAAGGAATTTTTCACGAATGGGAAGCTCCTGCGACAGCTCAACCACACCATCATCTCAATCATTCCCAAAGTTGAGACACCTTCATGAGTTGAGCACTATCGCCCTATCTCCTGTTGCAATGTTATGTATAAGATTATTACCAAGATCATGACACTGCGCTTAGCGCGGTGTCTTGGTCCACTGATTGACTCGGCCCAAAGCGCCTTTGTGTAGGGTCGGCTCCTTGCGGACAACGTTTTTCTTGTGCAGGAATTGCTGCGGAGATACGAGGTCAAGCGGGACACCAAGCGCTGCTTCCTAAACGTGGACCTGGCTAAGGCGTATGACATAGTATCGTGGGAGTTCGTCAGATTCACGCTCCCACTTTTGTCAACTGGGTCATGGAATGCATCTCGTCAGCTACCTACTCCGTCAAGATCAACAAGGCGCTTCATGGTTTCTTCCTAGGGAAGCGAGGACTAAAACAAGGGGATCCCCTTTCTCCCCTCCTCTTTGTCATCTGCATGGAGATGTTCTCGAGGCTGGTCAAGAAGGAGATGAACAGGGACACATTTTCCTTTCATCAACATTGCGTGACTCTCCGGTTATCGCACCTTATCTTTGCTGATGACACTGTAATGTTCTGTCGTGGTGACGCAGGGTCGGTGGGAGTCCTCCTTAGGTGTTTATAGAGGTTTGGAGCCATGTCAGGACTTGAGGTGAATGTGGGTAAATCATCTATGTTCCTGGCCTCGGTACCAGTTGAAGAGCGAGAAGCTTTGATTAGAGCCTCGGGGTTCAGGGAGGGAGTGTTTCCTTTCAGATACCTAGGCATGCCGATAGGTCCGGCTAGTCTCAAAACGATACACTTCAAGCCCCTCCTAGACAAGATTAGTGCTTACCTCACTGGTTGGGCTAAGAAGACCATCTCCTTCGCGGGAAGAAGGGAGCTCATAAGGTCAGTGTTGCAGGGAAGTGCGGGCTTCTGGCTATCCATGGTTCCCATCCCAAAGGGAGTCCTCCATAGCCTCATTTCCATATGCCGCGGGTTTCTATGGAAGCACCCTAGGGTGAAGTGGGTGGATTTATGCATCCCCAGGAGAGAAGGGGGAATTGGACTCCTGGATTTTGGTGCCTGGAACAAGTGTTTCATGCTGAAGAACTTGTGTCACATTATTACCCAGTGGGACAGCTTGTGGGTGCGGTGGGTGCATCACCGATACTTGACGCGGACAGGACCCTTGGAATGGACAGTCCATCGACTGGATTCTCCTCTTATTAAGGCGATACTTCATGCACGGGATATGATTAACAACCTTTAGGGGAGAGAGGCCACCGTTGAGGACACGTTGGAGGAGTGGAGTGATGCGGGCAAGTTCAGGGTGTCCAGGGCGTATAAAGACATTCGACCCCGGAGGGAGGTGGTGAGTTGGGCGAGAGTGGTGTGGGCTCCTCATAGCATGCCGAAGCACTCGTTTCTGTTGTGATTGGCGATGATTGGTAAGCTACCCACTCTTGACAGACTCCATTACTTACAGCTCGATCCTAGTTGCAGGCTATGTGGACAGGGGATGGAGACACACGACCACCTCTTCTTCACGTGTGAGTTTACCGCTTCCATCTGGAATCCGGTGTGTGACCGCTTCCGCATTCCAAGGTCCACCTCGACATTACATAGCGCACTCTCGTGGCTTCGGGAACATGCTAGGCGTGAGGACTGCCTTTCTCGGGCCCATGTCTACTCCCTTGCAGCCTCGGTCTACCACATTTGGAGAGCTAGGAATGCTTACATCTTCGACAACAACCGCATCCCGCTTGAGGTTGTGACCACACAGATTGTTGGTCATGTCATGCTCATTCTTCAGAACAGATTTTCCACGGCTACTGTGGGAACCCTACAGGGTAGCCTATGAGTTCACTGGTGTAGTGGTATGTTATTGGCTCACGCTATTATGCTTCATGATTGTATATGTTCGTTTGGGTCTTTGGTCCTTCTTTTCTTGTATGTCATTTGTATGGTCAGGTGTCGCAAGGGTACTCTTTTTCCTCAATGACTGGTTTTGCCCACTGGGTTTTACGACATTGAGGTTTTAGAGACAGATTTGGAGAGCAGAAGAAGGACGGAACGAGGGATCCGAAGCATGGAGGATCTATTGAAGACGTCGGTATATGAATAGGGAGGAATCTCTTTCTCTATCTATGTCTAATTTAGTATTCTTTTGTGTTTCGTTTTCTGAGTTCATGTCCAAGTAGATCTATTGCCATGGGTTAGAGAGTATGATGTAATGGTAATGGAGTTTTGCGCTTAATGAATGGTGGATCTTAATGCTTTCATACTTGTACGCCACTCGATATGAATGAATTCCGTATTTGATCATGTTTTCAGATTTCATGGTTGATCTCAATGCTTTCATTACTTGTACGCCACTCGAATGAATGATGTTAGAAGTCTAATAAACCAACGTCAGGGCATTAGACTTTGGAACTTAGCCATGATTTACGGTTTAATCGGTTTAGAATCTACGCCGGGTCAATCGATTGAATCTAGGGATTAGGATAGCGGTCGTAATGCGTCTATGTATGTAAGATGCGCAATAGATATATTGGTATATGCATGCTAGATAGTGGACAAGTCTACGCCAGTCAGTTCCTATAGGAGAGCTTGAATTCCCTGAACTCATGATAGTATCTAAGACCAATTATCTTGTTTCGTTATCGTTACATTGTCGTGCAACTCTCGATACCTATGGTGATTAGTCTTTGAGTCATCCCTATCATTAGTTTAGTTTAGTTAGTTTGCATTTGCATTTGCATTCCATCACTATTTGATTCATCACGTCTTATTCATTAGTCTAATAGCTTATAAGTCGCATCAATTCCTTGTGTTCGACCCTAGTTGCTACACGATCCGTATCCTTGCAGAAGCGTTAGTCTAGGTAATTTATTACTTGAGAAAACGCACATCAAAATACATCACCACATCTGACCACAAGGTTCTACATTCTCGGCCCCCATTTCCAATTGCACTATATTCCCTTGTCTTTCGCCATTGACATTCTTGTTTCCTTTTTTTCTAGGAAGCTGAGTTTAATTGTGAGGCTCGCGTTGATCAAATCTTAACAGACAACGGGTGGACCTATGTGGCATGTGCTAAGTGTTCCCGAAAATTAACCCGAACTTCCGACTTCCTTCAATGCTCCTTTTGCGTGGAGGACAAAGCTATTGCGATCAAAAGGTAATCTAATATTCTACCTCCTTTGTTGGTCCTATAGATTCAGTTATAGTTCCACCCGTACATTCAACTATTTAGTGTCTTTTTAAAGGTATCGTGTTGAGTTTTTAGTCAAAGATGGTGGCGAGTTTGCAACCTTCGTTGTGTTTGATCGAGAGATTAACAGGTGGCCCAACACCGTCGTACTTGACAACAATCAAACACAGTATTACTGAGAATTACCTTGCGCGACTATTCCCCTTTTGCATGCGTAATGTGTTTTTTGCCATCTACTTAAAGGATGTTGCCGATGAAAATGAACTTCCGCAATTTTTAAACGATATGGTCGGCAAGCGGTACAAGTTCCAAATCAAAGTCACTGCTTACAATTTCTCACCAAATCACCGCTCCTTCACTGCAACACATGTTACGGAAATTCCTGCGGCTTCGGACGCTGATTCAGATATTCTTGAGGTCAGTCGTACAAATGTTTTTGTTTTTTTATAAGACCTGCGTGGTTTTCCACCGCTCCTAAACTTTATTGTTATAGGTCGCTCCTGAGGACCGTGTTGACCTTGACGATGTTAATGGAATCGAAGATGTTCAACTTGCTGGTGTGGATGTCCCTGCTCTGATAAAGGACAAGAACTCCAATTGTGCTCCTCCAGTCACCAACAATACTGCAAAGGAAACACCCGAGGACGAAGACTCGATTGTTCTTGCCGCTATTAACGAGAAAAACAGATGCGCGGCAAGAAGATCCGTCTCACTTAAGCGGATTTACCTCCAACCTATTTAAAAAACCCGCTACCCGGCTCCAATCGTTTCTATGTTTTCCAATAAAAGCATTGTCTTCTCTACCTTTAAGATACTTTACGATTTCCTATTTATAGTTAAAATTTACGTTCAACTTTTGCACTGTTATCTTACATTTCGTCTGCATCTCTCCCAATTCCTTCCTCACCTAAACCAAGCATTACCTTGCAATCGTCACTCTTATGTTTACCAATACCTTACAATCGTCTCAATCATCACTTTAGGTTCTCAGAGCCCGCCATACCGCTTAGTGTTTCCGTTTACCAACGGTTACACCATCACCAGCTAACCCGTTCTTTTGTTCCCCCTAGAACTCAATACACTGACAAACCTGGATCAACACAGATACCAACCATTGGGAAAGCATTCATTTTATTCTAACTGTAAACATTGAAACATACAATATTCATTCTGTCAAACAAATCCACATTACATAATCACCCCTAAGTTAATATTTATACACGATATGACAAGGCTAATAAATCAACGTGAATTTTCCGACTCAAATAGTGTTCCTGTATGATACATGCCATTTCTCCAGAACGCTCTAACTCTCACTTCCAGCTACCATGCTATCCCCGCCAGGGTTGCAGCGTGTTCCCACTGGTTGAGAATCAGCTACTGCCGTTGTTGACTTGCCTCCAGTCCACCCTCACAAATTAGAACCCATGACATACCGAATATAACACCAGCACGTTAAAGCATCTAGGAATATTATGTTCACATTCATACCGAATTCATGCCACTATTGAGGCAAATATTAGCATTTGAATAATTAACTTCTGTGCTGGAATAATTCTATATAGCAACTGGATTGGAAAAAAGGAAATACAAAGAAAGAATACAACAACACCGTTGTACATAAGATTGCTCTCGAACATTTTACGCTGATAGAAAATATGTCCATGGTCGCCTACTTTGCGTCATCCTCATATTTTTTGGCCCAACAGCAACCCGACCAAACTAATTCCCTCCATTGATTTAGCACGCAACATACGCTTGACCCTATCATTTGAACTCAACATAACGGCTTTCAAATAAGCCATAATAGCATTTTTTTAATAAATCCTGTTACAATGCCACTGTCAGAAACGAGAACATATAACAATAGTCAGGACTTGCACAGGCACATATATGCACCCCCGAAGTTTAAACAACGTATCCTAAAGGAATCAGACCAGTCTTTTGCACCATTTGTTTTCAAATTCTGCATTAAACCCACAACAACCACAAATAATATGACACTCACATCATAATACTTTTAACAAAATAAAACCCTCTTACCAAGACTCACTATTAGAAAAGCACGCTGTCATATCTCTAAATTTAAAGGATTCAGTTACAACTGGAGCAAAAACAAAACAAAGAAAAGAAGCGGACACGACCATACTAGCTTTATGATAATTTAAAGGTCAATCCTGAGAACAACTTTAAAGTTACCATACAGAGGTTAAAATTTGTGAAAATTCCTTAGGCTAGGCATGTAAATATTAGTCAAATGTAAGATTTGATTTGAGTGCAAATCATATAAATTCTAGAAACTACTTATCCCTCTGGACTAGAAATTATCATCCTATTCGTTCCACCCGAAAACTAAATCCCAAAACACGGTCATTTACCCTCAAAGCCATGAGGCATATTTATGAAGGTCTAGGAGACATAAAACAAAGCTGAAGCAGTAGAAGAAGTTTGCTAACAATCCCATCTAGACATAACCTGAAATCCGTTCAAGGTGCAATTTTCACTGTAATCCAGAAGGGCATCGGCTTGCACCTCCGTCAACAAAATGGCCAAGCATGTCTACGACGAAGCTCACCAAATAGGCGCACGTTACGAAATTCTCAAAAGGGATTTTCAAAAAGGATATAGAGTAAGTCAAAAAACGATCACAAAGCACGTGTCAACGAAGCGCACCTTTTGGCACATTCTTAAACATAAAACACAATTTCAGTCCGACGTGTTCGATTGCTTCGCTTGAGCCATTTAGGTCTCCAACTGCTCAAATACACGTACTAATTTACGGAATAAAAATCAGAAATCGAAGTCCCAACCAAATTCATGACCCACCTCATCAGCCATGTTGCAATGGCCAACATGGCGACCATCAGCAACCTACGACCCCAAGTCAAAGTAAGAGCTAACAACATAGTCGACTTAAATCATAACGGCTCTAAGGTTGTGGAACAGTCTCGAGGACTCTTGCCCTACCCCGTTAACGGTTTTCCCCTAAACATACACCATATTAGACGGCTAAACGGGATTCACAGGGACGAACGAAAAAAAAACCCACAACCCTACCTTCGATCGATACCTCTTGCCTTGCGCCATTAGAGCTGCGCTACTTCCCTCGCCAGTGACAGGTACGATTACTTCCCCGTCGTTACTCGGCCTTCGACCACTTCCGTGTCTGCCGGCGAACGCTGCATCCGAGATCGTCCTAGCCGGATTCCATTTTTGCCGGCGAAAACCGTCCCCCTGCCCTCGCCACAGCTCTGTCCATCGGTTTGCCGAAATTCTCCATAGGTTTCCAACCAGCAAATCCGCCAGCTTCGTCGCGTATAGCTGTGTCCTGTTAGCCATGTGACGGGTTGTTCTGTGATCGGCGTTTTTGCGGCTGGAAACCCTATTGTTTTGTCAATCCACGCCCTACAATTGTTTACATCCCTACAACCCTATTGTTTTGTCAATCCACGCCCTACAATCATTTCCTACCATCGTCCACATACGCGTTTAGCCATCACCTAGGTTTTGTCCAAAATGCCCTAAATCCCTTAAATTTCGCCCCGCTTTTAAGATTGTTTTTTTGATTAGGGGTTCCTTCTTATATTCTTAAGTCTCCATTTTTCCGTACGTGCAAATTTTCTGGAATTCCTTATTAAATTTTCTAACATCACCAGTCTTAAAGTTCCTTTTAGGTTTACACTTGCACTCTATCCAATGCGAAGGCCTGTTAAATTTTCGAATGCATCCGCAAGTGGAACCGGTAAACAATTGAAAATACCGACAACAACATTGTACACAATTTCTTTTTCATTATCTTTACATTTTTTCTTACTTTTCTTAGTTCCGACACGTCTTTGGCTACGGTATGATCCATCCAGAGAATATTCCCGCATCCCAACCCTAACAGTTTCCGACCTAGAAAGGAAATGTATGCTCTTTCACTACCTTTTTATTACTTCGTGTTTGGTAATTTAAATTCCCTTATACCATTACTGCATTTAATTAAATATACACTTCCGTTTTACATGTCTTCTTTTTCGATTTCCTATTTCAGCTCTTTGTAAGCTCGCATGCACCAACCGTCGAGTCATCATGTCGCAGAAGAAAAACCGCAAACGCCTTCAAGGTATGCTTTGCTTGGTTATTTAATACGAAACCTACGCGTCAACTTGAACTCAGGAGTAATTACCGTTTATACACACTGTTATAATTTCCTAACCATACTAAAACACCATAAAATTTTACAATAACATACTCAATGACAACCTTATATGCTTAATTCCACCACAGCTAATACTGCAAACACGGTCCAAGTTCCTCCCTTTCAACATCACAACCCATAGGTTTGTTATAATCATTAACCACTATCTCCCTTATTCATTTAACGCACAACGTATTCTCTTAAATTTCCTATTCTTAGCCTATTACATAAACTTGCTAGGCCTCCCAAATCCGCTTGCATACACGGAGGAAATTCTCACTGAATGTCCAAACTGTCATGCATTGGTATGGTGCAAGGAGAGCCTTTCTAAGAGCCAAACCACACACAACCTATTGTTTAGCTTATGTTGCATGAATGGTCGCGTTAAGCTACCTCCTATCCCTGCAACACCTACCTATCTTGCTGAGATCTACACAACTTCCAAGGCCATTCGTACAAACATTCACGCTTATAATTATATACTGGCATTTACATCCATCGGTGCGAAAATTGATCACTCTCTAACTTCTTCTGCCGATCCATTTACCTTTCGGATTCATTGGCAGAATCGTCACATGATTGGTTCATTATTACCAATGGAAGGCAAACCCCCGCAATTTGCGCAACTTTATATATATGACACAGCAAACGAAATATAGAACCGGAAGTAGACCCTTCACCGAAATGCTGGGACAGGCGATCTCGATGATCAAACTCTGGCCAACCTCATTATTATGCTTGACAATACTAATCATCTTGCAAAGATGTTTCGGAAAGCTAGAGACCGTTACAAATCAGGAGATATAGCCGAATATACACTCCGATTGCTAGAACCACGGACAAAGAATAAACAATATGAGTAACCAACCGGGGATGAGGTTGCTGGTCTTATTGTTGGAGGTCTTTCATCAACAATTGGAGAAAGAGACGTTGTTTTGCAATTGAAGCCTTCTGGGCAACTTTACAGAATCAGTGATCTCCATCCGTTGTTCATGAATTTGCAATATCCTCTCTTATTCCCGTACGGTGATACCAGCTTCTATGAAGGGATAACCTATGCAAATGCAACCAAAAAAATAAAACGGGAATTCGTAACTATGCGGGAGTATTACGCTTATCAGATACAGACCAGACTATCATAAGGAACTACAGTCATTAGAGGAGGTCGTCTATTCCAACAGTATGTGGTTGATGCATATACAGCCATTGAACAAGAACGGATTCGATGGGCCCGAAACAATCAACGAAAACTTCGCTCAGATCTATATAACAATGTTTATGACGCAATTGGTAAAGGCGATAAAGACGGTAAATTTATCGGCAGAAAAATCATATTACCGCCTTCATTCACCGGGGGACCAAGATACATGGTTGAGAACTATCACGACGCTATGGCTCTTTGCAGATGGTATGGTAATCCTGATCTCTTTATAACAATGACTGCTAATCCAAAATGACAAGAAATTCTAAGTCATTTGGCAGTCTATGGAGAGAGCAATCCAAATGACAGACCGGATATTGAATGTCGCGTATTTAAAATCAAACTAGATACGCTTCTAGAAGATCTCGCTGCTGGCACTTTCTTCCCAAAACCTATCTCAGGTAACACAATTACTGCTTACTAACTTCATCGTAATCATATTCATTTAGTACAGAATGACATCTTTATTTTCATTGTCATGTGTTCTATTGCAGTTGTATACACTGTGGAGTTCCAAAAGCGTGGTTTACCGCATGCTCATATTCTTATCTGGCTAGAACCTGCATTTAAAAACCCTTCTTCCGCTGAAATTGACAAATTCATTCAAGCAGAACTTCCAAGCAAGGAAATTGACTTTGAAGGATTTAGATTAGTCGAACAACATATGATGCATGGCCCTTGTGGACTCGACAAACCACGTTCACCATGTATGGAAAGGGGTGTATGTTCAAAAAAATATCCTAGACTATTCGTTGATCAGACAAGAATAAGTGAATCTGGTTACATCCACTACAAAAAAACTGGCGATTTCCAACGGACGAATCCGTTGGAAATCGCCAAAAATCCGTTGGAAACAGCCGTTTCCAACGGACACCAACGGATTTCCGTCCGTCGCGAAAAGTTCGTTGCAAATGAGGATCCGTTGCAATTCGTGACGGCATTCCAACGGATATTATCCGTTACAAAATTGCAACGGACTGTCAACGGAATAAGCCGTTAGAATAATAGTAACGGATCACCGTTACAAAACGTTTTGACGGACGGCCGTTGGTGTGCAACGGCGGTCCGTTGCAAAATCGGAAATCTTTGCAACGGACATCCGTTGCAAAGTGGCGGGAAGATTTAGCGGGAAAAATATTTTTCAACGGAAGCCCGTTAGCGGTTGCAACGGATGTCCGTTGCAAAAGGGTGGGAAACAATTTGGCGGGAAAAAATTAGCAACGGATGCGATGTGTAACGGAAATCCGTTACGATGTGTAACGGAAATCCGTTACGATGTGTAACGGAAATCCGTTACGATGTGTAACGGAAATCCGTTACGATGTGTAACGGAAATCCGTTACGATGTGTAACGGAAATCCGTTACGATGTGTAACGGAAATCCGTTACGATGTGTAACGGAAATCCGTTACGATGTGTAACGGAAATCCGTTACGATGTGTAACGGAAATCCGTTACGATGTGTAACGGAAATCCGTTACGATGTGTAACGGAAATCCGTTACGATGTGTAACGGAAATCCGTTACGATGTGTAACGGAAATCCGTTACGATGTGTAACGGAAATCCGTTACGATGTGTAACGGAAATCCGTTACGATGTGTAACGGAAATCCGTTACGATGTGTAACGGAAATCCGTTACGATGTGTAACGGAAATCCGTTACGATGTGTAACGGAAATCCGTTACGATGTGTAACGGAAATCCGTTACGATGTGTAACGGAAATCCGTTACGATGTGTAACGGAAATCCGTTACGATGTGTAACGGAAATCCGTTACGATGTGTAACGGAAATCCGTTACGATGTGTAACGGAAATCCGTTACGATGTGTAACGGAAATCCGTTACGATGTGTAACGGAAATCCGTTACGATGTGTAACGGAAATCCGTTACGATGTGTAACGGAAATCCGTTACGATGTGTAACGGAAATCCGTTACGATGTGTAACGGAAATCCGTTACGATGTGTAACGGAAATCCGTTACGATGTGTAACGGAAATCCGTTACGATGTGTAACGGAAATCCGTTACGATGTGTAACGGAAATCCGTTACGATGTGTAACGGAAATCCGTTACGATGTGTAACGGAAATCCGTTACGATGTGTAACGGAAATCCGTTACGATGTGTAACGGAAATCCGTTACGATGTGTAACGGAAATCCGTTACGATGTGTAACGGAAATCCGTTACGATGTGTAACGGAAATCCGTTACGATGTGTAACGGAAATCCGTTACGATGTGTAACGGAAATCCGTTACGATGTGTAACGGAAATCCGTTACGATGTGTAACGGAAATCCGTTACGATGTGTAACGGAAATCCGTTACGATGTGTAACGGAAATCCGTTACGATGTGTAACGGAAATCCGTTACGATGTGTAACGGAAATCCGTTACGATGTGTAACGGAAATCCGTTACGATGTGTAACGGAAATCCGTTACGATGTGTAACGGAAATCCGTTACGATGTGTAACGGAAATCCGTTACGATGTGTAACGGAAATCCGTTACGATGTGTAACGGAAATCCGTTACGATGTGTAACGGAAATCCGTTACGATGTGTAACGGAAATCCGTTACGATGTGTAACGGAAATCCGTTACGATGTGTAACGGAAATCCGTTACGATGTGTAACGGAAATCCGTTACGATGTGTAACGGAAATCCGTTACGATGTGTAACGGAAATCCGTTACGATGTGTAACGGAAATCCGTTACGATGTGTAACGGAAATCCGTTACGATGTGTAACGGAAATCCGTTACGATGTGTAACGGAAATCCGTTACGATGTGTAACGGAAATCCGTTACGATGTGTAACGGAAATCCGTTACGATGTGTAACGGAAATCCGTTACGATGTGTAACGGAAATCCGTTACGATGTGTAACGGAAATCCGTTACGATGTGTAACGGAAATCCGTTACGATGTGTAACGGAAATCCGTTACGATGTGTAACGGAAATCCGTTACGATGTGTAACGGAAATCCGTTACGATGTGTAACGGAAATCCGTTACGATGTGTAACGGAAATCCGTTACGATGTGTAACGGAAATCCGTTACGATGTGTAACGGAAATCCGTTACGATGTGTAACGGAAATCCGTTACGATGTGTAACGGAAATCCGTTACGATGTGTAACGGAAATCCGTTACGATGTGTAACGGAAATCCGTTACGATGTGTAACGGAAATCCGTTACGATGTGTAACGGAAATCCGTTACGATGTGTAACGGAAATCCGTTACGATGTGTAACGGAAATCCGTTACGATGTGTAACGGAAATCCGTTACGATGTGTAACGGAAATCCGTTACGATGTGTAACGGAAATCCGTTACGATGTGTAACGGAAATCCGTTACGATGTGTAACGGAAATCCGTTACGATGTGTAACGGAAATCCGTTACGATGTGTAACGGAAATCCGTTACGATGTGTAACGGAAATCCGTTACGATGTGTAACGGAAATCCGTTACGATGTGTAACGGAAATCCGTTACGATGTGTAACGGAAATCCGTTACGATGTGTAACGGAAATCCGTTACGATGTGTAACGGAAATCCGTTACGATGTGTAACGGAAATCCGTTACGATGTGTAACGGAAATCCGTTACGATGTGTAACGGAAATCCGTTACGATGTGTAACGGAAATCCGTTACGATGTGTAACGGAAATCCGTTACGATGTGTAACGGAAATCCGTTACGATGTGTAACGGAAATCCGTTACGATGTGTAACGGAAATCCGTTACGATGTGTAACGGAAATCCGTTACGATGTGTAACGGAAATCCGTTACGATGTGTAACGGAAATCCGTTACGATGTGTAACGGAAATCCGTTACGATGTGTAACGGAAATCCGTTACGATGTGTAACGGAAATCCGTTACGATGTGTAACGGAAATCCGTTACGATGTGTAACGGAAATCCGTTACGATGTGTAACGGAAATCCGTTACGATGTGTAACGGAAATCCGTTACGATGTGTAACGGAAATCCGTTACGATGTGTAACGGAAATCCGTTACGATGTGTAACGGAAATCCGTTACGATGTGTAACGGAAATCCGTTACGATGTGTAACGGAAATCCGTTACGATGTGTAACGGAAATCCGTTACGATGTGTAACGGAAATCCGTTACGATGTGTAACGGAAATCCGTTACGATGTGTAACGGAAATCCGTTACGATGTGTAACGGAAATCCGTTACGATGTGTAACGGAAATCCGTTACGATGTGTAACGGAAATCCGTTACGATGTGTAACGGAAATCCGTTACGATGTGTAACGGAAATCCGTTACGATGTGTAACGGAAATCCGTTACGATGTGTAACGGAAATCCGTTACGATGTGTAACGGAAATCCGTTACGATGTGTAACGGAAATCCGTTACGATGTGTAACGGAAATCCGTTACGATGTGTAACGGAAATCCGTTACGATGTGTAACGGAAATCCGTTACGATGTGTAACGGAAATCCGTTACGATGTGTAACGGAAATCCGTTACGATGTGTAACGGAAATCCGTTACGATGTGTAACGGAAATCCGTTACGATGTGTAACGGAAATCCGTTACGATGTGTAACGGAAATCCGTTACGATGTGTAACGGAAATCCGTTACGATGTGTAACGGAAATCCGTTACGATGTGTAACGGAAATCCGTTACGATGTGTAACGGAAATCCGTTACGATGTGTAACGGAAATCCGTTACGATGTGTAACGGAAATCCGTTACGATGTGTAACGGAAATCCGTTACGATGTGTAACGGAAATCCGTTACGATGTGTAACGGAAATCCGTTACGATGTGTAACGGAAATCCGTTACGATGTGTAACGGAAATCCGTTACGATGTGTAACGGAAATCCGTTACGATGTGTAACGGAAATCCGTTACGATGTGTAACGGAAATCCGTTACGATGTGTAACGGAAATCCGTTACGATGTGTAACGGAAATCCGTTACGATGTGTAACGGAAATCCGTTACGATGTGTAACGGAAATCCGTTACGATGTGTAACGGAAATCCGTTACGATGTGTAACGGAAATCCGTTACGATGTGTAACGGAAATCCGTTACGATGTGTAACGGAAATCCGTTACGATGTGTAACGGAAATCCGTTACGATGTGTAACGGAAATCCGTTACGATGTGTAACGGAAATCCGTTACGATGTGTAACGGAAATCCGTTACGATGTGTAACGGAAATCCGTTACGATGTGTAACGGAAATCCGTTACGATGTGTAACGGAAATCCGTTACGATGTGTAACGGAAATCCGTTACGATGTGTAACGGAAATCCGTTACGATGTGTAACGGAAATCCGTTACGATGTGTAACGGAAATCCGTTACGATGTGTAACGGAAATCCGTTACGATGTGTAACGGAAATCCGTTACGATGTGTAACGGAAATCCGTTACGATGTGTAACGGAAATCCGTTACGATGTGTAACGGAAATCCGTTACGATGTGTAACGGAAATCCGTTACGATGTGTAACGGAAATCCGTTACGATGTGTAACGGAAATCCGTTACGATGTGTAACGGAAATCCGTTACGATGTGTAACGGAAATCCGTTACGATGTGTAACGGAAATCCGTTACGATGTGTAACGGAAATCCGTTACGATGTGTAACGGAAATCCGTTACGATGTGTAACGGAAATCCGTTACGATGTGTAACGGAAATCCGTTACGATGTGTAACGGAAATCCGTTACGATGTGTAACGGAAATCCGTTACGATGTGTAACGGAAATCCGTTACGATGTGTAACGGAAATCCGTTACGATGTGTAACGGAAATCCGTTACGATGTGTAACGGAAATCCGTTACGATGTGTAACGGAAATCCGTTACGATGTGTAACGGAAATCCGTTACGATGTGTAACGGAAATCCGTTACGATGTGTAACGGAAATCCGTTACGATGTGTAACGGAAATCCGTTACGATGTGTAACGGAAATCCGTTACGATGTGTAACGGAAATCCGTTACGATGTGTAACGGAAATCCGTTACGATGTGTAACGGAAATCCGTTACGATGTGTAACGGAAATCCGTTACGATGTGTAACGGAAATCCGTTACGATGTGTAACGGAAATCCGTTACGATGTGTAACGGAAATCCGTTACGATGTGTAACGGAAATCCGTTACGATGTGTAACGGAAATCCGTTACGATGTGTAACGGAAATCCGTTACGATGTGTAACGGAAATCCGTTACGATGTGTAACGGAAATCCGTTACGATGTGTAACGGAAATCCGTTACGATGTGTAACGGAAATCCGTTACGATGTGTAACGGAAATCCGTTACGATGTGTAACGGAAATCCGTTACGATGTGTAACGGAAATCCGTTACGATGTGTAACGGAAATCCGTTACGATGTGTAACGGAAATCCGTTACGATGTGTAACGGAAATCCGTTACGATGTGTAACGGAAATCCGTTACGATGTGTAACGGAAATCCGTTACGATGTGTAACGGAAATCCGTTACGATGTGTAACGGAAATCCGTTACGATGTGTAACGGAAATCCGTTACGATGTGTAACGGAAATCCGTTACGATGTGTAACGGAAATCCGTTACGATGTGTAACGGAAATCCGTTACGATGTGTAACGGAAATCCGTTACGATGTGTAACGGAAATCCGTTACGATGTGTAACGGAAATCCGTTACGATGTGTAACGGAAATCCGTTACGATGTGTAACGGAAATCCGTTACGATGTGTAACGGAAATCCGTTACGATGTGTAACGGAAATCCGTTACGATGTGTAACGGAAATCCGTTACGATGTGTAACGGAAATCCGTTACGATGTGTAACGGAAATCCGTTACGATCTGTAACGGATGACCGTCAGAATATTTCCTCCGGTTTCAACGGTCTTGCAACGGATATGTCCAATGGATATTATCCGTTACAATCCGTCGCAATGTGTCAACGGATTTTTAACGGATTTTGTAACGGCAATGTTCCGTTAAAATCCGTTAAAAAATTCTAACGGATTGCAACGGATTCTCTCCCGTTGAAAGCAGTAACATATCCGTTGCTATCCGTTAGAATTTGTTTCCAACGGACGGATCTGTTGCCTCGTCCGTTGGAATTAGCGTGTTTTTTTGTAGTGATCATGTACAGACGCAGGGAAGATGCCACCAAGTATGTAATGAAAGGAGATACCAAGCTGGAGAATAGCTTTGTTGTCCCGCACAACTTATCGTGACTTTTTAAACCGATCAGCCTCGAACCGACAATATCCACACACCGAGCAATGTTCGATTCATATCCACACACCGCGATTAAATATCTTTTCAAGTACATAACCAAAGGTGTTGATAAGGCATCATTATTGATTGAAAGAGGTAATAGTGGAGAAATCCCCACTGATAAAGGGACGGGACAACCATTTGAAATCAATGAATTCAATACCTCCCTCGAGTGTAGATATTTGTCTTCGTGTGAAGCGGTTTGGAGAATATTAGCATTTAGTATCCACCACCAAAAACCCCCACTGTGCATCTTGAAAATGAACAGAGTTTAACTTTTGAAGATTCAGCTGATCTGGAAAGTGTTGTTAATAAACCGGGTGCAGGGGCAACAATGTTTACGGAATCGATGCGTGCAAACGAACTATTTGAAGACGCGAGGCACTTAACATATGTCGAGTTCCCAAAAAAATTTGTTTGGCACAACTCAGATAAAATTTGGTCCAAAAGGAAACAAGGCTTGTCACTTGGTCGCATTGTTAATATTTGTCCAACGTCAGGCGAGTTGTATTACCTCCGAATGTTACTAAACGTTGTAAAAGGCCTGACGAGTTTTGCCAGCACTAAAACTATTGACGGTGTGCTATATAACACGTTTAAGGATGCATGCATTGCGAGAGGTTTATTGGATGAAGATAATGAATGGCGTCAAGCTATGACAGAGGCCGCAAGATGGGCGATGCCTACGCAGTTGAGGCATCTATTTGTCATGCTCTTACTATATTGTGAGGTTTGCAACCCATTGGAGTTATGGAAAAGTTGTTGGAGATCCCTAGGTGATGACATTGTGCTCAAGAAAAGGAAAGAGTTCAATTTTGATGGTTTACAATTGTCTGAATTTGAAATTGAACTGTACACACTCATTGAGATCGAAAAACTCCTCAAAGAGCATGACAAGTCACTGCTAGATTATCCTGATATGCCCACCCCTGATGACCAGAACATACATGCCATATCACGCTCTTTTATAAGACAAGAAATGCAAATTAACGAGGAGTTCGAACGTCAAGAGCATACAAAATTGTTCTCAACAATCAATGAATAACAAAAAGAAATCTATGCAGCGGTGATTGACTCAGTCCAACGGAACAATGGAAAGCTTTTTTTTGTTTATGGACCTGGTGGGACGGGGAAAACGTACTTGTACAGGACAATCATTTCAAGACTACGATCTGAGCACCGCGTTGTCATACCGGTTGCATCATCCGTTATAGCCGCGCTCCTTCTGCCCGGTGGACGTACAACACATTTTCGGTTCAAAATTCCTATTAATTTTCATGAAGGATCGACCTGTGATATCAAACAAGGCACTTTGCTGGCAAAAATGGTTATTGAGGCTGATTTGATTATTTGGGATGAGGCACCCATGGCACATCATCATACATTTGAAGCACTTGACCGTACATTGAAAGATATTGTTTCCGTGAAGGACAACCATGCATTTGAAAAACCATTTGGTGGGAAAACTATGTTGTTAGGCGGTGATTTCCGTTAGATATTACCAGTCACACGTGGTGGTCGTGCTGAAACGGTTATGTCAACAAAAAACGCTCTTTCTTATGGGAAGTCTTTCATCTATATACTTTACAACATAATATACGATTGCGACACCAAGAGCGAAAATTTGCACAATGGTTGTTAGCTGTTGGGGATGGCACAGCACGCAGTTTGCAAATTACAAAGAACGATTCATTTGAAGGAGACAACATATTGATAGACAAATAATTAATGCTCGAAAATACAGATGATCCTTTGCAGACAGTCTTCGACGCGACATATCCATGCTTTCGTAAACAGTACATGAATCCTGGTTATCTGAGGGAACGAGCTATTCTAACTCCTAGAAACGAAGACGTTGATGAGGCAAACAAATTTTTTTTTTTATCAAAACTCTCTGGAAAGCCTGTTGAATACTTAAGCTTTGATTCAATTGGAATTGATAGTGCTCCGACAAACGACTGGCAATCATTATATCCCATTGAGTACCTTAACTCTATTGAATGCTCTGGTTTGCCAAGACACAAGCTTTGTTTGAAGGTTGATTGTCCTATCATGATGTTAAGAAATCTCAACCAAAAAGAAGGCCTTTGCAATGGAACGCGCTTGATCGTCACTCAGTTAGCTTCTCGAGTTTTAGAGGCAGAAATTATCACTGGCACGCATATTGGCAATAAAGTCTTGATCCCAAGAATTATTTTATCCCTAACTGATACAACCTTTCCTTTTACATTGCTGAGACGAAAATTTCCTGTAAGACTATGTTATGCAATGACAATAAACAAAAGTCAAGGACAAAGCTCGAAACAAATCGGGCTGTATCTACCGAGACTAGTCTTCAGCCATGGACAATTATACGTAGCCTTATCGCGTGTTACTTCGGCCGATGGGTTAAGGATAATTGATTGTGCCAACCCTACACCACAAGAACCAACTATCACAAACATTTTTTATCAAGAAATTTTCAAGGGCCTACATAAATCTTGAGGTCAGTGTCAATTTTATTGCTTACACAACATTTTAAAAAATCACAGCCATCTAATACTTTAATATTAATTGAACTTGATCCAAATAATATATAATGTATTACCATAACTGCTTTAACGAACTGCACTATGACATGGAATTTACTTCTTTGTTGCAAATGGTCAATAATATTATATGTCATCATCACCTTTTTCATTACCTTATGTTAATTTCTGCTTTCAATCGCCTTTTGTTTATCTCTTGATGATCTTATTAGTTACTTCTTACTTGCCATGACTTAGATGAAAACTCGCGCTGCTTGAGACGGCTGGATAGCATACCAAAACATCGATTTATTACATCTGACGCTAAGGAGCAACGCCTTTTAGTAGGGCTGGGCACGGGTCGGGTACCCGGATTTTTGAGGGTACCCGAACCTGAACCCGAACGGGTAGTCATTTTTGTACCCGAACCCGAACCCGAGGAACTCGGGTACTCGCCAAATGCACCGGGTACCCGCGGGTACCCGAACCCGAATGTAAATGACCGACATTAATGGAGGCGAAGAGAGTTGCGTTTGGAAGAGAATTGCAGAGAGGGAGACAAAGTGAAGGAGCGTTGACGGAGACGAAGAGAGTTGGGTCGAGACGAAGAGAGGGAGACGAAGTGAGGGAGCCGAAGAGAGTGTCGTTGGTCAGTTTGACAGAGGTGTTGCTACGAGAGGAAGACGAGAAGGAGACGAGAGGGAATGGAGATGCTACTGCGAGAGGGATACGAGAGGGAAATGAAAGGGAAGGGAGGTGCTCGACGAAAGGGAAAGGAGGGAGGTGAAAGGGAAAGAATGGAGGTTGGGAAGGGAAAAAAAAGAAAAGTTTACCTAAAGCATTAGGGTTAGTGGCAGTCCTGTAATTAGAGTAATATATATGTCTAATTTTATATTTATATATATATTTACTCGGGTACCCGCGGGTACCCGTTTCAGTTATTTTAGAACCCGAACTCGAACCCGCAGGTAATGAGATTTCATTACCCGAACCCGCGGGTTCGAGTAATTTTTCGCAGGTTCGGGACGGGTATCTGGTCGGAACGGGTTCTCCGGGTAATTTGCCCAGCCCTACCTTTTAGGACGTTTTTTGTGCATTTGGCGAAGACAAGAAACTTTCAATAACAATCGTTTCTTTGGTCTTGGCTCTTTATTCCTGAGTGAAACAGTAAGTCCTGCTAATATCTTTTCGTATTTCGTATTATAGCAATATCTTTTATCGTCGTGTATACTATAGGGAACCGCCATCGAAGGACATATACCTCTTGTCGCTGTTTCTAAATACAACAACCATATAAAAGAGGGAGATATATGTATCCTAACAAATTTATCAATTCTTTCGAACGTTGGTCAATACAAGTTAACCAAGAATATTATGCGAATATCTTTTAGAGCCGACACAGTTGTTCAAAAAGTGACCGACACGATTCATTCAATTTCGGCATACAAGTTCAGCATGCGTTCATACCGGCAATTGGTTGGATTGGTCGATCGGAGAGAGTTTGTATCAGGTAGATACATTTACGCCAGATCAAATATACTACTTCTTTTCTACCAAACTCATATATGCCCATTATAACTCGCAGATGTTGTTGGCCTCCTGATTGCTATACAAGGATCAAATTTGCACTTGCCAACCTCAGGTCAAAAAATTGTGATCCGATTGTTATTGAACATGTGAGTTTGATATTATTACTTTATTAACCTATTTCCTTATTTCTTCTATTACCCGACTAACTAACCACACTCAACATTTCAAAAACAGCAAACATTCAGTAAAAATAATCATGTTTGACAAACTTGCTATTCATTTTCGTTCAATTGTTGCTGAAATGACTGTCAACGAAACCGTCATGATCGTTACAGGCGTTACTCCCATTATGATCTTAATAAAAAACACTATATACCATATATTTTAAAAATATATATTTACTTCGATATGATTCGTTCTAACCCTTTTTAAATCTATCCAACAGATGTTTTGACACTAGGCCCGTCCTGTTCCACCCACATCTACATAGATCCACAGCTAAGACCAATCAGAAAGTTCAAACTTAAGTACGCTTTGAAAAAACCCAAATATTGACCATCTCAAGAACTTCTAATACCGAGTCCTTGATTACGTTTAAACCTCAATATTTATGCAGCTAAAGATAAGAAGAACAATTATCAACGCACAACGACTCAAATCATGAAATACCTTTTTTTGTCATTTTATAGTTGATATTTTCAAGTGCCCTGCAAAAACCTTCGCTATTACTATTTACTTGGACTAATACATCTATATATCTAATTCCTACATTAGAACTTCCATTCCTTATGTTCATATTGCGCCGTGTGCATATCACTTTAAAAAATATTAATCAAATTACATGATGAACATATTATAATAATCACAAATCCGCGCGTAGCGCGGGTATCACCTAGTATTGTAAATAGACTTCCAAATGGGTTCAATGATACCACTCGGATTACAAAATCATATGTACCGGCTGCAAATGCACCTGCTTGTATAGAAATGACAATGATACTCAGATAATAGAAAACATCCAAAAAAACAAATGAGGAAGATGATCTTCATAATAAAAATGATGAAAATAATCATGAACATACAAAGAACAATGAGATTTCCATCAACTATATATATGATGAAAATATTATAAGAAGAGATGAAATAAATGACAATGATGGAATATTCTCTTTCCGTGTATCCAAAGAAATTGAAAATGATAGTGAAGATCCAGAACCAATGTTAGTGTTAGAATGTCAAAAGAGACAAGATTGGATGAATGGAAAGAAACTATGCAAATAGAATTAGACTCATTAAATAAAAGAAAAGTATTTGGACCCGTCATTCAAACTCCAGATGGTGTTAAACCAGTTGGATGCAAATGGGTTTTTGTACGAAAAATAAATGTAAATAACGAGGTCACGAGATATAAGGCACGCCTTGTCGCACAAGGGTTTTCCCAGAGACCTTGAATTGATTATGAGGAAACATATTCTCCGGTTATGAATGCAATCACATTCACTACAAGAAAATAACGATTTAGGGACTGAAGAATCCGTCCCTAATCCATCCCTAATCTTGTTTAGGGACGACCGATGGTATTCTGCAAACGCGCGTCGCCAAATGTTATCCGTTCCCAATCCCTCTGCAATTAAGGATGGAAAATTCAGTCTGCAAACGGCCCGTATTTAAGGACGGAAATTACAGTCCGCAAACGGTCCCTAAAAAAGGACCAAAATAGGACTCAGAATTTAGGGACGAACAACGGTGTGTCCCCAAAATTTAGGGATGGATGGCGGGTCGTCACTAAAATTTGGGAACAGATGGTGGTCGTCCCTAAATTTTAGGGACTTCTCGATGTCCATCCCTAAAATTTGGGGATGACTAGCCATTCGTCCCCAAATTTTAGGGAAGGAAAATGGTCTGTCCTCAATTTTAGGGATAGAAAATGGTCTGTCCTCAATTTTTAGGGACGAAAAATGGTCCGTCCCCAAATTTTTTTAAATAAAAAAATAAAATTAAAATAAAGTTTGATTAGATTAAATTATAAAAATTAGTACATAACAATAATTAAAAAGCATACATATAACTAACATTTTTAATACTAATCCGTTGGAGGTATTTCCGAATCGTCGTGATCGGAATCATTGTTCTAAAATGCATCCCAATCGATGTTAGGCATTTGCGATTTCATCAAAAGCAGGAGTCACGCGGGAGAGAGCCGCGTAAGAGAGAGTCACGGCGGTGAGAGAGAGTCCCGGCGGCGAGAGAGAGTCCCGGCGGCGGGCGAGAGAGTGAGTCGCGGGGGCGAGAGAGTGAGCTGCGGGTGGGCGATATGGAAAATGCCTAGCGAGGCTGCCATCGGAAATTTAAATACAATTGGGGACGAGGTTAGGTAGTCGTCCCCAAATTGGGGATGGTCATGGCTCATCCGTCCCCAATTCTGGGACCGGGACGGGACGATGTGCCGGGATGGGACGATGTGCCGGGACAGAACGATGTGCCGGGACGCGACGATGTGCCTGGACGAGATGATGAATGCTCAACATGCCATCTCATGTCGCTTGCGTTCTCCACAGATTGATACAATCTTTTTAATCGTTCTGTAATTGGTAAATACCACATACGACGATATGGAACCAATTTTCCATTCTTTGTTAAATAAAACCGATCTTTTCCACAAAATCGACAATTACTCATATACGATGTCTCTCTCCAAAAAAATATGCAATTGTCTTGACAAACATAAATCTTTTGATATGGTAATAAACCCAAAGATCTCATCATCGTCTTTGTCTCATAATAGGAGTCTACAACATTATTATCTTTTGGCAAATAATCTCTTACTAATTGCAATATCGAATCCATGCAATTCTCAAACAAATTATTTTCAGTCTTCAAATTCATCAAACGTGCAGACAGAGATAACTGTGATAAACCACTTCTACAACCATCATAAAGTGGATTCCTAGCACTTTCTAGCATTTCAAAAAAAAAACTTTTTGCTTCTTCATTTTGCACCATTTCCACATAATGGTTCATTTCTACATCTTGAGAAGACTCAAACACTTCATGATGTATAATGCCCCTACTAAATTTTTCCACAACATTACTAGGTCGTGGTGCAAAATTTTCTCCATGACATAACTACATGAAATAATTCGGAGTAAAACCTCTTAAATAAAGATGCTTCCAAATAGTTCTCTCATTAACAAATTTTTCATTCTTGCATTTGACGCATGGACAAACCAACGTACCCGTTTCTTTGTAAACTTGTTGATTTGTCGCCATTGTCATAAACTGTGTGACGCTTTCTATAAACTCATTCGGTACACCTTGAGATTTTGGATCAATACTTCTGTACATCCATTGTCTACAAGCGAAAATGTTCGATATTGATGAAGATGCCATTATAATCGCAAACACTATAGAAGATATGCGGTGAAAGATATGAGAGTTGCTTATGAAAAATGGATCAATGGTTGAGGGGTTAAATAGATTATTTATAGACGAATTAGGGACGGATTACGAACTAAGAAAATAGTTTACCGAAGATTCGTCCCGAATCCGTCCCTAAATTGGTTTTTTAAAGTCCATGATTAGGGACGACCTCCGCGTCGTCCCTAAAATTAGGGACGAAAGGAGATGTCGTCCCTAAATTTGGGGACAGATGATCCGTCGTCCCTAAATTTAGGGACGAAAGGTGCTGTCGTCCCTAAATTTGGGGACAGAAGGTGCCGCCATCCCCAAAGTTGGGGACAGAAGGGGCCGTCGTCCCTAATTTGCGGACGCCCGTGCTCTACCGTCCCAAATCTGGGACACCCTACTCATCTGTCTCTAATCCGTCCGTATTTGCGGACCAATTAGGGACGGTTCTTCGGTACGCAAAATTACGGACGGATTCAGGACCGAGTTCATTATCCGTCCCTAATCCGTGTATAATCCGTCCCCAAATTTAGGGATGGAAATCGCAGTCTCCAAATTTCGTCATAAATCTTGAATTTTCTAGTAGTGATTTAGATATTTGATGAGTTTAACAACATCCAACAACTTAGATATGTACCTTATGGATATGGTTGCAGCATATCTATATGGATCTTTGGATAATGATATATACATGAAAATCTCTGAAGGATTAAGAATGCCGAATACATCAAACTCAAAACCCTAAAGAAATGTGTGCAATCAAATTGCAACGATTTGTATATGGATTGAAACAATCTAGACGTATGTGGTATAATTGTCTAGGTGAGTATCTATTAAAAAAAGGATTTGTGAATAATCCTATTTGCCTTTGTGTATTTGTTAAAAAAACAACAAGTGGTTGTTGAATTTGAAAGATGAATTTGAAATGAAAGACCTTGGACAAACTAAGTTTTGTCTTGGTTTACAGATAAAACATTTAAAAAATGTCATATCGTACATCAATCGAATTATACAAAGAGAGTATTAAAACACTTTAACATGGATAAAGCAAATCCATTAAGTACTCCAATGGTATGTAGATCTTTAAATGTTGAAAAGGATCCATTTCTGCCTGTGAAGAAAATGAAGATATACTTGGACCAGAAATACCATATATGAGTGCAATAAGGGCATTTTTGTATCTAGCAAATTGCACTTGTCCGTATATAACATTTGCTACTAATCTCCTGTCACGATATAGTTCTTCCCCTACACGTCGTCATTGGACAAGGGTTAAACATATCTTTAGATATTTGCAAGGAACGATTGATTTATGATTATTTTATCCTAGAGATTCCAATTGTGAGTTGATTGGTTTTTGCAGATGCATGTTTATTTATCAGATCCTCATAAAGCTAGATCACAAACAGGATATGTTTTCACAATTGGAGGCACAATAATATCATGGCGTTCACAGAAACAAACACTAGTTGCAACATCTTCAAATCATGCTGAAATCATAGCACTTCATGAAGCGAGTAGAGAATGTGTGTGGTTCAGAGCTTTAACTTGACACATACAAGAGACATGCGGATTATCATGCTCATATCAACCCAACAATACTATATGAAGATAATACCGCATGCGTTGCTCAAACAAAAGAAAGATATATCAAAAGTGACAAAACAAAACATATATCCTCAAAATTTTTCATGTATACACAAGAGCTCGAGAAGAAAAAAGAATTTGATGTTCAATACATCCGATCATGCGAAAATGTAACCGACTTATTCACAAGGGCGCTCCCTACTTCAACATTATTAAACACATTCGGAATATCGGGATGCATCACCTTCAAAGCTTGTGAATAAACAAAGGGTTGACAAATCGATGAAGAGTTTTTATGACTATACTCTTTTTCCCTCATCATGGTTTTTATCCCAAAGAGTTTTTCTATGATAAGGTTTTTAACGAGATAGTCAATAGACTTTCAAGGAGGAGTGTTAAAATAAAGAATGTCTTACGAAAGCGACTCTTAGCCTTCAATTTTTTTATCCAGAAAATTTAAAAATTTTACCTATAAAAAACAAACTCTTCACCCCTTATAATTACAACAGTTAATTCTCACTAATTAATTCTCCCATCTCTCATCTCTCCTTTCTTCCGTCACGAGCCTTTCAAACACTCTCTCCCTCTATTCTCTCTTCTCATATACACGGTAATATGTATATATTATATATATATTTATATATATTGTATATATATATTATATTATATATAAAGTTTTTATACATATATATATATAACCATTCCTTATATATATTATACATGTTAATATTATTAAATATATAATAATTATATTACATTATAACTATATTTATGTTATAATTATATTTATATTATAATCATATAATATATATTTTATATTTTGTAATATATATATATATATATATATACTAGAGATTATCTCTGCGCTTTGCGCACAAAAACAATTCTTTAAAAAAATTCTGTTTATGTAAAAAATTTTGTTCATATATACTATTCACTTGGCTTTGTGTTTTATTTTTATATTTTTAATTTTCAATAAATTTTTAAATTATTAAATTATTTCAAATTTGAATTATTTAATATTAATATTTCATGTGTATTTTTTAAATTTAATTTTTTTTTAAAATAAATTTTAATTTATTAATTTTTAAATTAAATATTTTTAAATTATTTTTAAATTATATTAATAAAAAAATAAAAAACCCTAAATTTTCTTTCATCTCCCTTTTCCTTCTTGCCTCCCCCTCCTCTCTCACCTTCCTCTTCTTCCCTTTCTTCTACCCTTCTTTTTCTCTCTCTCTCCTCAACATCCCTTCTCCGGCCGCTTCCCTTTCCTAGCACTGCGCGCCCTTTGCCTCCCCCAGCACCGCGCGCCCTTCGCCTCCCCCAGCACCGCACGCTTCGTCCCCAACAACCCGCGCCTCGACGAGCACCATGCCTAGCCTCACCCCGCGGCTCCCCTCCCCAACACCCACACCTCCCTCATCTCTCTGAACGACCCGCGCCTCCCTTCCCCCACGGTCTAGCTTGGTAAACTGAAAGAAGAGAGGAAAAGAAACAAAAAAACTGTTCTGGTGGAAGGGGAAGCGTAGAGAGGAGAGAGGAGACAGAGGAGGTTAGAAATTGATTTCATCTTTTAAAAATAATAAAAATTGATTGATTGGTACACATAATGACAACAAATAAAAAAAATCAAACCGATAAAAATTTGACACATGGCGAGTGATACTGTTCACTTGGTCTTGTGTTTTATTTTTATATTTTTAATTTTTTAATAAATTTTTAATTTATTTAATTTTTAAATTATTAAATTATTTCAAATTTGAATTATTTAATTTTAATATTTCATGTGTATTTTTTAAATTTAATTTTTTAATAAATTTTTAATTTATTAATTTTTAAATTAAATCTTTTTAAATTATTTTAAAATTATATTAATAAAAACCCCCCTCCTCCCTTCCCTTCCTATTCTTCCCTTTCTTCTCCCCTTCTTTTTCTCTCTCTCCTCAACATCCCTTCTTCTCCAGCCGCTTCCCTTCCCAACACCGTGCGCCCTTTGCCTCCCCCAGCACTGCGCGCCCTTCGCCTCCCCAGCACCGCACGCTTCGTCCCCAACAACCCGCGCCTCGACGAGCACCATGCCTAGCCTCACCCTGCGGCTCCCCTCCCCAACACCCCACGCCTCCCTTTCCCACCCGCCTCGTCTCTCTGAACGACCCGCGCCTCCCTTCCCCCACCGTCTCGCTTGGTAAACTGAAAGAAGAGAGGAAAAGAAAAGAAAAAACTGTTCTAGTGAAAGGGGAGGTGTAGAGAGTAGAGAGTAGAGAGAAGAGAGGAGACAGAGGAGGTTAGAAATTGATTTCATCTATTAAAAATAATAAAAATTGATTGATTGGTACACATAATGACAACAAATAAAAAAAATCAAACAGATAAAAATTTGACACATGGCTAGTGATACTATTCACTTGATCTTGTGTTTTATTTTATATTTTTAATTTTTTAATAAATTTTTAAATTATTAAATATTTTCAAATTTGAATTATTTAATATTAATATTTCATGTGCATTTTTTAAATTTAATTTTTTAATAAATTTTTAATTTATTAATTTTTAATTAAATCTTTTTAAATAAATTATATTAGGAGAGAAGAGATAGAGGAGGTTAGAAATTGATTACATCTTTTAAAAATAATAAAATATGATCGATTGGTACACATAATAACAACAAAAATAAAAAATATCAAACCGATAAAAATTTGACACATGGCCAGTGGTACTGTTCACTTGATCTTGTGTTTTATTTTTATATTTTTAATTTTTTAATAAATTTTTAAATTATTAAATATTTTCAAATTTGAATTATTTAATTTTAATATTTCATGTGCATTTTTTAAATTTAATTTTTTAATAAATTTTTAATTTATTAATTTTTAATTAAATCTTTTTAAATTATTTAAAATTATATTAATAAAAAAAATAAAAAACCCTAAATTTTCTTTGCTCTCCTTCTCCTTCCCGCCTCCCCCTCCTCCCTTACCTTCCTATTCTTCCCTTTCTTCTACCCTTCTTTTTCTCTCTCTCCTCAACATCCCTTCTTCTCCAGCCGCTTCCCTTCCCAACACCGTGCGCCCTTTGCCTCCCCCAGCACTGCGCGCCCTTCGCCTCCCCAGCACCGCACGCTTCGTCCCCAACAACCCGCGCCTCGACGAGCACCATGCCTAGCCTCACCCCGCGGCTCCCCTCCCCAACACCCCACGCCTCCCTTCCCCACCCGCATCGTCCCTCTGAACGACCCGCGCCTCTCTTCCCCCCGTCTCGCTTGGTAAACTGAAAGGAGAGAGGAAAAGAAAAAAAATTGTTCTCGTGGAAGGGGAGGCGTAGAGAATAGAGAGGAGAGAAGAGATAGAGGAGGTTAGAAATTGATTACATCTTTTAAAAATAATAAAATATGATCGATTGGTACACATAATAACAACAAAAATAAAAAATATCAAACCGATAAAAATTTGACACATGGCCAGTGGTACTGTTCACTTGGTCTTGTGTTTTATTTTTATATTTTTAATTTTTAATAAAATTTTAATTTTAATTTTTTTTAAATTATTAAATTATTTCAAATTTGAATTATTTAATTTTAATATTTCATGTGTATTTTTTAAATTTAATTTCTTTAATAAATTTTTAATTTATTAATTTTTAAATTAAATATTTTTAAATTATTTTAAAATTATATTAATAAAAAAAATAAAAAACCCTAAATTTTCTTTCCTCCCTCTTTTCCTTCTTGCCTCCCTTCCTCCCCCACCTTCCTTTTCCTCCCTTTCTTCTAACCTTCTTTTTCTCTCTCTCTCTCTCCTCAACATCGCTTCTCCAGCCGCTTCCCTTTCCCAGCACAGCGCGCCCTTTGCCTCCCCCAGCACCGCGCGCCCTTTGTCTCCCCCAGCACCGCGCGCCCTTCGTCTCCCCCAACACCGCGCGTTTCGTCCCCAATAACCCGCGCCTCGACCAGCATCATGCCTAGTCTCACCCCGCGGCTCCCCTCCCTAACACCCCACGCCTCCCTTCCCCACCCGCCTCGTCTCTCTGAACGACCCGCGCCTCTCGTCCCCCACCGCCTCGTTTGGTAAATTGAAAGAAGAGAGGAAGAGAAAAGAAAAAACTGTTCTGGTGGAAGGGGAGGCGTAAAGAGTAGAGAGGAGACAGAGGAGGTTAGAAATTGATTTCATCTTTTAAAAATAATAAAAGTTGATCGATTGATACACATAATGACAACAAATAAAAAAAATCAAACCGATAAAAATTTGACACATGGCCAATGATACTGCTCACTTGGCCTTATGTTTTATTTTTTTATTTTTAATAAATTTTTAATTTATTTAATTTATTTAAGTTTTAAATTATTAAATATTTTCAAATTTGAATTATTAAATTTTAATATTTCATGTGTATTTTTTAAATTTAATTTTTTAATAAATTTTAATTTATTAATTTTTAAATTAAAGATTTTTAAATTATTTTTAAATTATATTAATAAAAAAATAAAAAACCCTAAATTTTCTTTCCTCCATTTTTCCTTCCAGTCTCCCCACCTTCCTCTTCTCCCTTTCTTCTACCCTTTTTTTTTCTCTCTCTCCTCAACATCCCTTCCCTAGCCGCTTCTCTTTCCCAGCTCTGTGCGTGCTTTACCTCCCCAGCACCGCACGTTTCGTCCCCAACAAACCGCGCCTCGACCAACATCATGTCTAGCCTTACCCTGCGGCTCCCCTCCCACCACCCCACGTCTCTCTTTCCACCCGCCTCGTCTCTCTGAACGATCCGCACCTCTCTTTCCCACCGACTCGCTTGGTAAACTGAAAGAAGAGAGGAAAAAGAAAGAAAAACTGTTCTGATGGAAAATGAGCGTATAGAGTAGAGAGGAAAGAGGAGAGAGAGAGGCAGTTAGAAATTGATTTCATCTTTTAAAAATAATAAAAATTTATCGATTGGTAAATAAAAAAATCAAACCGATAAAAATTTGACATATGCTCAATGATAACATATGCTCAATGATACTGTTCATCTCGCTTTGTATTTTATATTAATATATTAATAATTAAAGATCAAAGACATATTCATTAATGATTAATTTTTAACAAATATATTTATTGTTGATTTTTTTAGTTAAAATAAATTTTATAACATTCGTTTAGAATATATTCTCCCATCAGCTTACGCTAAAACCCTAGAACTCCCAATACATCCGAAATTCAGTTCAGAGGGAACTCTGCGTCTCTTATCGGGTTTAACAATGGAGGATCGTGTACTTTCTTCTGTTCACTCCACGGTCTTCAAGGAATCTGAATCTTTGGAAGGAAAATGCATTAAAATCGAAGGATACGATTTCAACCAGGGAGTGAACTATCCTAAGCTTCTTAGATCCATGATCACCACCGGATTCCAAGCCTCTAATCTCGGAGAAGCAATTGATGTCGTCAACCAGATGGTTTGTTCATCCAATCTCGAATTAAACCCTTTGTCGCTTGTGTTCGTTCCCTTGTCCGAACTCTATCTAGTGGTGTAAATTTGATTCCTCTTATTGTTGGAAACGTTCTGGTTATTGGTTTGATGATGTTGGTAACATGGGGTTCGTTTGTGGTTGAATTGAAGCTAGATTGGAGGCTTGCTGATGAAAGTATACCCGAAGACTGTAGTGAAGAGGAGAAGGACCCCACATACAGGAAGACAGTGAGGTGTAAAATATTTCTGGGTTTCACTTCAAATCTTGTTTCGTCTGGTGTTAGAGATACAATTCGATATCTTGCTCAGCATCATATGGTTAGTGAATGTCTAAGACGTTTCTGTTATCCTGTTTAATTTTGTTTTATGATGCTACTTATGCAGACAAAATAGATTCACTTGGCTCTGATTTGATCAGCCTGGTTGTTTATTGATTCAAAGCTTTGAACTCTAATGTGATTTTCCTTTTCTTTTCATTGATTTCTGTGTGAAACGGGGTTTTTTTAAGGTTAGGAAAAGATAGAATGTGTATTTGCAGAAGCTTTTTGTGTCTTGATCATGAATGCTTAGGTAGGAGTGTTTGATTCAGATGCTTCTCTGCAGGTTGATGTTATAGTCACAACGACTGGTGGCATAGAGGAAGATCTCATAAAATGCCTTGCACCTACTTATAAGGGTGATTTTTCCCTGCCAGGAGCTTATTTGCGGTCAAAGGGATTAAACCGCATTGGGAATTTGCTGGTTCCAAATGACAATTATTGCAAATTTGAGGATTGGATAATCCCTGTGTTTGACCAGATGTTGAAGGAACAACAAGAACAGGTATCTCCTGTTTATTTCAAGAAAATAATATTCTCCTAAGAATCAAATGGCTTTGTTGGTTCAATACCTATTTTTGTAAATTTTTGTTTCCAATTGTTAGTAAGTTTTTGATATCAGCCATAGTTGCAATACAAAGCATTCAGTATCCAGACTAGACTGATTACTCTGTATCATCTCTTTGATTGTTTCTTTTTTTTTTTGTAGAATGTGTTGTGGACACCTTCTAAGCTGTTAGCTCGCTTGGGAAAAGAAATAAACGATGAGACCTCATACCTTTATTGGGCATACAAGGTACAGATGCTTCAATTTCTGTTTCCTTTTCAACATATTAATAAAGTTTTGGACCTAAATTTGCACTCTATTTGTCTTTATAGAACAACATTCCAGTTTTCTGTCCGGGTTTAACAGACGGCTCTCTTGGTGATATGCTGTACTTCCATTCATTTCGAACCTCGGGCCTCATCATTGATGTTGTGCAAGGTACATCCATAACTCAAAGAGTTATATCTTCCACCTTAACAATAAACATTGATGCATGATCTGTGAAATGTCGAATGTTTTTTTAGATATCAGAGCTATGAACAGCGAAGCTGTCCACGCGACTCCTAGAAAAACAGGGATGATAATACTAGGAGGTGGGCTACCAAAGCACCACATCTGTAATGCCAATATGATGCGTAATGGTGCAGATTACGCTGTGTTCATAAACACTGCACAAGAGTTTGATGGGAGCGACTCGGGTGCCCGACCTGATGAGGCTGTCTCTTGGGGTAAAATAAGAGGATCTGCAAAAACCGTTAAGGTCGAATTACATCTTCTGCATCTTTCTTATCTGCTTTAAGAGCTAACTGCCTACTGATTAGGGGTGTAAAATGAGTGTCGGCTCATAAAATATTTTCCCTTTTTGTATATTATTATATATAATATTGCATTTAATAAAACATAATATATTGTTTAAACACAATATTCTATTATAATGTATTTTTCCTTTTTCTAATAATTGATATAACAAAATAAAGAAACAATTTAGTAAAATTACGAGCGATCGAATAAGTACGATGATATTTTATACTTTTTATTCGAGAAGGTTATTTTTTATTTAGTACAATGATATTTTATAACATTATGTTTGAATTAATGTTTTCATATTTTCGATATTTTATTTGGTTCGTTTGATATGTTTAACATATATGATATTACAACTAATTCAAAATAATTAAATAGTTTGGCTCGCGAGCCAGCTCGTTTTTTGGCGAGCTAGAGGCGAGCCGAACTGAGCTAGGATTTTCCAGCTCGTTTAAAAAACGAGCCGAGCTGAGCCAGCTCGTTTTTTGGCGAGCTGAAGGCGAACTGAGCCGAGCTGAGCCGAGCCAGCTCATTTTACACCCCTACTACTGATTCTTACGTGTTGGGTCGCTTTGTCAGGTACACTGTGATGCCACCATTGCCTTTCCTCTGTTGGTAGCCGAAACATTCGCCTCGAAAGGACACTCCACCTCGGACACCAAGGCTTAGGATCATCTTTTCATGGCTCAATTCTTACTCTACGTTCTCGTTTTGTGCCCTTTTTCGTCACAAGTAAAAGGTGCAAATTCATGGCAAGAGCAAGCTTCTTGCAGCAATCAGTATGATTCTTTCGGTGATAAATTCCAAACAGAACTTGCCTGATATAGTTAAGTATGTAAGTTAAGATTAGACACTAGATTAATAATTGTTATCCATGAGACATAACTACTTGTGAGGATCTTCCTCAAGACACATACTCTACTTTTTATCTGATTGAGATACTTATTTTGTTGAAAAGTCCGAACCACATCGTAATGTCTCTTTACACTCGAGTGATACACAAAATCGGTACAATTATCTGTTCAACCGAACAAAAGATCCGATTGTAATTTAATCTTTTCTGGCTTTTTAAGGTGTTGTGCTACACCTGTAAAGTCTAGTGAGGCTTCGGGACATAACCATCAACGGCAAAGTTTCTGGTCGCTGCAGGAATCGCTAACCGAATGCCATCAAGTTCGGGCTTGGCAATCACTTGACATCCCAATCGAGACCTAAGAGAAACCATTTCCTTAAGAGACTTATTCTTTACAAGTTAAGTTCAGTGAAGGGCACTTACGTTTCTGTTAGACCGAAAGCCAAATCCAACATGTCATTCTCTTCATCGGTTGGCTCTTCAAGCTTGCTGTAGTATTCAGGATCCTGCAAAGGCATTTGTTTGCTAAGCCCTACGGCTTGAAACAGTTTAAGTGAACAGATACGAAAGAAATGAAGTACCGTTACAATAACATGACATGTAGAACAAGCTAGCGATGCCTCGCATGCTCCTGAAAACAAAAGTCTTTCCTTTTCAACAATTGCCAATGGATTTTCTTAGACTAATGAATGCGATATGCAAGGTATACAAACGAAGCAAAAGAAAAAGGTTCTTAGTAAATGACTCGAGTAAAGCCGCCACATGAGTTTTTTTACCTTCAAGTTCTATATCGTTTTGGTGTGCAGCTTCTAACATGGACATCCCGAGTGGGACTTTGATGCGCTTTTCTTCTCCGTCTTTGCTCACAAAGATGACAGATATCCTGATCAAAATGCATCCATGAGATCACGAAGTGTCGAAAATAAGTTAAATTTCACGCATCAAACTTGAAAACCTGTCTTCACGTGCAAATTGGAGTCCATTCACACGCCCAAATGACAGAAGAAAGAGAGGATGGTAAAGACCACAGACGAGGACAACGTAAATTCCTATTTCTTTTTACATTTTTCTAGTAAAGCAACTGCAGCTGCCAATAATTTTTCTGGTTTAATCAAGTAGTGAGAACAGCCTATAACCAAAGTTTCATTACGTCTCTATTTATGATCTTAAGTTCATCATTTACCATATTAAAGAGTACTAAAAATTACTTTTTGGAGACCTTTGAGCTTAAAGACAAAACAATCAAGATCAAGCTTTAAGTTTAGACAAAATTTCTTGGAAACAATGGTCCAAAAACGCTAGGTGTTAGTCAAACGATCAACCAAAGTCTAGACGTCTAGACGGATTAAATGGAATATATATAATATAATATAATATAAATTAATACAGCGAGATATATAAATATTAGTAAAGATTATTATTTTTTAAAAATAAACATTTTTCTATATTACTCGAAATAATTAATAATATTACATATATAATTTATAAAAAGAATATAAAACTTTAAATTTATAACCGAGTCCTACAACTTTCTTTGACAAGACTTGCCTCATTTATTCAAAGATTATATTCAATCTAAATGCATGTTTAGAAATATTTAGATTGTCTAAAAATAAACTTAAACCATCTGAAGGGACGCCTAAATTACGTAGAATGCCTAGAAACCGCTGAGACAACACAACTGTAACATTATATAACAAACCACTTACGTTTCCTTAACTTCATTATCTTGTTGTGAAGTACTTGCAGTAGACCCAGAAAAGGGTCGAAATCTTTGCATGTTGGCATTGTGGAAAACCCATCGATCTGCCTGCGAGTCGTGCTTTTAATGAGTTTAATATTAGAAAGGAATGAATACATGACTGCACCTCATCTCACAGCATCAGAAGAAAAGGAGAATCATCTACCGATGGTTGCATACATCCTTTATTGCATTTTGTAGACCTAGGTCCTGGAAAGCCTGCAGGAAATACAAAAAATGGATCAGCAGGACACCAATTTACACTGAAAAGAGTCTCTTCTACTCAATGTTCACCACGGGCTAAACTTATCCCATTCATATCTAGAGGAATTCAAACACTCAAACAAGTTAAAGCACATGTCAAATATGGATTTGGGTTAACTAATCCCAAAAGTTAGCTCAGGAGTTTAGGATTGTCCAACATCATATATATACGAGTTCAAAGTTCATGTCCTACCCGATATGGAACAATTTATCATAACACTACCTTTCATGCCCAGCCTTAGTCTTGGAGAGTGGACATCATAATAGGGGGGCCAACATCGGTATATTCAAATTGGAACGAACTGTATTTTGATATCGTGTCAAATATGAATTTGGATCTAACTAATCTCAAAAGCTAGCTCAAGAGTTTAGGATTTTCCGATACCATCTATATGAATCCAAAGTTCATGTAGCCGACTATTTCAAAGAAAACTTCCACAAGATGATCGAATTCATTTACTTTGAGAGGAAGCCACCTTTCTGTGATGATATGGAGAAATATACACATTCCTACCTTTCAATGTAACCCAGAGAGATGACCCAACGAAACAACTTTCTATTTACCACATCCAATGTTCACCATCCTTTTACAAGTCCAATCAATTCGTGTAACACATTGGGACATATTCAAATGAATGGTTGCGAATGCTCGAAACAGGAGCGGACAACTTACCACGATGGAGCTGTCTGAAAATTCGATATCCAACCTTCGAGAACCGAGAAAATAACATACCAAAGCAGCAAACGATGTCTCTATATAAATATATAGAAACTAAAATCAGTCTCCGTACATAAAACCCATTAAGCATCAAATTTAAGTCCTTGGAATAATCGAGAAATGATTCGCAACGGGGCCAAGATGACAAACAAAACAATACATAGAAGTCGGTTTTCTCCGGAAAAGAAGAAAAATTTAAAGAACTTACGTGAACAGGAAGGAAATCGACAAACAGGGTTCTGGTCGGATTGACTCGAATTGCTCGGTTCGGCTTTCACTTTGCGGCGAAGATGAGGACAGACGAAGGTGATTCGAGAAGGGGCAGAACTGTAAATATGGGAAGTACGGAGGTCAGTTTTGTAAAATCGGAAGGTTTCCACAATTACTTCGAACTACTATTCTATTTGATATATTCGATGTATACCCAAAAACTTAGTAAATTTCGAATAAAGAAATTTTAGTTTTCACTATATAACAAAACGAACCATTTCATTTATAAAGTGAAAATGGATCTCCACTTGACATCATTCCCTCGAAAGTTCCTCGATGTATGCATAAATTATGTAAGTGTAGTAATGTAGAGAGATTGAATTGAGAATTGAACATCGGAATTTTTTTAATTTGTTTGAACACCAATTATCAAACAAAAAGGATATCTTTCTTACTTCATGTATATCCTTATAAATATAATTATTAAATAGAAAAAATTGGAGAAAAGATAAAATTGTCTTTATTTTCGCACGTGAAAAAAACACACGGTTTGATAGTTTTTTATTTTGGTAAAAATTTTTTAAAGTTGAGAGTATGGTGCGAGAGAAGATTTTAAAGTTGAGAGCAAGAATCGAATTCAAAGTAAGCAAGAAGACAATTTTGAAGTTGAGACCAAAGAAATTTTAAAGTGGGAAAGAAATGGCAAGGATCGGTATTGAAGAAGAGAGCACGAGTTAATCTTCAATGACGTCTGTAAGTAGATCGATTTCTAGGGTTTCACGTTGCAGATGAAATATATTAGAGATCAGACTTTTGAAAACGAAATTGTTTGTTGATTTGAAATCTGTGTGAGTCTCAGTGAGTCGTTTGAGTCTCAATGAGTCGTTTAAGTCTCAGTGAGTCGTTTCGACTCAAGTGACTCATTGGGTCTCAAGGGTTGCTTGAGTCGCAAGGGTTGTTTGAGTCTCCTTGAGTCGTTTGAGTTGAAGAGGGTTAGGAGTCTCAGTGAGTCGCTTGAGACTCGTGACCTCTTCGACTTAAGCGACTCATTGGGTCATAAAGGTCGCTTGAGTCGCTAAGGTCGAGGCGCTTGAGTCGTATGGGCCGCTTGATTCCCAAGGGTCACTTGAATTGCATGGGTCGCTTGAGTCGCATGGGTCGCTTAAGTCGCAAGGATCTCTTGAGTCGCAAGGGTCGCTTGAGTAGTAGAAGTCTAATGTATTCTTAATTGATCATTTTGTAGGTGACGCCAAAGCCGAAGTTTCTTTATGAATTTAGGCACATGGACAAAATGCCAAAGATCACCGCCAATTGTTATCCTCACGAGACAATAAAGAAGTTGAGATGAATCTTAAATGAATATGAGTTGCATTACTTCAACAAAGATTCACAATTTAGACATTTATTCCATTTCCAATGTGACTCCATATTGACGAAGGTTCAAATGTCTGTCCTATTAAATCATTCCATGATTGTACGAACAAGAAGAAATTGTAGTTCGTCGTAAACAGTGTTCCCATTAGTGGATTATGCACTAATTACCAAATTGAATGTGGATCATATCCCAAGGATGGGAGTCCAAAAGGGGTGATACATTCAGGCTAAAGAATTTCGACCATGGAAATACGACCATCGCATAAGTGAGTGAAAAGCTTGTGAAGGCGAAGAATTCCACCAACCGGACGAGGTTGGCAACTTTGATATTGTTGTGGCAAGTTCTAAATCACAAGCCTTCATCAGACAATTTTATCAACCATGATCTCATTGACATGGTTAATGTCGTGGAATTTTGTGAAGGCTTTCCATGGGGACTTTATACATTCGGGAAGCTTGTGGATACTTTCCACAAGCACGTTAGCGGGGAATCACCGAATCCAAAATGGCATTGTGGTGTTTTCATGATCTCATTAATGTTAAGTTGTATATATTATTCGAACAACATTAATGTTTTCGTACTTTTTGTATGCTTATCATTTTGTTTTAATATTTCAGTTACTTCCATTCGAAACCATCCTTAGGTTGGACGGAAAGGGATGATATGTTGATGTTATGGATGCCGATCCATCATGCCCAAGGATGTACAAGAAGAAGGTTAAATCCAATTTTAACCCGAAGTATGTAGATGTGATGAGACATATTAGAGATTCTAAGGTAAAAATTACACAAGGATCACAATGGTCACAAGGGGTCATAAAAGTTATTTGTTGTTTTTGCAGGATATTCGAAGTATTCTTCGTGCTAAACACAATGAGAAAACTTTACTTTTTGATCTGGAGGATTACGAAGAATGCAACGACTCCGATGTTTAGATATGGATGGAACATCTACATAGAAATCCAAAGGGTATTTGTTGGGAGGACATCCGTAAGTAAGAACTGTTGACACGGAAAATTGCTCTTGGTGATAAACAAAATGGGAAAGGAAAGGAGACTAAGAGGAAGAAGAGCATAGGTGAAAAATCAATAGAGGTTGTAGATGTTCCACCCATATCTGAAGCCGATGAAGAGGAAGGATGTGTAGGTGATGCTAAAGCTGATGACGAAGGAAAAGGTGATGCTGAAGCTGATGAAGAAGGAGAAAGCGATGTTGAAGTTGAAGCTGAAGGAGAAGGTGATGATGAAGCTAAAGGAGAAGAAGCTACACTCCCTCTGACATTGGAGCAGAAATTGATATATGAGATAAAGAATTCAGAGAAAAGAATCATCAACACCGTAAGAGACCTTCTAAGAGATGTCGGGTTTCATTTGCCTAATCTAAAATAAAAGACGACAAATCCCAAAGGTGCTGACACAACAAAATCAAAGTTTTCCGAGAAAGATGTGAGCACCGAACACCAATCTTCCGACACACTAAGAGATGATGATTTTGAATTCCTTCGACTTCCATATCCAGTGTCAAGAGAAGAGCAAGTCGAAGAGCCGGTGGAGTCAGAGGCAGAAAAATGACACTCGATATGGCTCTAAAGAGAATTTGACAAACATTTCAAAATTAATTGAAAATATTACATCTGTCGCCAGTATTCCTCTAATTGAATACATTTCTAAAGATGTTCCTCTAGTGGTTTTTCCTGTCGAATTTCCACCAAGTAAGTAATATTGAGTCACAAAGGTTATTTGAGTCAAAAGGTCGCATGGGTCATAAAAGGTCGCATGAGTCGCATGGGTCTCAAAGGTCGTATGGGTCGCATATGTTGCAAGGGTCACATATGTCCTAAGGGTCGCATATGTAGCAGATGTTGCATGGGTCGCATAAATGTCACAAAGGATGAGTCTAATGAATGGAGTAATTTTTATGCAGATGTTGTCATCAATGTTCCTGAGGAGATTCTTACCGAGGATAGTGGGTCCTATCGAAAAGGTTGCCGCTGATGTTGGTGCTGAGGGAACTCCAGAAGTTCCAGTCAAAGAGGTTGAAGTTCCACCAAGTAAGTAATATTGAGTCACAAAGGTCATTTGAGTCAAAAGGTTGCACGGGTCACAAAACGTCGCATGGGTTGCATGAGTCGCATGGGTCACAAAGGTTGCATCAGTCGCATAGGACGCAAGGGTCATATATGTCCCATGGGTCGCATATGCAGGAGATGTCGCATGGGTCGCATCAATGTCACGAAGGATGAATCTAATGAATGACATAATTTTTATGAAGATGCTGATGTCGGTATTCCTGACGAGGTTCCTGCCGAGGATACTGTAGTGTTTCCTATCAAAGAGGATGCCACTGATGTTGATGCTGAGGGAAGTCAAGAAGTTCCAGTCAAAGAGGCCGAAGTACCACCAAGTAAGTAATATTGAGTCACAAAGGTCACATGAGTCGCATGAGTCACAAAAGGTCGCATGAGTCGCATGGGTCATTTAAGTCATCAAGGTCACATGGGTTATAAGGATATTAGGATATTATTGTATTAAGGGTATAATTGTATTTTACTATTCTCTCATTAGGTCATATCATTAACCTATTGTATATATAGCCGTTTATGGCCTTTCAGTAATCAATAATTCAGATTACCATTCACATGGTATCAGAGCAAAAATCGTCTCACGACGAAACCCTAACCGCTCACTTGATCTCCCTCAAGCCGCGTCGCAACTGAATCCCTTGATTCTCGGACGCGTCTTGCCCAACAACCTCCACAAAACTCGGCCGCGTCCTCCCAACAACTTCCCTAGTCTCTCACGTCGCGTCTTGCCCTCATGTCGAACATCCCGGAGCCGTCGAATTGCACCGAGTTTATGAGCATGTTCGATCCGCAACAGCCACAGAAACTTCTCTTCGCTTGCAACATGTCAAGCGTTACGAAACTCACCCCGACGAACTACCTCACTTGGAGCGTTCAAATCCGTTCTCTCCTCGAAGGATACAATCTCGAGTGCTTCATCACCGAAGACTCCATTGTGCCGCCAGCCATGATTCACATCGATGGAATTCAGCAATCCAACCCCGCCTTCAGCCCATGAAAACACAACCGGTCATTGCCCGAGCAACTTCCGTTCGAGAAGCGTGGCGAACCCTAGCCAACATCTATGGCAAATCCTCTCGTGGTTGTGCTTCATCACCGAAGACTCTATTGTACCGCCAGCCATGATCCACGTTGATGGGATCCAGCAACCCAATCCCGCCTTCAGCCCGTGGAAACATCAAGATCGTTTGATCTTTAGCTCTTTGCTCGGCGCACTCTCTCTCCCGCTTCTACCGGTCATTGCCCGAGCAACTTCCGTTCGAGAAGCGTGGCGAACCCTAGCCAACATCTATGGCAAATCCTCTCGTGGTTATATCAAACAACTACGAGATCAAATCAAACGCTGTGCCAAAGGATCTCAATCGGTGGAAGAATACCTAAGGTTCATCACCACCAAAACCGACGAACTCTCTCTCCTCGGGAAACCAATGGATCACGAGGACGTTCTTGAAGCCATCCTTGATGGAATGCCGGAGGAGTACAAACCTATAGCTGATGTGATCAATGCCAAAGACATCGCAATTTCAATTGAGGAGCTACACGAAAAACTCCTCAATCATGAGACAAAATTGGCCGTAGATCTCCCACCCGCCGCCGCTGCCCTACCAGTCACGGCTCATCTTGCTGCTGCCCGTCCAAGACCACGCAACCCTAACCCTCAATGGAGTCACAACAACAACCGGAACTCCACGGGTGGTTACCGAGGCCGCTGCCAAGCTTACGGGACTCAAGGATACAACACAAAATTCTGCTCCCGCTTCCGCCTCATATCCGCAAACAACTCCTCCGATCCGACTCCACAACGGTGGACACCTCCTCCACGTCCTTGGCCGCCTACTGCAAACGTTGCTACCTATCCCACGTATGATACCTCGAGTTGGCTCCTTGACAGTGGTGCCTCACATCACATCACTTCCGACTTGCAGAATCTATCACTCCACAATCCGTATCATGGTGGCGAAGAGGTCACCATTGCTGATGGCTCCGGACAACCGATTACTCATACGGGTTCCTTTTCGATCTCCTTACCAAATAGTTCATTATTGCTTGATAATGTGCTTTCTGTCCCTTCAATGCACAAGAATTTGGTTTCGGTTCAGCGCTTATGCAAGTCTAATAATGTTTCCGTTGAATTCTTTCCTCATATGTTTCAGGTGAAGGATCTAAACACGAGGGCGCCGGTTCTTCAAGGAAACACCAAAGATGGAGTGTATGTGTGGCCGTCCTCTACCACCAATACCTCACCCACTGTCGCATTCTCCAACCTAAAGCCCATCGTTTCCACTTGGCATTCCCGTCTAGGACATCCGTCACTATCCATGCTCAAACACGCCTTGTCCAAGGTTCATATTCCTTTAGTTCGAGAGTCTTCCGTTTCTCCATGCAATTCTTGTCTTAGTAATAAGAGTCATAAACTTCCGTTTAATGAGTCATCTATTGTTTCTTCTCAACCACTTGAGTTTGTTTTCTCCGATTTATGGACATCTCCGATTATTTCAACGGATGGTTTTAAGTATTATGTTCTTTTTGTTGATCATTTTACGCGTTATTCTTGGCTTTATCCGCTCAAACTAATATCCCAAGTTCGAGCAACTTTTATTGTCTTCAAATCTCTTGTCGAAAACAAGTTTAACGCTAAAATCGTCAATCTTTACACCGACAACGGTGGAGAATACATAGCCCTCCGTTCTTTTCTATCGGACAATGGCATCTCACACTACACAACTCCACCCCACACTCCCGAGCATAATGGGATATCCGAACGTCGACATCATCACATTGTCGAAACCGGATTATCTCTTCTTATGCATGCCTCTCTACCACTACCCTATTGGTCTTATGCCTTTACGACCCCGATCTATCTAATCAACCGCATGCCCACGCCTCTCTTTTCCTATGCCTCGCCCTACGAAGCTCTCTTCCAAACTCCACCGAAACTCCATAAACTGAAAATCTTTGGCTGTTTGTGCTACCCTTGGCTGCGTCCCTATGCCTCTCACAAACTAGACCTTAGGTCCGCTCCATGTGTCTTCCTTGGCTACTCCAACATCCAAAGCGCGTATCTTTGTCTTGACCTATCCAAACTTCGGGTCTTTGTCTCGCATCATGTTGTCTTTAATGAATCCGTCTTCCCCTTTGCTAATCTTTCCCAATATGTCACACATCCTAACATACCCGCTGCCTCTTCATTGTCCCATGGTCCTTCTTTCTCACCCATTGAGCCCTTCACCTTGGCCCACGCTCCATCTTCACCACCGCAGCCCCCAAGATTAGATTCTTCCCTGATCATA
>CM071873.1:31424966-31455386 GCA_036759665.1 Gynandropsis gynandra
TTACCATCCATCATTAGATATCTTGAACCACAAATGAGTGATGTGTTCACAACTCGGTTTTTGCTGATTGTCATTTTAATGAGAGTTTAATGAGAATGAATTTTCAGCGTTAAGAAGAGGAATAAATTACACCTCACAAAATTTAACATGGGAAACACAATCATTATTATATCTTGATCATCTTAAAAACACAATGCAATTTAGAAGTGTAAAAGATCATATATTTGGAGTATTGCAAATCAACTTCCAGATGGTTCAATGATACAACACAGTTTACAAGATCATATATATCGGCTGCAAATGCACCTGCTCGTATAGAAATACCAAAAGGTGATACGGGTGAAAGAATTTCAAATGCGTCTACAACACGGTTAAAGCGTGGAAGACCATTTGGTTCTAAAGATAAAAATCCTCGAAAAAGAAAAATGTTTGATAAAGATATTGGTTCTTAGATCATAGAGAATATCCCAAAATAAACAAACGAGGAAGATGATCTTCATAATGAAAGTGATGAAAATAATCATGAGCATACATTAACTATATATATGATGAAAAGACCATAAAAAGAGATGAAATAAATGACAATGATGAAATATTCTCATTTCTATATCCAAAGAAATTGAAAATGATAAGAAGATCCAGAATCAATGTCAATGTCTGAATATAAAAAGAGACATGATTGGATAAAATGGAAAGAAACTATGCAAATAGAGTTAGAATCATTGAATAAAAGAAAAGTATTTGGACCCATCGTTCAAACTCCTAATGGTGTTAAACCAGTTCGATGCAAATGGGTTTTTGTGCGAAGAGAAATGAAAAATAATGAGATCACAAGATATAACCGTATTGTCACACAAGGTTTTTCCTAGAGACCTAGAATTGATTATAAGGAAACATATTTCTCTGTTTGGATGGAATCACATTTAGATGCTTGATGAGTTTAACTATATAAAAAAATTTAGATATGTACCTTATGGATGTGGTTGCGGTATATCTATATGGATCTTTGGATAATGATATACACATGAAAATCCCTCAAGAATTAAGAATGCCGAAAACATCAAAGTCAAAGCTTAAAAAATGTGTGCAATCAAATTGAAACGATCTTTATATGGGTTGAAACAATTTGGCGGTATATGGCCCAATCGTCTAAGTGAATATCTAATAAAAATGGGATTTGTGAATAACCCTATTTGTTCTTATGTATTTATTCAGAAAACAAGTGGATTTATGATTATTGTTGTTTATGTTAATGATTTGAATATAATTGGGACCTCAAAAGAGATTGAAAATGCTCGAAACTATCTGAAAGATGAATTTGAAATGAAAGACGTTGGACAAATAAAGTTTTGTCTTGGTTTATTGATAGAGCATCTAAAAAATGGTATATTCGTACATCAATCGAATTATACAAAGAGAGTATTAAAACACCTTAACATGGATAAAAAATCCATTAAGCACTCCTATGGTATGTAGATATTTAAATATTGAAAAAGATCCATTCCGTCCTTGTGAAGAAAATGAAGATATAGTTGGACTAGAAGTACCATATATGAATGCAATATGGGCTCTGTTGTATCTATAAATTTCACTCATCTTGATATAGCATTTGCTATTAATTTCTTGTCACGATATAGTTCTTCCCCTACAAATCGTCATTAGATAGGGATTAAACAAATCTTTCGATATTTACAAGGGATGATTGATTTAGGATTGTTTTATCTTAGAGATTCGAAACATGAATTATTCGGTTTGCAGATGCAAGCTATTTATGAGATCTTCATAAAGTAATATCACAAACTGGATATGTTTTTTTTACAATTGGAGGTAGAACGATATCATAATGCTCTGGAAAGCAAACATTAGTTGCAACATCTTCAAATCACGCCGAAATTATTGCACTGCATGAAGCAACTAGAGAATGCATGCGACTCAGGGATATAACCCGATATATATATATATAAGAAACATGTGGATTATCAGCTAACATTGATCCAACAATTTCATATAAAGATAATGCAGCATGTGTCGCCCAAAAAAAACAAGGATACATCAAAAGCAATAGAACGGAACATATCCCTCCAAAAGTTTTTTCATATACCTAAGAGCTTAAGAAGAAGAAAGAATTTGATATGCATTACATTAGATCAAACGAAAATATAGCTGATCATTCACAAAGGCACTCCGTACTTCAACATTGTGAAAACACATTCATAACATCGGGGGTGTGTTACCTTCGAAACTTATGAACAAACAAAGGGTTGAAAAATCAAGGGGAGTTTTTATGGTTGCAATCTTTTTTTTTCATCATGATTTTTATCCCAATGGATTTTTCATGATAAGGTTTTTAACGAGGCAATCGATATACATTCAAGGAGGAGTATTATAATTATAAAAATTTATAATAATATAAACTTATGAATGTATAAAACTTTTATGAAAGGTCTTATTGAAATTATTATTTTTTAAATTGAAGAGTCATATTTATTTTCCTATAAATAGACAATGTAATAATTCATTTCAATACACACATTACAAACTCCAAAAGTCTTCTCATTCTCTAATACTCGCTTCATTCTCATATTTTCTCCATTCTCTCATATTCAAATTCTAGTTAATTTCCTATCTTTTTCTTTATTAGATATATCATAGATATATATCATATATAAATATATTTATAATATGACATATCATATATTATGCATATCATATATTATGTATATACATATCATATATCATGTTATTAACATCTATATATATGTATCTTAGATATACAAACATATTTATAATATGTACATGCATATATCTATATCATATCACTAAAATAACATCACATTATCAATGGATCCGTCCGTTGATATGAATTTCCAACGGGTTGTAACGGATGCCCGAAAATGATCATCAGTCATAGTTCCATTGCATTGATACATTGAAATACCGTTGGAAACCCCTAAATATTTTCCATTGGATGTACATTGACATTGTCAACAAATGCCTGTTGCAATTTAGAATTTCGAGGTTGCCGTTGGAAAATTTCAACGTGACGTTTCAATGGGCATCCGTTGAAAAATCATTTATTGTTTGAAATCAAGGCTTTTACCATCAAGTCATCAACACCAAATATATTCTCAAATAGTGTCATCTTCTTCAACAATATATATATCGAGATAGTGGATGTATAGAAGAAAAGATCCGTAACCGAGGAAGTTACTCAAAATTCTTACATGGATTGGAGCAGTTCATGAGTTTTGCGTCGATACAACCTTTGTGTCAAGAACGCGAGACAATGTTATGTCCCTGCAAAAGATACAAAAACATGAAGTATCAAAGTAAATAAATTGTTTGCAAACATCTTTACAAGGTGGTTTCGTACAGAATTACTAAATTTGGTTATTTCACAGTAAAAATTGTGGCGTTAGAGATATTATGCAAGAAGTACAAGAAATAGAAAAAAATGAAGAAGTTGTTTATGAAGTATCGGCAACCAATCCATATGTGGAAATGGTGTCAAATGCTTTTCCTAGATTTGTTGAGCAACCGCATGAAGAGATGCCGAACAATGAGGAACGTCGATTTTTCAACCTATTGGATTCGGCAAAACAACCTATATATAAAGGTTGTCGTAAATGTCAGTCTCATTTATCTTTATCCTCAAGATTGATGAGTATAAAAACAAATTACTAAAATCCCAAGTTCGAGCAACTTTTATTGCCTTCAAATCTCTTGTCGAAAACAAGTTTAACGCTAAAATCGTCAATCTTTACACCGACAACGGTGGAGAATACATAGCCCTCCGTTCTTTTCTATCGGACAATGGCATCTCACACTACACAACTCCACCCCACACTCCCGAGCATAATGGGACATCCGAACGTCGACATCGTCACATTGTCGAAACCGGATTATCTCTTCTTATGCATGCCTCTCTACCACTACCCTATTGGTCTTACGCCTTTACGGCCCCGGTCTATCTAATCAACCGCATGCCCACGCCTCTCCTTTCCTATGCCTCGCCCTACGAAGCTCTCTTCCAAACTCCACCGAACCTCCATAAACTGAAAATCTTTGGTTGTTTGTGCTACCCTTGGCTGCGTCCCTATACCTCTCACAAACTAGACCTTAGGTCCGCTCCATGTGTCTTCCTTGGCTACTCCAACACCCGAAGCGCGTATCTTTGTCTTGACCTATCCAAACTTTGGGACTTTGTCTCGCGTCATGTTGTCTTTAATGAATCCGTCTTCCCCTTTGCTAATCTTTCCCAATATGTCACACATCCTAACATACCCGTTGCCTCTTCATTGTCCCATGGTCCTTCTTTCTCACCAATTGAGCCCTTCACCTTGGCCCACGCTCCATCTTCACCACCGCAGCCCCCAAGATTAGATTCTTCCCTGATCATAGTTGAGAGTGACACGGACACTAGCAACGCTGCGGTCTCCTCTTCTCCGGCGTCGACTTCGGATGCGGTCTGTCATCCTGCGTCGCCTTCGGACACGACTCCTGCGTCTTTCTCGGACGCGGCCCCTGCGTCTTTCTTTCTCGGACGCGGCGCCTGCGTCTTTATCGGATGCGGATCCTGCGTCTTTCTCGGACGCGGCCCGTACTCTCGCATCGTCTTCGGACGCGGCCCGTGCTACTGTTGTGGAACCAACCAATCGAAACGTGCATCCCATGGTGACTCGCAGCAAGGTCAATCTGAATCGATCTAATCTTCCATTTGCGAATGTTTGTACAGGTTCTCTAGACGACACTGAACCTGCTACAGCAACACAAGCTCTACGTCACACCAAATGGAGACAAGCAATGAGTGATGAATTCAATGCTCTTCTAAGCAACAAGACATGGGACCTTGTCTCTCATCACACCGCAAGCAATGTTGTTGGCTGCAAATGGGTTTTCCGTATCAAACGAAAACCCGATGGTTCCATTGATCGCTACAAGGCTCGTTTAGTTGCTAAGGCTTTCATTCAACGTCCGGGCGTGGATTTTCACGAGACTTTCAGTCCCGTGGTCAAGCCCGCAACCATTCGCACCGTGCTTAGTCTTGCGGTCTCCCACGGATGTTACATCAATCAGCTTGATGTTAACAACGCCTTCCTTCAAGGCACACTCACCGAAGATGTATACATGGAGCAACCACCCGGTTTTGTTGACAAGGATCACCCTTGTCACGTGTGCAAACTTCGAAAAGCTATCTATGGTCTCAAACAAGCTCCCCGTGCGTGGTACTCTGAGTTACGGACGTTTTTGCTTCACATTGGTTTTAAGAACTCTCTTGTAGATGCCTCACTCTTTGTGCTCAACACGTTAACTACAAAGCTCTATGTTCTCATCTATGTCGATGATATGATCATCACGGGCTCTTCTTACGCTCATATTCAGAACTTCATCAAGTTGTTGGCGTCTCGGTTCTCCATTAAAGATCTTGGTGCTCTAACCTTCTTCCTCGGAATTGAAGCCACGCGGGCACCACAGGGTCTCCACTTGTCGCAGCGGAAGTATATCACGGATCTTCTCATTCGGACCAACATGAATGAGGCGAAGCCTGTCTCGACACCATTGCCATCGACCTCACGGCTCACCATTTCCTCGGGCTCACCTCTGTCCGACCCCACTGAATTTTGTCAAGTCATTGGCAGCCTACAATATCTTGCCCTCACGTGTCCGGATGTTAGCTATGCTGTCAACAATTTGTCTCAATTCATGCATCAACCCACGGATGAACATTGCTTTGCGCCAAACGTGTGCTTCGTTATCTTGCTGGTTCTCGTGCTCAAGGTATCTTTCTTGCCGCTCACAACGCTTTAACTCTTCATGCCTTTAGCGATGCGGATTGGGCTGGTGATTCATCCGACTTCAAATCCACGGGGGCATACATTGTGTTTCTTAGCAAACATCCCATCTCATGGTCATCCAAGAAACAAAATGGCCACTCACGATCATCCACCGAAGTGGAATATCGGTCCGTAGCCAACACATCGGCCAAAATTTGCTGGCTTGGTAATCTTCTCATGGAACTTCGTGTCACCCTCACATCGGCTCCTACCATTTATTGTGACAACCTCGGAGCTACTTATCTCAGCGCCAATCCGATTTTTCACTCTCGTATGAAGCACCTTGCCCTTGATTACTTCGTTGTTCGTGGTCAAATTGAAGGTGGTACACTTCGCGTTTCTCACGTGCACTCCAAGGACCAACTCGCCGATCTCCTTGCAGTTACAATTTCACGAGTTGTGTACCAAGATTAGAATCACCTTCGGTGATTCATCTTGCGGGGGCGTATAAGGATATTAGGATATTATTGTATTAAGGGTATAATTATAATTTACTATTCCCTCATTAGGTCATATCATTAACCTCTTGTATATATAGTCGTTTATGGCCTTTCAGTAATCAATAATTCAGATTACCATGCACATGGGTCGTATGGGTCACAAAAGGTCGCATGCGTCGCATGAATCACAAAGATCGCAAGGGTCATATATGTCCCATAAGTGACATATTTCCAAGGATCGAATGGGTTGCATATGTCCCATGAGTCATGAAGGATGAATCTAATGAATGGAGTAATTTTATGCAGATGCTGGAGCTTCATCATATGAGTTTAATCATCCAACTATAATTAAACAAAAGTTAAGACCATGAAAGGCAAGACATGAGCCATATGTTGAACCTCCGCCGACTGAGCCACCGACGAAAAGAGTAAAAATAGTTGGGGAACAAAACCCACGAGGTGAACCAACAACAAAGGAAGCGGGAGGAAGGGGGAGAGGGCGAGGGTGAGGGAGAAGGCAAGTGCAAAAAACCGTAGAAGAGGTTGTTCAAGAATCCATGGAAGAGGTGGTTCAAGAACCCGCAGAAGAGGTGGTTCAAGAACCCACAAAAAGATGGTTTAAGAACCCGTATAAAGGTGGTTCAAGAACCTGTAGGGAATCAAGAATTTGTGTGGAAGTCCAAGGGATTGGAAGAGGTCAAGATAACCCGTGAGCCTTCGTTCATTGACGCTAGTGGTCCACAGTTGGCTCATCTATATAAATTTATGATGAAACCTCTGAAATAGATTGTCCCCAGGGGCCAGAGTTTTGGAAGATCATATTAAAGGATGACACATGGCTTGAAGATGATGTAAAATTTTTTAAAACTTAGTCACGAAAGTTACAAAGGTCATAGAGTTCATTTTGGGTCATATGTATTCATGTTAGTTAACTTATTTTTTTGCAGTAATTGGATGAGGTGTTGTTCGAACTGTATAATCGCATCCGGAGATTCCTAGAACGATATGGGTGTTTATGATATTGCTTTCATGCAGACGCTCACGATGTGGATATATGAGGACATGGAAGAATTTCCAGACACTCTTATTGATTATTTAGAGGGAATCTCTCTATTCAAATATGGTTAGAAAATAGTGGATGAGTACGATGGCTTGCTCTCAATCGTAAACATTCTATCACCCAAAGATCTATATATGCCTTGTCATTGGGTAGCCATAAAAGTGGATTTCAGAACCCGATGCATCTGGTATCTTATGACCTTTACCAACCTTATGTGTAGCTGAAATTGCGTGATTGTATGGATACTTATCTATATCAAACATTTTGTAACCGCACGTTCTTTTTTGAAGAGTCACTACAAATCTTCTACCATCTCATTTCTCACCTCATACTTATCACCCAGTCTATTCGATTCAATACCCTCATACTTAGATGCCTGTCCAAATCGTTCATATAATGTTTTCTCAACATAAGGTGTTAACTTTTGAGAATCATCACAAGTAGTTGTTTCAAACCTATACCTATTGAACCATTCCACTGTCTTTCCCAAACAAATATATAAAAACGCTAGGATCAAAAACTTTTTTGATGTCTTCAACGTTGAATTTATTGACTCAGCCTCATTAGTGGTTAATAAATTGTACCTTTTACCCTTAAATTTGCATCTTGCCCACCTAACGAGATCAAGTTCCTCTTTCTCCAAATACGTTGCAATATTATGATACATGTGCAAAGGTCATAAAGGTCAAAATGGTCATAACAGTCACAAAAGTAAAAAAGATCATATTTGTACATGACCTTCAAATTACTAAATAGCACTTCAAATTCGTTCTCACACTAAAATGTTTTGAATTCAAGATTTCTACCACGCGTAATTTCCATTTAAAACTATTTCCAAAAAACTTACATCGTACTTCCCACAGTTTCGAATGAGAACTCAATGTTCGATATCTAAAACAAGCTTCAAGTGAACTCTTCCTTACAAATGCATGTACATATTTCTTGCTATCAAACTCTTACCAAATTTTAAACTGCAATCCACTTCAAACTCAAAGATATTATTTTGATTGTCTGCCTTCTTGTAAACTATCATTTCCAAATTATTCTCACCATCACCATCTTTATGCTCCGTTGGCCCATCAATATCAACTTTATTACTGTAATAAACAACTTCATCAAACTACCATATTTATAGCACAACCACCATCTTCTCTTAATCGGCTAGTAATCATCCAAATCCAAAATATTTACTGTTTCGTTGGGTTACTCTAAACTCTACTTTTGTTATTTGAACCTATAATAACACATTCATCATAATCTACAACACCTCCATCCCCACCTTTTCTAGCAATGCTTCCAAAAACAGAAATTAAAGGTTCAACTTCCCTCTCAATTTCCATTTCACACTTCACACTTGCTGATTTTATCTCTACATACAGATAACAAATAAGATTTTTGTCATTCATTATATATGTCGGTTTCTTATTTTCAGAAATATTGGACAAATAGCTTAACTTCAATTTCGTTATATTTTTTCCACTATCATCTCTGCGCACAATCCATTAATAAGTTGCTGGTATGTCAAACTAATCGGAAGATAATAGAAAAATACTCTAATTTTTCTAAACTCTACCAACCCATTCAGATTCTTCATTTACGTTTTTCCATTTATTATCATACAAAATATAAATCAGTGCGATTTTCTCATCCACCGAATCTATTACACTTTTAATAAAAACCTAAAAGAGGTTAAATTATGTGATCCACTGTATGTGTTTCAAATTAAAAATGAATGTGATCCAGTGCGACCATGCGACTTGATGAAATTGTGATCTAGTACGATCGTACGAATAGATGAAACTGTACGACTGTGACCATGTATTTTTCAACGAGACATTATGATTCAGTAGGACCGTACGACTCGATGTGAGACCCACTACGATCAAAACTCTGAGACCCACTGAGACCCACTGCGATCAAGACTCTGAGACTCAGACCCATTGCGATCATATGTTTCAAGATCCGTGCGACTCCAAAAGACTATCACTCGAAACGATCGTAACTTACGATGATTTTGATATCAATTTTAAACTACTCGTACAAAAGAAAAGAAAATCGATTCAAAAGTGTTTTTGAAGTTAGCACAAACAAACTCTTACATATGACTCAACGAAAGCTTCACACACCCTTTTATTTATTCTTACATATCATATTGATTTATGACATAATCACTTTGACGAGACACATAAACACACATCTTGGAGCTCACATTCACTTGACGTCAATGGCTTTAACCTCAGGCTTCTTCACCTCAGTCTTCGGCACAGTCACCGTCAAGACACCGTTCTCCATCGCAGCCTTTATCTCCTCCACCTTCGCGTTCTCCGGTATCCTGAACCGCCGTACGAACTGGCCGGAGCTCCTCTCGACGCGGTGCCACGTGTCACCCTTCTCCTCCTTTTCTCTCTGCCTCTCCCCACTTATCTTCAAGACATTCCCTTCCTCTAACTCCACTTTCACTTCCTCTTTCCTCAAGCCCGGGAGGTCGGCTTTGAACACGTGCGCCTCCGGCGTCTCCTTCCAGTCGACGCGCGTATTCGCAACCGCCGCCGTGTCGGACACAACGTCGGATCTCCCGCCGAGAGTTGTCGGCCAGTTGAAGAACGGGTCCCACGTGTCGAAGGAAATAGGGTCGAAGACACTGCTCCTTCCGAAGATGTTGCTCGGAATCAGCGACATTCTTTGTAAGACTCTCTTTGTGTCTCTGGAAATTCTCTGTTTTTATATTAATGTAGCTTTTCCCTTGTGCTGAAGCAGAATGATGTGGATTGTATTTATATTTGTGGGATTGGGGTGGTTTTGTGATTACGAAAAGATTCGAGGCGAAAAGTGAAAATAATAAAAACGTGACAAGTTCTTTAGAATTCGGGAAAGACGAGGATCCTCCTAGATTATGATGAGGTTCACTTTCTGGTGTTCGCTAGATTGATCTGAATGCTGATAATAATATCTTGACTTTTTGTTGTGAAAAAAAAAATATAATCCGTTATTATGTGGTTTTAAGATAAATAAAAAAAGAATTACTATATGGATTAAAAATATGAATATATCATCTTTTCACTACCTATATTGTTGTTAAACCAAAATATTTAGTACCATTCTTTCAAATAAAAATTTCATTAATTATTATAAATATAAAATATATCTCATTTGTTATTATTTATAGATGGAAAGAATATTTGAAGTATCTATATCCATTTTTACATATTTTTTGTTTGAAAAAAAAGTTTGAATATTAATATTCTCCAAATAAAATATAAATAGTATATCATTTATTCGAATTATTTATATTTGAATATGTTATTAAATATAATGATAATTATGTTTAAAAGTACACATATATGAAGTTATATTGGATATAATTTACCATCCATCATTAGATATCTTGAACCACAAATGAGTGATGTGTTCACAACTCGGTTTTTGTTGATTGTCATTTTAATGAGAGTTTAATGAAAATGAATTTTCAGCGTTAAGAAGAGGAATAAATTACACCTCACAAAATTTAACATGGAAAACACAATCATTATTATATCTTGATCAACTTAAAAACACAATGCAATTTAGAAGTGTAAAAGATCATATATTTGGAGTATTGCAAATCAACTTCCAGATGGTTCAATGATACAACACAGTTTACAAGATCATATATATCGGCTGCAAATGCACCTGCTCGTATAGAAATACCAAAAGGTGATACGGGTGAAAGAATTTCAAATGCGTCTACAACACGGTTAAAGCGTGGAAGACCATTTGGTTCTAAAGATAAAAATCCTCGAAAAAGAAAAATGTTTGATAAAGATATTGGTTCTTAGATCATAGAGAATATCCCAAAATAAACAAACGAGGAAGATGATCTTCATAATGAAAGTGATGAAAATAATCATGAGCATACATTAACTATATATATGATGAAAAGATCATAAAAAGAGATGAAATAAATGACAATGATGAAATATTCTCATTTCTATATCCAAAGAAATTGAAAATGATAAGAAGATCCAGAATCAATGTCAATGTCTGAATATAAAAAGAGACATGATTGGATAAAATGGAAAGAAACTATACAAATAGAGTTAGAATCATTGAATAAAAGAAAAGTATTTGGACCCATCGTTCAAACTCCTAATGGTGTTAAACCAGTTCGATGCAAATGAGTTTTTGTGCGAAGAGAAATGAAAAATAATGAGATCACAAGATATAACGTATTGTCACACAAGGTTTTTCCTAGAGACCTAGAACTGATTATAAGGAAACATATTTCTCTGTTTGGATGGAATCACATTTAGATGCTTGATGAGTTTAACTATATAAAAAAATTTAGATATGTACCTTATGGATGTGGTTGCGGTATATCTATATGGATCTTTGGATAATGATATACACATGAAAATCCCTCAAGGATTAAGAATGCCGAAAACATCAAAGTCAAAGCTTAAAAAAATGTGTGCAATCAAATTGAAACGATCTTTATATGGGTTGAAACAATTTGGGCGTATATGGCACAATCGTCTAAGTGAATATCTATTAAAAATGAGATTTGTGAATAACCCTATTTGTCCTTATGTATTTATTCAGAAAACAAGTGGATTTATGATTATTGTTGTTTATGTTAATGATTTGAATATAATTGGGACCTCAAAGGAGATTGAAAATGCTCGAAACTATCTGAAAGATGAATTTGAAATGAAAGACGTTGGACAAATAAAGTTTTGTCTTGGTTTATAGATAGAGCATCTAAAAAATGGTATATTCGTACATCAATCGAATTATACAAAGAGAGTATTAAAACACCTTAACATGGATAAAAAATCCATTAAGCACTCCTATGGTATGTAGATATTTAAATATTGAAAAAGATCCATTCCGTCCTTGTGAAGAAAATGAAGATATAGTTGGACTAGAAGTACCATATATGAATGCAATATGGACTCTGTTGTATCTATAAATTTCACTCATCTTGATATAGCATTTGCTATTAATTTCTTGTCACGATATAGTTCTTCCCCTACAAGTCGTCATTAGATAGGGATTAAACAAATCTTTCGATATTTACAAGGGATGATTGATTTAGGATTGTTTTATCTTAGAGATTCGAAACATGAATTATTCGGTTTGCAGATGCAAGCTATTTATGAGATCTTCATAAAGTAATATCACAAACTGGATATGTTTTTTTTACAATTGGAGGTAGAACGATATCATAATGCTCTAGGAAGCAAACATTAGTTGCAACATCTTCAAATCACGCCGAAATTATTGCACTACATGAAGCAACTAGAGAATGCATGCGACTCAGGGATATAACCATATATATATATATAAGAAACATGTGGATTATCAGCTAACATTGATCCAACAATTTCATATAAAGATAATGCAGCATGTGTCGCCCAAAAAAAACAAGGATACATCAAAAGCAATAGAACGAAACATATCCCTCCAAAAGTTTTTTCATATACCTAAGAGCTTAAGAAGAAGAAAGAATTTGATATTCATTACATTAGATCAAACGAAAATATATCTGATCATTCACAAAGGCACTCCGTACTTCAACATTGTGAAAACACATTAATAACATCGGGGGTGTGTTACCTTCGAAACTTATGAAAAAACTAAAGGGTTGAAAAATCAAGGGGAGTTTTTATGGTTGCAATCTTTTTTTTTCATCATGATTTTTATCCCAATGGATTTTTCATGATAAGGTTTTTAACGAGGCAGTCGATATACATTCAAGAAGGAGTATTATAATTATAAAAATTTATAATAATATAAACTTATGAATGTATAAAACTTTTATGAAAGGTCTTATTGAAATTATTATTTTTTAAATTGAAGAGTCATATTTATTTTCCTATAAATAGACAATGTAATAATTCATTTCAATACACACATTACAAACTCCAAAACTCTTCTCATTCTCTAATACTCGCTTCATTCTCATATTTTCTCCATTCTCTCATATTCAAATTCTAGTTAATTTCCTATCTTTTTCTTTATTAGATATATCATAGATATATATCATATATAAATATATTTATAATATGACATATCATATATTATGCATATCATATATTATGTATATACATATCATATATCATGTTATTAACATCTATATATATGTATCTTAGATATAAAAACATATTTATAATATGTACATGCATATATCTATATCATATCACTAAAATCACAGCACATTATCAATGGATCCGTCCGTTGATATGAATTTCCAACGGGTTGTAACGGATGCCCGAAAATGATCATCAGTCATAGTTCCATTGCATTGATACATTGAAATACCGTTGGAAACCCCCAGATATTTTCCATTGGATGTACATTGACATTTTCAACAAATGCCTGTTGCAATTTAGAATTTCGAGGTTGCCGTTGGAATATTTCAACGTGACGTTTCAATGGGCATCCGTTGAAAAATCATTTATTGTTTGAAATCAAGGCTTTTACCATCAAGTCATCAACACCAAATATATTCTCAAATAATGTCATCTTCTTCAACAATATATATATCGAGATAGTGGATGTATAGAAGAAAAGATCCCGTAACCGAGGAAGTTACTCAAAATTCTTACATGGATTGGAGCAGTTCATGAGTTTTGCGTCGATACAACCTTTGTGTCAAGAACGCGAGACAATGTTATGTCCCTGCAAAAGATACAAAAACATGAAGTATCAAAGTAAATAAATTGTTTGCAAACATCTTTACAAGGTGGTTTCGTACAGAATTACTAAATTTGGTTATTTCACAGTAAAAATTGTGGCGTTAGAGATATTATGCAAGAAGTACAAGAAATAGAAAGAAATGAAGAAGTTGTTTATGAAGTATTGACAACCAATCCATATGTGGAAATGGTGTCAAATGCTTTTCCTAGATTTGTTGAGCAACCAAATGAAGAGATGCCGAACAATGAGGAACGTCGATTTTTCAACCTATTGGATTCAGCAAAACAACCTATATATGAAGGTTGTCGTAAATGTGAGTCTCATTTATCTTTATCCTCAAGATTGATGAGTATAAAAACAAATTACAATGTTGCTGAAATTGCATGGATTCATTTTGCAAAAGCATGCATGAATTGTTATTTATTTTTAAATTATCGTTAGTAATTTTAATATAAAATTTAATTTTTAAATTATTATTTACTTTTATTTATAAATTAATTTATTGCAATTTAATTTCACAGCACGCATATAGATGACAAAAGAAAAATACGTCGTGTATCTACACAGCTTGGATGCACAATATGCAAGCCCGGTTGCGCTTGATGATGAACAATGCCAAGCGTAACTATTACAAGAAAAATTCCAAACCGACATGCGCAACGGACGAGGAATTCAACTAACATGTCCAACATTGAGAGTCTAAGAACTTCAAGGCCAAGAACGAAAAGGCCAAGAAATATCGATACAGCAAGAAGGTTCCCGGGATGGTCTGCATCGCCATACCTCAGGATTGAAATCATTCTAAAAACGAAAGAAAAAATTGAAAAAAATTATTTTAATTAATTATTTAAATTTTATTGTTATATAAATGTTTTATCTAATTATATTAAAATAATATTACAAATGCAGAGAATGGGAAGAGAACCAACTCTTCTTAAGCTTGTTGTAGAAACCCACGCCAAGAAAAGATCCGTCATCGGGGAAGAGTGTGACAAATCTGAACTCGTCGACTCTCGGACGGAACGAACTGTGAAAGCTATGACGAGGAAGATCACACAGCAATCACAAACCCACGGTTCAACTCCCGACGACCTAAGTCCTTTACAAAAGGACAAAATTTATTTAGAGGTAACTAATAAGATCATTGTTATTGTAATTCTTTACTTAAATAAAATATTTTCTAACGATGCTAACTTTAACATGTTCTATTTTGTAGTATGTTAGACTGTATAAGATGCACCTATACAGTCTAGGTATGCTCCAAAACAATATCGTCGAGGACGTCACTACGGTATCCCCTGGTCCAAGAGAGTTACATGAAAGAACGACGTATTGAGCATCTAGAAACTACACTTCGAATAACGCAAGTTTCTTGATGCATTATCAAAATTAAACAAATAACCTAAACTATCCGCAAGTGCACGACACGTGTGTAGTACTTCAGGTGTCGATCCCACAGAGAGTATCCAACACAACTTAAACTCGTACTATGAATCAAACTTGCTAACGAACGAAATATGGTTTTAAGAATGAAATACTAAAAGCAAATAAAAGAACTAGTTCTTAAGAATGAGACAAGCGTTCCAGAAAACCGGTTTCACCACAAGACTACCGAAACCAACAATCAACCTATCTATCATGTAATCCCAGTCAAGTTATCTAAGGTAGACGATCCTAATATGATATCTATCCTCTCTCGAGGTATAGACACGTGATCTAGTCAAGTTACCCCCTACTTTCATGGCTGACACCTTGAACTAAACCCATAAGACCTATGATTCATCCGTTTTACCCTCAACCACTGCTACCCTACTTTCATGGCCTAACCTCGGTTGTTCTAATTCTGATCTTCTAGGACTAGAATTCTCCTTTCGGTCCTTCTCGTAATCCCTAACACATGCATCTACTTGGCTTTCGTAAATACAAGTCATTCAATCTCTCAGATAAATAATAGATAAACGAAAATGGGAAGATGCATTCAAAGATAAATCAAAAGTGGTTCCGGGATAGCCAAGAGCTAATCCCTTCTCTTAGAACAAAACAAACTACTCGCTCATGCGTCCGTAAACAATCATAAACGAGATAGAAGGTCTAAGGAACATGAAAACCAAACGAAACCGAAGTGTGGGGTTGATCTCCAATGCTCCTTGTAAGTCTCCTTCGCAAGAACCTCCTTCTGTCTCTCTACTCTCTCTCCTCGATCAAGAACTGAGAGCTGAGTGAGTCAGCTCGACCTCTCACTCCTCTCTTTTTCTTTCTTTCCTCTTTTCTTTCCTTTTCTCCATTCTTTCCCTTTCGGCCGTTAAGTTCTTCCTTTTGTTGCAGCAGCCACCCATTATTGTCTTTTCATGAGTTTCCATTCTTGAATAAGTTGGGTGACGTTTCCATTACTTTTTCCAGCAAAATATCACTTATTCCTCTTCTCTAAAGTCGTTTCCTTATTGTATAAGTCCCCAACAAAATCCCATTTGTTTTAAGTCAAATTAACTTATTTGGAGTTGCAGGTGACGGACGCGACCCGCATGGGCTGGGTAAGTGACCCGCTCGGGTGCGGTGCGGAAGATCGCACAAGAATACGATGGAGAATGAGGCAGCCCGCTCGGGCTGTGGTGTTGCCCGCTCGGGCTATGGTGTTGCCCGCTCGGGTTGAGCTTCTGCCCGCTCGGGCTGAGGTCCCGGGCATGGTAGTTCTTGCCCGACTTGTGCTAAATTTGCTGGACAAAATTACCGTAACAAATGCCCGCTCGGGCTAGGGAGTTACTCGCACGGGTAGTGGCTATTCCTTGTCGATTCTCATCCTGTGATGATCCTCGATGTTGGTACTTTGTCTCGTGCACGTTCTTTAGCTTCAAAATGAATCGAATACACATAAAAACCTGTAAGAACATGAAAACATGAAAATAAGTAAAACGGATACATAATCATACGTAAAGCATCACATCTATATCATAAACATCTCTAAAATCGTGCAAGAAATACGTATGAAAACGAGATGATCAAAATCCCCTAGAATTGAATGTTTGCTTGTCCCTAAGCAAACGTAAACGTGGAACATGTGGGGTATACAAAATCCGAAAATTCCCCTTTCTCCTAGAAATACCGCTGAAGTGAACCTAACCGATCAACTAGCACGTCGAGAGCAAATTCAGCTTAATTAAGTTTTCAGTCTTCATCCTACCAAGGATACCCACGAGAAAGTAAATCAAAGGAAAACTAGACAAGCCACCGTAACTCTCTCACCTGGCCGGACAACAACTCAATGACGCTATCCAACTATTGTATTTGGGAGGTTTGTCGCGCCACGTGGGCTCGAGTTTCTTGAAGTTGTGATTCGAGCTCCTCGATCTGCCGTTGTTGCGTGAAACTTTCTTGGACAACGGGAGGTACCATCGTGTCGTCCTCGATGATATCTTTTTGAAGCGCCCAAGACCGTATAGGCGCCCCTTATACGGTCTCACCGACTACAAGAAAAACAAAATTCGAGTTAGATTTTTACAAAATATTTTATTAATAATCGAAAAACAAAAGAAACAGTTTTTATCTCTAAATAAATTTTGTCCTTTTGTAAAGGATTTAGCTAGTCGGGAGTCGAACCACAAGCTTGTGATTGCTGTGTAATCTTCTCTGTCACAGCTCTCACGGTTCTCTTCGCTCGAGTATCGACGAGTTCGGGTTCGTCGACCTCTTCCCCGACGACCAGCTTCTTTTTGGCGTGGGTTTCCAATACCAGCTCAAGAAGAGTCGGTTCTCTTCCTATCTGTTGTATCTGTAATATAAAATAAACTTAATTACATAAATACTTAAAAAAACAAAAAATTTAAGTAAGCAAAATTTTACCAATTCGTGTTTTCTCTTCGGGAATATTTTGATCCCGAAGTATGGCGATGCGGACCATCTCCAAGAACTTTCTTGCCATACCAACATTTTTTGGCCTTGTCGCTCTTGACATTGAATTCTACAGACTCCCAATGTTGAATTATTTGATTGAAGACCGCGTCCGTTTTCCATGTCAGTTTGCGACTGTTGGTGTAGTAGTTGCGCATTGCGTTGTTCATCATGAGGCGCTTCCGAGACTGCATGTCGTGCATCCATGCAGTGTAGATGCGCATTGTATCCTTTTTCCGCCATCTGCATGAGCGCTGTAAAATAATTTATAAATTGTTAGTTTTATAACATATATATAACTAATAATTTTAAATGAAATGTAATTTAAAACTTACGATAAAAGTGCGCCACCATCGTTGGCGCACGACTTCTGGCGTAACTTGCCAGGAATAATATAATTGGTCGTATAACCACCCTTGGATAATGATGTTGTTCGTGTGTTTGAGCACATCATCCACGTCAAACTTGAAAATTAAAATTAAAAAGTTAGATAATATTTATAACTTACAATAATATAAATGCAAATAATAACTTTTTTTACCATAACGTCCCAGCAGGACGTTCGAGATCGATAATCAGAAGGGTAGGACGCCCATCAAAATCATCGATCAAGGAATCAATATCTACCATATCATCCTCTTCATCAAATATCGGCGGTGCCGATATTGGTGAAGGAGGACGATATGGTGGTTGTGGGGGCAGGGGGGGAGCTCCCGCTGAACCAGCCAATATTCCCCCCAATCCTATAAATCGTCTAGCCCTCATTTTTTTTCTAGTGTTTGTAAATGTGTTTGTGTGTGAAATAAAAAGTTTGAGAGAATTTTGAGGTTTTTTATTTGTGTTGAAAATGAAACTGTTCAACGAGTTTATATATATAGAACTTTCCAACGGGCATTCGTTGGAAATTCCAACGGATGCCCGTTGGAAAATATGTCATCGCAACGGACGTAGTTAATTGACGCGACGTCTGCCTTTCCAACGGGCATCCGTTGGAAATGCGTGTTCCCGAGGCAACGAATGGCGAAATGATGACTCATCTCCCTTTGCAACGGGCATCCGTTACATTTTCTAACTGATGCCCGTTGGAAATTCTGCAGACTAGGGTAGGCATCACTATACTTTCCAATGGGCATCCGTTCGAATGTTGTAACGGACGACCATTACAAATTTCTAACGGGCATCCGTTACAAATTGCCAACGGATGCCCGTTAGAAGTTTTCAACAGTTACAGGTTCCAATGGATGCCCGTTGGAGTAGTTGTAATGGGTCTCCGTTGGAAAGTGTAACGGATGCCCGTTGGAAATATGGAAAACTTAGAATTTTTTTTCTAAGTGTCGGGAGTGATTTCAGGTGTCAACAGGAATCCGTTAATATTTCCAACGGAAGCCCGTTGGTATTAGATAATTCTAATTTCTAATACATTAAACATCGTTTATATAACTGTTTGATTGTATTAACATTTCGATTGTTCGACTAACATCATCTACATTACTACACATCATGTACGTTACATATCATGTACATTACACATCATCTACATTTATTACATATCATACACATTATTGTATTTACATTTCTTCTTCAGTAAATTCATCGATTGGCGAGTCTTCCTATGATTGTTCATTGAATTCATCGCCGTTTTCATCTTCAACATCTTCCTGTTCAACGTCTTCATAATCGGGTATGAATTCTCCGTCTATATCAGTTCTTGCAAGAATCTCCTCGTGATTTGTATCAATTAAACGAATCGGCTGCGGATGATCGAGTTGCAACGGATCTTTTTATCATCAGAGCTTATGATCCCTCGTGGCTTGATCTTCATTACGGCCCACCACTCCTCTCTTCGACGTTTCAATGTTATTGGATATTGCACGTAACATACTTGATCTGTTTGATCTATTGTGATGAATGAATCATACTTACCATATTGTTGTGCGAGATTGACGTCAATTCCTCCCCAACGGTTTTTTCGTATTCCACGTCCTATGTTGGGTCGAACCACTGACATTTATAAAGAATCACCTTCAACCTAACGAGACCGAGATATTCCACTTCTATGATTTGGTGCAAAATGCCGTAGAAGTTATCACCCTCTATATCACTATTAACGCAAACGCCATAATTATATGTGCTTCTATATTTTCCATGTTCGTACGTGTGGAACGTGTAGCCACGAGTAAACAAGTTTGGCCAACACATGACATTTCATGCACGACCATTAGCCAAATCTTTTAACCACATAGGAAGTCTTTCATCAGAATATTTCACCTGTGCGTATAAAACAAATTAATACTTTATGATAAGTGCAATTAATTTTAATAGATGTGTACATGAGTACTTATGTAGTCTCTCAACCACGAGCCATAATGTTGAACTTTCATGTTTGTGAGTTCATTTGCATTTAGATGAGGATACGTACCAAGTACTTCTTCATCAAATATCATGTATAATGAAAATACGTTAAAATTGTATATATATACATATATTTAAAAGATTGAAAATAATATGTACCAGTACCTTTCGAACGGTATTAACTCTTGACAATTTAGTAGTATATATGTGTGGATGTGATTATACTCCTCTGGTGTTAACCAATATTCCTCGGATTTACCTCCTGTACGTCTAATCGGTTTAAACATTTCAGGAATTGTGCCAAACTGTGGATTATATTGAAACAGATAGTTTGTGTGATCATCCGTTGCAAATCGTTCTTTCGTTTGAATATGCGACTCAAAATAAAATTTGCTGAAATATGTGATTTCTTCCAGCAAGTATTGTTTGACAATAGATCATTCGACCGCTGCTTTGTTTTTTGCTTTTTTCTTTAAATGAAAGAAAAACCTTTCGAAAGGATACATCCATCTGAATTGAACTGACCCACTGAGTATTGCCTCATCTGGTAAATGTATTGGCAAATGCTCCATGACATCGAAGAATGAAGGCGGAAAAACTTTTTCCAATGCACATAATACTTCAAAGATATTGTTTTTCATCAAATCAAAGTCGTACCTTTTTAAATTCCTTGAACATATATCTCTGAAAAATATGCTGATTTTGCATAGCACATCGTGAACATTCTGTGGTAAGAGCTCAGCAAATGCAATTGGAATGAGTCGCTGCATGAAAACGTGACAATCATGACTTTTCAATCCGATCAGCCTTAAACCAACAATATCCACACACCGAGCAATGTTCGATGCATATCCATCGAGAAACTTAACATCCTTTTTTAACCATTTTAATAATGCCGTTTTCGCTGGACCAGACAATCTGAATACCGGGAAGGTGACCTTCCATCTTTTAATTCCAACTTCGGTCATCGGCATATTGACTTCAAATCTTTTCTTGATTGTATATTATTCTTAGTTTTACCCGCCACATTCAAAACATTATTGATGATGTTATCGAAAAAGTTCTTTCGATATGCATAACATCTAAATTATGACATAATATCAATGATTTCCAGTATGGTAGTTCTCAAAAGATACTACGTTTATACCAATTATGCCATTCTCCTTGACCTTTTGGTTTACGATGCGCACGATATCCACCGCATTCTACCGATTCTTGTAAATCACCCATTGTGTTCAATCATTCGTAAAGGATTTGTGTTCCGGTTTGTATGCACGGTGCCTCTTCTTTTTGTACCACGTTCTTCCGAAAAATATTTTTTATCTTTCCGGAAATCATGGCCACGAGGAAGAAATATTCTATGACAATCAAACCAACTTGGTTTCTTACCATGTACTAGTCGAAATGAATCTGTATCCTCCATACAATATGGACATGCCAATCTTCTGTGCGTCCTCCATCCAGATAACACTCCATAGGTAGAAAAATCGTTAATTTTCCACAAAAAGACCGCTTTCAATGTGAAATTTTGCTTAGTACTGACGTCATAAGTAAGGATTCTTTTGTTCCACAACTGTCTTAATTCATGAATTAAGGGCTTCATGTAATCAAAAATTAATTTCAAAACTTTTATTTCCTTACATTATTTTTCCTTTTAAACTACAATTTCATTAAGATCTCTTTCAATCACGCTATTAACATATGGTAACAATAAACAAAAAAGGAAAAAAATTTAGAAAAATGGCTACTCAGAGGCAAAGTGTTGAACTCGACTCGGATCCTCTCCGCCGGCTACCTCCGTCGCCAAAACCAGCATCTTTGTGTCCATTATCAAATCCAAAACCACCCTCATAAACTGGCTCACCACCGGGAATCCTTTTCCGGTTTTGGGTGGCGAGACAGTTTATGAAGGTGGTTCTGGATTCAACAATGGATACTAAGATGCTTGTTATTGATGGTTTGATGCAATCTTTGGTTCCGATATAAATAGTAAAATTTCCAACGGACATCCGTTGGCAATTGCAACGGATGCCCGTTGCACGATCACGGGAATTTATTTCTACCGGTGAACCTCGGAATTAACTATCTCAACGGGCATCCATTGCAATTTTTAACAGGCATCCGTTACAATTTGCAACAGATGACTGTTGAAAGTTTTTTCTCGGCTTCTAACGAATTTCTAACGGAAACAGCCAACAGATTATATCCGTTACAAATCCGTTAAAAATTGCGACGGATTGCAATGGATGGGCCAACGGAAAATATCCGTTAAACCACCGTTGAAATTGGTAACGGATTGCAACGGATTTGTACCCATTGAAAGTATTCACAAATCCGTTACAATCCGTTGCTATTTCGTTCCAACAGACGGATCCGTTATCCCGTCCGTTGGAAACAACGAGTTTCTTCGTAGTGAACGGATGCTGATTTTCAACGATCGATACTCAACGGCTCAGAATCCGTTGATATCTGTTGGGAATGGTCATTTGCAGCAGAACTATAGCCATATATCCATTGGAAATGACTTATTTTTTTGTAGTGTATATCCATATATATATATATATATGATCCTAATATTATTATTAGTTTTTTAACAAATAATAATATATTAATAGTAAAATTTTATTAAATCTAACCCTAATTTTTCTAACTTTTATCACCCATACATCTCCTTTATTTCCTCATAATCCTCCTCTTTCTCATCCTCCTCCTCCTCTTCTTCTGTCGAATCCGATAAATAGCTGAAGAATTTAATATTTTATGGATTAAACTACAAGTATCCGACAAATATATGATTTTTTAATATAAATAATAAAATCAAAGATTTAAGGAATATAAATACAAATAGTTCGAAAAATTTGGATATTCGATATTTTTCCACCTTTATTATTATATATTCATATAGGAGAGAGATAGTCATCAGAATACAGAAGATGAAATGACACGATCATTCCATGACACTCCTTTTCTAGATGACCAAAATCGTGTCACGCCACACCAATGACATGTTCGTATTTTATTATAAACTATATATATATATGTCACTACAACAAGTACAAAAAAATCAACACAAATTTGCGTTGAGGACAGATTATTTTGCATTGAAAATTATTGTCAACAATTGACATGTAGAACATTCTTTTGTACGAAATGTTCTTTTTATCATTTTTGGTTTAAATCTTTCAATCCCACAAAACGTTAGTTCCACAAATTTATATTGTTTTTCCAAAATATTATACATTTGTTTGAACACACATCGATATTTTCATGTTACATTTTGAGAGATCAAATGCATTTTGATATATCATAAAAGGACCAAGGTGTGGCGTTAGACAAAACATCATGCAATGTGTAACACATTGGATCCTTGCAGTATTCCGTGGTGTTGCAACTTGTCTTCACTCTTATCACTCTAGCTGAAAGTGAAAACCTTGAATGATCTTTGCAACCTTCATACAAAGATTTCTTAACTGAACCTAGTAGTTCGTAGGACTTATTGGTTTTAGCGTTTAACACTTCTTCATTCATATTTACATAATTCATATTCTCATAACCAGGAAAACTATGCCTATCATTTTCATATATCCATAATGATGAGTACGATTGTCAGAATTACTTTCATTTGTAATCGTTTCGTAATTAGTATAAACATCATCTGTTTGATCAATAACGTTCGTATGAGATGCCATTGTACTCGTATCTTCGCTATGATAAATCCAAATATATTAGTTTTACAAAAAAATATTATATGTGTTTTAACACAATATCTACACTAAACATGTTTTCATTTCTACACCTACAACATAGAGATATAATTACAGCTCCTTAAGTATCTAACTTGATTTACAACAAATGTCATGAAACTATCTAATCCACTTTCGAATTTGACAAAAACATTATTTGTTTTTTAGTCACATATTTTATACATCCATATTTCGAGTGACCAAATATATGAACCGCTAGAAGCTATTATACATGAGTCAGTGAGAGAGTTTAGATAATCTTGTAGTTTTAGATATATATGAGTGAGTTGATATAAGATCTAATGTGATATATATATATATATATATATATCAATAATTATCATCACAATTGCGTTTTCGTAGCGTTATCTCCAACTTATCAACGCAATAATGTTGATTATTATGGTGCACGTGAACAATAATACGCAATAACTTGTGTGAGCTTAGTAACACAAGTGCGTTACACAGTCGTGCTATCGACGTTACAATTCCTAATGCAATTGCAACGCAGATTGCGTTACATTGATGACATTATATTTACGTTATATTTGCATGAAAAATAGTAACCAATTGTAACACAAATCTCCACGTTAGCTTAGCGTTCCACCTGCATCAGAACGACGTTGAAATTGCCGACACAATTTTCTAAGCAATATTTGCGATAATATTGCGTTAGAATTACATTACAATGTTTTACGCAAATATAACACAAAACTTGTGTTTCTCTTGCATTACAACGTTTTTAGAAACTGCGTGACAATTTGCAACTAGGTTGAAACACAAGTTATGCGTACGGATTGTGTTACACTTGTGTTGCAATATCGTGCCAACATGGTGTTGCGTTGATAGTTGTATTGGAATTTTGTGTTTTTTTTAAAGTACACCAACATAAATTATTTGATCTTATCCAAAATAGTTATCAAAAGACTTCATTTTAGCATTGAATTGTCAGTCTGGAAATAATATTCATATTAGTTGTAATCTAAGTTAGAAGAAATGTAATGAAAGTCGTGTAACATTAAGTTTCTCTGGAATTAAAATACTTGAATCCTTATTATTCCCTTACAAGATGGACAAAACATTTACACAATGAACAATGAAATACAGAGTTTTTATTCAAGCATTATACCAAAATAGCATAAGCAATATTAAATGATGAGATAAAAATAAAAAATCTTACTTGAAGTGAAGATTACAAGATTCAGAGGACAGAGCTAGTCAACATGAATCCGAAGAACGGGGACAAGGCGGAGAGGGTATTTTCTTGAGACAACGAACTGAAGTGTCTCTTCCATGTTCAGATCTTCTGGCTTTGACCCATCAGGCATCTCCCAGTTGTACCAATGTATCAGATTCGCCATCACTTCTTCTAACAATGCCATGCCAAATGCAATGCCTGGACAATTCCTACGCCCGAACCCGAAAGGGATAAAGCCTTTATGATTCCCCATGTAATCGATCTTAGTACCCTCGAACCTCTCGGGGATAAACTCATTCGGTTTCTCCCATATCTTGGGATCAGATTGGATCGCATGGGCGTTTACAAGCACCTTTGTCTTCGCGGGGATCTCATAACCATATATTCTTACAGTTTCCGTTGTTTCACGAGGAATGATGCCTGGAGGGTGTACCCTAGTTGCTTCTTTGATGACGCATTTTAAGTAATGCATTTGATCGATGTCGCTGCTGCTTATCTTAGACTTATTACCAACGATACGTTGTACCTCTTCTTGCGCTTTCCTCATTACTTCAGGGTGCTTTACGAGTTCAGACATTATCCAGTCCAACATCAATGAAGCAGACTCTACGGCCGCAGTGTATATGCTCTGCAAAAGAATTTGCAAATTGAATGAAGGAGATAACGAAAAAACATAGCAAAAGGTCAAGGCTAAATATGTATATCAGGCTCCAACTGAACTGGAGTAGCATAGTTGTTAAATGTGGATGAACTTCATCTTGGAGGTCATGCTTTCGAACCCTTCACTCTACAATTACCTTCTATCAATAAATCTACAATTGACATAGATTTACTTGACATGTACGGTTTGCAGTTAACAAGGGTTTACTCAATGTAAATCCGACATAATGCAGTTATTAAAAGAATAAAAAATGCATGTGGGTGAATCGATCAGAATTACCCGTGCGATTGCTTTGATATTTTTGAGGCATTCGAGTTTTTCTTCCTCTTTGAGATTGAAAAGAGCTTCTAAGAAGCTTTGATGTCCCCGGCTCTCATGGATCATATTTTCCATTAAAACATCCAAGTCGGCATAGACGTTCTTTAGATTAGTCGTATAACCGGTTAGCTTGTCTATCCATGCAAGCCCAGGTTGCATATCCCCGAAGCAAAACGCCCCCATAAGCTTCTTGTACTTGATATTCCACTCTTTAAAGTCCACACCTTTAACCTCTTTGTACCTACGACCAGTGAACGATCTGTAAACGACGCGGTTCACAAGAAATAGGAACACATCAGACAGATCGATCTCCGAGGCTTTGAGGGCTGAGAGCCGAATGGTTTTCAACATATCAGAAATCTCTTCGTCTCTTATTCCGCTCTGGAAGCCATTAACAACGATCTTGCTCATCAAATGAAGCGTGGAGACTTTCCTCACTTGCTTCCAGTGATCTCCATAAGGAGAATGCACCATGTCTTCACCAGATCCCCCGAGAGGAATTACAGATGTTCTCAGGGGTCGGTTGGAGAAACCAACATCATGGTTCTTAGTGATCTCTTCAATGGCATCACCAGAGGAAACCACGAGACACGGAGTGTTTCCAAAGTGCACGATCATCAAAGGACCGTGCTTATAGGCAAGCTTTTGGAGTGTTTTGTGGGGAAGACTGCCAATTTGGTGAAGGTTTCCTATGATTGGGAGCTTCGTGGGCGATGGAGGAAGGTTTTTCCCTCGTGATTTCACTCGTTTGATGAGTATGAAACAGAGGACTGGGAAGAGTGCAAGAAGAGAAAAGATGATAGGGTTTGAAGCAATCATTGTTAGCTCCGTAATTCTAACAAATGAATTTCGTTTTCCCTCCTTTGGTTTGATCCTAAGACTTATATAAGATTTAAGAGAGAGACGTCTGCTTTGAAGTAATGCAGCAACGGTCAAAGCCCGTTGCTTTCCTACTATAACAAAGAGCTGAATTGCTTGTCCAAAGAAAAAAAAACACACATCTACCAAAAAGGTACACAAAAGCAACTATAAAACCAAATACTCAGACAATCACCGTAAGTTCGTCAAATGTTCGTTCCAAACTAGATAAATATGTGAAGATTGATCGTAGATTAACTATTGTTAGGTGACAACATAAAAAATAAAAATGAAAAGAAGTATAAATACAAAGATTTTATGTGACAACCCTCTTGTGTTAAATATATGAGGTTTTATTATTTTTAAAAGAATTACAACAACTTTTTTATTATTAACGAAAAAACAAAGATATTTCTCTTATGATAACAAACATCTCAAAAAAAAAAAAAAGAAACATAAACCCGACAATTAGAACAAGCCACAATCTTTTCTCTGTATTCACTTTTTATCCTCTTTATTTTATAAATGCGATGATCGAAATGAAGAAAATGACTTCGTATTTTTGATCTAATGGGGTCCAGATGAACGTGACATTATTACCATTCTACAACTTAAAATAATTTATTTATTTATAATTTCAACTTAAACATACGCCATCTTTTACTGGTCACGTTTTTCTGTTATACCAGCTGAAAATCAATACCAAATAAGTTTGTCATTACTCATCGATTTTGTCAACATATATATCATTTTTTATTTCTGTAATCTTTGAATGAATTGTTAGATTTTGTTTTTGCTAAATGTAAAGCATTATGATTACATAAAACAAGATAATCCTTTCTTTTTACCCTCTGTAATCAAATTTTCTATTTTCTAGTGTATATAATTATGATATATTATGTGTTAATTGTAGATCTGACGCACCACATTTCCAAGAACCAACTTTAAAACTCTTCGGGCAATAGGAAACACAACTCTGCTGTATACCCGACCATCTCTCGGGTTGTAGATGTCACCTTTGATAAACATCAAACTATTCATTGTTGATGCTGTATCCTCTTAGCTTCAGTGCTAAGACTCATGCTTGAGTACAATTACAAAGATGGATAAAGATTATCTTATAACTTTACATGAAGGGACACGATTTTTATTTAGATAAATTTTTAGAAAAATTTAAATTTGTAATGTTTATATCTTTGTTAATTTGTATCTTTGAATCTTGTTTTCATAATCCAAGTCCTTACGTTCAAAACTATTTAGTCAATTACGTTTTTATTTCTTTAAATACAACTTTTGGAATCTTGCGACTAATATGTTTGTTAATGCAGTAAAAATTGGATCGAGTTTTATGGATATTGTTTCAGGTGATTGAGAACATTGAGGGAGTTTGAATCGACCGGATTCAATGCTGAAGATTTTCAGCACAACGGCGCAGCTGAAGACCAGGAGGTGGTTGCTGAGCTGTGAGAAAGACAGATAAATTGATCCGAAATTAAAAATGAAGATAATGAGTCTGGAGAGATATCTGGGGAGTGCACAAAACAGAGAACAAGAAGTTCAGAGTTTTAGGTGCACTTAAATAGATACTGGGTTGAAAAGGAAACAGTTGTGAGTTGTATTTACACGTTTAACTCAGGGGGAGTTAAATGGGTGGAAATCTTTAGTACATTGTAGAAAACAACAAGTGTACTTAAAGATTGACAAGTAAATAAACATATACTGTTTGATATTTTCTTGTCCGATTGATTATTTGCTTATTAGTCATCTTCTACAAGATTTCAATTGGTATCAGAGCTGGTGACCACTGTTTAGAGTAAAATCTAAAAACTGGTTGGAGATCCAAGAAGAAGACTAAAATGGAAGGACCGAGAGACATGTACTCGTTTGGTAAACCAGTCATATTAGATTCGTCTAATTATGGGTACTGGAAAGTAAAAATGCGTGCAAGCATTCGAGGAATTGACGAAGACGCCTGGAGTGCAGTCAAAAACGGTTGGACGCCACCCACTGTTATCGACGAAAATGGAAAAGAAAAGGAAAAACCATCAGAACAGTGGACACCCAGTGAGAAGAGGAGCTCTACGTTCAACGCTAAAGCACTGACAGCTATTTTCTCCTCAGTAGATATAAATGAATTTAAACAAATTCAAGGGTGCGAATCAGCAAAGGAGGCATGGGACACACTAGAAACCATCCACGAAGGAACAACAAGTGTAACAAGGACAAGGTTAGATATCTTAGAACACCAGTTTGAAAAATTGGAGATGGGAGAATATGAAAGTGTGAAGGAATTCAGTGGACGTGCGATTGCCATTGCCAACGAAGTAAGTGTACTTGGGCAAAATCTGGATGACAAAAAACTCGTTAAGAAGTTGTTAAGATGCCTCCCGAAGAAATTTCATGCTCAGAAAGTGGCAATGAATATGTCCTTGAACACAGACACAACTAGTTTCAAGGAAATAGTTGGAATTCTAGCAGCGTATGAACTAGAGGTGCAATTGGAACAAGGAGACATAGCCAAAGAAGGAAGCAAGGGAGTCGTGTTACAAGCTATTTCAGAAAACACCAGGTTAGATAATCTTGAAGAGAATATTGCATTACTAACCAGAAAATTTGGAAAATTCATGAAAAGGAAGTCAGGAACAAGAAAAATCCCTACTGAAGATGTAGGAATCAGAAAAGAGAACAAGTCTAACTCCCAATGTCATGAGTGCAAAGGCTATGTGCACTTTAAATCAGACTGTCCTAGTATTACAAAAAGGGAGAATATGCTGAAAAACCTGAGAGAAACACAATGTTTCAAGTGCAAGGGGTTCGGTCACACAAAGAATGAATGCACTGAAAATAATACGGTGAGAGGTAAATCTCTGATTATGCTAAGTGAATCCAGTTCTGAATCTGGAGAAGAATCAGAAGAAGAACAGTCCAGTTTCGTCGCTTTCATAGGAATTATTGATGAGGATGGCAAGGAAAGCGAAAAAAATGAACTGGAAGAGAATGATGAAGTTGATGTTGAAATGATCTATAATGATTGGATCAAGATGGGAAAGCTGAATGTCCAACTGTTGAAGGAAATTAAGACTTTGGATACTCAAGTCCAAGAAATGAAAAATGAAGTGCTTGCTAAGGATGAGGAAGTGCACTTTGTTAAAAGACAACTAGAGGAAACCAATAAACAACTGAAGATGTTGTCAAACGGAACTAACAAATTGGACCACTTGCTGTCAATCGGAAAAATGAAAGGTGACAATCACGGGATAGGCTATGTTGAGAATACGGGCAGAATAGAAAATAAATTTGTATCTGGAGGAAATTTACAAGAAAAACAAGCAACCTACAACTCACCAAAACATAGTCAGAATCAGCAGAACCTTGACAGGAAAAAGAATTGGA